>OX376232.1:8709239-9909239 GCA_947364205.1 Agrochola lota
AATAGCTAGGGAAACTCCACTGTTGTCATTCGTATCGATATCCAAACTTGATAAAATAAAAATAAAATTATTTGATGATTTTTTTGCTAATGTTTTTACCAATAATCAAAGTCAGTCATCAAAACTTTTCCTACACTAGGAAACCGAAATGCTAGTGACTCGAGAAGCAGCCGAAGTAGAAAACGATCAAGCGCCGCGGCTGGCAATCGAACCAGTACTGTCCAGCTTGCCGCCGGAGCGGAACCGCACGGCCACCAAGCATCAGAAGCCTATTGACATCGTCACCGTGGACCCGCAGCCAGCTACCAGTCCTGATGCACCCGAGTCAGCCTTCAGTAGTGCTACTAGAGTGAGTTTTTTAACCATTACCCATTTTTAACCAAATTTAAAAAAGAGAATATTCTCAATTCATCGGACTCGGTTTTTTTAAATGTATTCAGTAATAAAGTATTTAAAGTTAAATTCGACTACTACTTTTCGTTCAAAAACATTATGAAACTCCAACAACTTTCTACTACATTACAAATGTCCGCTTTTGACGCGGTCATGATGTGACGTCATTTACCACGTTACTGCTTTGTTTACATCTGTTTTTTTTAAGATTTTTTAGCCCCAAATCATATAAATAAAAAACTTTTTGTGCTTTATTCAACCAGAAATCTCACTTACTTAATGAGATTTCAAGCATTTTGCAAAGAATAAGTTCGGACGAGTGGAGTTTGTAGTTTAATAATACGTATTTTATTACGTATACTACGTCTATACGTATGTTGGTGATTTTATTATACCACTTTTTGTTACATAAAATTAATAAATTGCAAGCAAGAATTTGTGCGGGGATCCACAACTAAAAATAATATAAACATTTTTACACTACAAAGTGCAAAATAACTTTAGTTTCCGAATCAAGCAAAACAACCAAAGCCACTGACTTCCGAAAGTAATAAAAAAGATAATATCAATTTGAATGTAATGTCTAATATTAATACGTACAAGGTATTCTCAAAAATTTTATTACGAGTATCTAGTATCACCCTTGAATAAATTCAGCCTAAAGAACAAGCCGGATTCAGTAGAAAATTTTCAACCGTAGATCACATTCACGCCCATAGACAAATCCTACAAAAAATTAAAGAATATAATAGAACTTACTACCTAGGGATTGTCGATTTTACCAAAGCATTTGACACTCTAGAACACGAATCTATCTGTGACGTACTAGAAAAACAAGGTACATACGGATACTTAAAAATTAGAGTACTGCGCAAATAAAGTGAGAATCTACAGGCGAAGAATTTTCTATTAAAAGAGGTGTACGCCAAAGAGACCATATCTAAATTATTTTCCGCCGTCCTAGAAATGATAATCAGGGACCTGGAATGGACGAATAAGGGACTAAATATAAATGGGGAAAACCTGAGTCACGAACATTTCGCAGACGACTTAATTTTATTTTCTGACAGCCCGGAAACCCTAGAAATAATGTTGCAACAGCTAGCGGATGAAAGTGATAAGGCAGGTCTGTCAATGAACTTAACAAAAACAAAAATAATGTCAAATTCTTTACTAACAGAGATCATAAAAGTAAACAATGAGCAAATAGAATACGTACTTGAATACATATACTTAGGACAGTTAGTTTCTACTGAAGAATGCATACAAAAAGAAGTGGAAAAATACTTGGAAACGATTTTGGTCACTTAGTGAAGTCATGAAGAACAAAGAAATGCCTATGAAAGAAAAGAGGAAAGTATAGAAAATATTTGTATTCTACCATGTTTACTACACGGGGGTCAAACCTGGACATTGACAGAACAATTAGGAAACAAAATAAATAATTGTCAGAATGGAATGGAGAGAAGCACAATAGGAGTTAAAAGAAAGGACCGAGGAAAATTAAATGACATAAAGAAGCCTTTAAACCATAATTAACGTCCTTTCATAATTACGTAATTAAGGCCTACTTGTGCCACAAATCACTAAATGCATTGAACGGTAAACTTATTTAAAACATCATTCTATATCTGCCATCTTCAAACATCATCTGCCTAGCCTTTTTCCCCAACTATGTTGCGGTCAGCTTCCAGTCTGATCGGATGCAGCTGAATACCAATATTTTACATGGAGCGACTGCCTATCTGACCTCGGCGACCCAGTTACTGGTAATACGATACCCCTTGGTAAGACTGGTTGTCAGATTTTCGGGCTTCTGACGACCCGTAGCAACTATTAAAGATCTACAAATGACTGCCGGGACCAACGGCTTAACGTGCTTTCCGAGTCACGGAGGGAGGCCCTCCGTAACTCGAAAAGCACGTTGTCGTTGAGTGGTATGTAAAGAAGGACAACAGCGACATCCGTAGCTTAACCTGATCGATCGACCCGTGCGGCTGTTATTACTTAGCCACAAGCCCCTCTGTCATCTTCAAACAAAAACAATTACCCTTAATATCGTTCGTCAAAGCACTCATACTATATTTCTTGATCAGGATGAGCACGGCCAGTCGATGCTGCACTTCGCAGCCGCGCGCACGCACGCACGTAACGCGCTGTTCCAGCTGCTGCAGGAGTCTGACATCAGCCTCGGCTTCAGAGACGAACTGTACCGAACAGCCAGGGACGTATCCATACAGGCTAATGTACCGGAGAATACTGTTGAGATCGATAGGTGGATGGTACATATGGCTGCCAGAGGTAAGGCTTAAATCAAGGATGATACAGCGGGATTTATGAATATTTTTTTTTATTCACCAAGAATCAGTAATAACAGTATAATTAAAGCAGGGTCGTCTCAAGCTATCTTATAATGCTGAAAACTTCAAATGCAAGAAAGTTTCTTGCCTTATTTGGGTTTAAAGAAACCCAAATAAGGCAAGTTTCCTGAAGATTGAAAATGATATGAAATGATTATTGTGTTAGGTTCATACCAGCAGTATAAAATAATAAAAAGGCAAACAAAATTGAATTCAAAATATATCTTATTAATTAATTTAAAAAATATATATTGTAGGCACATAAAAACAATTTCTGTTTACTTCTACTACAAACACTTTACATCTTTTAAAAATATGTTGTTTTCAGGAAATACGGACAAGATAATGGAACTACTAATGGAAGGCTACGATCACATACTGGACGTGGTCGATGAAGAAGGACTGCCGATAACTGAAGTGACAGCTCAGCGGGGTGACAGCGATATAAGCAACTTGCTCGGTTCTATACCGGCTTTTGAGGTAAATATAGCACTAATCTTATATTTTGTACTAACGTTGCGTACCAGCGGTGGGTACCCCTGGTTCGCATGGTTTTTACGAATTGTCTAAACATCGAGATTTCTTTATTATATGTGTATCTAATAAAACAAACTTTCGGAGTAAATCCTCTAAATGATGGTGAAAACCGCATCTAAATTAGTTGAGTAGTTTAGAAGAACAACGCGTTCACACAGACAAAGCGTTTTTAATTTATAATATATTAGCTGACCCGACCCACGCAAATTTCAAAACAAGATTTCAACGCAATTCATACAAAATTCCCATAGAAAATGCACTTTCAGTTTTCCCGAATTTTTCAATTTTCCTGGCCACTTTTCAAATTTTTATTTCCGTAAGAACCTAATTTGGAGTATTACGAACATTTTATAACAATACATAGCCCAATCGTTCTCAACTGATGCGCTTACCAACGAACAGCAAGTCATTTTTAGGGTTCCGTAGTAAACAAGGAACCCTTATAGTTTTGCCATGTCCGTCTGTCTGTCCGTCTGACCGCGGCTTAGCTCAGAGACGGTTAGTACTAGAAAGCTGTAATTTGGCATATGTATACTTATTAATCATGCCAACAAAGTGGTAAAATAAAATCATTTTTTTTTTATGTACCTCCTCTACACGTAACGTAGGGATGTTTGTTTGGTTGTTTTTTTTTTCTCGTCCGCCCCATGTTGTGGGTATCGTTAGAAAGGTCGTTCAAAAACATTGTGAGTTTGGGAAAACCATTTTTGGATTCAGGGATCCGTTTGCGAAACGTTATGCTTTTAATGGTTTTTTTTTGTTAGAGTCAAGTGTGTGTGTGTGTGTCGTTCCCCCCCCCCCCCCTGCCAGCTAAACGGATGTACTTGGATTTGTGAAAAAATTCACAGCAGTAGTATATATAACGAAATTAAAAGGAAAACTATCAGAGCTAAGTAGGCTGTACAGGTTAACGAGTAATAATCAACCAACTTAAATTTGCAGCTTAACTACAATGTTAAGTTTGTTCTTGGGATAAATTCATCCCAGTTACGGAACCCTCCAATGTGCGTGGTCCGACACGCATTCGGCCAGTTTTTTTTATTATATTATTATAAATTAGCTATAGATTTCATACCTATTCCAAAGATCAAATTTAGCAATAATAACATCACTGCTATTTACTTTGTCCGTGCTACGCTACGACGCCTAAATGTCTCGGCTATGCTGCTACGCCGTAGTAGCGTTGTTGCTACGCCGTAGTAGCTTTGTTGCTACGCCGTAGCTACTTGAGTGCTACAAGGATGTTTTGGCGCCTGATTGACATTGGCAGGGGGGCGTTGTTGGTAAACATTTGTGAAATTGTGTCATAGAAATTGTATTAACAAAACAAGATGACGATGTTAGTTCTGATTTTGGCCACGTGCCAAAATAACCTTGTAGTGTTGTACGCTGTGTCGTCTACGCTGTATCAATAATCAATACTCAATATCTTTGAGTATTGAGTATTGATACACTACTATCAGATACGCTACTACCCCTTAGTAGCTACGGACTAAGACGGAGTGCAGGCGACGCTACTACGCCGTAGATGCTACGCTGCTACGCCGTGATGGCAATGGTAACTTAGGGTTTACGGCTATGCTACTCTACCGTATTACGATATGGTAAAATTGTGTGTGAGGTGCCCCCGAGTCGCTGCGACCTGCTCGCAGAACACGTTCGGTCGCACGGCGCTGTGTTGTACTGTAACATTGTGTATAGGAGTCCCGCGAGTCGCTGCACGGCGCGGTGCGGCGCGGCGACCTGCCCGCGGTGCGCGCGGCGCTGGCGGGCGAGGGCGCGCGCACGCTGGCGCGCTGTCAGAACTCGTTCGGTCGCACGGCGCTGTGTTGTACTGTAACATTGTGTATAGGAGTCCCGCGAGTCGCTGCACGGCGCGGTGCGGCGCGGCGACCTGCCCGCGGTGCGCGCGGCGCTGGCGGGCGAGGGCGCGCGCACGCTGGCGCGCTGTCAGAACACGTTCGGTCGCACGGCGCTGTGTTGTACTGTAACATTGTGTATAGGAGTCCCGCGAGTCGCTGCACGGCGCGGTGCGGCGCGGCGACCTGCCCGCGGTGCGCGCGGCGCTGGCGGGCGAGGGCGCGCGCACGCTGGCGCGCTGTCAGAACTCGTTCGGTCGCACGGCGCTGTGTTGTACTGTAACATTGTGTATAGGAGTCCCGCGAGTCGCTGCACGGCGCGGTGCGGCGCGGCGACCTGCCCGCGGTGCGCGCGGCGCTGGCGGGCGAGGGCGCGCGCACGCTGGCGCGCTGTCAGAACTCGTTCGGTCGCACGGCGCTGTGTTGTACTGTAACATTGTGTATAGGAGTCCCGCGAGTCGCTGCACGGCGCGGTGCGGCGCGGCGACCTGCCCGCGGTGCGCGCGGCGCTGGCGGGCGAGGGCGCGCGCACGCTGGCGCGCTGTCAGAACTCGTTCGGTCGCACGGCGCTGTGTTGTACTGTAACATTGTGTATAGGAGTCCCGCGAGTCGCTGCACGGCGCGGTGCGGCGCGGCGACCTGCCCGCGGTGCGCGCGGCGCTGGCGGGCGAGGGCGCGCGCACGCTGGCGCGCTGTCAGAACTCGTTCGGTCGCACGGCGCTGCACGTGGCCGTGCTGGCGCAGCATGAAGATGTCGTGGCCTACCTGGCGCAGAACTATCCGGAGCTATTGCGGCTTGGGGATAACGTGAGTGTTTTTACGAGTTATCTTAAGGTGACAAGTGGATATAAACTTTTTCCTAATTACCCTAAGTATACTTCTTTACATTGTTCGTTAGTCGTATCTATTTCTCAAAATGTCCAAAGTCTGGTAATTAGCTTTCAATGGTCTGTTCCAAACGATCTAATGAAAGTGTATCAGTCACTTAAGAAAAGGAAGTTTCAACTTTATATTTAACCATATTTTCCAACAATAGGGATGAAGCCTGGGTAAAAAAAAAACTAATTAGTCCGTCAGTCAGATAATAAAAAAATATTAGACACGTATTTTTTGCTTTATCATATTAATAACAAATTACTTAGATAAAACGCATTTTAAGTTGTGGAGTGGGGGTCGCTACGTCACTAGTACGTATAAAATCTACATACTCGTGACGTCATGGCACATTTTATCTCAATGTATCGTCGTAATCTTTAGATAACGTAAAAAAAAAAAAAACATGTCCAATATTTTTTTATAATCTCAAAGACGGCCTAAAATAATTATTTTGTCATCATCCCTATTATTGAAAAAACATCGGAAGAAGGCGTGAGTTTATGTGAGTGTGCGAAAAAACATCGACACAAATTGAGGTTACAAAAATGAAACATATTTGAATGTGATTTAAAATTATAATTTTGGGATTAATAGATTAGTAATCACAACACTCAATTTGTAGGTGGCATATCAAATTGGCATCCACAGGTGCCCGTTACTCCACCAGCAAAATCTCTTTTAAAATGAATTGAGTTCCACGAATAATTAGAGCGTCATTTGCTGTAAATGTGCGTCAAATAAAAAAAAAAAACGTCTTATTATTTTTTTATGCAAATCATAGACGTAGCATTCTAAAAAAAAATCGAGCTCGGTCTGCTCGCTCTGCCGTCGTACATTTTCTTCATTTCCAAACTATTCTGCTTACGTCGACAAAATAGCTCCTACTTCTGAATAAATTTTCAAAACAAAATGTTATGTATCTGAGACTGGGAGCTAAAATTTGCGAGTTCTCTTCTTTCGCTCTATCATCCTATATTTTTCTCATAGCCTTCTCAAACCTTTTTACCAATTATTGAATAACAAACCTTGCATTCGGAAATCGCACGCATATAAACACTTCCATGCAATACTTGCATAGCAATCATCATGCTTTATGGCGTGCGATTATTGCTCTTGAACGTTCCAGAAACTTGCACGGTGTAAATGGGGCTTTACTCTTGAAACTTTTTATGGATGTTAAGAGCGTTTATTCTGAAGGTGGGCAACGTCGCAAATAGATTTCAAATATTTAACCATTTGATTAATTTGGCAATATTACTGTGTGAAAATAAAAAATGTGGCTAACTAGCGAACTAGAATATTGATTATGAAATGCAATAATTAATTTCGTAACACCGAATGTTTAGTTTTAGATGTAAAAAAACTATTTGGAAACTTTCCAAATGCGTTTTTACACCTGAAGTGGGTTGAATTGCAATTATAACATTGAATTTGATGTTGTATCAAATTCAATGTTATAATTGCAATTTTCAATTTTTTATTTCCACACAGTAATATTGCTCTAAGAATCAAAACAGGTAAATATTTGACAGTTATTTGCGACGTTGCCAACTTTTAAGATAAACCCTCTTAAGAATCCAGGAAGAACTGAATACCGATAAATGCACGATAGGTAACTTTAAAACGGTACATATTTTTGAAAACCTAATTAATGCATTAATACGCACAAATTAAGTTCTACTGATATACGTGTAAGTATTCTACGGGCGCACAATCATTAGTTTCCGAGCAAGAAGATACTGTAAAACGTTACTCCAGCTGGAAATGTAACATCTCTGCAACCTTGAATGTGCTATTCACGGTTGTAGAGATGTTACATTTTGCGCACATTTACAGCAGATTCCCGCTCTAATTATTCGTTGAACTCAATTCATTCTAGAAGGGATTTTCCTGCTGGAGTATCGGACAACATCCACAGTTACGTTTTCTCATCCGTTTGTTTACACTATTATCAAATACTTTTGGAACAGACTACACCTCAGCACATCTACTTCAGAATACCATCGACCAGCGAATGATAAAATCACAAAATTAGATTAGACTTCACAAGAGGTGCATCAGTGCTTACCAGGAAGTAAAAACATAGGTCTACTCACAAAAATTCTAAATCGTATTGAAAAAAACTCTTTTACAACAGTTGGAGCGCACACCACTACACTACGCGATGGGAGTAGACAAGATTGAGTCTCTAAGCAGAGTGCTGATCAGGGCTGGAGCAAAGCGCGTTCTCAAAGACCTGAAGGGAAGACAACCCACGTACTACTTCATGAACAAGTCCGAGATACTGCGCCTCAAGGAGGAAGAGGACGTTTACTGAACACTTCAACTTAGTATAACTTAGAATACGCGTCAAACATGGCTGTGGCTTGTACGAAAAACTTTGTAAATGGGCTTAAGAGTAGGAACTATTATAGGATCTAGGAATTCGTCGCTTCTTATTAACGCACATTTTGCAACTCGCAAACTTTTAGTTTCAAATCATCATAGTTAATCTTAGGAACATAGGAAAATTATTGAGTGCCGAATAGTAGATATTTGTCAATTTTCTATGGTATGTATTTACGTATAATATTACATGAGGGGGACCCTAATAAATACCTTGGAAATTATTATAATTAAAATAAAACTATATATCAAAATAAACAACAATGTTTTATTTAACGAGCGTTTAGCTTTTCTTTTATATTTATTAACACAATAACCCTGATAAAATCAATAACGCGACGACAACAAAATGTTAATCTAAAAATCGAAAATTTATTCTAAAATCAAGTACACCAGCTACTAAATATTATGAACAATCATCTTTTACACTTAATTGTGATTTTGACACGCACACAAAAATAATAACGATTATAATCTTTTAAGTACCTATAATTAATTACAACGATATCTTCTTAGATGTTCATATGGGGGACTGCCAAGGAATGGGATTTATATACATTTGTGAGACCGAACCACGCATACCTGCAAATAAGAAAATCCATCTTAACATCCTAACTCGTACGACAACTTGGTTCCTCAGACTTTTAATACCTTTTAATTAATAACTACATAGTTATAGTGCGCACTCAAAAATAAATGTCGAATTGTTTCAAGTTGCACTGGGTCTACGGCGCCAGCGGAATAGCTGGAAATTACGTAGTCGGTTTCGACGCCCAATTGGAGCAGTTGAACAGTTATGAACCATACTGCAGAATCAAATTTTATTTTAGTTACTATAAATGATGAAGACTTGATTCTCAAAGCGCCTGCCGTGGAAGTTTCATACTGGCGACATCCTATCCATTTTCCACAACATAGGGATTTACTGCAACTTAATCAAACTTACTAAGTTCGCCCTGGTTGAGTGGCACGGGCAGGGGCTTGTTCTTGCTGGTGCGCAGCCAGTCTCTATACGCTTGCTGGCCATTCGAGCGTCTGCGCTCCTCGTCGATAGCCGCGCGCGCCGCCCTGACCTCTTCACGAGTCTTCATCACTGCAACACATTTATTTTTATACACAGTTTATCAACTAACGTAGCTAGTACCGTTACTTGGGAGTACTTTAGATTGTATAAATAATATTATATCTGTGACAGGGATTAAAACTGCAACGAAAAAGTTTATAACATCACCTTTCATTTCTTCTTCCTTCCTACGTATCCAGTCCGCTAGTTTCTCTTCTTTATCTCGTTCTCGCTTGTTTCGCTGTCTTTCGAGCTGTTCGTTGTGGCGGTACTGTCGCATGATCTCTTCGGCTCGCTGTCGCTCTGTCTGTGTTCGTTTTCGCTCCAGCCACTGACGATATGATTCCTCGCGTTGCTGCTGCGATGTTGTAGGCCCAGCCCGAACCTTCATTTTCTCGAGACGAGCTTTGTCACGTTTCTAGGATTATCGGAAAAAACTTGGATAACTTCGGATCTTATGACTTATCAAGTCTCAAACAACGAAATCGGACAAAGCTACGCTAATTTTTTAAGCAAATAAATATATTACTGGGAGTACCGGACCTTTGGAAGGCGTACGAGAGGTCGAAGCCAACTCCGAGAGGCCTCGTAAATAATGTTAAATGATGAGGAGGCCATCAACCGACGATTATCCTAGTGTGCACTATGCAAGTGTACCCAAGGACCCCTTTGGTGCAGGACTATTGCAGAACATGGAAACAAAGCATATTGGGCTATGGGTTTGGGTGGTTATAGTGGATTGGGTCCCTTGAACTATGGAAGAACTATGTCCCCTGCCTGACCAACGTTATATAACATACACGGATAAAATGGCAGGGGGGTGACTTGCACTCTCAATAATGGGCCCCCGGAAACGGTCGCTACTACTATATTTATTTATTTAACACTTTAAGCACACAAATGTAAAGAGGCGGACTTAATGCCATAGGCATTTATTTTATTTTTTTCTTCGGAGTGACGATGACGTAGCAATAAGGTGGCAACATTTCCTGAGGTGCTTGAGGAGTGGGGAGGTATTACACGGCTATCAGGACAATCCCGGAGGTACGGTTATAACTTCCAGTTACAACTATATGTAAGCGGGCACGCCCTTTATGCCTGGAGGCTTTTATTTAGATATTACGTTCTGTTTACGTTTAGTTTTTATTTCTGCCTTAGTATAGTTCTCGATGATTTTGTGTGGTATATTGGCGTGTGCTAGCTAACATATGGCTAATAATTTAAATTATGTTTTGTGTTGCGTAATGTAAATTATTTTGAATACTATTATATAGAATCTTTTTTTTTTGTTCTAACTGAACAGACAGCTGTGCTGCTGGGGAGTTTGTTGCGACACTTCTTCCCAGCTAATGCACTAGGAAGTGGTGAAGGGTGGGCGTTTTGGGGGACTGTCTTATGTAATTTTGACGTTCGAAAAGTGCTGATTCTCAGCCTAGTTTGAATAAATGACTTTTGAATTTTGTTTTTTTTTTTTTTTGAACGGTCAAGATCCCTACCAGCGTCTTACTGAAATACTTCCTTCCTCCGAGCACGTCTGCTATTGCGAATTTCCAATAAAGGTAAGAAAGAGGTGGGAGCTCTATTCCTCGGCTGTGTTCACTCAGGCCGGCCGATAAAGACAAGTCAGAGGTGAGGAACAACACTTCTCCCGGAAGATAAGGTCCGTGGGGTCGCTACTGCCCAACAGCTAGCCACATGCTGCCCTGCGGTTCATGTATGTCTCTTGGTTTAGCTCTTGACCCTAGACCTGTTTCGGCAAAGTAAACTCTACCGGGACAGACCTAGAGTTCAGGAGCGCGCAAGCCCCACCACGTCAACGTAGAGATACGTCTGTGGGGATTATTATTATTAATTGTTCGCTTCTAAAAAGGCACACATAAAAAAAACTGTTAACTTAGATAGGTATATAAGAATTAAAATTATCTCACCGAATGGTCGGTTGTCCAACTTTACAAATTCAAACTCCAATCCGGCACGATCGACCTACCCCTATCGACTTACCTACTTGTCAAAAAATCTGGTCTCATTGCAGCACCATGTTACCACAAAGTAATCTACGACTAATAAGCCCACATTCGCACGGACGTAAAAATATCGCGGCGGGATTTTATAGCGCACTGGATTTTCAACTATCGGTGTTGAGCCGAGCGTTGAGAATCCAACGCGCTGGGATGCACTCTCGTTCCAGTGCGTTGAGAAACCACACTGTTGGATTTTCAAGTCTCGGCGCTAAGCAGAGCGTTGAAAATCCAGTGCACGAATATAAATCGCCGCGGGAAAAAACGCCCGTGCGTACCTGGGGTAAATCTCAATTAAGGTACCTCTTGGTCTTTCCGTGCCACCCATTGCTTAAAGGCTTCGCTCTTTTTATTTTCATTGCGCTCCCGTTCCTCCTTAGCTGTAGTAGTGGTCGACACGGATGCCACGGATAACCTAAACGTATCGGCCCCATCTTCACGATAAGTGCGACCAAATCGCGGTGTCTCTTGTTGTTTACCTAGGTTCCCTAGACCTGTCAGTCGACACGACTTTCTCTTCACGCTACCTGATGAAACACTTAAATCTCGACCACTCAGCATTGGCGTTGAGTTACTCCTATAGCTACTGTGAGGATGCGGAGTGACATCAGAGAGGCAAGAGTCCGCTTGCAGGGATGTCACAGAATGCGACGATTCCACTGGTTCAATGTAAATAGCCGGATTTATGTAACGTGTTTTACTTTTTCTCGAAGCTTCGGATTCCGAATCACTATAATATTGTATATTTTCGCCAGCACCATCAAAAATGTGATTAGAATTATTTCTTGATTTCAATTCGTACACCGTAGTGCCGTTACGGGCGCTGTCGCCAAAATTCCCCTTGTCGATGTCGCTCGCCATTACCTATATCAAATCCCTTTAACAATTTATTACCATAATTAAATAGATCAATAGGTAGTTGCACATACAGACGAAGGAAAATAAATATAAAAAGATAAAATGTTGTAGAAGTTGACTGTCAAAATGGCTTACCCTAAAAGAAGTGCTAAAAGGAGTGCTAAAAGAACATTATGTCATAATATGGATGGTTGGTTTTGAAAACGAAACTTATTTGACTTTAGTTAGTGACCAGTATCGATTAGGTACCTTTAACAAAAAGGATTTAATCACTTTTCTTGAATATGGACTATTTTAGTCCTTTTTAGTGCGCCGTACCTCAAAAGGAAAAATCGGAACCCTTAAAGGATTACTCGTGTGTCTGTCTGCCCGTCTGTCACAACCAATTTGCTCCAAATCCAATGGACCGATTAAGTTGAAATTTGGTACACACGTGTATATCTGTGACCCAAACACGAACGTGTATCGTAAATAAATATTTTTTTTAATATGGGGGTCACTTTTAGGGAGCAAATAAGAATATTTAAAAAGGTTTGGAAACTGTACCGTGTGACATACCAAATAAAAGGGCTTGTTGCGAGGTACTCAATATTTTTTTATAATTTTTAATTAGACTTTTATGTTTTAAAAAATAGATGAAAATTGACCATTCCCCCGCTCTCAACTCGAGCCTACAATTTTGAAAAATACAGAGAATGGTTCTTTACTCATTGATTACAGGAAAATCTATAAGAAGTCTATGGTCTTTGTTGTGTATATGATATTCCAATAAAGCAAATTATGAAATGTAATTGTATTTTTATTACTTAATCAAATTACAACGATCAATAACAACTGACCTAAATCTTCTACTATGGGCGGAGCCATAGATTATTGATTGCGTCCGTCTCAATCCGCTAGAGGCGCGCACGCTTACTAGTGCTGTGTGTAACAGTCTTAAAATCATCATCATCATTTCAGCCAAAAGACATCCACTGTTGAACATAGGCCTCCCCCAAGCACCGCCACTTCGACCTGCGCCTTCCACTTCCAGCGGATTCCTACGCCCTTCACAAGGTCATCGTTTCATTTTGTGGGAGGCCTTTCAACGATTCGTCTTCTAGTACGCGGTCGCCACTCCAGAACCTTTCTAGGCCGGGGAAATTAGGTTTGAACCCTGCACTAATTCCTAACAGCGATTTTTTTTCTGAATCGTGTTTTTGAGCTTATTCAAATAATATAAAAAAATTATAACATTTTCCAGGACCGCATAAAGGTAAAACAACAAAAGCGCATTTTTGCGAATAAAAATTGAGGCAAAATAGTTAACAGGAAAATGTTGGTAATATTATGTAAACAATTCGTAAAACTAATATATTTTTTCAGAATTAAACATTTACATCCACAGAAATTTGAATAAAAATAAAATTACGAACTTTATTAAATTGTACTTCGCGCAAAAATATTAACTGCAGTTTTTTGCATTAAATGACTTAATTAAATATTTTAATACCCTATTCAACGAAATTAAACATAATTATTGTACTAGCACAAGATATTAATAAAAGTTTTTTTGCAATAACGGTTCAGGCAAAAATGTAACAGAGTTAAATTTAGTTTAACTTTTATTTATAGGCTCTATCTGACTTAATTACAAGAAAATTAAACACATTAAAGCAAAATGTTACATAGCAATTCATTAAAAAAAATATTCGTTGAATAGCGTATTAAAATATTAATATATATTAAGTAATTTAATGCAAAAAATCTGCTGTAAATATTTTTGCTTGAAGTACAATTTAAAAAAAAACGAAATTTTATGGAAATTTCCGTGGACGAAATTGTTAAATTTTTGACCTACTTGTGATACCTAATCTCTTCGACAAACACTCCATACAAACATATCTGTTAATATTTTTTCTACCACGTAAAATTGAAATTAGATGTTTTCTTAAAAAAAACGTACACGCGGGGGTGAACTTTTCGCGGTATACAGTTTAACATACTCCCTTGACCATTCCCTACACGTTAAATGAAACAAATCGCTGTTTTAAATTAATGCAAACTTAGCCTACAATTCGGCGTAACTTCCCCGG
Organism: Agrochola lota; assembly: GCA_947364205.1. Lineage (NCBI taxonomy): Eukaryota > Metazoa > Arthropoda > Insecta > Lepidoptera > Noctuidae > Agrochola > Agrochola lota. The sequence continues at coordinate 8,723,664 of OX376232.1, forward strand.
GATATTCGGCCCCATCGGCCATCTGTTCTACGAGCAATGCCTATTGCCACTTAAGTTTGGCAATTCTTCGGGCTATGTCGGCTACCTTTGTTCTTCTACGGATCTGTTCATTTCTGGTGGTCTTAAAATAACATGTTAAATCTCTCAATATTATGCGTACAAACTTACATTTGCAGTAGGAATGTATGGGAGAACATGTTTTTCAACTACAATGTTAAGTTTGTTTTTGGGATAAATTCATCCCAGCTACCCTTCCCAGGATCCCTTCATTGTGGTCCGACACGGATTTGGACGGTATTTTTTAATATTTTACTTTTGACCTCTGAGCTTTTGACAGCAACCATAAAGCAACGATAATAAAGATTAAATCAGGCGTAAAACGACATAGAAAAATAATAAAAACTGACTGCGACTAAAAAGTTCAAAAAAGCTCACTTTTCATGCAGTCAGATACAGTGGCAGTTTGTTTTTAACAAATTCGAAGTGATCTAAGTGTGATAATGGCGCCCTCATTTTTACCAAACTGTCTTATTAAATGTTGTAGATATTTTGATTTTATAAAAACAAAACCTAGCCTATTACCTTCACGTGACTTATACGAGTCAAAACACAACTCATGTATTAAAATCCATTCAGCAGTTAGGTTGCGATATCGAGAGGGCATAAAGAATCTCACATACAAAGATTTGCGTGAGAAACATAACCCTGTTGTGGCAATTTTTCGTGAACTCTTCAACTATACTATGCTCTTGGACTATACCTTACTAATTGAACTCATTATATCTCCTAAACTAAGATCCGATTAAATCTGTGACTTGGCGACAAATTGCGACTAATTGGCGACAAAATATGGGAGAAAACAGATCTTCGCTAGGTGCCCTAGTTTTTGAGATATAAATGTGGCCCTGCTGGGGAGACTCTCTCCAGATCGGCCACCTACAAACCCTTATATCTTTTGAACCAGTGACCGACAAATTATGATATTTGGCGACAAATTTCGACTAATTAACGACAATGTTTTTGTGTAATCAAAATTAAAATTCCTGATGGTGGCCCTGCCAGAGTCACTAACACGGGATAGCTTTAAGTTCAATAAAGTATGACACAACTGGCTGACGAAAAATAATAGACTATTGTAATCTATTTTTTTATTGATGTTTAACCAGAAAATGTTAGGGTAAATACAAACTGCATTATACACATTCATAGAAATGTATTCATTATTATCGACATAGAGTACATATTTAAATTAAATATTGACTATAAGCCAATCATATCACTTTGGATAGAATTCAACCAGAAATATACGAATAGTGAACAGAAATTTAAGATTCCATTGAATAGAAATTGTCAACCATTGAGGCTTATTGAAGGTATTATTAAGTAACAACATAATATTTTAGCTTAACTAAAACCTATTTTTATTTATGAATAGTTTCGGAACAACTGTCTATATAATCATATTGTAGTTTCATAGCAAGTTTGTCTTTTAAATACTATCGGGAATAATGTTTAATGTCCAAAAGTCAGCGTTTGTGGAACCACAATTTTGCCAATGACACCAAAAACAAAACGGTCATAAAATCTCACAATCAAGCATGTAACTACTACAATAATATGTCACAAAGAAATATGTTAGGACAGCACTCAGTCTCACATTATAATACGAGTCTTCAGTCTCTCGCCTTGCTATAAGACCACAACACGATGTACTAACTTAATTTTTACTCACTAGACAAAAGCACCTAAAGTAGAATAATACGGTAATAGTATAATAGGTATGTGATACTTTACATCTCACATCAATCTACAAATATGGGAGAACTACTACAAAATGTTTCCAATTCATGTTAAAGCACAAGTTTTTACTTACATAACTTGTGCATGTAGAAATAATATTTACATAAATGCTGCCTAGTGAATAAAAAATAAGGTATAAAAGCCAGTATCAGTATTACTCTTAGAACCACAATGTATTCTTACAATTTGCTTGTGACTAAAGAGCTACTACTTGAGATTGAAATAGTGCCTAGTATAGAGACTCCGCGTTCGATGAACGTGGCTTTTTGATCTTCTCCAAGTTCTTGATGACGATGTCGTGGAGCGAACAGTAGCGGTTACGAATCTCGCACATCACCAGCCATAGTGACAAGTATTCCTTCTCGTCCAGTTCCTGCCAAACAAGCAGATCAATTAATACTGATTAGCTGCACAGTGCACACATTACTGTTGATTAACTGATTACTGATTACTGAATAATAATAATAACATTTATTCAAAAATAATAGAACAAAAACGAACGCGTTTATTTAGCGTAGGTATATTTCGTGATTTGTAACAGAAGACACTTTCCTGTTTAATCAATTAAGGAAAAATAGCACCAACAGGCAGGTTTTTCCTGTTTTTTTGGCATAAATGGAGAATGTATGACAAATATTCTATGAATGGATAAATCAAATTTTACAGAATGAATGTGACATATTTGAGGTATATGGAAGAAGGTTCTGAAAACATTTGAATTTACTTCTCTTAACTAAAAAAGTGAAGAGAATAATACTTACTCGGACAGCTCTCCTGTAGTCTTCAATGTGTGGGTATTTAGCGACTTTAGACACAATCTTCGCTCGCGAGATGAAGTATCGTGAGATTTGGTCAAAGAACGCGGCGGCCTCCGACTCCACAGACTGAATCTCAGCGAGTGTATCCTCCTGTATTGATACACCGAAGTTGTTGCCGTCCTCGATTTTTGGAATCATGAATGATATCCACATTTTCAGCTGGAACAATGTTAAGCAACACTGAGAAATTGGTACGACATTCATTATTACACCTAAACCCAAGTAAGAGCCTGCAAAATAAACAATATTGGTGGAATATAATGTCGTGATGGCAACTCTTTGCCAGATCTGTGTAGATTGGTGCCAGCTGCCTTCTTACCTGCAAAAATCCCTTGGTAGGCAGTTACGTCGTTAAGACCAATGGAAATGTCAAGTGTCACCCCTCATCCTAGGTGGGCGACGAAAGCGACACGACGCAAAGCATCGCAAAATAACAAAATGTGACGCAACTGAATGTACGTCACCTAAAATTAAATTAGCATTGATGTGTCGTGGAAGAATGGTATGTCGTATCGTACGAGTCGTAGCAACGCAGATGACCACCTAGTGGGAACAGCAACTGCCTTGTATTCAGTATCACGTCACGTCGTTTCATTTCTCACTCACCTAGGACATGGGGTCGATCACACCACGCAGTACTAAACAAATGAAGTGATAATTTTCATATTTCTCCCTAGAATAAAACTCACCCAATTTGTGAGGTGCGCAGGGAAAGAAACGTCTTATCATTGGACGGTTGCAGCATCGCGTCATACGGCGCAGTTTCGATTGACGACTGACGCGGCGACATACGCAGTGTTTGTGCAGATGTCGATCGCGATTGAGTTCCATTAGGCTTAATAGCATATAATCAGAAAGATCTATACACAGTTTTCCAAATACATGTAGGCATGTTGTTAATAGTGAAACAGAAATTGGTTGCATCTCCAAATATAAAATACCTAATGGTTATCTCAAGTTGATTATAGTTGATAGGATAATAGTGTTACTATATTTGAACATAGGCCACTTCCAAATTACAACAAAGATTTGCACTGTGATGATTCTACTCACAGCAACATTTCTTTCCCAAAATCACACTTTACTGATTCTTATCTAAACCTTGTCACAAGTTTCATCTGGTGCAACTTGGAAGAGGCCTACCCCCAGCAGTAGACTACACTGGGCTGAGCTGATTGATAATGAAAGCTTCATCTTCTTTTTAATTTAAATCCTCTTGCTTGGGTCCTTTTTCAGAGTCCTAGTATGATATTACTGGGAAATGATGAAATCTTCATGATATTCCTAATAATATTCACATAATAGCAACTTACCAAATTGGAATCTTCAACCAGTTCCCTAATGTGTGGTTTTACAAGATGGATGAGGTCACTGAGTGGCTTGTTACATGGCACAGTGCCATTGGGCAAGGCATACACTCGAGTGCCCTCAGACGTGTTGCTTGATACCTCGGATGAGTCCATCCGCTGACGTTTAGCATTTGGCTCATTTGCTGCTGATGCAGGAGGTGGTACTGGAATGTTTAAGTCCTGAAATTATATAACAATGTGTTTATTAAAAATACTAGGGACAAATTGTATGCAGTAGATAACTGTTTGAGCAGAGATGTACCTATCTACAGCACACCCACATTTCATTGTATAAGAAATTAGTAAAGACAAAATGACCTTGAAACAGAGAACTACGTAAAGACCATAGCAGGTGGTGTTCTGAAGGTTCTGCCTACCCCATGGTAAAAAGGCGTGTGTTTATGTATGTAGGTATGTATGTATGAAAAGATATGGACACATCTGTTGGCTGAAAAACGTAATAAGTTTTGTACTTATCATTGCACTAGCAAAAGTGAAGTATTATTCGAAAACAATGTGTTCAAATACCTGGTGTACATCAGCCAAATCTCGATTCTGGAAATTTGATGTTTCTAGAAGTTCATTTAATTTCACTATCTTCTCTGGAAATCCTTTTATTATTAGATGCTCAGCCTTCTGCTTAAGGGAATCCTTGTAATCCTGTACCTGAAACAGGTACACGTGCCCGATTTACATGAGCCACTTAACAACAGCCATTATCCGTTGTAACGCCTAGGATCCCCCCACGGTCGCGCAATATGTTGAGGTTATGCGCTCGGAATACGTAAAACCTACCGCTCCCATTGTAATTGTAACACGTTCCGGTGCTTTTCCAAAGGTAATCTTTAACCCACAGCAGGATTTCACCACGAAACAATATTATTCAACAGCACTTTTACAGAAAACTGTGAGGTCACACACACACACTAATCAAAGTAGGTACGTTACTCGTGTCAAACAAAGCGATGTATCAATAGAATAAAAATTAATAATGGGTTTACCTTTTTCGCTACGTCTGTCATTGTGATAATATTATTTTTTGTGGGATTTTAACTATTTTATGTCCCTTATTATACTTGTAATACAAAATACTGCTTAAAATCCCCACAACTTTTTACGCTAACAACTCGTGTATATGAGTGAATGAAATGAATTTCGTTTGTTAGATTCCGAAGCGTTCATTCGACGTATACAAGAATAAAAGTTACTAAACTAAAAAAATACAAACACGTCAATACCGATTTCTTTAGCGCTGCATTTTCCTTTGGAGTTACATCCATTATTTTAAAATCTAACAATATTTTTTACACGTTATGGCGGCGTGACATAACCAACTTTTTAATTTTTTTTCTAATAATGGTTTTCTTTCATTTTCCCCAACATCAAAACGAGAATAAAAAGGTCATAGCATCTCTTCCACAGACTACTGGGTATTCTTCCTCCTCCGCCTATATTCTCTGTGGCTCGGACATGCTCCAAGCACGAAGCCGCTGTGAGCGAATGAGAACTGTATTTCCTGGTAGTAGAGTACATTTGAAAGTTTGTTCCTCTGTCATTGTCAAAATCATAAATAATGACAATGAAACTACAAGTCACAGCTACAAGTTGTCAACTTTGACAATGTAAACAAACACACGCGGTGTATACACCAGATTATTACAGTATTTACTTTCTTTAATTATTTCTTCTTTCTTAAAAGAAATATGACTACGTTTAGATTTAACTTTTCTGGTGAAGATGGCAGTAAACAACTAGAAGGTGAACCTTTGACATTTTTACTCATGTTTTTATTTTAAGATTATTGACAGTTTATCACTTAACTATGTGTTATTCCAACAGAAACAAAAGAAACAATCCGATGGCTAGACAGTGAGGAAGTTGTGCCAGATAAACAAATACAATATCTGGATGATGTAGTCACTCGCGCTAAAATGTTCGCCTGTGGTGATGTAGAGATTGGGCATGTAGTAGTAAGTGAAGCAATGGCGAGTATTGAAAATGCAATCAAACTAGCAGAGAAGGAACATAGTGACCTTATTGCTGGGAAATATGAAGGCAAGTGAGCATGCTATAGCTTAGCTCCTCTTTATTGAAACCCTTATTAGCCACAGCACACTTTACTGTGTACCTACTTTCATTGGATTTTCGATGTCTATCAGTGTAATTAAAAATGTAAACTTGCATGATATCTAAGCCTGTTTTAATAAAATATGTATCTACTTACAATATAATACATTTATATGGTAAATAATTTCAGGTGGACTAAAAATTTGGGAGTGCACTTACGATTTAATAGAATATCTGGAAGAATATCGAACTGAAATCAAGTTTGAAAAGACCAATGTCTTGGATTTAGGATGTGGAGCTGGGATTTTAGGAATATATGCATTCTTGAATCATTCAAATGTTACTTTTCAAGATTATGTAAGTGAAGTGTATTGTTAATAATTATTATTTTTATACAACTGTCCAAATCATTATTTAAAAATATTATTTCAGAATAAGGAAGTTTTGGAACATTCCACAATACCCAATGTTATGTTAAACATTGAGGAAGAAGGGAAAAGAGAACAAGAAATACAAAGGTGTAGATTTTATTCAGGAGACTGGGATTCATTTAACAAGAAGCTGCCTTGCTCTGAAGGCTACGATGTTATCCTTACATCGGAGACTATCTATAATGAATGTAACTATGACAAACTCATCTCACTATTTGTGGATAGACTGAGCAAAGATGGAGCAGCGTATGTTGCTGCAAAAACTTATTACTTTGGTGTTGGTGGTGGAACACGACAATTTGAACAAACTATTCAGAAACATGGAAAATTAATCAGTGAAGTTTGTTGGAAGAGCACAGGTGGTATTCAAAGGGAAATATTAAAAATCACACATAAACCTTAATAACCTTTAATTATGATTTGTACTAAAATGTTTGAAATAAAATTGTGATAACTTACAATATACTGGAAGACTTTCTCTTACAATAACTTAGGTATTAAACTTTTAAGGAGACAATCTTTCGTAGACCCACCCATCCTCTCCTTCATGCAAGAGCTTTCCATTGGGAATTTCTCCTTCTTTCGGCTTCCTGAATTTAATTCTATCATGAAGCCGGTCTCGTTGTCCTTGCCAAAATTCAACAGCTCTAGGATGGATAATGTATCCTCCCCTGAAATAATGAAAAAAAGGTCAATCGGTCACCAAAGAGATAAACTAAACATCCTCTCCAACTAATATTATAAATGCAACAGTGAGTTTCGTTTGCTTGTTATGCTTTCACTTTAAAATGGGTGAACAGATTTGGATGAAATTTGGCACATGGGTAAACCATGACCTGGATCAGCACATAGGATACTTTTTATCCCGACATACCCACGGGATTGTATGTTGGTGAAACTGTGGGGCGCAGCTAGTAAATGATAAAAATGCTATATTTATTCAGTCTGAAGATAGTAAATAATGTTTGTACTGCTAGTTAACTTTTTATTATTGGTTACTAGCTGCGCCCCGCTAGCTGTGGGAATATCGGGATAAAAAGTATCCCATTTCCAAATCTAAGTAATAAAGTGTATAATTTCGGAAGTCTGTGGCAAAAACGAAAATATACTTTATAGTAAAATATACCGTAATATAGTTATATGAAAGCGGTTCATAAGTATATCCCTAGGGTTATAACTATATCACGGCTTCAACCATCTTACTGCAAACCATCATAATGTATAGGTACTGAGCCCCAGCTGGTGCTGGGCCCTATCAGAATACCAGCGCTGTGACATTTTTATTTATTTTTAAATGTCGCGGCATCATGCTGAGATAGGAGCCTTTTGGCCTCGTACAGGACTTCTTTCTTTTTATGTTACTGTTACTTTGTTTTTTATTGTTTTTGTTTTTTTCCTGTGTGAGTCACAATAAATACTTTTTCTTTCTTTCTTTCTTTCTTTACTGAATAGTTCTGTATTTCCATTTTTCCCACAGACTTCCGAAATTAAAGTTATTTAATATTTTGGAATTAGGTGATTTTTATTTTGTAAAAAAGTTATTTTAGTGTGGAAGTCGGTTGTTACTTTTTGTAAAAAAGTTTATATTTTCTTTTTAGTTGTACCTACCCCACACAAATTCGTATAGGTACCAGTCGAATAATGGAAACAAAACAAGAGATTTTTCAAAGATTAACCCCTTTTGTGGGTGAAAAGGGGGGGGATACAGTTTGTATGAAATATCTTATTCATTTGGTTTAAACGTGGTATAAATTTATCTAGGTATTAATAATAAAGATGGAATCATACATTTTCAAAATTGGCTGGAAAGTGTAGACAGCGCGTAGTTTTTTTGCATGGCTATTACTTCTATCAAAATGGTAATTACTAATGAATACATCTTTCTACATCAAATTTAACAGAAATATTTTTTTTGAAATTTAATGACAGTCGTATTAAAATTGTAAATATAATATAATCACGATGTAACATTTAGTTTTTGTTTCATTGCAATCGACTCATTAAATAAAAAGATATGCTAATTCAAAGTTTTCAAAGTAATACCCATACCACCAACAAGCACTATGTTCCAGGCGGCAAGGGGTAACGGAGATGTGGAGCGTCGTATGCTGTCTCTAATATTAAGCTGGGGATCACAGCCCATAAATTACAGGGTACCACCCTCAAAAGAGCTGTGATCGACCTTGGTAAAAAAAACTTTGCAAAAGGGCAAATTACGTCGCGCTTAGTCGTGGCAGAAGTTTGGAAGGCATAGTTTTATCAGATTTGGACGCCAACAAATTATTTAACGGACTACACGACGACAGACATGCACGGAAATCTCTCTTCTTAGGCTACGAAATCTGTCTTCTGACAATCAAAGCCACACATAACATACGACTCAAGTAGGGCAATTTGATGCCGGGATATCACCATTAAAATGATTTATAACCAGTGTATCTCATGGCAATTCCAATAAACCCAAACACAGCTAGGATACATTGTTTTATGACGGAGTTCCGGTGCCTTTCTTCCGGCTTCATCTTCAGATCGGTTCGATAGTAACATTTTCATCAGAATGATTTATTTAAATTTGCTACATAGCGCTTAACAATCTTAATCGAGATATCTTATCGCCACGCGTGAAATACATAACATTGAGTAGTTCCGGTGGCCATCTGTGGTCCTCTTCATCAGTTCCACTTCACCAGCTGATACTTTCTGAATGCAAATGCTTAACTTGTTGCTGAAAATACCAAAATCGCTATGTCGCTACGTATGCCTATATCGTATCCTATATTTGAGGAGTTTCCTCAATTCCTCATGGATTCTATCATCAGAACTAAATTTTGATAAAAATGGGACCAATCAGGAAGTATATCCTTTCAAATAAAAAAAGAATTTTGCAAATCGGTTCATAAATGAAGGAATTGTGAAGTAAAAAACATAAAAACAGAATTGAGAAACTCCTATTCTTGGGAAGTCGCTTAAAAAGAGTAAAGGATCTCCTTAGGATGCACAACATCCCAACAAGAGTAACAACGCTTGGGGTAAAACTAACAAAGAACGGGCTGAGGCGTTTGAGCAATTCCTGCATGAAGTCTTCACTCCGAATGGCGGTGATGTAGAAACAGAAAAAGAAATACAAGACTATCTAGAAACTTATCTGCAACTATGTCTCCCAATGCAAAGCTGCTCACCCCGCGAAGTCCAAAGAGAAATAAAAGGTCTAGAGCTAAACAAGGCTCCTGGCTTCTGCCTGAGAACAGCTGAAATTCTATGACAACTTCCTAAAAAGCTTTACACCCCTTTTTCTTTTTAATAGCTGTTGACCACCCTGATGCGGCAGCCTTAAAGACCGAAATGCTAACCAGATCGGCTTTTGAAGGACTAAAATGTTGACTTATGTGGGGCGGTCAATGATGTTGCTGGGTTATTTCAGGTGGGAGTTTAAAAGGAAAACCACAGGGATGAGCACAAAACTTATATATTCCTCTATTCTTTTACACACACATACACACACAATACACAGAAATAGAAGAATAAAATAATTACGCCTTAAACAGCCTTAAACACTAAGAGACTAATATTTATAGAACAGACTTTAAATCTGACTAAGCTTGAACGCGATGGTGTTCAGAGGTACTAATAACTGAACACGTATTACTTTATAGAAGGTTGAGAGACGACTGCACTGTACTCGTATTGCCTTATGAAAGGATGAGAGACGACTGAACTGACGAATACACAAGTGGGTTTTATTTATAGTAGTGACACACACTATCACACAGTGTGTGTGTCTCTACTTACACAACTTTTTCATCGCCTACTTACGTCAGTGTGTTTGTATTTGAGGGGATTCCACGTTCGCGGGGAATGCGGGGTACTAACATATTTGGGCGTTCCGGGGGAACTGAAACGTATGAAGGGGACTCAACTGCGCAGTAGAAGTTGCACATAACATTGTTTACGTTAGTGAACAAAGGAATTTACTTAATTCTCGACATAGTGACTCGATTTCCTTATGTGAAATAGGTATACAGGTGGGAAATGATCTATCTAGCGTTATAGTCTACTTTAAAATATAGTACTATGTAAGGATAAAATATTACAGAGCTTTTTAGTTAATATATAAGGGTATATAAGGCTTTTTTACATGGAATAGTCATAATTTCAGTTACACTACCCTTTTTAGCAAGAATCATGTCTGTAATCAATACTTTTATCTTACATGCTATGTCGACAATGATTTTATGATTTAAACTCGCACTACTGTGCTTCCCTTACATTCCACCCCCTGTAACAGGGTTCAGCCGCATTACATCCTGGTCTGTGGGAAGCACAATAATCTTCGCTACGGGTCGACGCAGGACCCCATTTATTGTTTTTACATCAACTACACGGATGATTCCATCATTACCGTGGTATACAGTTTTAATTAGACCTTTTGTCCACGCACTTCGTTCTTTATTATTGTCCACTATTATCACTACATCACCAACACATACATTTGGTACATTGTTTGTCCACTTTTCACGACGTTGTAACGTTGGGAGATATTCCCGCAGCCAGCGTCGCCAGAACATGTCAGCGACCGCATTCACGCGCCGCCATTGCCGTCGGGAATCGATGTCCTCGGTGTCACTCGATGCGAACGGCGTACTCCCGGACGCAGTCCCCAGGAGTAGATGATTCGGGGTTAAAACCACAGGCTGGTTGTGGTCATCGTAGACGTAGCTTAACGGCCGGCTATTTATGATTAGCTCGGCTTCGGTGAGAAGGGTGTAGAGGACCTCCTCACGGGGGGCACGCTCCTTGAGCGTGCTTCGAAGTGCGTTCTTGACAGATCTCACCAGGCGCTCCCAGCAGCCACCCATATGTGGGGCTGCCGGGGGATTGAAGTGCCACTCGATGCCTCGGTTGGTGGCCTCGGTCTTGATCTGACCTTGGTCAAGGTCTTTCAGGGCCGCTCGTAGCTCGGAGTTGGCACCGATGAAGTTTGTACCTTGGTCTGAGTACAGGTGGGCTGGTTGCCCACGGCGCGCAATGAGGCGCCGCAAGGCTAATATGGCGGAGTCGGCGCTCAAGGAGGCGGCCAACTCTAGGTGCACGGCGCGCGTGGTGAGGCAGGTGAATAAAGCACCCCACCTCTTCTCGCGACGCCGCCCAATGGTCACTTCAATCGGGCCGAAGTAGTCGACGCCCACTCTAGTGAAGGCTCTTCTCGAAGTCTCCACCCTGGCGAGTGGTAGGTCGCCCATTTTTGGTGGGGCAGGCCTAGCTCTGCAGATGCGACAGAGCTGGCAACCGGCGACCACCGATTTTACGGAGGTTCTCACCTTTGTGATCCAATACTTCTCTCGTAGATTGTTCACGACGGTCTCGTGATTGGCGTGTAAAGCGATCGCATGGTAATGCGCGATCAGCTTTCTTGTCAGAGGGTGACGTCCCTCCAAGATAATTGGGTGCTTTTCACCGAATGTGAGCACCTCGCAAGCACTTAGACGTCCTCTCACCCGAAGAAACCCATCGTCAGTGACCATGGGATCTAGGGCCTTGATGCTGCTATTGTTAGGCACAGGCAGCCCTTTAAGAATGGCGGTCCGCTCGCTGCTGTAGCTATCTTCTTGACACAACTTTATTAGATGATTGTGAGCTTCTTCTAAGTCGAGCCGCTGTAGCTCAGCTGTTGTCCGCCGCTTCCGACATTGGCCCACAAAAATGAGGATGCGTGCCATGACGCGCTGTATGCGCCCCCACGAAGAGTAGCGCTCGTACTGCATTAGTGGCGCCACCGGCGATGCGGTTGCGTGTACCCGCTGGATGCGCTCGAGGTCCTTCTCCGCAACATCAGTCTCGTGACTTGCTGGCCACTGCTCCTGTGGATCACGAAGAAAAGAGGGGCCCGACAGCCACGCTGCGTGGTTATCGGGCCAAGACAATCTGGTCGCCGTGTCAGCAGGGTTGTCCTCCGAGGGTACCCAGCGCCAGTTGCCTCGGTCTGATAATTTATCTATCTCAGCTAATCTATGTGAAATAAACCTTTGAAATTCATGTGCCTCAGAATTTATCCATTTGAGGACTGTTTTGCTATCAGTCCAATAAAACTTTTTGGATATCATTAGCCCTAACGCTTTCTCTGTCGTGTCTGCTAATCGACAGGCTAATAAAGCTGTTTGCAAGTCTAACCGGGGAATAGAAATTACCTCGTCGTCTTTATCTTGTAATGGCTCGTCCCACTGGATTCCTGGTTTCCAAATTTTCTGCATTAATATGCGTGATTGAATTACGCATGGATACAGGAAACCCAGTGGGTCATAAATGGACATAATCATACTTAGAAATTGTCTGTTAGTGGGCACTAGACTTCCATTTATAATATTATGTTCTGGAAGTCGCTTAAATGACAGATCAAAACCTAAGTTATCTTCTCTAGGTGCCCATATTAGGCCTAGTGTTCTCTCCACTGTGCCTATGCCTTTCTCGAGAGCTACCTTTTCAGGCATGTCTGTTTTGAGCTTGTCCCTCAGTTCTGATGAGTTGGTTACCCACCCCCGTATAATGAATTCACCGGAGGCGTGTATTCTAGTAACCTTCTCTATCAGTTTGTTAGCTTCATCATCGGAACAGGTACTATCTAGATAATCATCCATATTGTTGTTAGGTAAATGTATCTTATCATGTTTCCACAATAACCCGACTTCCCATTGTGATCCGTCGGGCACACGGTGACTAGTGTTATCTAATACGTCTAACGCTCTTTCAATGTTTTTATGTTTACGAGCGTTCTGTGAAATGCCTATAGCCTCTAGCTCAAACTGAGACTTTACTAGATTATGTAAATCAGGAAGGGAGACTGTCGTGCAATTTACTGTTTCAATATTGCTTTTAATGTCAAACGGTCCATGTATGACCCATCCTAATTTAGTAAGTGAGGCAACTGGCTTACCGGATTTCCCGTGGCGGATGTCCTGGCCGACGAGTAGCTCCCAGTTGTCCTGCCCGAGCAGCAGCAGCGGCTTGGCACCCCTCATCTCCGCGCAACCCAAGTCGCGGAGGTGAGCGTTGTCGCGAAGCATCGAGGCGGACACTGTTTGTGTCGGCATGTTCATGTTCACCATAGTACGACACTTAATGTTATGGCACTGCCCGTTTGGACCTTTTATTTGAACTTGAACCGCTCGCGACGTTAAGTCCGTGAACCCGTGGCCACCTGCGGTCTTCAACGTTAGGGGTATACGAGGACCCGCTAAGTTGGTAGCGATTTCACTGTCTATTAAAGATACGGTCGCGCCGTCGTCTAATAATGCATAGCTTTGTTTATTGTCACCGTTATTATCACTGATTGTTACAGGGATTATTTTTAACAATGCTGTAGCCCGCCATTCACCAATATTTGTTACGCTTTCAATCTTATCTGTTTCACACGCTTTGTATTCTTTCTTTTGTTTATCGGCGTGTAATAACAGGTGGTGCGCGTAACCGCATTTCTCACACTTATTTGCGCGGCAGAATCTTTTGGGATGTTTACTAACTAAACATTTAAAACACGTATTTTTTTCTTTAATTGTGTCCCAACGCTGTTGTACACTAAGTTTTTTAAAACTTTCGCATTCTTCTATTGTATGTTCCTGCCGGCAGATAACGCATTCTTTAGGTACGGTATGTTCATCACTTTGTGTGTTTATCCTTTGTGCTGGCGGTGGCCTATTGATAAAGGAACGCGCGGTATTCATTTGTCGTGTTTGACTGATGACTTGCTTCTTCACAGGGGATTTGAAAGGACTAGACTCTATCATACTCGGTTGTACGTAATACGACGTCGAGCGCGTTAATTGAATTAAGAAGTGTGATAATATTTCTAAGTTAGGTGAGATTCTTAAATCCACCCCCTGTGAGTTATCTATTCCCATAGCAAAGTCACCGTACTGCGCGCGTTGTATCGGTGTAAGTTTATTTAAAAGTTCGCTTACTAGTTGCGGATTATTTATATAACCGTCAGCGCGAATGTTTTTAAGTAGAGACACACAATTCCTTACTGTTGAAGAAATCTTTCTTAGCTCGCGGCCGCTCTCTGTTACTTTAGGTAGGTCCCTAACTTTCTTTATTGCGCATTGTAAAATTAGGGTTGGATGCCTAAACTCTTCTTCAAGCGCACGCATGATATCGGAGGGATCCGTACCTGAGCGTAACAAATCCTCTACTGAGGTCTTTGCCTCTCCATGCAATGATGTCTTAAGCCGTGCTAGATTTTCGTGTGTTCTAAAATTATACAATTCTGATGTATCCCAATACATATTTCTATAAGAAATCCATTCGGCTGGGTCTCCGCTAAAGTGTGGCAATTCGTATGCCTGTCTGGGTACCGGTCGCGGTCGTGCCATACTAGTGATTGCCTCCGCCAGTCTATCAATTTTCCTGTCCCTGTCGCCTGATGCCTCTCGCCGTCTTTCTTTTTCATCCACTCCGTGGTATGTCTGCTGCCTTGTATCCGACTCGAGAATCGATACTCGAGGTACATTGGCGGCCGGGGTGGTAAAGACGGGATAGCTACGAGGCAGACTGAACCTTATACTTTCGGTACAGACTGGCGTATACATCTGCGTCGTAGGTACCGTTAGGTTAGGTAACGGTACTGACGTAGACGCTCTTACATGCGACACATTATTGTTATTAGGCATGATCGGTACACAGTATATATTAGAGTCACGATTGAGACTACTTACGTTTAGTCCCTGTGTGACTTCTGGTTGGTGACGCGCAGCCATATCCACAGGCGCGCGTGTCATAGGCGGGGTACACAGCACTGTATCAACTTGAGTTACTTGGGGCGTCGTGTCTATCCACTGTTCCACGCGTTGTGCTGTACCCTCGTCTGACTTTGAGTCGTCGCTCTCGGCAGCCGCTTCTATCTCTGCAATGTCGGCCTCCATTCTTTTCTTGAGGAGGTTTTCCTTGAGTTGTACTAATTCGCGTTCAGCTTCATATTCTATTCGCCTTTTTATGTATTCGACGCTCTTGTGGCTAGTATTGGATGAGGCTCTGTTTCGCGGCGACGTATGGCGACCTTGTAATAATATCTGGCCTCCCTGGGGTCCCTCTGACGTACTTCTTTCACTGTAGTCGATTACTCGACCACCCGTCAGTGGGATGTTGAGGGCAGACGTTGATGCCACAGTCGGTGCGACAGACGGCGAACCCGGTGCCTTTTCAGACTGCAACCCGGAGTCCGATACTAACTCACTGCGACGCACACTCATTTCTTCAGCCAATCTTCTTAGTTTGCTGCGTGTAATAATGGTGCTCCTCTGACTCATGGTTACTTGTTAACCTGATCCGGCTCTCGAAGGACCAAAATGTTGACCACCCTGATGCGGCAGCCTTAAAGACCGAAATGCTAACCAGATCGGCTTTTGAAGGACTAAAATGTTGACTTATGTGGGGCGGTCAATGATGTTGCTGGGTTATTTCAGGTGGGAGTTTAAAAGGAAAACCACAGGGATGAGCACAAAACTTATATATTCCTCTATTCTTTTACACACACATACACACACAATACACAGAAATAGAAGAATAAAATAATTACGCCTTAAACAGCCTTAAACACTAAGAGACTAATATTTATAGAACAGACTTTAAATCTGACTAAGCTTGAACGCGATGGTGTTCAGAGGTACTAATAACTGAACACGTATTACTTTATAGAAGGTTGAGAGACGACTGCACTGTACTCGTATTGCCTTATGAAAGGATGAGAGACGACTGAACTGACGAATACACAAGTGGGTTTTATTTATAGTAGTGACACACACTATCACACAGTGTGTGTGTCTCTACTTACACAACTTTTTCATCGCCTACTTACGTCAGTGTGTTTGTATTTGAGGGGATTCCACGTTCGCGGGGAATGCGGGGTACTAACATATTTGGGCGTTCCGGGGGAACTGAAACGTATGAAGGGGACTCAACTGCGCAGTAGAAGTTGCACATAACATTGTTTACGTTAGTGAACAAAGGAATTTACTTAATTCTCGACATAGTGACTCGATTTCCTTATGTGAAATAGGTATACAGGTGGGAAATGATCTATCTAGCGTTATAGTCTACTTTAAAATATAGTACTATGTAAGGATAAAATATTACAGAGCTTTTTAGTTAATATATAAGGGTATATAAGGCTTTTTTACATGGAATAGTCATAATTTCAGTTACACTACCCTTTTTAGCAAGAATCATGTCTGTAATCAATACTTTTATCTTACATGCTATGTCGACAATGATTTTATGATTTAAACTCGCACTACTGTGCTTCCCTTACAATAGCATACATGATTAGGATTGGATATGTTCCAATGATATGGAAAATATCAGAGATAATCATGATTCAGAAGCCTGGCAAACCCCCGCATCTTGTGTCTTCTTACATACCAATTAGTCTACTACCAACATTATGGAAATTGTTTGAGAAGATCGTCTTGTGAAGACTAACACGAATACTTAACGAAAACAATCTCATTCGACTAAGTTCACCGAGTTGTCAACAAAATAAGAGCAGCTCTCGAGAAAAAGCAGTACTGCTCTGCTGTCTTTCTCGATGTACAACAAGCATTCGATAAGTTTTGACACTTGGGCCTGCTTTTCAAAATGAAGAACCGACTTCCACATAACTTCTACCTGCTCTTAAAATCGTATTTGGAGGATAGAATATTTAGAGTTAAAATCAATGACACCTACTCTACCTTTCAAGATATAAAAGCCGGGGTACCACAAGGTTTCGTTTTGGGCCCTCTATATCTTATATAGACTGCAAATATACCCAAAACGGATAATATTCTATCTGCCACATTCGCTAATGACACCGCTGCACTTTGCAATCATGAAAACAACAGTATAGCGTCTTTAGTTCTACAGAGTCACCTGAAAAAAGTCAGCAAATGGATGGAAAAGTGGCGCATTAAGGCCAGCTCCAACAAAACAGTACATGTCACTTGTACTCCGAGAAAAGATAACTGCCCCCAATTAAAATTGGAAACGAGGTTCTACCCCATCAAGATTCAGCAAAACACCTAGGCATGCATCTTGATAGGAGGTAAACATGGAAGCGTCATATCCAAAAAAAATGCGACGAGTTAAATATACGGCTCAGAAACAAACTGGCTAAAAGGCGCAAAATCGCACGTCACCATGGAAAATAAGATACTCATCCATAAAACTATAATCAAGCCAGTTTTGACTTATGGCATAGAGGTATGGGGATCAGCAAAAAAACTCTAATGCGGAGATTTTACGATTCCAGAATAAAGCACTCAAAATGATAACTAATGCACCTCTATTTGTCAGTACCAGTGAATTGCATGAGTACACAGAAATGAAAACAGTTAAGGAGGAAGTCGAACACAGAGCAAACGCATAGAACACCCTAGCAATGATATGATAATAAATGACAGAAGGCTCAAAAGACAACACATATGGGACCTTGTTCACTAAAAAAATCCTAGTTTAATAAGAGACAGCTTCTTCACTGGAGGAAAAGTTCTCTGCTGTCAATAAACTCCCTAATCTAGGCCATGTGCTAAATTTCATCCAAATCTGTTCAACCGTTTTAGTGTCAAAGCGTAACAAACAAACTCACTTTTGCATTTATAATATTAGTTAGGATTGTTTGTTATGATATATGTTGGCAAAAAATAGCATGTTTTATTATTGCAATGGATAAATAGAAAACATACTGTTATAAAAACTGATAAGAGGTAGAAGTGGACGGAAAAGATAAATTGGGATTATGATGAAATTAGATTTTGTTTAAATATAATTACCAAAAATCAGGCTTTGGAACTTCTTTCCCAGGAATTATGTACTCCGCTTCTAAGACACTCTCTCTTTCACACAAAACGTCCCTTGATTCAATGGGGGTGCTCTGAAAACTAGTACATGCAGCGATTTGGCTGGGCACTGGTCGCGAGTGAAAATATTCAGTTGATTCAGACTCATCCAGTTTCTTCACACATCCTTCAATCCTAACAGATCTGTTTAGAATTTCCCAGTAAAATGTTGCAGCCACATTTGGGTTGCTCTCCTGGAAAAGGGCAAAACTTGTGATAAAGACTGCCTGGTGGAAAAATAGCCTTTAGAACAGTTTATGCAACAATATAATACAAACCATTTCACTAGCTTTCCTGCTTCCATAGTTAGTAAAGAATTTAAAGCCATCTTTTCCATATCCCTTACACAAAACAAATCTTGCTGATGGGAAGCCATCTCTGTAAGAAGCACACATTTACTGTTACAACATAACATTATAAACTTCATGTGAACTGATAACAATAGTGAGATTGTGTTAATGATGTTGAGTTAAAGATAAAGAATAGATATCTACTTGGAAACAGTTGCCAAGCACATAGCATTGGGTTCTAGAATCTCCTTCCTAGAACAAGCTTCTTCAAACCATGCCTTGAATTGACCAAAGGGCTCTTTGGATACCAAGTGTTTCTCCAAAAAGGTTTCATCTTTGTCCTTGTATTTTATTCTCATACCTGCAATTAACAAGTAAAATGAAAAATTGGCTACAACCAATTAAATACGCATTATCATAATTAACCATAATTAGTCTTGTTAATCGAGAGACTGCTACATTTTGACTCTAAATTAACATCAATAGTAATGAACTTACCTCCAATATCAATACTCATATTTCTTAAATTATTTGATCCAAATTTACTTAAAGAATACGTTAGATTAAGTAAGCGCTTTGAACCCATACAACTCTTTTAAAAATTCACTGAATAGCGCGGTACGTTTAATAGATTTTATGGAGCGGCATTCAATGAGCTATTTTTTCACAGTTTATGCACACAGCCTTCTCAATGTTAATTAACAGAAGTTTACTGTTGAGTGATCTTGTCAATAAAAAGATAACAAACGTTGATAAGTTATTTTGTGAGCGTTGTGCAATTGGCAAGAAAATTATCAAATTATTTCACAACCGCAAATATTGTAATCGTATTGTACAACAGCTGAGCTGACATGACATTCACAATTGTTATGACAGTGACAACACAAAAATATCAACTAAAAACTATGTTTAAAACATGTTTACGGTTTGGGCTGCCAGCGCCACTAATGGTGAAACTTGGCATATACTTCCCCTTTGACTCTAGTATAAAATTATTCATTACCTTTTGAGTTATAGTTAGTTACTTACATAGTTTATAGTTCAAGTCTTATTAAATGTTGTTTACTTGTAATTTTTTGTTGCAATTCTCTTTTCTTTTTGTACACACGGCTACACATCAAGCTATGCATTTCCAGTATAAGCTGACCTCGTATTGTACGAACATCCTATACAATGGGAGATCAGCATTAACTGGAATTGTATAGCTTGATGTGAAGCCGTGTGTACAACACTTTTACCATTTCATAATTTGTCATTGAAGAGCGGGATCTCCTAGCACAGGTATATCTTTTACATAAAAGGAGGTCCCTATGTAAGATTAACTTTTTTTTTTTGATAGTCATTTGAATTGCTGTTTGATTTGAATTTAGGGTTTTTTTTGTTGATTTTTCTTTTGTACGATAATTTTGCCCAAAAAACGATAATTTCGACGCGGGAACTCGATAATTTGAACTTTTGGAGTTGGCAAGACTGATGGGGTTCGTAGGTAGTCGAAAAAGCTACGTATCTACCAGTGCAGCTTGTACAGGTGGTCTGTACCTCAGTCGGGCAATTCCCGTATTTCGAACGTTCGCATTCATTTATTCTGTCAAAAATTGATTGTGGTAATCTTCTTTACTCGCAGTGAGAATATCAGTTTTCAATCGACTAAACAAAACAAGAGTGAATGTGTAGTATCAAACACTGTCTCCGACAAGTGTATAGTATCTATGCTGTGTCAAACACAAAAACACAAACACATCACCTACGTACGTACCCTAGGTAATCTGTGCACATCACATCCATATTTATCAAAACTTGTGTCGGTGTGTTGGAGTTTGTTGGAGAATTTACGAGAAATCTTGATTTTATTTTGTATTCACAATACCTATTTATTCAATAGGTAGATCATGGAGCCCGAAGTAGTAAAGGAAAAGATTCACACAGAACCAATGCTGAACGATCCGCGGTATATAACCTTACTGAGCGGCATAGTTCTTCTTTTTACTCTGGGTAAGTGGATTAAATTCTCATTAACAAATAATACTTAGTAGTTTTAATTACCATTATCAGAAATTAGCGAAATGCCTTATTTTCCATAGTCATTGTCATATCCCTTATTTCTGAGGGTATTTTTTCCATATTGGAATGTATGCCAACATAGCAATGGAACTAATGGAATGGAACAAGGAAGTTTTTGTACACGTTTTTATGCACTGGCTCAGACTGTATTGTACCTATTGTACCTACCTACAATACAGTCTGAGCCTGGGTACATCATTCAAAATTTTAATTTAGATTTACAATAAATATTTTTATGGATTTTTTCAGTGTTCTGGTGGTGTTTCACGAGAAGGCGCACTCTTCGTAAGTCTGTGTTGTTGATGGGTCTCTCAGACTCGGGCAAAACTCTATTGTTTGTGAGACTTGTATACTCTCAATACAGGCAGACATTTACATCCATGAAGGAGAATGTTGAAGAATACCTTACAGCCAATGTAAGTTTACAGAACAGGATACAATGGTAGAATATTGGTTAAAATTGAGATTTGAACAAAAGAGTTTGCAACTAACTCTAGCTGGTCAATGACCCAAAGTAATCAGTCTTGGTATCTAAAATGAGAACTTTCCGCTTGACTGACTACAACATTCACTTTCAATAGATGAATATTCTTGGTGTTGCTAACAGTGGGTAAAAACTATAGGTACCTTAAGACTAATGCAAATACATATAGGTAATACAAATATATAAAGAGTGCAAAGGACTATTATTTATTGCACCATTTACAATCCTCATAATTTTCAACATTCCAAACTTTATCCAGCGATATTAACTTGTGGGGCCTACATCCTGCAGTGAATGTTTTGTCTAAAAATATTATGACAAATTGTCAATGGCTTGTTATGAATTTATTTTTACTATTTCCAGAATAACTTCAAATTAGTCGACTTGCCTGGCCAAGAGAGACTGAGAAACAAATTCTTTGATCAGTACAAAAACGGTGCTAAAGCAATAGTGTATGTTATTGACTCTGTAACCATTCAAAAGGAGATCAGAGATGTGGCGGAGTAAGTATTCTTTGTAATAAACTTAACTAATGCTAGCAGACCATCTAAATTAGTTTAATTCACCTAAAAGTAAATGAAAATTTTGTTACCTGCCATCTAGGTAGGTGTTACACAGCTCTTTACCTTCCAACATATGAAATGTAGCCTAGCAATGCCACTTTACATTTATACCCAAAGTGAATAAACTGCTAAAGAAAACATTTACACTTGCTAACATTGTCCTTTTAAATTCCTAAGGGAACAATAGCAGAAATTTCACAAAGCAAGCCAGCATAATATTATGTTGAAAGCTATGGTACAGTTTAAACTACTTGTTAATAGAAATCAGGGATTGAACCTTTACAAAATAACAGTACAGGTATCGAAGAATTTTGGTTACTTCTGCAACTAAGGTTACTGCTATCTTTGTAACCAAGAAAAAGAAACATGTTACCTCTATTTAGGTTACTGGTTTTAATACCGGTTACACACACGCATGCGACTCGCGCCCTTTGACTGATGCTGACGGAGCGTGTAAGATAGAGGTAATATTTATTTCGGTAACCGGTATTAAAATTGATAGAATTCAATTTATGGTAACCTTTAAAAAATATGAATGTTGTTACCAAAAAAATACCCATATTGATCATACTGGTTTCTGTCCCTGATAGGAATGTATAAAAACAGCCTGTTTACCCGGAAGAGATAGACCGAAGAGGTGTATAATAGGTACACCAAAGATTACATAATATATAATGGCTAAATAATAACAGCTGCATGGCTCGATCAAAGGTGAAGCCATTTGCCGCGGTCAGTTTGTGGATGGGTGACAATCCATTACGTATCGAAACCACTCCATGCCTTGGAATGCACGTTAAGCTGTTGGTCCCGATTGTCATTCTTGGATTTTTGACAGTCGTTACAGCTAGTCAGAAGCCCAAAAGTCTGACAATCAGTCTTACCAAGGGGTATTGTGTTACCCGGTAACTGGGTTGTGTCGCTCCATGTAAACTACTGGTATTCAGCTGCACCCGGTTAGACTGGAAGCCAACCCTAACATAGTTGGGAAAAGGCTAGGCAGATTGCCATATTCTGTTGACCACACCCAAAAACCTATTTCATGATCATCCATTTCTTTCAGATACTTATACACAGTGCTATCAGACCCTGTGGTGCAAAGCTACAATCCTCCCATCCTGATTCTATGCAACAAACAGGACCAAGATTTGGCCAAGGGCAGCCAGGTCATCAAGAGTCTGTTGGAAAAAGAAATGTAAGTACCAGAAATACCCTTTTATCTTTAGGCAATTTATTATAGCGATTACAAATCTTATGGGCATTGACACAAGGTTTAAATTGCAATGATTGTTGAGTGCTCATGAAATGGAACAACAATACACAGATAGATAACCACTTGGGTTCAAAGGAACTAGTTATCAAGAATATTTATTTTTAAACTCTCGTCATTGTAAACATCATAGAACGATGAATCTAGAACATTTTGCGATTAGGATTTTAAAATGGAATATAAATATGAATTGGGAAAAGTAATTGCTACGAGGTGTGGGAATTAGTCTGATGCTGCAAATATAGTTTTTAGGATTCTTATCAATTTGTCTGGATGTATGTTCCGGATTGCCGCAAAAACTGCTGAACGGATTTGGAGAAAATTTGGCACACAGGTAATTTATAACGTGTATTAACTCGTAGGGTAGGTTATTTTTCATCCCTATGGACATCCCAAAAGGCAAGGCAAAAGCTAGTTATAGTTATAATAGGTTTTCCGAAATAGGCACCAGTCTAGTCTATTTGTCTGAGTAAGTGAAAAATAAATAGTATCAAAATTTACTTTTAAATCACCCAGATTTTCAAATAAATTGGATCTAGAATTTCATCCCAAAAAATGTTGTTTCCAGAAACCTAGTCCGCGTCACAAAATCCAGTCAGCTGCAATCGGTGGACCCGTCACAGGGCAACAACACGACCTACCTCGGCAAGATTGGCAAAGACTTCGAGTTCTCTCATCTCAGCAACCGCGTGGACATTGCCGAGAGCTCGGCTAACACCGGTGACGACGACACACCCGCAGACATCAAAACTCTGCAAGATTGGATCTTGAAACTTTAGTACACATCACATCATTATTTTTGAGGCTTCATTTTTTTTTTCTTTATCTCAAATAGCCATGCTTTTTCGCGATAGCTAAGAACTATAATGTAAAATTATGGTGGAGTGGATGTTTTGTTGTGTCAAAGTACATAAATTTAAAAATTGAGACGCTTGTTCTATTCTTATAAGTTTTTTTTTTGTTGGTCTCATTTACTTGTTGAATGTTTAAAGTTGTGATTTTGGATGTACTGAGAGCGTAATTACTTAGAACGCATTTATTATATAAGGATGTTGAAAATGTCCGAAATTTAATAATATTTATGCAGAGATATCCTTGTTAGGATTCTCAAAGAATTTTGCATTTTGATGATGTAAGTATGTATTTTACTATTGTCAAGGATTTTTATAAATAAAGCTTGACTGATTTTTTAGTTTTGTTTTTAGTGACTCCTATATTCTTCGTATTTTTCATTTTCTTGAGATAAAATTATCTAGATGCCATGAGGTGAGGTGCAATGAACACTCTGTACATAGAATGACATTGATCTAAAATATTGACATTTCAATACTATATCCACACACGTCCTGTAGTACTCAAGAAAAAAAACAAAACATTTATTTCAATTAAAACATTTACAGGCACTTTTGAATTGTCAAATAAACCGATTATTTGACAATTCAAAAGTGCCTGTAAATAGTTTAATTAGTCAGAAAGTTGAAGCTACTTGCCCATTCCAATCCTGGGTACATTATTCTTGTTGCTTCTGTAGGTGAGAACAATGTACAAAAAATAATCAAAACAATTCAAAATATGTATGAGATTAAAAACAAGCCCTGGTAGATAAGAGATAACCAGTGACAGACGGCGCCCGATCACGAACATGGCGCGTGGATCAGCACCATCCAGCTAACCATTTTGTAGGGAACCTAATCATCCAACACACTCGCCACCATCAGCGAGACACTAAGTGAGCATGACACTCTCAGTGTCGGACCACGCACAATGAAGGGTTCCGTAGTTGGGATGAATTTATCCCAAGAACAAACTTAACATTGTAGTTGAAAAACATGTTCTCCCATACGGAATGTATGGGAGATCTTGTTTTTCAAACCACAAATTTGAGTTGGTTAATTATTACTCGTTAACCTGTACAGCCTACTTAGCTCTGATAGTTTCCCTTTTAATTTCGTTATATACTACTACTGTGATTTTTTTCACAAATCCAAGTACAACCATTTAGCTGGCAGGGGGACACACTCGCGGGGGTCGTGCGTTCCAAGGCCCTTTACGGGGCACCGGTGTGGGCGCGTTCATTGAGGCTGCGACCGGCCCAGTGGTTGAACGCGTCCCAAAGGGTCATGGCCATCAGGCTGGTCCGGGGATACCGCACGGTCTCCCGTGAGGCGGCGAGCCTCCTTGCCGGACTACCGCCATGGCATCTGGAGGCGCAAGTCCTCGCGCACATGTGGGAGTTGCGCGAGGAGGCGAAACGCCGGGGTGTAACTCCGCTGCCGCGAGAAATCACGGCACAGCGGACAGAGCTCCGGCGGGATCTCATGGCGGCATGGAGTGTGCGATTGTCGCAACCCAGCGCTGGGCACGCCACAATTGCGGCGATAAGTCCCCTCTTTGAGGAGCGGCTTGAGAGGCGCCATGGCGTCCTCACCTTCCGCCTGACGCAGGTCCTCACCGGACACGGTTGTTTCGAGAGGTTCCTGTTCCGCGTAAGGCGGGAGGAAACGCCCGGGTGTCACCACTGTGTGGATCGCCCGGAGGACACGGTGGAGCATACGGTGGAGGTCTGCCCGGCTTGGGCGGAGCACCGCCATGTCCTCACGGAGGCGATCGGCGGCGGCGATCTCTCGCGTCCGGGCCTGGTTCAGGCCATGGTTCGGAGCGAGAGTGCATGGGAGGCCGTCACCTCCTTCTGCGAAGCAGTTATGTTCGCGAAGGAGGAGGTGGAGCGCGCGAGGGAGATGCTAGCTGCACGCCCTCGCGGCCCTAGTCGCCGCAGGAGACGCCCCGGGCGTCGGGAGTCGAGAGCCGACTTCCGGCCACCGTAGGCGCGGGCTTGCGGACGGTGAGCAATGGGTAGCTCGCCGTCCGATAAGGACCAGGCCCGTGTCGACGGCGCGTTGTGTTCCACGCGCGCCTCAAAGAGATGTCAGCACCAACCGACGGGGTCGAAAGACCAATGCCTGCTGGGGTTGTGGGTTTGTCCGAAAGGGATATCGCGGCCCCGGCACACAGGCAACGGAAGGAACACGGGTGGGTTTTAGTCAGTAAAAGTCTGACACACCCTCTCGCTCTGCCCAGAGCGGGAGAAGTCATTTGATGATTTCCCATCCTGAAAAAAAAAGAAAAAAAAAAGGGGGGACACTTGACTCTAACAAAAAAATTCAGTTAAAAGCTTAATATTTCGCAAACGGATCCCTGAATCAAAAAATGGTTTTCGCAAACTCACAATATTTTTGAACGACCTTTCTAACGATACCCCACAACATGGGGTAGACGAGAAAAAAAAATATCCCACTTTACGTGTAGGGGAGGTACCCTAAAAAAAAATTATTTTCATGATTTTATTTTACCACTTTGTCGGCATGATTAATATGTAGGTATATACATATGCCAAATTACAGCTATCTCGTACTAACCGTCTCTGAGCTAAGCCGCGGACAGACAGACGGACATGGCGAAACTATATGGGTTCCTTGTTTACTACGGAACCCTAAAAACGGCTCCATGGTACTCACATATACAAAAAATGAAAAAATGCTTCTAAATTATACAAAACTACATAGTTTGCAATATAATTGAGAAAGAAATTTATAAATGCGTTTCAGGCTTCCAATATCACGCACCAGCTCACAAAACTTAATTCTTCTCACATTACTTAGGTGAACTTCATGAGCACTTGCTATGTGACTTATGACCATTGACTTAAGTTGACTTTTACAGATTACCACATCTTGGTTAATAGAATCTATTCACAAAACATTGGTTGGGTCTTCCGGTTTGAGGGCTATGACAGATTTTACCCATAACTAATCTTTCCAGCAATTTCGCTCTTCCAGCCCCTCATAATATTTTATTCGATTCTTTTTTTTTCTCCCAGACTCCCATTGAAGACCACGCAGGTGGCGAATTTAACCCTTCCTATTTCGAAATTGTGCAGAATTGATTCTATTCCGATGTATCGATTAATGATAGTTACATGACTCGACTAAAATTCAAGATCGAAACCAATATTGATTATCATAATTGTTACTTTTGCATATTCATGACTTTAATAATGACGCCTATTGACAGGAACCAATAGCTTTGTTCTTTTAATAGGTGAAAGGGTTACATGTTTTAATAGTATTTTTTGCAAGTAACATTAAATTCATTAACGGATCTTTTTTAATAGTCGATTATGAGTTGTGCATATTCATAAGTTAATGATAAATTATTTGAATTGAATCGTTTGACAGTTTTAAGCACGTGCGTATTATATGATATTCATCGCGCTCCTTTGTAGATATAGGGTTAAAAGATCGTTTTCTGATAGATGGTTCTCGAACCCAGGTTTGGAAGGATCATTGTTTTCACGAATTTATCAATCCATCACTTTTTCATCATTTAATATCTACCGGATGACACCTGCAACACAATACAACAAACCTGGATATCTTGTTGGTGTACCCTGTGGTCGCAAACGCGACTGCTGAGCATGGGGTCCTGGGTTCAATACCCATAATACCATAATGTCATACCCCCCAAAAATGAGAAAACAGAACCTCAATCTAGAGTTCGATCCCCTTAGGGTACCTCCGTAGGTACTCTTATACAGATAATTGTAATCTTTTTCTGATAGACGTACTTTATAATCTACAATAGTACTAAGATTACGCATAAAAACCGTATTTTTATCGACTCTGACTTCATATTGAATAACTTCCTGCAACTTCAGCATTCTCTAAAAGATTCTAACCTATCCCAGGCGGGGTTCTAAATTATCGAGCTTGCTGCGCTCGCTCTTGCTTCCTACATTCTCTTAATTCTCAAACTTTTCTGCATCCTGACTATTATACTCGTATATAATAAAGTTTGTTTGTTACGCTTTCACGCAAAAAAATATATCCTGATATTCCCACGGGATTGAGACTTATGTGAGTGAAACCGCGGGGCTCAGCTGTAAGTCATAAACTTACTTCTATTTCTGTATGAACGGTCAAAGAGAAAGAAAATCTAACTTGTTCGAAGCGGGATGTAAAAAAATTCGAGCTCACTCCGCTCGCTCTTGCATCTTATATTCTCCGTAGGCCCCATTGTGCTAAACATGCTCTGTTTTTGATCATGATTGCAAAGTGGCGGAAAGAGATAAGCCGGGCTTTATTGAAGTTAACGATAAGTAAGCTCTATATCAATTTGAATTCTGAATTAGAATGTCTGAGATCGTAAAATCTTTTTAAATGATTTTCCGCAATAAGAACAATAAATGCTATTTAAAAAATAACAATAAATAAAACTCTTTTTTATAAATCTGTACTCTTTATTTACCCTCTCTGAAACCAGAAATATTTTATTTTTCTAAATGAATTCCGAAATGAATTCCGTGCTACGGCCCTGTTTATTAGTGTTGATGTTATCTACGTATACAAAGCTATTTTCTTAGCGTCCAAAGTTAACTGGACGTTAAGAACCCTTAAAACTCGTCCGAAGATGATTACGGTACATTACTCAAGCACGGCAATGACTCAACAATGTTGTCTCATTAATGACAACACAAACAATTTCCAACTTAGTGAAAAAGTCGAAATATTGATCGAAGTTAAGTGCGCCGGCGACGTCGTTAAAGACACTGGCTGGCAGTGGCTGAGCCTGTCATAGCGCGTTCCTACCTTTTATAATGGACGCCGTTTCTCGAATGAATGATAATTTTACCTCCTGCTCAGTAAATAGTGTGTCCAGGTAATGAGGAATCTTTTTAACGTCATGAAGGGCTAGATGAGGGTCATTAGGGGTATGACTTGGCTATCGCATTAGGCCAAGACCTGTAATGGTAGTTTTAAGGCATTTAAATAAATAAGTAAACAACATTAAATATAATATGACACAAATACAGTTTCTTGCTTGGCATAGATAAATAATACTTCATCATTTTATTACATTGGCGGCCAAACGGTTGAATTTTACTTCGTAGGTATCGTACTTATACAGCATTACACAAGTATTTATTTACATTATTTTGACGAAGCAGCTACACAACACAACAAACGCTGTTAACTCGACCGAGTCGTCCGCGAAACATCAAACGACTCGCACGCACAAGTACCTACCACGCCTTTTATGGTGCCTCATACATTCAAAGGCGCGGTTATTTTGACAAATTTTGCAACCGGGTGCCGGGTCCGATACCGGATCCGGAATATTGGTACCAGATCCGGTAAGTGTATAATGATGCCGGATCCGCCAGATTACCGCATCCGGTTTTCCGGATTGCTATCCCTAGTTATCGTACTCTGTGGTCTTGACTCTTAATTTAATTATATACTTACCTACTTTCCTACTTCCTCTAAAGTTCCCATTTATAGGTCAACCCTCCCTAATAGTCAGGTCAAATTCATAAGTCCATAGTTTTCAAATCAGCTCGATCATGAATGCTTTTAGCTTTTAGCTCTGAAGAAAAAATCGGAAGCTTTGTGACCAGTTTTCCTCGTAACGACCAGTGTACACTTTCTGGCCGGATTTAATATTACGATGGAGAGAATAGATGAGAGAGCTGTACCGTCGTAAAGTGGTCCGTCAGCGGTACTGCTGAGCATGAGGTCTTGGGTTCAATTCGCAGGTTGGTCTGTGTTATTAGTGTTTCCATGGAATTTCCCAGTAACAGCCGGGAGTCTGGATTTGTGCCCGGTTGATGGCAAAACGCTCGCCCCCTTTTTCTTGGGGCTTAAACATAACTTGCGAAATGTAGGTGTGCTATAGGTACACTTCTGCCTAACTGTTCGGGAAAGCGTGTTCAAGCGTGTTTATGTAGAACAGAACATCCACGCTGGAAGTGCCTACATATTAGTTCCACCTTGAAAACATACAGTAAAACGTAGGTAGGTACAGTTCACAAAATCTGAATCAATATATCGAACTTATTCGTGTTATATCTTTTTTTCAATACAGAGTGCGATAAATTACCCCAGAATTAACGTTATGCCATCATTACTAGGTAATTGTCGTTGCATATTCACTTTCCGAAAAAATAAGTGCGGGGTACCATTAAATTAAATTATGATTACGCTCATCATGCCCGATGAAGATGCTTATAAAAAGCTGTTCTTATTTTGGTATTAATAACCTGCGTCCAGCGAATGTGTAAATCGTTAAATTTTGCATGAAAATAGTGTTTTGTTAACTGTAAATACTTAGGCTGAAATTGATGGCTGATTCCTTATCAAGATTGGGCCTGATGATGTCTTCTTTAAGTATCGTGCGTTTATAATACAAGGTGGTGTATATTAATAATGCACTTCGCAGTAGATGGAATACTGTGTAGTGAGTAAATAATGTGTACGGGTTTTATTATTTATTACTCTAGGTATAAGCGAGGCAGCCTCTGCCTAACCTGGCAGTTTGATTTGAGTATTTTATGCGGCTTACCCAAATGTCCTTTCGTCGACTTGTTGAGCTCCTGAAGTTTTGAGTTGAGCTATACGATTACCTACTGACAATTGCTTGCACTAACTGGACAGGTCCAATCACAGGTTCTTTCCTAAAAATACCATCTCAGATATAAATCTCTATGGTCCTCGTATAACCAAGATTATATCTAGACTTTAAAAGAAACTGCGACCTCTGCATTTTTTTCGATCCTTATTCTCAGATCAGTTAGCAAACAACGAACTCATCTAGTTTTAAAAGAAATTATTTTGACGTGTAAAACTGTTTTTTGATCCATTTTACAGAAATATGAATGATGAATTAATGATTGAATTGATGAATTAATAAATCATTTAACATGCATGACTCTCCGGGGATTAGGTAGATACCGGTGACGTTATGTTATCCTATACTTACGTACTATTTAGTAAATGTTCAAGATAATCAAGTTCTCGAACACGGCTCTAACGATTTCGATGAAAGTTTCAATATAGGGGTTTACGGGGGCGAAAAATCTTATATCTGGGTAAATTCGTTCTCCATATTTTCACCCGACTAGAGCTCGGCCGTCCAAATTTTAGAACAAGATGGCTGGCTAACTTAGGATAATGACATGCCAGCATGGAATTCGTAAGTATCTACTATCATGGCACCATGGAATTAGGAAGTACCTTAAAGTTAGTATTAAATGAGCATTCTCTATTTTCACCAGAGCAGAGCTCGGTCGCTCAGGTACTGATATTATGTAGGTAGGTATTACCTAGGTACTCAGTTACTAAGCTAGGTAAATACTAGTTTGCATAAGTATTTGATGCATGAGTGATGAGACCAATAGGTATGTATTTAACGCCGCTATTAAGAACTTTATAATCAAAGATATTTTAAAGCCGTCACTAGGTCTTCGTCGAATAATAGTTTTGTGATTGTAACTAGGCGGAGTAATTTCGTCACACACACAAAGGAGCAAAGACTCTCATTTTGACAATTCAACAACATTCATTGCGATATTTACATTGTTGCGCAACGAAAATTTTCGAACATATCTAATTATATAGCAATGGATTAGCAATGAGTATCCTTAAAAATCATTCAGAATGTCTTAGGGTGAGGTTGACATTGCTAATAACCCTACTTCTTTCGTAAAGCTATTTGCATTCCAAGAAGATACAAACCTAAATTATTCACAATGTTCCCACGGTGGAAGGCTTGCGAGCAAGCCTCCCACGGTCATCGCAGGCCTGCCCACTTGTCCTGCCTTTCTTCAATATCCTACAAATCATATGAGCACAATAACATGAGATGTTCCATACAATGTGTGTGACATCTCATTGTCCAGTTTGAAGACTTCATTGTGATTCGAATGCATTTCTTCCCGTGTCTTCCTATTATGCCTCATTTACATTCAGCCCCTGCCACTGCTCCTCGCGCTGCCGGCAATAATTCTCTAAATACTGCCGTACAGTTCGTGTCAAATAACTTTGCCGCTTTGAAGTTAGGTTGCGCATGCCCTGGCATGCGCGCCACTGTTTTATAAGGAAGATTGACTACTGCGCAGTCATTTGTAGCCTACTTCAGAGCGGCAAAGTTGTTTGACGCGAACTGTAGTAGGATCGAGAGAAGTATCGTGTTTACATGCTCGTTCTACCCACTTCCCTGCTCACTGCCGTGGAAGTGAGCTGAGTGTAAATGGGGTATTACATAATAGATGAAAGGAATACTTTGTCTCTACCATACCGTACCAAGTACCTGTATCATCAACCTAAAAGCAGGGTCTTATATACAATTTTGTGGTACATCCAGATTTTAGCATTGATCATAGGTTCATTATTCCTGAAAGCATTTAAAATTATTCTCGCGATAAAATCAAGACTTATAAAAGCAAATCGTCGCTATATCGTCGCTTTTCCAGTGACCAGACTGACATCGAGTATATTGTTCAGTAGAAGCTTTTTTCGGTGTCGCGCTTAAAATTAAAGCAAATAAAGCTCTGCAGCTTGCTCAATTATACGATAATTAAAATAAAATAAATACTGTTATAATCTGTAATTCAAGGGCGTTTTGCAAATGTAGATTGTTTAATTCAAAAGTTCGTATTTATTTAAATAAAAATATGTAAAACACATACGACACTTCGTAAGACTATTGTATTTCTGAATAGGTAGTGGTTTTTCTAACAGTTGCGACTGTATTTTTTGTTTACAGTAGGTACAGACAAGTAAATAAAACACATTCATCATGCTTTTCTTTTGAGATTTTGGGACAACTTTAATTGTGACGGCGAACCTCAGATTGGAGAAAAGATGAAACATCCCTTTTTACGTATTGATTGAGTAATTATTTCAGAGTGACTAGTTTTAAAGAAAAAAGTCGTGGGTTCAAATTCGTGGTTAAAATGTATCCAGCTTTTTTGATAGCATAACCAATGGTGCTGTGAGCAGAATCGCCCTCACTTTGGCCGTGATTCGGAACAGAAATCCCAGTAAGATTTTGTTACTGGAGTTACTAATCACCAGTGATCGGAGTAGGTAGATTGATTTTTAGTACTTGTATCATAAATGCACACAGAAAGAATAACATGGATAAGCTATTTTTCCGGAAAGTAATTCCGGTATTTCCGGATTCAATTAAATATTGTTAATGTTGGTAGTGATATTATTACTACTCAATTCAAAATTTAAAGGAAGGTATCAAAACTAAATTAATTCATTATTTATCTGTTGAATAATAAAAAAAAAAATGACAAATCGTGACAAAAAAAAAAATAGGAAGAATAATAAAGAATAAAATTGCTCATTTTATTACAATTCCTACCTTTTTTTTGAGGATGGCAAATCATCAAATGACTCGTTCCACTCTGGCAGAATACAATTCCTACATAAGTTCCGGTTTTTTTTTAATAATCCACCAATTCCGGAGGAATGTCCATAGTAATATATACGTTTCGGATCAATGACCCCAGTTCAATCTACCTACTCCGATCACTGCTAATCACATACATCAGAGTTGCTGCCGTGATTGGTTTGTGCCCACTACATCTATCTGCAAACAAATAGAATTTGTTTAAGTATGTCCCTGTCATCACTCTGTTTTAGGAACATGTACAACGTTGTGGAAATTTCTGATGATCCTCTTTTACTTTGGTCTTCATGCCACGTATAGCGGTATAGCAATCTGCCGTGGTCATGTCCTATATAGTAAAATTGTACACGGATAATCGCCGCGTATAGAAAACTGCATTTTCGTTAGATATCGGTAAATTTATGACTTGCTGTAAGTCAAACGTAGCACATTTTATGGTTTCAGGGGTATTCTTCGATTCTTTTTTGCATATTATACGTCACTTGGTAAGATTTTTTTTTAGAAGTAAACAGTAGACGATATTAATACCCTGAATAGACAGATCGGTAGAAGTCTAAAAATACATTTTCATCTTATTTTTAGTGCGGTTACGTCAAAAGTGTCAGTTAGGTCACTTCGTAAGAAAAGCGACGATATTAGACAATGATATCTATCTACTAGCCTCGTTTCCTATCCTATTGTTA
The DNA here is from genome assembly GCA_947364205.1 of Agrochola lota. Lineage (NCBI taxonomy): Eukaryota > Metazoa > Arthropoda > Insecta > Lepidoptera > Noctuidae > Agrochola > Agrochola lota. The sequence continues at coordinate 8,757,595 of OX376232.1, forward strand.
AACGACCTATTATTACAAGGATTCATATGATCGCGCCATGTGTTGCATTTTTTTTGTGGGAATCTCGGGTAACCATAGCGTTCCATAGCCAACGGAGTGAAAGGATCAATCAATGAACGCTTTTTGCTTGCTTACGGCTGCACTCAATGGAGTTAGGTTAAGGGGAAGTGGTTCGTTTTAAATGAAATAAAAGAAAGAATAACGTTTATATTTAGTTCATGTGTACACAGTTCGTGAAATACAAAAACCAAAAAAAAAATGTGTAATAATAGGTAGATATGTTTTATAGTGTACATTTATACCTACCTTATAAATCTACGAGTATATTTAGATTATTTGCTGGTTCAGAAATAGGTGAATAAATCTCCACATCGTTGCGGTTTTACAAATATTGTTCGGCAGTAAGTAACTATGTACCTAAATACAATGATTTGCTTATTTATCAATGAATTTAAAAGCTAAGGTACTTACCTACATTATATAGTATGTGAAATGAAATTGTTTATTCTATAATTAGGATATAGGAATCACTTTTACACGACATATTAAAAAAAAAAAAATATTAGGTGAGTTCGGCGTTTCCTATCCGACTACTCTGAGAATAAAGGCCGAAACAAACTCAGAGGTCGCAGTCTCTTTTAAAGTCCAGACATAATCTTGGTCAAGCCATATGAGGACCATGTAGATTAGTGTCTGAAATGGTCTTTTGAGAAAAGAACCACACAGATTTGAGTGGACCTGTCCAGTCAGAGCATTTGTCAGTAATCGTAATAAAATTCGGTAATTCTTCAGTTAAGTAAGTTTGGTATGTGTATTAATCTGACCTGCTGAAGTCAGTGTTTTTATGTTTATTATTATTAAGATCTTAATGTACTTACTATATACACAGAAATAAATTATAAACTACTAGCTGCATCCCGCGGTTTCACGCGCATAAGTCTCGATCCATTGGGAATATCGGGATAAAAAGAGCAAATGTCCTTCTCCAGTTCATGGTCTACCCATGAGCCAAATTTCATCCAAATCCGTTTACCCGCTTTAGCGTGAAAGCGTAACAAACTCACTTTCGCATTTAATTTTGCTTTTATATTTGTTATTTTTTATTTTATGTTATTTTTTTATCGTGTTTTTTTATGGAACATGTGGTGTGCAGTAAAGATTTTTATTTATTTATAATATTAGTTAGGATTAGGATATGTATAAGTATTATTTTCTAATGGCTTTACTGTGCACTACTTTAAACTTTTTTCATTAATAACCACCAGTCTACCCCTTAACGCAGGTAAGCGTGGGAGAAATGCGATCGCCAGCAAGTGCACCGGTCCATGGGAATCAAACTGCGATTCACTTTACAACACTTTCCTTATCTTTTTCGGTATTGCTATATTTGCGATATTTTATATACATTTTTACCATATAGTCATATTGATTGCTGGAGGTGTATTGAGGTCTAACATTTTGAAAGGTAAGTACAGCTCGATATACTAAGCACTACCCGTGAATATGCTATACCTACTTAGGTAACTAACTCAGAAGAAGAAAGCCTGTTTTACAAAGTCTTAAGTAGGTAGATAAATAGTTGATTTAAAACATGATACACAGGCAGTGTTACCAAACACGACCTACTTTAAAGACAAAAAACTATAATGCGATTAATAAGACTGCAGTAATATCCTGCCTGGAGCCGTATTAAATCTTTTGAGAGCGACTTAAAAAAGCCTCAATAATATTATACGACATCGACAATCGATTTCGGCGACGATCGACAGTTTCCTGCCATCATAATTCGACACAATGCCTCATTTGGACATAAATAAGATTGAGAAATTCAGGCAATTTTAATTTGAGTAAGGAAGATCACAAGATGATATTATGAGAATTGATATATGGCGCAGAAGTGGTCTCGACTGACAACTTGATGACTGATTTAACTATCATAGTTTACTAGTTGAACTACCAAATTGTATTATGAAATTATCTTTCACTCCACAGCACAAGGAGAAAGGTGTGATGTAAACTGTAACTGTACTTTAGGTACAATATCATATTCAGCTATGGATGAAAGATGGTCACAAATAATTTCAACTTGGTACCCAAGAGATAAAAAGAGAAGGAAGGGTAGACCTTGTAAAAGATGGAGCGATGACATCTAACAAATAGCCGGAAACTTATGGCCCAAACAGGCAAAAGATAGAGACATCTGGAGTGGTTTGGAGGATGCTTTCACCGCAATAGGCCTAACAATACTTACCTTATTTAAATACAAAACTAACATTACTAACAAATAAATAAATAAGTACGCACCACAAAACTACATGTAAGCAAAGATTTCAATCGTAGATTCGCCCTGCCGCGTTAAAAGATGGTCTTCTGTTTCGTTTTGACACATCTGACACACAATATCGCAGACACTTAACTTGATTGTCATGGAAACGCCATTTTTATTGTGCGAGTGAACTCTTCTCAGTGTGGACACTTTCGTGCGACGTAGTACGGTGAGGGCACATCTACGATTATCGTTGCATGTTTCGTGATGGCCCAGTGGTTAAGGCCTCGCCTCTCATGCACGAGGTTGTGGGTTTAAATCCGGGAAAGTACCAATGTGACTTTTTCAATTCACATGTACTTTTTGAGTTTACCTTGGACATTACTGACATCGGTGAAGGAAAACATCGTGAGGATACCAGGACTTACAGTTAATATAAGTCTGAAATCGCCAACCCGTCTCGAGCAAGCGTGGTGATCTATGCTCGTGCCTTCTCTATATGAGAAGAGGCCTTTGCCCTGCAGTGGGACAGTAACAGGCTGGTATTATAATTATGTAAGGGATAAAAATAAAGTTAATAAAAAAAATTAAAAAATCATATTCAGCTGTTTCCGGTTAGACTGGAAGCCGACCCCAACATAGTTGGAAAAGGCTCGGTACATGATGCTGAATGACGATGGCGAAGGTTTATAGACTTCTCTTTCCCAATTCTTTGGTTTTTGTTATTTGAGCTTACAAATTCACATAATATCACGCTTGTATTCTTCGAACGGCTAGGCAGAGGTGTACCTATAGCACACCCACATTTTGCCAGTCTTGTTTAGGTCCCATGTCCCATAATCGGGCAGAAATCCCGACACCGGGCTGCTGATGAAGCGAAATTCCAGATAGAAAACCCAATAACACTTTGCCCGACTCGGGAATCGAACACAGGACCTCATGCTCAGCAGTAGCGCTTGCCTCCACGAGAACAACGAGGCACTTAAAAACAAATTTACTTGTACCTAACAATTATCTAAATTCTCTACTTAGCAGTTTCATTGATTTTAATTTATCAACAACTAGCTGACCCGGCGAACTTTGTTCCGCAATCAATCAAATATAAAAAAACCCTACCTACCCTACCTACCCTACCTACCCTACCTACCCTACCTACCCTACCTACCCTACCTACCCTACCTACCCTACCTACCCTACCTACCCTACCTACCCTACCTACCCTACCTACCCTACCTACCCTACCTACCCTACCTACCCTACCTACCCTACCTACCCTACCTACCCTACCTACCCTACCTACCCTACCTACCCTACCTACCCTACCTACCCTACCTACCCTACCTACCCTACCTACCCTACCTACCCTACCTACCCTACCTACCCTACCTACCCTACCTACCCTACCTACCCTACCTACCCTACCTACCCTACCTACCCTACCTACCCTACCTACCCTACCTACCCTACCTACCCTACCTACCCTACCTACCCTACCTACCCTACCTACCCTACCTACCCTACCTACCCTACCTACCCTGGTATGAGGAACAAAGCTCTCGACCTTCTGACTTCTTATCTGAACAACAGAATTCAGAGGGTCGATGTTAATGGCAAGAGATCTGCAGGATCTGCAGTCACCATGGGCGTTCCGCAGGGTTCAATTCTAGGTCCTTTCTTATTTTTAATTTATATAAATGACTTACCTTACCACATAAGGGATAATCACAAGATCGTATTATTCGCAGATGACACTTCCCTTATTTTTAAAATCAAACGTCAGTTAGTTAACTTTGAACAAATTAACGATGCACTCTCTAAAGTTGTGCATTGGTTTAATGTAAATAATCTTCTTCTGAACGAAAACAAGACTAAACTCATAAAATTTTCAACGCCAAATGTCAGGCAGCTAACTACCAATGTTCAAGTTAATGGAATAGAACTGGACCCTGTTGAGTCGACAGTTTTTCTTGGAATCACTATTGATAGTAAATTACAATGGGGCCCACACATAGAAAAATTATCAGGAAAGCTTAGTTCGGCCGCCTATGCTGTTAAAAAAATTAGACAGATAACTGACGTAGATACAGCCAGAATTGTTTATTTTAGTTATTTTCATAGTCTTATGTCATATGGGATTCTTCTCTGGGGAACCTGTGCGGACATTAATACTATCTTTGTTCTACAGAAAAGGGCTGTTCGAGCCATTTACAACCTAGGTCCGAGAGATTCCCTTCGAGGAAAATTCAAAGAAGTAAATATTCTAACTCTAGCCTCACAATATATTTTTGAAAACCTAATGTATGTACACAAAAATATATCAAATTTTAAGAAAATGTCTGATATTCATAGTTTAAATACCAGGAATAAACACAACCTTGCTGTACATCGCACTCGTCTCCACAGAGTAGGCAACTCGTTCATGGGTCAATGTATACGCTTTTACAACAAACTTCCCATTGACATTCGAAACTTACCCATTAAACGATTTAAAATTTGTATTAAAACCAAACTTTGTAAAAAAGGGTACTATAAAATTTCAGATTATTTAGAAGATAAAAAAGCTTGGGATTGAGCTGCTCGCTCTGCTAAACCTTGTGATAAAACCATAAAACTTGACATTAGAATTATTTAGTAAAATCATTAAAATATACCAGTTTTATTTAAACATTAAAACAAAATGACATGATTACTTTGTAAAGTATAATATTATTTTAATTACCTATTGTGAATGTGAGGACTATGTGGATATCTTTTTAATTTAATTTTTTTTTTTCTCTTATTACTCCTTTTTTATCCTCTCTCAGTTAGTTTTAATGATGGTCTGGCAGTTTGAGTAGTTTATGCGGCCTACCCAAATGTCCTTTCTTTGGTATTGTTCGTCGAGTTGAGCTCCTTTTGTTCTGAGTTGAGCTCCACGATTACTGACAAATGCTTGCACTGACTGGTCAGGTCCACTCAAATCTGTGTGGTTCTTTTCTCAAAAGACCATTTCAGACATGAATCTACATGGTCCTCATATGGCTTGACCAAGATTATGTCTGGACTTTAAAAGAGACTGTGACCTCTGAGTTTGTTTCGGCCTTTCTTCTCAGAGTAGTCGGATAGGAAACGCCGAACTCATCTAGCAAAATTTAATATATTTTTAATATGACGTGTAAAAGTGATTCCTATATCCTATTTACAGAATAAACAATTTCATTTCATTTCATTTCATTTCATTTCATTTCATTTCATTTCATTACCCTACCTACCCTACCTACCCTACCTACCCTACCTACCCTACCTACCCTACCTACCCTACTAAAAAGTCCTATCTATAGGACTATATACGTATATAGTCCTACCTACCTATCCTATGTCCGTCTCCTGGTTCTAAGTTACCTCCCCACCAATTATCCGCCAAATCGGTTCAGCCGTTCTTCAGTTATAAGTGGTGTAACTAACACGACTTTCTTTTATATATATACGTATAGATAACAACTTAATGTAAGTATGTACCATCAGAAGTTCATATCTAACCAGTTTCAAAACAAAATCCCGTGAACACGATGACCACATCTGTTACCGGCCCGGTTCTATAGCCGCCGAGTGTTGCAAGCAAAAATAGTCCATAAGGGGGTTAGATACAATTCTTCGATGGTACATAGTAGGATTTTTTTCTAACTGAACAGACAACTGTGCTGCTGGGGAGTTTGTTGCGCCACTTTGTCTTCCCAACTAACGCACTAGGAAGTGGTGAAGGGCAGGCGTTTTGAGGGACTGTCTTATGTAATTTTGACGTTCGAAGAGTGCTGATTCTTAGCGTAGTTTGAAAAAATTACTTTAGTTTTTTTTTTTTTTTTGTATTTTTGATAGTAGGTAAGGATAGAGAGAGTGAGAGAGTGTGAGAGTCATAATCCGTCTAGTTCATAATTAGGTTTAAAGATATTTATTTCCCATAAGAACTATATAACAGTTCACTTATAATTAGTTACAGAGTTACTTCTAAATAATAATATATAATATTTGCCTCTGGGGCGTTGGTGACGTTATATGGTACATACATGTTTCTTGAGTTTGCTCTTAAATCACATCTCTTTATATCTTCCGGTAAATCATTGAACAGTTGTGTTCCCTCCACTAATATTGTTTTTTTTACCGTAATTAGTCCGTGCTCGTGCAGTTATTAGCTAGAATTTGTTTTTACTTCTTGTGTTGTAGGTTACTGCTTTTTTATGGAGTTGTATGTTTGATTGTACGGAATTCGTGGCGATTTTTTTTATGAGAATGCAGGTGTAATATGTGTAAATTTGTTTGATATTTAGTAGTTTTGTTTTTTCGTATAATTTTTTTGTTGGATATAGATAGTGGTAGTGAAATAATATTTTGATGATTTTGTTTTGTATTCTTTGTAGTGAGTTTAGATTAGATTTAGCAGCTGATCCCCACACTTCGATTAGGTATTCAAGGTTTGATTTTACTAGAGAGTTATACATAATTAGTCGTACTTTTTTCGGGATACATTTTGTAACTTTTCGTAACGCTCCTAATAGCGATATTAATTTCGTTTTGATATGGTCGATGTGCAGTTTCCAAGTAAGTTTGTCATCTACCCACAGTCCGAGATATTTTTCGTGATTAGACCGCTTGACTGTTTCTCCGTTGATCGTAAGAGGTGGGAAATCTGGTAATGGTTTATTATAATTAAGGTTGTTTATCTTATAGGAGTCAGGAAGGTTCGCTGAGAGGCTGCATTCAGATGCATCCGCACTTCGTGCAACTCATACCGATATGGTTAAGTACTATCAAAGAAGTAAATAACTAACCACCGTTAGGACTATTATTGCTTGCAGCGCTCGGCAGCTATAGAACCGGGTCGGTAACAGATGAGGTCATCGTGTTCACGGGATTTTGTTTTCAAACTGGTTAAATATGAACTTCTTTCATGGTACAAATTAAACACGAATTACATTACGACTTTAGTAGCGTCTTACCCTTTATCAGTAAATCTTAATCGACGGTTAATTATGTTGATCTGGCCGACGCTGCTAATGGTTATGGTCTCAATATGTATTTATGTTAAGTTAAAACGATTTTTCATTGCATTCTATTGCTACCGGCTTCGACAACACCGCTATGTATCTACGTAGGTATATTTTATACATGTAGGTTTTGATACAGTCGTGCACCTAGCTTCTGACGTTTCTTAAATAAGTGCCCATGTAGGTTTATGTGAAATAAAATATTATGAAATTTGAATTTGAGTCAATAAAACGCATTGAAATTAAAAATGTTAAGTATTAAAACCAAAATTACTTTTGTTTTCAAACTTTAATTTTCGTGCTGTCTCACTTATCACGATTGCCGTACGAAGGGTATTATAAATATTATAATATAATCCGTAAAGTTTCTGGATATGACTTCAATTGAAAGTTTATGTCACCGTATTCATAATGGATTGTTATCTCATTAATTTTTCGCATTGGTTCGGGTGGTGGTCGCCGGTATCCTGCCTGCGTGCGCTGCGGCTCCGTAGCGAATGGCTAATTATTTTAATCAAGGATTAATCGAATTCTTTGTTGAGGAGATAAAGGAGATTGTCCGCTGTCGTCACATGTCATGTGTATTAATATGCGCACTAAACCATTTAAATATCGCGCTCGCACAGAACAAACAGGCCGCGCCGTGTGTGGTCCAGTGCGCCCTAATGGAAATCAACGCAAATTTCAATATTTATCAACAAATGTGAACGCATTGCGCCACTGAGATATGCAAAATACTTGTTAAGTGGAAGTTATTGAGTTTAGAATGCAGTAACTTAAGTTACTGACTAAGCTTTAAATACATTGTTTATTTTTAGATTTGCTCGTGCCGTAACGTGTTTTATTTCTAGGTCTTATGAACATTGTTTCCCCTAGTTACGATTAACTTATCTATATCTATCTCTATACGTGGACTCCTTCCAGCTTCTTTATGCATTGCATACTTACTTTTTAGAAATTTACCTACTTGTAGAGTTAAACTGTAAGAAATCATCATGTTAAAAAAAAATTGTTTCCGTTTTCGCTCATATTCTCCAAGCCCGTCACAGACGTAGGTAGCTATAGTATACTGGGTGACTGGGTGTCAGGACATCGACGCGAAAACTGAAACCATGGATTCAGTACATGATTCTGTACCCCCGTGCGTAAAAAAACTTCGTCGGTTATTTTTTTTTAAATCAGGTGTTCCATACATTTTGACTGCGTAGGTATTGCACTTTTCTATGAAATAACTAATTTAAAAAAAATTACCGAAAAAATATTTCGACGCAAAGGGTTTGTACTGAATCCATGGTATCACTTTTCGCGTCGATGTCCCTGCCACCCTGTATATACATATAGTATATACTTCGCTTTTGTTTTGTTTTTTTGCATAGTTTTTGGTGCGTACTAGAAATATATATTTATTTATTCAGACTACAATGGTCTATAGTGTTAGTAACAAAATGGCTTAGCCTATGTTAGTAAAACAGAACGGGTCGGGGTATATAGGTCACTCGAATATTACCATGGCAAATATATCGTAATATGTCTGGCTATAATATAGACGTATATCATAGCTACGTCTGTGACGGGCTTCACAAACAAAAGTGTCCGTTGTATACAAGTGTCGGCAATTAGGTATAATACCTAGAGCTATTAATTTAAAAGATGTACAGTCTATAGCAATATTCGCGTCGGTGGTGGCTGGTGGAAGCGACTGCGGTCGATAGTGGCACTCGTTAAGGGTGTACAATTAACCGATTACTGTGAAATAAGCGTGGCGGGCCGCGAATGCCCGACATCCCGACCCCTGGAGCACGCTCAGGGGTGGCACGAAGACTGAGTAAAAATGAGAAAAAAAAAGTCACAATTTCAAAACCACCGGCACCGGGTGATGAGGCAATTTTGTGGTCTGAGTCTGACTATAGTTTTGTTATTCGTCAAATAAAATAAGTTCCAAAAAGTTCCTGAAATAAAAAATACACTATGATCAGTTGCATAAAAAATACACTATGATCAGTTGCTTATGAACTAAAAAAAAATGTAGCTAGAGTAGAGTAGCTTATGAAAAACCGCTTAGAACTTCCATGTTCATATATTGGATATATTCTATCATGAAAATAAGTAGGGGTTTCCTTGCCCGGTACCGTACGAACAGTGGGCTCCAGAGAAACCTCACCCCCTAGCAATGTAAAAAATATTGCAAGGGTGTGAGGTTTCTCTGGAGCCGCTGTATAAACGTTGCTTTGAGGATTACGTAACTCAGGTGAAATTAGTTTATCACAGGAATTAGTGACAATTGAATTCCATTTTTGTGCGTATTAGCGCACTACCCATTTCATTACAAGAATCTTGGTAAAATGACTGAATAAATATTTTGGTTGAGGGACAATCCTGTCCTTCCTCCCGAGTATCAAGAGGCAACCTTGGCCACGAGCCGCTTGCCTCGCCTTTGTCGGCACACAGTGTCTTGTTGACATTTTGTGGGGCAAATCTTCATTCCGCGGCCCCTTTGATCCCAACCACTGTATTATTTAATTTTGATGTACGCCTCATGACTTTTATAAATAATGTAATTGGACTATCCTTGACGTGCTTCCTTCGAAGTGAATCTTACTGGAAAAGGACTTGAATTGGTATTGGGCTTTTTATTCCTTAAAAGCTCTGCGCTATATCGTTTATTAATTTTTTGAATTAAATCACCTTAACTGGCGAAATGTGGTTGTTCTATAAGTACACTTCTGCCCAACTCTTCCGGGAAACAAGGTTTTATGTTATGTTATAATCGCAAAAGATTGCAAATAGTAAAACCTCCTTGGCAGAAGCCTCATTACTAAGCGCCCTAGGCCCGAAAGTGATCGAAACGCAAATCCCAATGTAACTAAGTATTATTTCGCCACTATACTCTGAGACAGTCAATATTTTGCACCCTATCGTTTTTGGAAAATACAAAGCATTTATACAATACAATTATATAAGTAGGTAGATGGCTTTTAATAATTCTTAAGTGTACTAACAAAAATATGAATCACAGTGTTTGAATTAAATAAATAAAAGTTTTTCTTTGGACAATGTTGACTTGACAGAGCGATTTTAGCAGTTTTTTTTTTTTTCACCGCACTTCATAAAACTAAGTAGTATTGATTTAGCTCTTAAAACATCGATATCTCATAAAACGTTAGTTATGGTAACTTATAACCTTTTAATAATTTTGGAGAGGACATTTTATTAATCATCAACGGCCTCGCACTGAATTTCGGTTTCAGGAACTTTGGTTTCATTAGTATTATCTACATTTCAAATAATATATTTATTATTTCTGTAATATTTAACATCGTACTGGCCGTCAAGGCATGGGTGCACTAGCTAAATAAAAGAACAAGTGCAATGCTCGATTCTTTTTTTAAATGTCCTTTAAATGGCTGAACTACTTTAGCCCTTAAATAATTACTCGTATGTGTTCCTAGGAACAGTTTAAATGGTAACAAAAACGTTTTCTACATCATCTACATGGAATAAGGTTGTACCTTCTTACAAGAAATGAGTTGAAATCCTTGATGCACCTGCTAGGGTCCGCCTACCTTCGAGCCTGACCTTCAGGCTATCAACTCATTGGTCTAAAAGTACATACTTAAGAATACTTTAGTATAATTTAACTGAATATGTCCGCGATAGTTTTTCCCCAGTAGTAATTGCTAATTCGGTATGTCTCGAAGTCAATATAGAATTGAAATGACATAATTTTTGTTTTTTTATTATTGCTAAGGATGTATAAATTAATGGCCATTGCCGATCATGATCGATTGCAGAACTTGTTGATGAGTCGGTTTTTGCTTCATTTGTGCGATGTATTAATATATAATAAAGTAATGAATTTTGATTGTATTGACGGCCATGGAGCTACGTGCTCTTGAAATACTTGTTATTAATGGCGTCTTAGTTTTTATAATATAGGCATGCTCATGTACTACCTACATATTATGTACCTGTCAATCTACCCAGCCTTTTCCCAACTATGTTGGCTTGCAGTCTAACTGGATGCAGCTGAATACTAGTATTTTACATAGAGCGACTGCCTATCTGACCTCCACAACCCAGTAACTGGGTAATACGATACCTCTTGGTAAGACTAGTTGTCAGACTTTCGGGGTTCTGACTTTCCGTAAAGACTGTCAAAGATCCAATAATGACAGCCGGGACCAACGGCTTAACGTGCTTTCCGAAGCACGGAGGAATCTCGATATGTAGAGATGGTCACCCATCCACGGACCAACCCCGGCAAGCGTAGCTTAATCTGATCGATCGACCCGTGCGGCCGTTATTACTTAGCCACGAGCTCCTCATATTATGTACCTGTATGGGTAAAATAACTGTGAATTCATTTAGAATCCATGAATCTGCGTAGAATTACAGGTAATGAGCAATTTTATTAACTACCCATATAACTTTAACATTATTTTCACGAAAAATATTAAGACAATAATAATATTTAATTTTATCGAGCAACTACCATCACACTGTTATTGAAACAGTACCCATGTATTCAGAAGTATCTTTAAAATTCTTTGAACAAGTCAGGTTCAAACATCGCATTCACGAACTGTCGACGTCGTTGCAAAAATAACAAATTTGATTTTTATTAATTGAACTGCCAAGCAGAGCAATCATGTGGCAGCGAAAAACAACGGGCCATACATCTGCCCCATTTATTAATACCTCTGACAATAAAACATTTGAAACACGTTCTTGCGAATCAATACTCGGCTCTGCGATATGAATTATTTATATATTTTATTGTCGCTTTATCGCCTGCATCGTGCACCCTCTGGCCGGCGGATGCCGCGTCTTGCTTGAAATAATAATCAGAACATAATATTATTTTTGACAAATAACTGGTCAGCGTATGTGTAGTCAGGTTTTTGTTGCGCGGGCGCGGCGCGGCGGCCGGCGAGGCCCGATGCCGCGGATTCCGGGTCCCCCGCTTTATTGTCTGAATAAATATAAGAAGATGCTGTCGGTATTCCGATCTCGTGTAATTGTCCCAGATGAATGCGTCGCAAGAAAGTGCCTTGTACAAAGGCCGTATGTACCTACTTAGTATACGCACCTAGTTGAGTCCTACCTGTTTCTTTGCATGATGGCTGGTCCATTTATTTTTATTCGAGTGTACGCTCGTAATGTAAAATTAATAAATCATTCTACTGAATAAAAAGGATTACTGACCTCCCGGGTTCTCATTTCATTCGATATTTAAATATATCCTATCACAATGTGAACTTATGAGCTGTTCAATTCTAAAGATTTACAATGAATTGGTAGGTACTGCAAACTTAACAATAATATTCCAATAATGTTTTAATTGTCGTTCGACCTGAAACTCCAGAACACGAACTCTCACTTTTTAAGGAAACTTGATCTCTAGTGGAGCTGTGGAGTAATGACAGAATACTTTCATTGTTATTTAAAATAATTATAGTACTACCAGTTTCCTTTAGCATTGAATTGTGTTGTTTCTTTATTTGTCCCGAACACCGATAACCCTTATGCCGCACCATTTCCTGCATGATCACAACCTATACAACACGTTACGAATCAATCAGCTAACAAACGATGCTAAAAAGGCTATTGTAATAAAGTTATGTATCCGAACGCAACGGGACGTGCTTCAGACAGATATTAATCGTAGTTGCGTCTGGATACGCGTCAAGCTCGTTACAAACTTACAATATAGAAAGTAACGCCCGCCGCGGGTATATTTCGCTTGACAATGTATAAATCATTGTCATATCAGACCAGAGGCGCTGCTAGTATGGTCGGCTCATTTGGTCAATCTAAATGATGCCTTCAGCTTTAGCTGGATGATGAATTGTGTAGTCGATTTGTAGTTTGAAGCTGTTTCATTAGGCGTGTAGTGGTCTATGGAGCGCTTGCTGCTGTACATATTTCTTTATTCGAGCAGAAAATTTCTGTTATGTTGTCCACCAACCCGAATATACTCTAGGATTTACTATTCAACCTTTCCGATACAATTTTATACAATTTTATTAAGCCTTAACGTTTTCAAAACAACACGCATCAGTTTTTGCCATGGCCCTGCCTCCGTAAAGCTTCACTTTACATTAAGTGATACGAACGTGTTCGGCAAGTCAGTTGGAAATTTGATCTCGATCTGGTTGACTTAATGAGTCGTGCTTGTCAATCCACTGTCCCTTACTCCCGCCCAAGGATCGTATGCAAAACGAGCCTCGATATACGAGATACTTTCGTACTTCGAACTTTTTTACCAAACCTTTGTGTTGCTCTAATTTGGACTTAATTAAATAGAAATAAAAGAGTGCAGCGTGTGCCCATGACTTTTAATGCATTTCGATATTCAAATTAGCTTCGACGTTGTTGTGTGGACAGTGAGAATATGGATGTGTTTGGATACGGATTATTTTTAGATGACTCGTGATCTATTAAAACATGTTACAATTATGCAACATAAAAAGAAATGGCGTATTGTCTGCCTAATTAATTAGTCAGCAATTTAAAAACTGCAATAGTGGTTGAACAAATGAAAAAATATGTTTGCAGTCGACTACTGACATGAACAAATCCAAATGGTTTCGAATATTTTATTCAATGGGTTCTCAAAGAACAAGAAGCTAAGAAAACATTTTTTACGTGCCATCATCATCATAAAAACAAGTTCAATTTATAACATCAAAAAAGGATACTAACAAAAACGTAATATGACTTTTATGTTCAACATAGCAACTACAAAAAGGTGGACACAGATTTATCGGATGCTCTTAACCTTTATTTTGTGCGAAGATTTTGTTTATACGGAATATCGTCGCAATCGGTGTTTTTATCAAAACCTGCCTTTTTTAACAAATGCCCGGGACAGATTGCGGTATGCCCGATGGCCGCGCAATGGCCGCAAAGTATTTTAATTAATGCCACACCAGGGGCACATAAATTTCCAGTTCATTTTGCTGATTAAGGTTTCCTTGGCGTAACGCACTTATTGGTCAGTTTCGTGGCTCCTCACAATGAGGTTCATAAATAGTTGAAGCGCTTGCTTCCCAGTAATTTGAAAAAAAAAATTGGTTGAGTAAAAAGAAAGGAGAAAATATTTTGCTTTTAACATAGTTACGTAAAACGTAAAACCAATTTTCAACATAAGTGACGGAACAATTATTAGCATTTATAAGTAGACCAGTGTTCGATTTTAGAAGTATTTAACACAACTTTACGGGCGTTAAACGAGTTAACAGTAACGAAGTAATGTCTTTTCAATTAAATTTTAATTAACAACAGTATAAAATTAATTCTATGCACCATAAACGGAAATTACGTGTATAATTTATATTCGATCATCCAATGCTTCCATTTTAATGTTCTTACCTAAACCAATTGCCATTAAATCAGGCTCGGTAACGGTATTTTCCAGTATTTCTTTTAGTCGCAATAATTCATCAATGCCATTACAAAAACGAAACCTCAAAAAGAAAAAAGTGAAAACACCAGGAAACCAGACGGGCATTGTCAACGTAATGTGTGCTAATAAAATCGGCACGTATTGTACCGCTACCGAAATCTGGTTGTCGCAGGAAGCGTGCGCGTGCTCAGTACAGCGCAGCGTTCCGAAGCGTGCATTATTCAATACAATATTATCAATAAATTAATGCTCACATTCGGACGCCACCACACATACTAATGGCGACACGCGGCGAATCGCTTTTTGCGTCGCCGTCGAACCATTCAGCTCCATTGATACGGAGCACGCAAAAACTGGTCGCTGATCATGTACGTGAAACTAACTAACATTGCCACTTTTTGTTTTCGTTTCGACAAGGACGTGATCCGTTTTTGTTTTGGTAAAGCGACGTGAATATTTAATGGGGTAGGTAGTCAGGTACCTTCACATTTGCTGGTTGATATTTCAGTTCTGAGAGCTGCTATTTTTAGGTAGCGACTGATAAGTTTTCTTTTTATTTTCTTGATCTCGACTGTAGATAGTCGACAGAGACATAACATAGTTCGTAGAGCGTGCATTCTGAAAGTGGGCAACGTCGCAAATAGATGTCTAATATTTCGCTGTTTTGATTAATTTAGCAACTTTACTGTATGGAAATCTGAAATATGGCTAACTAGTAAACACAAATATTAATTATGAAATACAATAACTATTATCGTAACATCGAATATTTAGTTTACGATGTATTAAAAGTACGATTTTGTATTTGAACGCGTTTTTATTTGGTAGTTTGCGTAGGATTTAGAGTAATAATCACAAAAATAGCACTTACCAATTAAGGTTAATTGAATACCTCAATCCAAGCATCCCATATTACTTTAATTTTACACTCAAATACATTATAAATATATAATATTCTTAAAATCTTTGACGCAATCAACATTCAGCACCATATTGTAAATATCACCTCCCTTGTGTAAGTTATAAATAATTAAGAATTTATGCTGATTGCAAGTTTACGAACGCAACTGTTATCGTATGTACTAACTAATTAGTATTTTATGTATATCGCGGGGAAGGCGTGCGTTGCCAAAATGGTTGTGTGTAATAAAATGTGGTAACGACGATGCACTGATGGCCATAAGTTATTGAATGCCGAATATAATTACAAGCCTCTAACATGTAATATAAAAGCCATTATGAGCAAGTTGCATGTATCTGCTTAAGTACAAAAACTTACTAAAGCTAGGCTTACGGCTTACTTGCTTGTTAATATGTTTTCAATTTAAAGTGTTATACAACACTTCAAGTTCAGGATATTACGATAAACTAGCTTGTGGAGGTCAGAAATTATCCCATGGAAACTTACTACCAGGATAGATATGTAGTATCCTATGCTCTAATGTAGGTCATGGTCCACCTTTATGCCAAATTTCATCCAAATCCGTTCACCCCTTTTTCGCGTGAAAGCGTTACAAACAAACTCACTTTCGCATTTATAACATTAGTTAGAATAAGGCGTTGAAGAAAGAGCATCTTTTTTTTTTTTTTTTTCAGGATGGGAAATCATCAAATGGCTTCTCCCGCTCTGGGCAGAGCGAGAGGGTGTGTCAGACTTTTACTGACTTAAACCCACCCGTGTTCCTTCAGTTGCCTGTGTGCCGGGGCCGCGATATCCCTTTCGGACAAACCCGCAACCCCAGCAGGCATTGGTCTTTCGACCCCGTCGGTTGGTGCTGACATCTCTTTGAGGCGCGCGTGGAACACAACGCGCCGTCGACACGGGCCTGGTCCTTATCGGACGGTGAGCTGCCCATTGCTCACGTCCGCAAGCCTGCGCCTACGGTGGCCGGAAGTCGGCTCTCGACTCCAGACGCCCGGGGTGTCTCCTGCGGCGACTAGGGCCGCGAGGGCGTGCAGCTTGCATCTCCCTCGCGCGCTCCGCCTCCTCCTTCGCGAGCATAACTGCTTCGCAGAAGGAGGTGACGGCCTCCCATGCACTCTCGCTCCGAACCATGGCCTGAAACAGGGCCGGACGCGAGAGATCGCCGCCGCCGATCGCCTCCGTGAGGACACGGCGGTGCTCCGCCCAAGCCGGGCAGACCTCCACCGTATGCTCCACCGTGTCCTCCGGGTGATCCACACAGTGGTGACACCCGGGCGTTTCCTCCCGCCTTACGCGGAACAGGAACCTCCCGAAACAACCGTGTCCGGTGAGGACCTGCGTCAGGCGGAAGGTGAGGACGCCATGGCGCCTCTCAAGCCACTCCTCAAAGAGGGGACTTATCGCCGCAATTGTGGCGTGCCCAAAAAAGAGCATCTACGGTGTAGATGCTCTTTCCAGTTCTGTATAGATTCTACGCAATAAGACCCCTCATCTACTTAGTCGTGCTGGATACAACATCTTGCCCTACGTATTAGACCTGAAACAAAAATTACTGCTATTTACAAGTTCTAAATTTTTCCATTCCAAATATTTTTATTTTTTGTCCCACGACACTAAATTCCGAAGGAGGACTTTTCACCTTTTCATTGCGCAAAGATGGCAGCACAGCTTATTCAAACCAGCTAAGATATTTTGCAGGAGTGTCGTAGGCGCAGCACGGGTGACTCCTAATCCATAATTAAGACTAAACTGCCATTGCTTCAAATCAAAATTTTCCTCACAAAGGGTCCTAATTGTAAAACTCTCGCAAGAATAATCAAAACATTCCAGCGGAAATCTATCCTACATATACACGAGTAATGCCATAACCTGGTTGTGCCTTAATAGACCACCTGCATCTTTGGATCTACCTAGAGTACGGTTGAGATGAAAGTATTGTCTTGCAAAATTCTTTCTCTCAGTTCATTTCACCACCCAAAAAAACCATCGCCCGTTCTCACCTTCCCACCAAATTCTTTTGCATGCAACGTCCAACACTCGCTTATCTTAAAAGTTTCCTCCAGTCTCATTAAACACGTACTGACAGCGATGATATTCG
Source organism: Agrochola lota (assembly GCA_947364205.1). Lineage (NCBI taxonomy): Eukaryota > Metazoa > Arthropoda > Insecta > Lepidoptera > Noctuidae > Agrochola > Agrochola lota. The sequence goes on from OX376232.1 coordinate 8,775,313, forward strand.
GCAGGTCTGCTCCGGGGCTCTGCGGCCACTCCGGGCGTCTCATTAACTCGCGTTATTATTCCGCGGCCATCTTGTCGCGCGTCAATTTGCGCGTCGCGTGTGACGATGCTGCGCACGCGCCGAGCACAGCTGTTGCTGTTTAACTGTGCTTAAGATTTTTCGAATTTGATTTTGGTTGTGCTGATTTTTTTAAGGCTTTAAGGCTTTCTCGACATATTGAGAAGGTTGATTGAAAAAAAGGGAACATGGCATGCGATGTATCTTGCGCTTTATAATTATAATTCATAATTGAAATTAAAATAATGGTAGAAATTAATTTTGATTGAAGACGGTTAAAAATGACATACACCTCAACAATGCAAAAAAAAAGGATAAAAAATATCAAATCCCCAAATGGCAACATTTTGGTGATTTGATATTTTTTATCCTTAATTTTTTTTTGTTCGCCAAAATGTTGCCCCGTAGTAAAGACATCAACGAGTTTGTTTGAAGTGGTAATCAAAAAGGAGTTACGATAAAAACTGTTTTTTTTTTGATACCGTCTTAACGTTATTTATTTTATAATTTGTAATATTAGATCATAACATGTTGGTTAGTATTTGCAAAATATTTTCATTACATTATTATTTTCAGTCTCAGCAGAAAAAAAAAGTAGACTTACTGAAATTCTGTTAGAATGGGATATTAACTCGGACTCAAATTACTTTGTGCTTAGCTCTGAAAAACATGGATGCACTCTAGTGCAACATTGTCCTTCGCGGAACTGACGCGCGACTGATCCAAGGCTGTGTCCGTGCTTAGAATTAAAACGTGTCTAACGAGCGAGCCGACCGACCTCCATTCAAAAGACGTTTAATTGATAAATTCCTGAGAATAACGGCTTTGTATCTAATTGAATAAGTTGAATTATTTCAATAAGAAAGGGCAGGCGGCGGCGCCGCGGCAAATTGTGCCTACCCGTGCCGTTTTCCTTTTGTAGTTGTTGCCGCGCCGACGCCCATTGGTCCATTTTAATGAGCTCCGATCAATGGGCGTAATTATTTCTTGTATCATTCTTTGTCCGACGCGAGCGCGCTGTCATCCTGTAAGGCTTACCCGCCTTACATACGCACTTGTGCGAGTTTTTGCAACGGTTTTTGGTGAATATCCATATAGAGAGATCGGAACAGGGCCTCGGGCGATATCGAGCGCGGCGTATCGACAACTACATATTGGTGCCAGATATATCACGGTGCAGCAATCAGTCACAGTTAATCACCGTAGCGAAAGATCATATTTTGTAAGGTGACTGCTCTTATAAGACAAGTAGTGAACATAACTCTTTTGTATTTTTTAAAAAAAATTACCGATTTCCTGCATTATATTGAAAAAATCATCTTCCCAAGACTTCGTTTGAAACAGGTCCAAACATATTTTTTCAAAGAAAACTTGATTCCAGTAGAGCTTCCATAGAATATGACAATCGCTCCCTATCGTTAGCGATTCGACAGGCACCTTATTCGCGCCGCAGATAAGTTAGCGAGTTCCAATTATCGAGTAGTGCGGTGCGTATGGAGAGGAGCCTGCGCACCGATGTCGAACAATGCATAACAGAATAACTACAATGTGCAGAGAAATGACAGTAGGGTAGGCCTGATAAGAAGAGCTTATGAAAGAAAGCTTGAGCTTACAAAAAGTGTTTACAATATAATTGTGGAAAGTGCTGATTATAATAGTGAGGTTGAGCAATTTGTGCATTCACACTTTTAAATATATACTAGGCAATATAGTAGACTAACAGGAATACCAGTTTGATCAGAAAACCACGTTAGGAATATTATTCGAATGAATGTATATTTTAACTTAAAGTTTTCCTATGTAAAACTTCTGTAATATCTCTAGACATTTCAGACGCCTTGTTGCAGTTGCCGTAAACGTAGGTTGAGGTACTTACCTACTGTTTTCATGTCACTTTAATGAGACGTGCGTACATAAGTAACTGATGTAAAAAACATTACATAAAGTATTGGTTTCACTCTTATTTATTGAAACGCAACCTTTTTCATGTATGTAACTGGCTGTTTATAAAACAGGTGAAATTCAAATAAAATACTGTGTTCTATTTATAAAATGTTATTTTTAAGCGCGCTTTATTTATCTGAGTGTGCCAAATTGACAGTACCTGGGTTTGTCTAGAGTCTAGAAGATGCTCTGAGATGTAAGTACAGTGTGTTCATTATAACTTGACCCGTGACGCGATTGTTGGTACTGTTCTGTCAGTCGCCATTTTTAAATATAGTATTGAAACGGTTTGTTACGCAATGGTGGCCAACATGACAGCAAGGGACAAGTTATAGTGAACGGTCTGTAGCGATGGGCAAATCAACTATGAATACAGGTAATTTATCTTTTTATGTACACCTTTTAAATTACAGAAATTTTACACCTATAAATGTAGAAATTTTACAAGGGGTGACACCACGGATACCTATGGGTGACTTAAGCTCCGTGGTTATTCCTGAAATTGACAGTATTTTTCATTTCCTATTTTTTGTGGTTCGTATTATTTTAGTAAAAGTGTTTTAGACAGGATCTTACGATGTTTATCAAGCTTTTCGCTATCGTGCAAAACTGCACTCGTTCGATTTTTGCCTCAAGTTAATGTACTGGAATTCCAATTTTACTTAATTAACATCAACAGTTATCGTATAACATTCAATTCATTCTTATTGCACATTATAATAAATCATTCTTAAGAATATATTTAAAAGCCATTCGTTCACACGTCTCCAAATTTCAAACAAGTAATTAAAAACGTTTTACAATAAAAAATGCACATAAAGTGTGTGCAGGTGTGATGTGAACAGTAAAAGTTCGAATAACTTATAAATTGTTCGTGTGTTTGCTGTTTATTACTTCGTGTCTGATGCACGCGGGTCAACGACCGGATGCTGCTTTGAGAAAAGTTTTTTTTTTGTTAAATACTTCTTCCCAAATATGCTTTTTGGAACTTAGATAGGGTGGAAAAGCTATGGTTCGAGATGTAAATTTTCATGGAAAGTTTCATGTATTTTATTCTTAATATAACAACGGAAATTTCTTAAGTCCTTTGCTAATAACAGTCAAGTATGATCATAATGAGTCCATCTTTCTCATTCATGGTACTTCCGGAAAGTCCTTGTTGAATTTTCATGGTAATAGTGGTCTTTTTTGTCAAGCGATATACACATACTTAGCCTGCAACATTTATATTTAATATGGCAGTAATGACGACCTGGTAACATGAACAATTAATCACATGTTTCCTGATAGGTGACCTATCACATCCGAGCTCGATTGTGTTTTTATTTCCTGTAATGCTATACAATTGTGGATGACCTTACATTTCATATTGAATTCGCATCTCCATAATTGGATTGTTCCACGCTGAGAAACATTTTCGTTTTTGCCATCAACTTCCGAAACAAAAAAAAAAATATTTTTCAATTTAAGTCGGTTCCTTTTGTGACATATTTTTTTGATACCACTTAATTCGTCTTGAATCCCTTTTCACCCATTTCTAAAGATAGGCAAAAATACATTTTTCTTCATTGATACTAAAAAGATTTTATTAGTCTCGCTCATTCATGCTGATGAGGTCATCTTGCCAGCTTGAAATCGCCATGTGTCTCTTGCCAGCTTTCAACCTTTACCTATCTCATAAACAATCTCCAGGAAAAAAATACCAATCTCCTCTAAAATTTAAAAACTCGTTTCTCTAAATGCCGCCAATTACCGCACTTCTTTGCATCGTAAATCCCTTAGTGAGTGTAATCGGCACCTCGAACCACTCATTACCTTTAATTTCTTAATCGTGGTTTTAATTGAAATGTAAGGCTACTTCGATAACGACGCACACGTTAATGTCCGCGCCCGATTAAACTTAGTTTTATCTTTTTGACAACTGGTAGCTTAATGAGTGTAATGACACATTACGCGTTTCGCAAAGGGCTTTAGTGTTGGCCACTTAGCGAGTCTGCTTATCGGCGGTGGATATTATTTCTTGTAATTATACTGTGATCGTTAATGACTGGACTGGATGAGCTTGCGAATCATAATTACCACCGCCACAGCCGGTATGTTTTGTCTTTGTTTTGTTTTATTTATATAAGTAGGTCTCTTGTGTTTATTTCGCCGTTTCATGCGTAGGTAACGTTTTCTAAATAATTACATCTGTTGGTAAAAATGTGTTCAAACTGCTTGCGGGTTAGAAGGTTCCTTAAAACTGCTGTTTGTTTATGATACAGGTAAACAGATATAAGCTGTGATGAAACCTTTTAAAACAAAAAACTCTGAAATGATGGACATTCTAACACACTTTCGACTTTCAACACACCCACTTTTCACAGAACTCATAGGCCATGCCGCCATGCATATTGGAAGTGAACCCTCCGGGAGGGTTGCCGGCATTACGTTTGTGGTAAAGTTAACCATCGCGGACGGTCAACGGAATTAGGTTTAAAACCGTGTTATAAAACACTGTAAAACGAAGTAAAATAGTGTTTTCAGGGGGTCTATGTTAAGTAAAGCTAAGTTTCAAACTTTTAAATTTTTTGGTGAATAATTGTAACCGTGAAAAAAAAAACATGCTTGGATTTTAAAACCAACGCATATACTAATAAATCGTGTTACAATATACATCAGATTTTATTTTCATGCTGTATTCGATAAGAAAAACCTACAGTTAAGGTGAACCCTCCAGGAGGGCTCCCTGCACTGAACGTGTTAATTTGTTTTTAGCACACACTTCACAATGACAAGCAATTAATAATATTATAACGCGTTAATTTCAGTTGTCGTTATTAGCGATCGATTAATCACTCGAGTCATACTTAATTAGCGCTGTTTGTCCTGCGCAGACGCAGACCTCTCAATACATCGCGTTTGTTATAATCACAAATTGACAAGCCATCAATCTGCTTATTCTCTGTATAGACAACAATGTGGTAAGTTAATTATAAGATGAATATTGTTTGAAAGAATAAATAATACAAATGTAATTTTTTGCATTTTTTAAGAAAACATTTATGACAAAAGGTTTAAATTTTCGTAGTTACAAATAAATCATAGGAGTAAGGAAATCAAGGGTATTAAATAAGGTTCATTTACAAATTGACCTTTTCAGTAGGTACAAGAAACATTGACTAGTTAGTTAGCTTATTATACTACTTAAGCCAAAAGCATAGTGAGACAATTCGGTATCACTTCGTTTAATTGTCCTCATTAAAAATATAGCAATTAAGCAGTGATATCCTAGTGATGTGCCCGTCGGACTGCCAAGTCATAGGTCTCAACTTCGAACCAAAGGCACGCACTTCTGTCTTTTCGGATTCATGTGCGTATTGTATAATTATCACTTGCTTCAAATACCGTGAAGGAAAACATCGTGAAGAAACAAGCCTGAGAGATATTTCTCGACGGCTTGTGAATCCAAGTCACAGGCATAAAAAGTCTGACACCAGGTTAGTCACTAACCACACGACAAAGAAGATTAAAAATAGAAAGCAGATTCAACGTAAAAAGTTTTGTATCGCTAGCTATGGTTAGACTGGTAGCCGACCCCAACATAGTTAGGATAAATCTAGGCAGATGATAATGAGTGCTAGCCATTCACATTCACACTTCATTTTTGAGCGAAGAGCCTTTAGTAGAGCACCTTGTGTCTCCACCCGTTTTTTTATACAACAAATAGGAGTCACCCGCCGCGCGCCGCCGCTGTTTCGTACGGTTTTTCGACCTGACAAAACATAGAAATTCCTTTATTATTTATAAGTGTAATATTAATGTATTGTACACATAAATGTTCCAGAATAAATTCTCTAAATGATGTTGAAAACCACGTCAAAATCCGTGACGTAGTTTATAAGAAAACGCGATCACACAGAGAGACACGAAAAGCGATTTTAATTTATAATATGTAATAGAAGCACTTAATTGTTTATCGTAAGTACAATTACAGCATGTCCAGTCACTGTGCATCCAGTCACACAGTACTTATATCTTGACGAAAGTAAACGTGGGCTTAACTTAAATCCGCTTGCCCACGCGCAAGGATGAAAGTATCCCAATGTTACCGTGCGGTTATAAATTCAACTGGCTATATTGATGCCTGGCCGGATTTTTTTAGTCATAAACTAGTGGAATATCAAGACCCGCGGTGGGGGGTCAAACAAATTAAAAGAAAAAGACGAAAAAAAAATATTCTAAGACGCGCCGCGGGTTTGGTTCTATTGAAAAGAAAAGAAAGGCGACATAACTAAAATAAATTATTCGTCAAAATCTAAGCTGTCGTTAGAGTTCAGTATTGTTTGATACAATAGCATGAATGAAAGTCCTAGTCCAGGCCTAGAAAAAGTGTAGTCAGACGAATTTAGATATCATTAGTTACTTTAAAAGTTGTATGATACGAGTATATATTTAATTTATGAATTGTGACTTCGAAGAGCTGCAAGCGTTTACTGCACGCACACCGCATTATTGAAATGAAAAATATGAAATAGAGTTTTCTAAAAGAAAATAGCATCATTGCTTTCAATGACGGCAAATGGTGTGAAAATGTTACTATAATTTCGACGACGCAATTCCAAGTGTCTATCTACCCAAGTGGCATCGTCAATCATTTACTTACCTGCAACCAAAAAAACACTAAAAATTAAAAAAATATCACCACCAACAGAATCTCCTCAGTGATTTATCGATACAATCAGCGCATAGCAGGTAATACCTTGTCCTGACGAAACTTAATGTGAGCTTAAAGGCCTGCCCACGCGCCAAAAGATTAAAACATCCTAGCATTACCGCGCAGTGATAAATTCAGCTCCTTTTATTGATCGCCATGTTGGATGCTGCCGACGTTTGAAATAAGAGTCGTTTCGATCGATTTACGATCGCGGCATACCTACCTTACGATTCGCGAAGTGTTCTTTTATTTCGATACAGAAATAGGTTAAGTGTGCGTGTGAAATATGTGTCTTGTACTTTCCTTGTAATTGGACACAACATAAAATCTTTTAAGAAGACTTTATGATTTTTATTTTTTGCTGCGGTTTCTGGATATAGTTAGGGTAAATGTTTGTCTGCAATGGGGAGGGGATTTTTTTCATTTAACATGGAGGGTATGGATGAGGGAGTATTTTAAAATGTATACCGCGAAAAGTTCACCCCCGAGTGTAAGTTTTTTTAAAGAAAACATCTAATTTCAATTTTACATGGTAGAAAAAAATAGTAACAGATATATTTGTATGGAGTGTTTGTCGAAGAGATTAGGTATCACAAGTAGGTCAAAAAATTTAACGTCGTTTAATAAAACGTAACGTCCACGGAAATACCAAAAAAATAAAATTACGATTTTTTTTTATTGTACTTCAAGCAAAAATATTAACAGCATTTTTTTATTAGCATTCAATTACTTAATTAAATATTTTAATAAGCTATTCAACAAAATTAAACATATAGTACTAGTGCAAGATATTAATTAATCTTTTTTTTTTGCAATTACGGTTTTTGTTTTTTTTTTTTAACTTGATGCGGTCCTGGAAAATGTTTAATTTTTTATATTATTAAAGAGTTATGTTCAAAAACACGATTCAAGAAAAAAATCGCTGTTAGGATTTAGTGCAGGGTTCAAACCTAATTTCCCCGGCCTAAATGTGACGCATGGCATGGCACTAACAGATTATAGGTCTGGTACGTATAGGTGTAGGTACGTATTTCTGTGGCCAAAGTTTAGTCCCAGTGGCTTCTGTGTCATATTATACACTAAACAGTCATCCATGTGTCTTTCTGATGTTTCTAAATGAAAATATGCTTAAAGGACGTAGTCACTGAAATGTGTGAAGCGATACAGAAAATTAAGTTGTATTAACATAACGGAGAACAACTTTACGAACACACTGATCCGTAAGCAAATGCTATTTGTTTCCCAAACAATAGGATTTGGTTATAAAACGTAATAGCGTTCGGTTACGGTCGGACGACTTCGGCGGTGTTCGGCCGGGTCCGGACGCGCGGCCATTCTATTGTTCTACCGCTAATTGAATCGATGCCACTGATAGATTGCGTGGCGCTTGCGGCCGGCGGCACAGTCGGGTTTAAACACCACAACTTTAATTGATTCTACATCCTAAATCATTTCCTAGACTCCACTTCACGTGGACTCCGCGTCCATCAGTGATATTGACAGTTAAAACTTGTTAAAAACGTAAATTTTCCGTATCGGAGGTTCAAAACCTATGTTAACGCATTCGAGTCCATCATTTTTATTAGAGCTCATATGCCATGCCTCCACATATTTATTTATGCTAAGTATATTTTAATCCAGAATATAAATATGAATGTTTTTTACGTATTTATTTTGAATGTTATTTAATTCAGTTTATTTATTCATTTAGATTGTTTTATAATTAGAAATTATAATGAGAATATTGGTACGCCCATTTTTCGACAAACATAGCGTTCAGTTTTACACGACTGCCCAGTGTAATGTTTTCAGGGTTCATCTATTATAATATTATTTACATAAGTTCTACAAATAAAAATATGTGAATTTGTATTTGAGCTTTTCTTTAGACGATTGGCGTGTTGGCAAATCGCTTCAACCGATTTTCCGAGACAACAAATTACCGTTGGTGTCTCAGCAAACGTTCCCTAATTTAGACTTGACACTAATAGATAAAAAGATTAAAGTATTTCCAAGAGATAACTGTCTGATAAAGGATAACAGAACCTAGGTTCATGGGCTCAAGATCTTCATACAAAAAAATATAGATTTTTCATAATGTAACATACTGATGTCACATTATAAAAAAATCTGTTGTTATCTATCTGCCTTACAACCAGGACACGTACGCAGAAGTAAAACAAAAACAGATCATTTATGACTGACAAAACAATGTGATTTACCTCCTACTCATGTTATGTACGGTCTGCTCATTATGTCAAAACACTTCAAACATTAAATAAATATCTTCCTCAATTAGCAAACCGTGAATAAAGTCTGTGGTGTTATTTTACGCAAAAAGCTGGCAAACTAACGTTTAACCTTCGTTTAATAGTACAACCGAGCGTTCCCGTAACGAATCGTTACCACTGCCGGACAATGGACAAATCGAATCTGTCACGGCGCCCGCGCATCGTGCCGTACCGACTACCTCTATTACACGCGGTCAATCAGCTTGAAACCTTCGCTAGCATTTTGACAAGGGGAGAAAAAAAAACTGTTTTCTTTTTTTTGTGGTCACACTTCTAATTGGCCAGCATTGTGAAGTGAGATTGAAGAAGCTTTTGTTGACCACCCCTGACATTAATGATAGCATGAAAAACCTTGGACGTTTTTATTTTCAAACTCCATTTGACAAAATTGACTATAATTGCAATGGAATAAAAAACGATTACCATTAATATTTTCAGCCCCAACCGTATTTTTGAATTACCTAATCGACACACCTCAGTATTTTCTATTCAAATGACATCAAACGCCATTAGCAGTTCCTATTTTTGTCAAGACGTAAATCTAACGTCGAAATAAACTATTTCACAGCCAGCCCTCCAGATACTAGATGATGAAAGCGAACGAAATACTTACATTCATAGTAATAGAATTCAGAAAATAATACATACAGTCTCGTATCTTCACATTAAACAAGATTGAAGAATTAAATTATCAAGAGAAATGTATTGGATCGCGGTGTGGCGTCGTTGACGAGAATTAAACAGAGCTAAATAAGGGACGATTAACTGCCGAGCGCCTTGTGAGTTGTAAGTTACTGTCTCATCTAATTGAAATTGAAAGAAATTAGCATAAACAGGGCTACATATTCGGAGTTCCATTGCTCGATAATCCTTTAGCGAGAAAAACAAATGTTAATTCTGTATTTCTGTTCGCTTTGTGTTGCCGCTAGTGTACGCGAGTTCATTAAGCTTAATAACATAATTTCGAAAAGTAATTACAACAATAATTAACAGTTTGTTCATCTGTACAACTCAATTGACATAGGTCTTAATTTGCGTGAAGGCGCAACACATTGATTAAGCAATCTATTCTTTAATTCGTAATTACATTTTATTGTATAGTCAGCGTAATATACGATTAAATTGAATTGTGTGAGGTGTTCGTTTTGTAGATCATTTGTGTGGAAACATTGAGGTGCAATAAGACTTTGGGGATTGGTTAATTTTTATTGAAATTGCTTCTGATATACCTACGTTGCCGTCGTAGAATTGAACCATTTTCAGAGAAGTCGAAAATATTGAAATATCGCTGTTAATAATAATTGCGCAGCTTTTGTCAAGACATCCATTACTTACTTTACTATTGAAGATATATCACCTCGCATTTACTAACACTGGCTAGATAGAAATAGCCATATAATTTTGTATGGTTATCCATTTCTACACTTTTACTCGTATACCTTCCTAATAAAATATGCTTAATAGTATTTCCTGTGTTTTCGCTCTGCAAACCTTCCCATCACTTACAAAAAATATACTGGATAAATATATCACCATTTAGAAAATACGTAATATCTATGGTTCTTGATGACCCAACTTTCCATTTTGCCGCAATTGTATACTAAATATACCACTGAACACCAAGAAATACAACATAGTCAACCTGAATATAATTAACTAACAACAAAATGTATACTATTAGTGTAATGTGTCACCGCACCCAAAGTACGGGTGTTGCAAAATTACATGTAGAGGACAAGACACGTCAAGCTTTACAGAATAATGTATAAATATTCATAAAAGGCCCACTAAGAAAAAGGGGCTTTACGTAGCTGAATATAAGTTTCGTAAGGCCGAATTTAGGCCATGGCGGGTAGTCTCAGCGGAGACTAACCATCGACGCGGGAGTTATTATAGTGCACAAGCGTGTGCGCAGACACAGGTGCACTCTCTCTGCCCTCACTCTCATAGTCCGATGGGACTGCAATCCGACATCGACCGGAGAGAGATCAGGCGCAGTACCAACTGCTTAACGTACTCTCCGAGGCACGGGGGTATCACACCGCCAGCTTCCAAACTCCGGGCTGCTACTGAGAAGTTCCTGATGGAAAAATCCAATACCACTTACTCGCAGTCGCGCGACAACGAGACCATTCCACCATTGTATTGCCTACACGTCTAACATAATATGCAGAACCTTTGAAATAATTTACCTCAGAGATTGGATAGATAACGCCATAGATTGAAAGTGTTTTATTAACACCTAAATGTTTTGTTCCTTTATATCAATTTCAGCTGCATTTTGACCAGCCTCTTACTAATTGTGACAATCCAATTTGGGTTTGTCTATGCAAGTGTTAGCTGAAAACGATTGAACCTTCTGCAGTTACCTTCTTATGGTTTTACCATCTAAAATAATATGCCTTCAGTTAAAATGTCGTAAGTCGTCATTGCACGCGGTACGGTACCCACCAACTACCTGCGTCAATTACCCCCCTCGTAAAATCGAGTAATAAAGCAATCGAAACACATGCGAGTTGCAAAAGTTTGTGATAGCTATTACCGGTATGGATATTGCCATAGATTATGGATGGTAAAGTACTGTTTAATGACGATTTGAATATTCAAATGGTATAGGTTCACCATATGGCGAAAGGAGCAAATTCTACGTAAATGTTGCTTCGAAGCTCTTTCAGGAACTTAATCTGTATTTGTTGAAGAACACGTCATGATAGTAGTTTATGAAACTGTTGCATAATGAGGGGTATTAAAATACGAGTTGGTGTTTATATATTTTATTTTATAATTCGAACATTACGATATGAGAGTAGATAAAGATTTTTATCTACTCTCATAGCGTAATATTCGAATTAACAGCAGAATAGCTCTAGCGCATGCGCAGTGATGTGCTGAGTACAGGCGCCATTCTAGCGTTTTGTTGTACTGAATTTCGTGAGAATTTTGTATTCTTGATCTTTAACTTTGATCTTTTATTTTATAGGTTCAATTCCAATGTATGAGAGTAGATAAATTACTGAATGAAACTGCACATAACTAGGTATTAAAACACTCATGTGATACTATTAAAAACCTCGCCAGCTGCGGCTCGGTTTTTAAACACAAACTCGCATTTTAATACCCCTCATTATGCAACAGTTTCATAAACTACTATTATCTACCAAATATTTCAGAGCAAATTTTTCAGAGATAAACTCATATTTTAGAAAGATATATAATTGAAAAAAAATACGTACAAAAACATTTGAGACCCGTCCGTTGTTTCCTTGGGCAACTTGATCTTGCCTTCATACTTTTAACATGAGTTTAACATCAAATTGGTACATCAGAATGTATTTTTCAAAACTTTAAATACTTTATTGCCAGTAACATCCCTCACTCATACGTGAGAGTACGCAGTAGTGATCGGTTTATAGAGAACTAGCGACCCGCCTTGCAAGGTTTTTACGATTTGACAAAACATCGAGATTTCTTAATCATCTATAAGTCTAATATTATTGTATTATACACATAAACCTTCCGGAATATATTCTCTAAATTGTGTTGAAATCCTCACCAAAATTCGTAAACAACGCGGACATACAGACAAACGCGAAAAACGACTTTGTTTAGTATGTATAGATTAAACAACTTTTGCCGTAAAAGTTAATAAATATGAAAAAAATAAAAAAATAAAGAGACAGTTTTGCACCCTTCAAAACCTATGTTGATCACTTAATTCATGTTTTGTATTTTTAACTAAACTAATAACTTTAGCTAATTTCTCTTGTTTCATTGACATATAAAAATTCAAGATGGTAAAGAGCTACGAAAAAGCAAAGTAAGGTGAAATACAAGATAAAGGCAATGACATAAATAATAATAATAATATCAGCCTATTATTGTCCCACTGCAGGGCAAAGGCCACTTCTTATACAGAGAAGGCACGAGCATTGATCACCACGCTTGCTCAAGACGGGTTGGCGATTGCAGACTTATATTAACTTACTAGCTTTTGCCCGCGACTTCGTCCGCGTAGAAGTCGAAAATGGTTCTAATAGCATTTTTATTGGTTTTTTACGGTATTCATTTTGTTATAACATACTCGTATAAATTATTATGTTAAAATGTTTGAATAATTATAAAATACGTATATAACAATCTTTATTATAGTGTAGGTATACAAAGGATAAATAAACCTGTAAAAAAAATGCTATATTTTATGAACACGAAGCTCGGCCTTTGGTCTGGCGAAAGTTACACGAGTGTATTATCTTTTTACAACGAAATCGAAATACTACACCTACCACAGTATTTTCTTTCTAAACAATATTTTTTGTTTTTCTTTCGGGTGCTAGAATCACCAGGCTACTCTGTGCGCTTACTCTGGAGCATGCCACATAAAACCGGCCGTGGGAGAAGCAGCTTTCCCTCAAGTCTACTCCCGATACCTTAAGAGTTTGACCTTGAGCTTTGTTTATAGTCATCGCGAAACATACTTTGATGGAAACTGAAACTGCACTCTTTTGAATTCGAAAGGCTAATTTGATGGTGCTAGGGGAATCCTAGGAATAAATACATACCTCTGTAAAGCTTAGAAACCTTCAAATGCGGTACTAAAATGTATAGTACGGTGACTTACGAGATATTCCAATTTTTAAGAGTATTTGCATTGCAAGCACCAAGCAAGCCTTTATGTGAGTTCAACCTTTTTTGAATAAAATCGGATTGTCTTTCAAACATGTGTCAAAATAAAATGTAATTCAAATCAAAAGCACTAAGGAGTATTGATATCAACTTCGGAGCACATCACTCCCAAAATAACTTTCTACCCCTATTTAACTCCGTTAGGGGATGAATTTCAATAAAATACGAAACAGGTCTTCCATTAATTCTGTTAAAGAATGTTTATGCAAAATTTGAAGTAGATTGGACTAAGGAATCACGTTGTCCCATACAAACTTTGCCCACCTTTTTCACCCCCTTAGGGGTAGAATTTTGAAAAATCCTTTCTTATCGGATGCCTACGTCATACAAAGAACACACCCACCTAGTTTCAGGTCTCTACAATCAGCGGTTTAGGCTGTGCGTTGATCCGTCAGTCATTCATTCAGGACAAAGCATTTTTATATGTAAAGTCCAGGTTTCCTCACGGTGTTTATCCTTCACCGATGTCAGTAATGTCCAAGATAAACTCAGAAAGCACATATGAATTGAAAAAGTCACATTGGTACTTGCCCGGATTTGAACCCACAACGTCGTACATGAGAGGCAAGGCCTTAACCACTGGGCCATCATGACAGATTCATCATGAATGACAAGTTTTCGCAAAATTCAAATCTATGTTAAAATCTAGACATCACTCAGGCATCCATAGATGGAAGCCTTAGTTACGGCTTTTCGAGACCACCGAGGTGCGGCCAGTTGTTCCCGAGATTTACGAGTCAATATGTCACCTGTCCCACGGAGACAACGGACAGTAAGCGTCAACAAACCACTCGTAACTGGTAACTAGTTTACTGCCTGTCACAGAGCGTCTGTGCCTGCTTTTTTATTCAACGCCCTTTGGTTTCATCGGGAGCTTTTCCAAGTTACACGATGTTTAAAAACATTTCGTATCCTTACACAATACAGGCCTACCTTAGCGCAGCTATAGCTGCTAGGTATGTATAGGCACCTAGAATATTGCACGAGTTTGGGTAGATGTTTTTTTTTGTCAAACGTAGAGTCTCGGACCTTACCATCTGAAAGTTTTAACTACTTATCATTTCAAACATAATAAACTTCGCAAGTAATCGATACGACTGACTGGGACTCTGCAGGCAGTAATAAATTAATAATCGAAAAATAATTTCTTGAATTCACTTCCTATAAAAAGATACGAAATTAAAATGGCTCACATGTCCAATAAATTGAGACAAACTATAATTAAAAACACATACATAAGCCTATTTTTAGTAATCCAGCATGAAGGTATGTGCGAAGTAATTTATATAAAAGTAATATGAAAAATATAAACTGATTTATGTTTAACTTTCAATGGCGTAGATATTAAGTTCTGTTGATTAAAATCGACACCTGAAACGCAGCATTCAATTAGCAAGATAGAAATCAAAGATGAAATTTGCGTGAATTAGAGTGGGGCTCAATCGAGAATCGAGAGAGATCGTATCAAGTGAAGCGAATGTCGTGGAGGGATAATCGTTCCGCAGCTGTAACCGATACAAAACTAGCATCCATTTAGACGGATATTTTAGCCTTTACTCACAAATTATACTTTGGTTATCATATTTGAGAATTAACAGCCTCCATTTTGCTAATTGTACGAATTATTGAAAATATCGTTTTACGTTTACGGAGTTAAATCGTTCAGTCGTATAAAATTTCGGTCCATTCTGAATAAGGAAGTGAAATTATAACCGATCAAATAATTACGCGCTAATTAACTGAACCGACCAAAGGCATCATTTAGGGATATAAAACATTCTGCCGAAACTGGTGGAGGCTGACTTTTTGGGCTCAAAGTTGACGTAGAACAAATTAGAGCTTTCCCGACGGAGATTTTGATAAATTACGTAACTCAACGTAGACATGCAAAGTTGCTGGCAGCCATTTTTTCCAAAGCTTTTATTATGAGTGGAACACGTTCCTTTTTCTGCATAGCGTTGGAAGCCTTCCAGCTAATACATTAGAGAGCTGCTCATAAACTCCAAGTTAACTATCTGCTAATTAAACGGACGATTACGTAGCACGCGTGCACTGCTCGTGTAACCAGTGTTCATTAATTTTTACATGCTTGTTTCGTAAAGCCTCCCATAATAATCGCTTACGAGATTTATCATTACAAGGATTAATTATAAATTATCGTTAATTTAAAAATGTTAGACAAAAATAACTTTTTTATATCTGATGGAAAGTATCATACCTATCTTATCTCTGGTCCTTTTATTTTTGTTAAATAAAGTATCTATAAACGTTCCCTTTGTTAAAGGTTTAACTAAATGGGAAATTGAACTCGATTAATCCTTAAATGGCAGGTATGCTTGCAGTTATATTGTCAAAACTACTTATATTGTCAAGGCAGATACAGCTTTACGTAAAGACAAGTAAAAAAGTGGAATATACCGCGATATTGTTTCGGAAGGAATTTATTTATTGCCGCAGATGGTAGACAAGAAATAGCGATAGGTCGATCTAGTAATCCTTTTTAAATGACATCAGATCTTCTACCAGCGGGTATCGCTATTTTTTCAGGATAATATAGTGGTTGACCTAATGACGCCTATCTTTATATGTAATTACAGAACAGCATTTGAAAATCCTTTGCTGATTACAGAACTCCTCTTTAGTATTAGTTTTTCCTTTTTCAACAGTTTGGAGAGGCGTTTGCTATGCTCACCTTGCTACTGTAATGTCGCCAGTTTGTTACTTTAGCAACCACCAAATTACATATTTTAGAAAAATCAGCCTATAATATTCCCACTACTGGGACAGAGGCCTCCTCTCTTCGAGAGGGAGTGGACTGTAATCTACCACGCGAGCCCAGTGCGGGTTGGTAGATGTCATGTCTTCGAATTTTTGGTTCTAGGACATTTCCTCAAGATGTTTGTTTTCCTCCGCCGTTTTGACAGCAGTGTTGGTAAAATTATTAACACAATTTAAAGCGCCTGCCTGGGTTCGAACCTATGTCCTACAACTTGTCGGCCACCACTGCTCCTACATTTTTTCAGTTGCATTTTTGTTGTTGGTAGGTAATATAAACATCTCTGTGGATTGTACCTACCAAATACTTACAAACCAGGAATATGAAAAGCAATAAACCCGAGCAAAGTCCCGATCGATTAGACACGCTCAGGGGCAAAGTGTGAATCGACATTTAATAAAATAATTTATATGACGCTGATGCGTTTTTAATGGCCGCCAGACGAACGGACGCGTTTTTGTTACTCATATAACGACTAAACAGTTAGTGTAAATGAGAGAGAAACAAGCAGTTACTGCTCATTGAAATACCATGTTTAAAGGCTTTACCTTGATATGTAAAATTATTAGCACTAGGAAGTGGTCAAGGGTGGGCGTTATGGGGGACTGTCTTATATAATTTTGACGTTCGAAAAGTGCTGATTCTAAGCCTAGTTTGAATAAATGACTTTTTAATTTTGAATTTTATCGTGGAAGCGTATTAAGAACGGCTACAATCACGCTGCGACAAATGGTTACTTGTGATTGCACATTATTTATTCAGAAGTACGTTTTAAAAGGCGCATGGAAAGTATCAGAAATTATATGGCGGCCAAATTGATGAAATTAAAGAACAAAATATTAATAATTTTACACCTACTAAAGCTGTTCTGGGGCCCAACCACCACCTCAAAAGTAGTATTATTTTAATCTTACTTCAATGGGGGAAAGGGATGGAGCTATACGTCCTGGAGAGCTTCATCTCTTTCCCACACTAAAGTAATATTAAAATAATACTGCTTTAGATGTGGTGGTAGGCCCCCTGGTCGGTCAACTTTTGCTTCCATCTGCGTTCGCAATTTATTTGCCAAACATGTAAACAAGCACGAGTTTTAGGAAAACAACTGTAATGCCTACAGGTTAAGGTGAAGTTTGCGCTACAACTTCATATTTTTTATGACATTTTCAACAGTACTAGTCCGTCTAAATCAACTTTATTTACACTGCCATAAAGTTGATGTTTGTTTAAGTGGAAATAACATCATTTGGAAACAAGGGTATGAATAGACCTTAGCTACGAGCGCGCGTAGCAATCGCGTAGCACACTTACTGCTCGGCCATCAGTTGTAATTACTTTAAAAATATATAATTTTCGAAAGATATACACACTTTAGCATGATATAAGCGATAATGCCTGCGCCACCTTCCCCTCTCGGTACCCTGTAGGTACCAGCGACGTTACGTTACTCTTATTGCAAGCCCCCGATGCACGCACATCGATAGCGCGGCGTCGTATCGAGAGACAATCAATTAACTTGCCTCCGCAATTCGATTATTGATTTTGTAATTAAATCGCGTCGGTGGGCGTGTCGCGTACCAACTCGCTCGCATGAATTATCTTTATGGCAGATTTTTAGTGATGTTTGTTGACTTTTTCAATTAAGCCATTACGAAAGAGTAAACCTTAAAGGTTATCTTACAAGCCATCTTTTAAAATATTGTTCGTAACATTAATCTCCCGGTGCGTTGACGTCGAAGTTTACCATTATATTGTACAAGATATCTCGCAGTATTAAACATTGCTTGACAGTGGAGCTGAATGGAAATAATTATGGCGTTACGGTGACCAACAAAAAGGAACCGCGCTATCGTAATTATTTACCGAAGGATTGCTTTATAGCAGCATATGCAAACATTTCAACTCAGTGTAGCGACTACAATCGCGCCACGAGAGAAACGTCCGAGCACAAAAACTCCAGTACTTAATCATGCCTTTATTAATCGATTTTTGAAAATGCCTACTCGGCTCTTATTTTTCACCTCTCAAAACCGGACGCATTAAATAATCTGGATGCTCAATGAGACTAAATTGCACACAGTTTAATCTTGTGTTATAGGTATTACGGACGAGCTTTAAAAGCAATTAACGATTAATTAAGAATCAGTTTTATAGTCTGTTCAAGTGTTTCTACTGCGAGTTTTAAGATGTACACTTTCCGAGCACATAAACTTATTTCTGAGAATACGTTCGGTTTAAAAACTCACTGTACTAATACGATGAGAGCTAATGGAGGTATACGTGCTACAAACGACACGCCGAAAAAAGTCGGAGTATCACAATAGATGAAAGAAGACAGAAATAATTGGGAGCTCCTGTCTATGTGACGCAGGCGGCGCAGCTCATCAGTATGCGAGGAGCGGAGCGGGCACATGCCACCGTCGCCAAGCCATTCATCCGCGCCGCACAATCCAAAACAAATTGCCTTAACCAGAGGCTACTCTTTGTGAAAATGGAACGCGGCGATCCTTTTTCGGTAAAAAACCGGCGTGTCGCGCGTTTTTCAAGTCGGCTATATGAGTAATTGAGGACAAGTCCCGGCGGACGTGACGCGCCGCCTCCATGTCCCAGCGACGCCGTGAGATACGCTGATACTCCGGTGTTTATACCCATTTAAAAGTCAATCATTGTCGCGAAAATAGCTCGTTTGAAAAGTTGGATTTGCATACCCATTTATAGGATAACCACGACTACAGCCACTTAACTTGTCGTTATATGGGAATCCTTAGTCCGGAACAAACGACGATTGTCCAGTCCACTAGTAAGTGAATAAGTAAACGACTCCTACACAATACGGTAGTTGTCAAGTAGAAAAAGCTATCGTCTGAAACTGATTGTAAAGAGCGACGCGTGCATAGCTCGAGGAGCACGTAGGGGGCTTTAATTACTTACAAAATTGGTAGTTTAAAAGCGCAAATTGAATTACAATTCATTTTAAATAAACGCTATGGGCCCAGAGAGTGGTGCGGCCGGGGGCTGCGCCGGCGCATGCTCCGCAGCGGCGGTCAATGTGCCATCAATTAAATTTTAATTTTCGATCGCCAACGAATGAGTCGGCAGTGCCGTAATTGGTCCGCCCGTCCCGATGATTACTTTATTGGTCACACGCATCCCCCACTATCACGTGAAGCATTTTGTTGCCAATTTATTTCTATTCGCTTTTATACTTTATTCCTTTCGGATGTAAAAAGAAAAAGGACTAATTTAGCGTCGAGGCTGCCTGTGGTCGACGACGTAGGTGTGTAGCGGTTTCGAGACAAGAGCCGAATTTAAATAACTTGTTTCGGCTTCCAACCGCCTTTGACATAACCCTTAAATTAGAAGGGATATAGTATTTCTTTCCTCCATCAATAGTGTGTATAGTTTATCTCTTTCTTAGGCGGCTCCATCATTTTAGACGCGGCCGAGGCGGCATCGTTGTAATAAGCTACCAAAATGACGGGGGCGCAGGTAGCTGGTTTTTGCAGGTCCCTCTCGCCTAATCTGAGGCGGCGTTTGTTTTTTGTTTATATTGTGACCTCGTACGCACGAGCGTGCCACGTGACTTGACAAATATAATGTGTAAAAAGAGCTGTTTGAGTTTGTTCAACATGCTGCGAAACGCGAGACATGTTGCTAGGCTAGAATAGCGTCAGGAAATGCCACGGGGTACTCATTGTACACGAAGTCACGAAGCGTGGTGTAGGTATATGCGGAAAATCGTGTAACAAACTTTCTTTGATAAAGACATATATTGTAATGTAACTGAATTAGTAACTTGAGCCTAATAGCCTTTACTCAACACGATAAAGGCTTATTTCATCATACAAGATGAAATATGCAAAGAATGGCTTATTCCCAGCACTTGAAATTATACCTCCCTCCGTAGTACTTTATGTTCTAAGCGCCAGGATCCTAGCTGCCACATTCCTTACAATAGCACTAACTTATAGTCACGTTCTTTGCAATGTTTGATCGTGTGTATCTATTTGATCCTATCGAATTCTTTCAAAGATTTAGAAAACTCTAGGAAACGTATACTTTTCACATACAAAAATTTATATTAAAAAAATATTTGCCAGCTGGTTCGCAGTAGGATCGAAGTTAAATGACGTTTTTATAAGAAAAATAATAGCAAGATTGTGCAATAAACCATTGAACACACCATACTATATACGTATACTAACTAACAAAACTCGGATCATTGCGAAAAAGAGATAGGCACAGCATTTTATTAGCAGGTGAAAATGAATTTATTGTGAGTGCAACTGATAATTCAGTATAAGGAATTAGTCCGGGGCACGACACGCATTGTGTCGGATCGTGGGGAATTAAAGGCTGGGCCACACTAAATGCTGTGCATTACGGGAGGAGTTCAATACAATTAGCCTGACATAATCAACATAACATCACGCCTGTAATCCCAGAAGGGTTAGGCAGAGGTGTACCTATAGTACACCCACATTTCGCCAGTTATGTTTAAGTCCCATGTAATAGGGGGTGACCCTATTGCCATCAACCGGGCACAAATCTAGACTCCGGGCTGCTACTGAGAAATTCCTGACGAAAAACCCAATAACACTTTGCCAGACCTGGGAATCGAACCCAGGACAGCTCAGCAGTAGCGCTTGCGACCAGGACACTAACAAGGCAGAAATCAGCTGCTAAACAAATACATATTGGAAAAAGCATCTCGTCTGCTTGAGCATTTAACTTTTCCAACTAATTTCCTTATGGTTGATGATAGCATTTCCTTCTGTTTCATAAGATGCCTTCAATTATCTTACCCAGTTAAGGGCTGGAATAGATCTGGAACATTCTGTTGCATTTTACCTTCCTTTTTGTTCCAGTTTGACACATGCAAACGGTCCTAAATAGATGCCAAGTATCTCTACTGTTCGTCGAGTTGAGCTCCTTATGTTCTGAGTTGAGCTCCACGATTACTGACAAATGCTTGCACTGACTGGACAGGTCCACTCAAATCTGTGTGGTTCTTTTCTCAAAAGACCATTTCAGACACTAATCTACATGGTCCTCATATGGCTTGACCAAGATTATGTCTGAACTTTAAAAGAGACTGTGAGCTCTGAGTTTGTTTCGGCCTTTCTTCTCAGAGTAGTCGGATAGGAAACGCCGAACTCATCCAGCAATTTTTTTTTTTTTTATATGCCATGTATAAGTGATTACATATCCTATTTACAGAATAAACAATTTCATTTCATTTCTACTTGGCATCTATTTGCTGCTTGCACACTGGTGCTTAAGCAGTTAAGCTTACCCACGTGGAAATATTTCAGCGTTTTTAAAAAGCTATTACAGCACACATCGATAAACCTGGCGGTTTAAAGTCGGCTATCTTAAACAAATCTCCTCAGAAAACAATGCCTGCCTTTAAAAAAGTAATTCTTTCATTAGCATTAGGTGTGGTCCAGCCTTAACCAGTCGTTTCGTACAATGCAGATGAAGACGCGGCGAACGTGCGCGGACTCCTGACCACTTGTTAGTGCCAACATATTTTTCTTTACATCTCACGACACGACTCGATATATGTACGGATACCTTGTTTATGTACCGCGCTTTGACGTAAATGCTCCGTACTTGATATTGATAGTAATAAAGTTAAGTCAGACTCAGTGTGATATTGGTAAATTACTGGTTTGAATTGTGCGTCATAAGTTTATGCGTTGGCTACGGGCTCGACATGTGAATATCGAAGTCTATACGCGAGATAATACGCGTTAAATTGAGAACATCCTTCATTGGGCATAATGAAAACGGTTAAAAACGTTTTAGGTACGGTTAATCATGGTAAACTCAGTCAACTGATTGGAAGATTAGAACTAGTTTCTCCATAAACTGCGAAAAAGAGAACTACAGAATCTATAATTACATTGATACGGTTATACATAGAATAACTAGTGCTAAAACAGCTGACTAGTTCCCATACCACATAAATTCATTGCCTGTCCACGCATAAAATTACAACCCACAAATAATTGTGGATTGTTATTTGCTTTTTTAGATAGGTCCTGGTCGTCCAAGCTCTGCTCGGGTGAAAATAGAGAAAACCAATTTTCCGAGATACGAGACCTAGCTAGATCGATTTTTCGCCCCCGTAAACCGTCGTTAGAGCCGGTTTTGAGAACGTGATTACAAATATATATATATTTATATATATATACAAACATTGCTCATTTAATTAATTAATATAAGATAGGTAAGGGATGACTTCATGTCCACTAAACCACTAAACTCCCGTGTAAACGGCCATTGTCTATGGATGCATGAGATAGGCAACATATCTAGGAATACCTATAAAAGGTATCTAAGAAGTTCTTTATACTATGTATTCTATGTGCTTAGTGAAGTCGACCGCGGAGCTTATAAAGTAAACAGATTGCATCTGTGTTCTGTCGTACGTGCCGCGGGCTACACACGCGCCGCACCAAAGGCGCGTCATCTATGAAATCACTAAGCCGAATGGTACATCTCTTGATATCGAGACCAAAAAAACTATCCCATTTTTGTTTGGAAATAGATACGTCTTTTTATGACGAAAGAGCAGAGGTGCTTTATGTTTGTCTTTGGGATGAAAGGTCAGAATTTTTCTATTGAATTTGCTGATAAATCAGTGTGTTTAATTCTGTTCTTTGAAGACCTATATTGACGAAGGGACCACAATGAACGAGCATTTGTGTTACAAATGATAATCGTAGACCCTGTTCTGTCACAAAATGTTAGCAACGCCGCTGTATGTGTATTTTTATAGGAACATTTTTCCTTTAAAAATATTAGCCTGGGTATAGGAACACCTTATAATTTCAATCCTGGCCTTTGATTTCAAAGCGGACATTATTTCAAAAGAACGGGGAAACAAATCCACGAAATAAGAAAAGTAGAATCAGTCTTACAACCTCTTCTGAAAAAAGTAATCAGGAGTGTTAACTCCTGATTTCTTTTTTCAGAAGAGTTAACTGATAGAGCTTCGGCACTAGAATGCTAAATTTAAAAAGTAAACAACCTAGCAAAGCCAGAAGCTTTTCAAAGTACAAAGATAAACAGTACTAGATGAAATCTTGCCCATATTTATAACAAAATAAACTTCCTAGCACAATATAGCCAGCCCTAGTCGAATGAGATGCGCAGAATCACGTACCGGCGCGCGCGCACCTTAACGTGCCTTCATGGAGATAAGTGCGCGATGGCCCTGGATTACCACAGCAGCGCAGTGCGCGTGCGCCAAGGGTTACCATCCATCCGGATTTGTCCGGACATATCCGGCTTTTAAGCCCCCGTCCGGACTTTGTCCTGCCTTGTAACTTTTTCTAGATTACCTACCCTTTGTACGTGGGAAATAATTATTATGGAGGGAGATTTTTTGGAAAATAAAACCTTTTAAACGTTTACTGAAAAAAGAAAGATAAAAAAGTAAAATGTCCGAACTTTTTTGCAAATTCCAGCTTTTTGCCAGGACCTTTTAAGATTCGAAATGGTAACCCTAACTGCGCCGGAGTGCGCGGTCTGTCGGCCCACTTTGAACCGTTTTGTTTTTCTATTCGTGTTTATTCATCGCTTAGTTTTTGTTGCCGCTGGGCTTATCAAAGCTCCTACATACTTAGTTATGCTGTAGAATAATTGCTTTTGTAAGGATGTTGGTACCTCTGGTTTTTGTGAAAAAAGGAATTAATCGCATTAGACGAATGGTTTTACTTCAGAAGGAGCTTCTTCCGTTCCTCGTTGTCAGAGGAAGGTTAAAAACGTTTATGTCTGTGCAAACATTTACCTTCGGAATAGTCCTCCTTGAAATTTAACAGCCATGTGCGATATGATAATTTTAAGATCGAAATCATTTTATATTGAAGGACAACTTGTACTTACATCACACTTACATATATAGTAAGTGTGATAGGGAAATTTATTATAGAGACAATTTTTTTTTTTTTTTTATTCCTTTATGATTTGCTACATCAGCACTTGCTCCATCTTTCATTTCCATAAACACTTTGGCTACATTTTAGGCTGCCATCAGCCTTAATGATGATGTGCAAGAGAAAATGTTAGTGCTTATTGTGTAAGGCGAGGCAAAAAGCTCGGGGCGCAGTACCTTGTACCTATTAGCCCGTAATACACACTCGAGGTTCGTGGGAAACTACGTAACATTATTTTTCGGACTCCACGCAATCATGATCGCTTTGAAAAATAACCTCTGCGAGATGCATTTTCTGTGTTTTGTTTGTTGCTCCGCTCGTGTGGCTTCTAAATTTTTAAATCTGGAATGTCTGTTCTAATTTGGGCCTCCCAAGGAACGATCACAGAGGAAAATGACAGACTCTCCACGCACACCACATCGCTATTTGTTGTAGAAGACATTAAGCAATTGCTGTCTTGATTAACGTTAGGTACAAACTGCATCATCGTGGCATACTGCAGAAAAAATCTGGTAGCAAAATTCGTCACAAAGATCGTATGATGGCTAAACAGCCATAATTTCTATAAATGTGAACACGGACCACCACACACGAACACACGAACTTTGTGATTTATACTTTAAACCTATGTTGGTACGTACCGACGTCTTATTATTATAAAGGTACATGCCTAGATTATGTAGGTACATATATTATATACCTTATACTCATAATAGCGGATGATTACCCACAAGATACCTACATCGTTTATGCACATATACATCTTTTAAAGCACGCCACGTTACGTTCGGCATTTACTCAATATAACAAACGATTATGTTGACTTCCTGGTGCTCTATCATTGTATGCAAAGAATTAAAATTGTATTTTTATTGAATTGTCATTTTTCTCCCCCTTTTATGGCCCATTTATTACTGGTAAGTTTTGCGCTTCTTTTCGTTGTTACTTCGCTGAAATATCTCAATGGCACGTGTATCAGACCGTGCGAAAAAATAAATAATCTGAAAAAGCTCCATACAACACTTCTGAAATGTTTCATGAAAGTTAAAACTATTGTAGTGTCAAGTAAAACATGATAATAAACAAAAATACTTAGACAAAATCACTTCCAATTTAAGAATGTTTGCCAACCATTCAATCTTCGGCTCAACAAATTAATGGGTGCTGGCGAGTGTTCGATACTTCGGTGTTAGGAGGCGGTTACCCACACAGATGAGGCGTAAGGAAAGGCAGTTTCGGTGTGGCACGACTTGGCGAGGCGAGGCGGGAGGGGGGAGGGGGGCGAGGCGCGGGTCAGAGAGGCCGTGAGAAGTTGCGCGTGCGTCAGGTTCCCAGGCACGCGCCGAGAAGCGCGCGCGACCAACGCACGCCTGCTGCTGCCAGTGACTAGTGAGATGAAACATTTGATTGGGTTTCTTGTAATTCGGGTGGTAAGTAGTGATTAGGTAGGTAGTATAGTATAGTATAGTATAATAGTTATTATTTTCCTGAAGCTTTATTGAAGTTTAGTAATATTTATGTAAAAGAGGAACTTTATAAGGGAAAGTCATTTTTTCACATGGAAAATCTAGCGTTTGAGAAGGTAATTTTTCTTATAACTACATTAGTTGGAATTGTTTACAGAAACTCTTAGACGACGCCTGAGTAACTTTTCATAAACATCAACAAAAAAAAATCTAGTTCAAAAACTCTTTCGAACCACTATGCCATAGAGGTGTACTCCATCTCAGTTGGGTGTCGGTCACCGGGGTCGCCGCGGTCGCGTCTCTCCGCCCTTCTCACGGGACCAGCACTAGAGCCACTAGAGGCGAGCCGCGACGTGCATAGCCTGCGAGCCGCGTGTGGAATCCACCTTGTTACTTACATCCTTACATCGCAGCGAGATACCACTGGCAATTGTAATGTTGAAGATAGAGACGAGCGGCGTTCGTTTTTTAATAGACGGGTACATGAAGGTGCTTTTAGCAGCAATAACTCATAAATAAGACAATATTGGAAGTGAGCAGCACAGGACTGGTCGACATAGCATCGTTTGGGGAGGTCTATGTCCAATAGTGGACGTTTTTTGGCAGATTTTTTTTTCACGGCTTTACTTTCGTGTTGGAAGGTAACCCTCATTAGCTATTTGACACCATTTTGATTCATGATCTGGCCAGATCAAGCCTCCATTCCAGACCTGCCATGCAAAAAAAATCTTTAACACAGCAATCTAAAATCATACTTCCATAACTAATTATCGACTCATATCACATCAGTATCCCTTTAATTTCCTGAGCATCTCGCAGATATTTCTCCAGTCAGCCATGCAGTCACGTCGGTCGGCGGCGACGGGCGTCATTTCTAATTTATGCACGGTCGTGCGCAGCTCGCCTACCGCTCGACGCGCGCGCCTCTGGGAGGGCTGCTACACATACCTGCATAAAAAACATGGCTGCTACATTTTTACCTGACTGCTTTATAGTCATATTTGGTTGTGTGTTAGTGTGCTGCTTCTGTTGTTTTTGTTTTATGAGTTCATTTAGAAGGTTAGCCTAACTAAGGTTATGTTCTGATGGACTGGAGATGTCATAGGATTTTAAAAACTACCAATAAATACAGGTGATTTTTCAGGCTGTGGACATGTACGAGTACTTTTAATTAGCTAATGGTTCGAAGTATTTATTTGAACCATTACACAGGTTGATCCATCAGGTTAGGCTACGCTTGCTGGGATTGGTCCGTGGATACGTAACCATCTTTACATACCGAGACTCCTCCGTGCCTCGGAAAGCACGTTAAGACGTCCCAGCTGCTAGTCCCGGCTGTCATTTGTGGATCTTTGACAGTCGTTACGGGTTGTCAGAAGCCCGAAAGTCTGACTACCTGTCTTACCATGGGGTATCGTATTACGCAGTTACTGGGTTGTGGAAGTCAGATAAGCAGTCGCGCGATATAAAATACTGGTATTCAGCTGCATTCGGTTTATAGACTGGTAGCCGTCCCCAACATAGTTGGGAATTGGCTAGGCAGATGGCAGATGGGTGGTTCGAATAAATAGTTTTTTTTTTCTTTTCATAATACTCGAGTCATAACTTCAAAGCAAAAAAATCATGAAACTTTTGTTCCACTTTTGAGTTTGCCGGGGCAACAACTAGTTGATTAGTCATATGCTAGAATCTAGATGGAACACGGGCCAGATAAGGCTGGTTTTAAAAATCTTGATAATTCGTACGAGATTCCAACCCACTCACTAAGAATATTTTTTCTTTTTTCGGGTCGCCCGATCGTGATTAGTTTCGACCCAAATATCTGCTGAGCATCCCTGAGTCGTGACGCGCAGACTCGACCGAGAATTAGATCCTGCCGCCTCTCTATAAGCCAGAGATCGCCAATTAACTTTGACCTCTAGAAAGATGGCACTATCACTTTGTTCTGGTTCTTTTAAAAATGGATGGTTAGCACAAAGATCGCACGTGTGGCGATGCGTGAGGACTCTTCAGTCACGGCGCATGCTCAAACATTCTGTTCTATAGTTACGAGACTGACGCCTGCGCACTGATTGATGTGTTTGAGTTAAAATGTTTATCGTCCTAAGAAATGTTTGCGTTCAGCGTGAAAGGGTGCTTTATTCGCTCAATGAGTCCTTATAAAAAGGAGATCAGAGAAGGTTCCATAAGTAGCGGTTTGTTCTTGACATTTTGACGTGGGTATAAAGACGGGTTTGGTACTAGATGGTAATGCTGTGGTTTATAATATATCGCAAGATGGATTACAATAATACTGTGGAAATATTTATATAGCACGATAACCTGAATTATTTTTATGGCAAAACGGATAAAAACTCCTACCGAAAATACATTTAAAGATGTAGCCTAAACTCTTTCTCAAATTATTATTGGAAAAACAAGATTGAGAGTCAGAAAACAAATTGTCAAGCAGATGTTTGAGCGAAATTTCTAAATCCAAAGTACATATACCCTTTCATCAACGAAGATATGAAATTATCCGAAGGTAGAATTCTTGGTCTCCTAGAGTTAAGGGTTCAATTTGAGGCGCAGGCTGTAGAATTAAGCTCGGCTCGTGATGATGCACCGCTAATACCAGTAGCCGCTGCGCTTGCCACGACTTCGGTGTTGTTATATCGGGAAAACTCCCTGAAACACTGCAAAATATCAATAAATTCTAGTTTCTTCCAGATTAAGATCTATTAACTATGTACTTATATAATCATAAATAAATGAATGTTATGTAGTGGAAATGACGTAAAAAATAATAAGAATAATCTTAATACGAATGGCATATCTGAAAATAATCAGAAATAAAATAATTATAAAACTCAAAATAGAAAGAAACAGTCGACGATGATCATGATAACCCAAAGGTCTGGAAATTGTTATTATTCAAATATAAAAAACAACCGACTTCCAAAAAAAACACTATAAATTGAAAAATAACTTAAATTTGTTTGGTTTCGAATTTTCGTTTTTTGCCACCGACTTCCGTAATTAAAGTAATTTTTTGTTTTTTTTGGAAGTCGGTTGTTTTTTTTTTTGTAAAATGTTTATATTTTTCTCGTTTTAGTTGTGGACCCCACAGAAATTCGAATACAATAATAACACTACCTGCTATGTAAATAACAGTGACAGGAAGTTATCACCATATCATCCACATATACTAAGTGGGAAAAATACGTATTATTGAAGCTTATTCAAAAACTATCCAAGCAAAGTCAATACAATTTATATGGGATCAATTTGAGAGCATACCCTTTCATATAAAAAAATAATTTTCAAAATTGGTCCACAATTGACGGAGAAATAGGTGGACATACAAAAAAAAAATACATGCGCTACGAACATAGAGCCTCCTCCTTTTTGGAAGTCAGTTAAAAATACAAGTCATGTATGCAAACTAGGCTGAGAATCAGCAGTTTTCGGACGTAGAAGACCGTCCCCCAAAACGCCCACCTTTCACCACTTCCGAGTGCTTTAGCTGGGACGAAGAAGTGGCGCAACGAACTCCCCAGTAGCACAGCTGTCTGTGATCACTTTGAAAAACTTGATCCTATAAAATCGTATGCAAAGTAATTAACATTACGAAACACAAAACATTTCACCAAAATATTTGCCATATGTCAACTAGCACACGCCAATATACGAACAAAAACAATGAACTTGCAACACCAATCTCAAAAGGAATCTGTTCTGCAGGATTACAAAGTTTGCACCCGCTCATTACGGCGCTAAATTATTGAGTAGTAGTAGCAGTGACTGTGCATATGTGTGTTTTAGAATTATATCCATCGAGTTATAATCACCATGACCGATACTTGTTATATTGGATGACTTTGCTATACGTTTTCATACATTCTTGCTATTTATTTGCGGACCGGAATGCGGGATGATAGTGTTTAGCCTTGCCTTAGAATTTATTTAGGAATTGATCTGCAATGGCATTTTAGTGAAAGAACGTCAAATACCGTCACATAATTAAATATACCTATTCCATTAAACTGAGTGCACTATTTTAAACATGTAGATGTCGTGACCAGAACCAAGAATTGATTATTGCATGAAACAAACATCGACCGTTGGTCACATCATGATGTGGTCTCGCCAGATCATTGAATACTCAACGTTTGATTATATGACCAGTTAAACGCCCGACTACTTCATGATGTGGCCTAAAATGATCATATCGTAAAATTGTTACATTATCCATCGGTAGAGGCGTTAATGTCGCTTTGTTTTTATTGTGCATCATGGCGGCGGCATACTACAAATCACACAAAGTAGGGTGACCGCGCAAAAAATTCGATGGACTTTTATTGGGTTTCCAAATATGATTTTATGGAAAGCGATCAACTTGGAAGCAGCGCTCGCAGGCCGCTGCCGCGGCGTGAAAGGCAACTTAGTACTGAAATTTGTTTAAAAAAAATTAAAAATTGGCCGCTCCTGTGGCACCCCGGCCAAATGGGTTAGATTAGGTTAGAATTGTGACCAAATCTATCTCAAATCTGCGCTACTTGCAAGTTGGTCGCAGTTACTTGGCTATTTTTACTACTCCTTAAACCATGGATACTTGAACAATACGGCCAAACGTCGACTGACATATCATTAAACGTTGACATTTAAACGATATGGCCAATTTTAGCTGGCCATTTCATGAAATGGTAAATTCTAAGATCTGGCCACGTCATAGATACTGATAAAGAACTGGGACTGTTATAGGTATTATTTATTATATTAACCTTAAGTGTTTTGTTTTCAGAAGTATCCACTTGGCTTAGAAGATCGCGTCTTGGGATTTTTCCCCAGACATTGAGAAATCATATAATCAGAATAATTAGGACTTTCAAGACCTGTAACTGATTTCCTTTGGGTTTCATCACATTCGACGAAGGATGCATATAATTTGGTAAACAGTGGAAGTTGCACAAGCGCGCAATGCAGGGAGGCGTAACTGATAGTTGATACCAAGGCACTAAGGTAGCCAGTCAATCATAGTATTTGTCAAGCACTTTCGATAAACACCGAGTATACTGGCAGCGGTGTGAGGAAACTCTAAACATAATAATAGACTATTATTATTTAATGATATTTCGTAGTCGAAACAACACAACACATTAAATGAATTAATTGATAAGCAAATAGACTTTTAACGTTAAATTGTCCGTAAAACCAAATCATAACTGCCAGTCGAAAAAGCTATAACACGGCAAATTACCGTAGTATCAATCTGCTAAACTATCTTATTGATAAGTCCTGACTATATTTTCATGTAAACCATAATTTAGTTGACACTGGATTTATTCCAGATGTATTGGTATGCATTCGGCAGGTGTACCACTTCTCGCAGTTGACATTTCATAGCCTATAGAACACGTGTAGACATCGCTACTATCCTCTTAGAGGTGGTCCAATTTGCAACTGAAAATGGAGAGACGATTATTGTACTGCGAATAAATAAATGAAATATATACTTCAACAAAGACTCACCGGCTAGACCACCCAGATGCAACTGACAGTAAATGCCAACTGCCAATTAATTTCAATCCAATATCACTTACAAATGTTACAAAATATTATTTTGAAATAGTATGATTTCACCCTATCTCAACATTTTAACGGACCAAGTAATGTACTCACTTAATAATATGGTACTCATAAAATGTTAAAGTGAGAGGGTATTCAGAATTATCAAGGATGCAAGATAATAATTTCAAGATACTATTCAAGACATAAAATGTGTACTACTTTCCGTCCATTTCTCGGTTTTAAAGCCATATAATTTGTCCATATTAAAGTTATTGGTTTCGTCTTTACCGTGGTCAATTAATTGTCCAAGATAGTTTTCGTTGGTTTTATTTTTATGTGTTACATGTAAAGTATGTAAACTACTTTCGAATAAAAATGATCACAATAAAATAACTGATGTTTCGCGTATGGTCCATTACTCATCGAAGTAAAAATAATAAAAACTTCACAGTGGACTTTTTCCAACTTTTTGGGAATGTACAGTGAATCACCAGCTTTTGTATTTTAGTCATGGTAACTGAAATAAAATACGCTACTTCACATAAGCAGTCGCTCCACGTAAAATACTAGTATTCAGCTGCATCCGGTTAGACTGGAAGCAGACTCCTACATAGTTGGGAAAAGGCTAGGCTGACACTCAATGAACAAACAGTACCTAATCTGCTTCCGCAATTTATTTGCCAAACATGTAAACAAACACAAATTTTCCACTTAGACAAACATCAACTTTATACAAGAGTAAATAAAGTTGATTTTAGACCGACTAGTATTTTTGAATAAGTCCTAAAAAATATGAAGTTGTAGCGCAACCTGAACCTTCTGTGCAGGAATTACAGATGTTTTTCCTAAAACATGTGTTTGTTTACATGTTTGACAAATGAATTGCGAACGAAGATTAGGTAAAAACCTTTCGGAGTAGGTAAATAAAAACACGTTCTGAATGACAAAAAAACTAGATAGGGGCTCTAATGAGAGATATAAAACCAATTTGTTTATAAGGTCTTCACGAAAATTATTCCATTCAATATCAATGGTCTAGCTAGAGTCTAGACGACACGTTTAAAGTAAGTTTTAGTACAGCTTACGAAACAAGGTGAATTCAACCATTAGTTGAACAATTTCGCCAATTACACCCAATGTATCAAAATTACCCTTCACCAAACATTAAGATAAGTGAAAATAGTCACGATATCTTCATGTAATAATTATTACGAGGCTTTCACAGTCGTTTCCTTATTACGGACATGTACGGCTCGTAAAGATGCGGCTTAATGTAGATATATCGAGATGTATCGTGATTTAATATCCATCGAGAAAGTGAACTCAAGTCGAAGGCGACTTTACACACAATTCTGAAAAGGATCATCTATATTTCATACCTTGGCTGATTGTGATTGTTAAATATAATATGTGATCATTTAATGAAGAAATATAACTGGAGACATTTGGAGGGTTAAAGAATGTTTAGTAATAATAATGTTTATATTATTAATATCTTTTGAAATACTGAATGTGCAGGATGTTGGATTACGCCAATATTTAGTCGAAATTTCTAATAAATATTGGTGCTATTGTTATCCGATTTGATCAACTACTTTAGTAGCTAATATAACATATATTTTCTACAGACCGTCAGGATTGAGGAGCCACCTTAAACTTTTTATGGGTTTTACTATAAATTCCAGGATCCGGCCTACAAAATCGGCTAATTTACTACTAAATATTGGGAGTTCCCGCGTTTAAATATGAGACATGGCTCCTAAATCCATACGGTCACTATTCTGTTAGATTTAATACAAAAAATATATTAAAAAAATGCGAAGTGCTTCTTCCGAAAGAGACTTTATGCTCTTAGATCTTCTCTCTTCTAAGTGTAGTCTGCCCTGTGCATAAAAGCTTCGAGATCGCACTACATGTAGAATGATCTATGCAATATAAACCTTTACCTTTACCTGTATTTTTCTCGTAGACGAGAAGTTTGTGCAGTAATTCATGAAAGGGTTAATGATTGTTATAAAAAAAAAAACCTCTCAACACTTAAAGAAGCTGACCTTTCATACTGGTCTTTTCATTCGAGACTCAAAGGACCAATTGTCTGTTCCACCTTTATGAAGTAAAAAAACCGCAGATTTATAACAGTACCCATAATAACAGGTTATTGGTGCTTATAGCGATTCCCTGGATGATGGTTATCTGTTCGAATGTCTCAATTACGACGTCTCTCAGGAGACAGTAGAGACAACTGGACACAGTTTATGAACGGGCCAGTTCCGCGTGTCATTTGTAAGTAATAGCAGTAAGCGATATCTCCGTATGATATCTTGGAGGAAATAAAAGACATTATAATAAAAATATAGTGGAGGTAGGTGCAATGTTTTTGCGTTATTCTTGTAAAATTGTGTGGTGGAAAACAACGAAAATTGTTGCACGCTGCGGCTTTTGCGTCTGCGAAAAATATAGTTTCGATTGAGCGTTTTTTTTAAATACAAAACTTAGAACGTTACTGTGCATATTATGTATTTCTCCAGCATCGTGGATTGCGTTTTCAAATCTCACGTATACAAAAACACAGCCTGTTTTGTTTAGATTTTTTTAATTAATTAAAGTCATTGTGACTAAATTAGGACGGAGGGTAGACGCAAGAAGTCTACCGGACAAAGATGCGGGCACGGTATCGAATAACATAATGAAGAACGATAAAACTGAAAACGTACAATTTATTTAATTTTGAAGTCTCTCTGAACCATCCGCTAAAACTTTTTACAAAACCTTAACCCAGTGAAACGACAGCTAAAGAATGGGGACCTATTAAAAACATTGTACTTATAACTTACACGTAGTAACATTGTAAAAAACAATACCACTACACTCGTAGTACCGAGCACGAACAATACATGATATATGTAACTTCCCTTGGGGTAACACAGTATCGATAAAAAAACGATTAAAAAACCGTGGTTCGTTTCTCGGACCTGTTATTCTATAATTCGTGTGGGCCTCGGGCCCATAATAACAGTAATAAGACATGCCATGGCCACCATAAGTCACATTGGCCCGCTGTAAAACCGGGGCCCTCATTACTAAAAGAACTTAGTAACTGGACATCAAATATTTTTTAATTTCCTTGGGAGATGTCAAACGTGGCTCTCAGGCCTTTCGTCCTTAAAAGATAACAAACTGTGGCCTATTAAGAGAAAATTGTGCAGAAAGATGAAAGAGTTAACAGATATTAATTAAAAGGCAAAAAAGAAAAGAGTGGGTTAGAAAATTCCGTATTTTAGTAATGCTAAGAAAGAAGAAATAAAATACACTTATATAAACTGTTTAGTGTTGCTGACACGATGAGAAAAATGGATTAAATTGCACATTTTATTTATTGATACCTTATGCTGTAGGCATTCTTAATTCCTTACTAATGAAAGTACGTTAGTCGTTATTGTCATAACAAATACGTATTCCAGATACGAGTTTTTGCGATATTCTCATTAAACACCTGTCAAAATATCATAGACTTACGAGCTGAAAGGGACGTACGTAATGAAGAAAGTAACAGCTTCATTATCTGGAAATAACGAGTGTCTTGTATTTAATAGGTTCCCAGTCGCCCTCGGATCGAAGCAGCGCATTGTGTGGTTAAAATAAAACACTCTTATGACACAGTGCTGCAGTGAGAGCCGTCACGTTTCTGGTCGTCTTCCTTCGCTCTCCCACAGTACTAGTCACGAACTTATACTTCACTTAATTAACGTAAATAAGACAGTTTTGCGAATGAAAGAACAAACGGGGCCGAGAGGTCGACGTTTCTGAAACCGGATTCGCGGATTTAACCGAAGCACAGTCGGCAACGTCTTAGTCTCTTAGGCCACACTTTATGTCAGTTTTTATTTTTAATGAGAGTTTTTATCGTGACACTAATAATCGTCGGTGAAATTAATTTAACCATACCGTAATTATTAGACAGGCCGCAAAGTGGCTGTAAAGGCCCCAGTCCACTGGAAAAAATTACTGTTGAAACATTAATTAATTACTATTCTTTATGATGCATATTTTATTGGAAACAATATATTAAAATTAAATAAGATATCCTTTACGGGTATTTTATCACCCATTTTATACCGATATTGATTAAAGTGACAATCACAATTTCGAAAAGTGTTAAATATACCTACAAATCAAGTCCAGAAATGAGAAACAGTCCCCTTTACACAATATCGAATAGATAGCCCTCAATGACGTTTTAAATTGCCTGATGTACAACCCCATGTATACCGTTATAACTCTCTGCATGCTACATCAACGTGTCCCATACTTACAGAGTATTTAAAAAGGCAAGTCAGAGCAGTCGAAAGGACCAAATTATGAACGCTCTGTACCGTGAATGGATTCGCGAGACAGCGATGAAAGACAACCGCCTTGCTGCTATATTTAAAATGCTTTACTTGCAATTTATTATGGTGAGTGCAACAACATAATTGTGGTCAGTAATGCACCTTTTGAAATGTTACTAGGTACAGCTTTCAGTATCGTTGTTATCAAATAAATTAAAAAATTATAAACCTTCCATAGGATACCAAAACTTCTGGTCATCAAGTTTAAAAGCAAAATATTCGGGTCTAATAAAATGGCCACATGAAGAATATTTTTCTTTGCAGAAAAAAGACAAAAAAAACTACAAAAGAAAACTCAGTCCTTCATATTTCTTTCAAAACCATGATTATTTAATCAGAAAAATATATTAAAAATATCATCACGTAATTTTTCAGCAGTAATAAGAACGGGGAATTACGAGTCAATTCCAATTTTGCAAAGTCTTGCTTTCGTATTTTCAATTCATATTTTTATTGCACTGCCGTGTTTACAAAACAGAATTGCACGCAGGGTGTTGCCCACCTAAGATATAATAATTATGATTTCGTAAATAACTTAAATCAAATCTTATAACCAGAGAGCTACAGGCGCTACAGGATGTAATGTTCTACTTTCACAAATATAAAATACAATAGACGACGTATATTTAGTAACTTAATCCGCGTAACTGTTCTTAAAGAGTCATAAAGAACCCTGTAAGAAATCGACACGTGTTTCACCTCTCAACCCGGACCCGACGTGTGGACACGTCAAGCGTCGAGTGCAGTGTGAGCACACTGCTCTATTGTATTTTATAATGGATTTCCGCAAAGTCACGCCTGAATCAATTAACTATTTCACAAATATTTTGGTTAACTGCAGCGTGCGAAACCTGAACAGTATTTCAGACGTATTTTCTCAAAATTATTACCTAGATACTAGGATAGAGTTATTTGGACTACGTAAAGCTTCTTATAAAACCTGTATAAATAACGCTATCGGTTGGTAGAGCGTGGTGTGTCTCATCAAGTTTCAAATAAAGATATACTATTCTTGAACTCCGCAAGCATTAAAAATAGGATTATCATCATCTCCCATCTTTGCTTTCTTCAACTTCGCAGGCTTTACATACAATAGGTATCTTTGAAAAATAAGCGGTCCAAACTTTAAATTGTTAATAGCGTCGGTACGTAACGCTTGGTCGTAAGTACGGTGTGCGGTATTGCGCGAGAGCCGACCGGTCCGATCGACGGGTACGCACCTGCCTCGGGCACACGCCACTAGAGCTCGCCGCACACTGGTAGGAAAGGGATTAACTTTTTGAATATTAAGTAACTATGTTAGATTGTTATTTTTTTTGTCATATTAGCAAGTTCCGCTGATTGTTATAAGGACAGTACGGTCTCTAGAATGGACGAAGAAAATTTTCATGGATTTTCACATTTTTGACTTTAGGTACTGAATATTTTCATAACCCTCAATGCGGTGGAATCAAAACTGAAAGTATATAAGTAACCCCGGAGTAGTTTCGGAATTGAGCTGAAATGTCCAGAAAGTTAGATAGTCTCTCCTTTTCTTCCTAGTATGAGTTCCAGGAATCAACGCATTCGAATTTAATTTCTTAAACAATAAATTATTCTTATTCTCCTTCTAGAAGCCCACTACAGTACTAAAGCACGGCCAGTTCCGTAAAACCAGCTCTGTCCTTTTGTACGCAAAATAGATGTTCGGCGCTTACCATTCCATTCACGCTGATTTACTTACTAGATAAATAATTTTAATGATGCCAGTTAAAACCTCAAATCAAGCTACATAGGTAATTTCAGCTGATCGACAGCAGCCTGGTGCAAAACTTTCCAAAACCGTTTTCCACCTTGTCCGTCTCGTAAGTCACATCGCACATTATCATTATGTTCCCTATTCCTATAATTTCAATTTGTAAGCTCCATAAAAACGTGCAATTATGCCACAGCTTCACAGGCTCTCCCTCATTACTGGATCCGCTATGCTCAGTGCGCGCGCTCCCTTCCCTGTCCTCGGTCTCGACTACGCTCTGAAATAAGCCGGGACGTGCGCATTTTATTTATTTTAAAATTTTTAAGTCGGCGTGGGCGTTTATTTCTTATTGGCAGCGGCGCAGCACGCGGCGGGTAAGTCACGACGAACGCCACCTTGAGGGCTAAATAGCACCTACGCGCGCAACCGAGGCCTACACACCGTTTATTTAATGCACACTTAAATAGATCCTTGCTGCACTAAAGATACTTATATCTGTGTCATCGGTTCGGTTTTGTGTGTCTGCGCAGTAGAAGTGGACGGCTATGGCTTGGCTTATCTTCTTTAGGATCCAGTGGATATCTATCCCGGATTTTTTTGTAGGAAGTCCAAGATATTGGAAGACTATTAGACTACTGTTATTGGAAGAATCTTTCATCAATGTTTCAAAGATGAGGCACTGGGGATCGGGGATGTCACTTACACCACCACACTCCACACCACACCACACCAAAACCAAACCACACCACACACACCACAGCCAAAACACCACACTACACCACAGCTAAATATCGACGCCCTTAAGAAATATCGTATGTTTTAACGTTGCTAGATTTCAATCAAGTAAAAATAATGAGTACATATTTACAATAAATATGTAGGTAGGTACCTATTAAGTAATAAAAGTGGTTTGAGTGAATCCTTATTTATCCACATGGATAAATATTCACATTGTAACTTAATCTAACTACAACTTGCGACCTCAGCGAGAGGTAAGCAGTAAATTATTCTATTTTAATATTTAATCCTTTGAGCAAAGATATGTTTCATTTAGTTCTGAGTAAGCCGGATGATCACGAATAGTCAAATTCATGAAGACGAAAATTTTGAATAGAAGTTCTATTTTAGAATATGCAATGGTTTGTGGAAGGCAACCATTTAAAAAAAAATTGGCAATGGGTTTGTCAGCAATGTGCCTTATTCTACTTATGGTCCTAATGGTGTAGAATTCAGGGTTTCTCAAAGTGGGGTACGCTAACCCCTGGGGGTTCAGCATTCGTCGGTAGGGGGTTCGCGCCCATGTATGGTCACGACCGAGAGAGTAAATTGTAGTTTGAGTATTAAGCTCTGACTCCTGTTGAGTCATTACTAGAAATGTCCGTTGATGAAACTCTTCGAGCTGATTTAAAAAGGATGTCTGGTTGATTTTTGGGCACCTAGACAGGAAGAATATCCCGTACTCTCACGCAAAATGGCGAATTTTTATGTGAGAGTGGGTTTTCACACCTAAACATGATAAAAACAAAATACAGAAATCGACTTGATGCTGAGTCAGAATTAAGGCTAAATTTTTCCAAAATTATTCCAAAAATTGGTTCAGTTTGCTATAAGAGACAAGTCCACCCATCAAATTAATATTAAAAAGATATTTCTTTTTGGCTCTGTATTTTTATCCTTTTATTGAAATAAAAAGCCTTATTTTCTTTAGCATACAATATTTTTTCTTATCTTGGCGTTAGGGGACCGCTGTCATCTCGAAACTATAATGTACGTGGAGCCATAAGTTTGAGAAAACCTGGTGTAGACGAATGACACACCGTATGTAGGAAGATCTGATAAAATAAAACATTTAAAAGGATTCACCCTTACAGGAATTATTGAGGAATCTGTTCTAGCAAACTAGGAGCCATTAAGATAGAATTCAAGAGCTTTTTATTATAATTGCAATAGTATTCTACAATAAGTGTATTATATCTTTCAACAACAGTTTCCCACACTTCTAGACTTTAAGTACATACCTACCTATAGAAAACACAGCACTTCGCACGTACATACAGCGATGTATAATTATTGCAACCAACCACAAGCTGACTCGTGACAAGTCCGTCCTCCGACAGCGGCGCGCGCGCAGCACGCGAAAATTATTAAGGTCAATATTGTACCTACGGGTACAATACCGAGGAACATGGTAAAGCCGTGTATAATAATGTTCAATAATAGCACTTGAATAACTTGCTGTTAAGAAATTGAGATCGAAGAAAAAAAATAAAAAGTATTTTTTGCGACTCACACAGATAGAACAAAACTTAATAGTATAACACAAACATAGCAAATGCACTAAGCAACAAGCAATTATGATAAGTTATGACTTTATGAGTCAGTAGTGAACAATTATTTAATTAAATGAAAAAGCTTATGAACATACAATCCTGTTTCATTTTTAGGTAACCTCGAATTATAATCCTCACATTCATCTTAACACGTTCCGGGACACTTGACTATTTGCAAATGTAATGATATGACACTTCAAAATCCCATACATTTTGTCATACCGTCTACAGCCGTACTACCTCATTACATATATTTTTAATTTTTTGATATGACAAATACGGCCACAGACGTTGACGCCTATGGCTCAGTCTACGCCTGTCGGCGGTGTGCATGTGTTGTTTTGGTGCATAAGCACTGCGTATGTGTGTGTTGAAAAATGACTCGAAAAGAGTTTGCCGTGACACCCACGAACAAATGAAGTCGCGTGATGTGACACTAGATCATGTGCTTCTTAGGAATACTATGGGCAAGCAACGGCTATCGACGGTTTGCCAAATTACATGAAATAAAGTTCACCGCCCTTAGCCGTACTGTCACGTAACGATATACCGACATAACGTCAAGAGGCGGTCTGTCCCGGAAAGTGTTAAAGATTTTCTCTTTAAAAGTTAGACAGCTTTATCAATTTAATATTAAGCGTCCTACTAAGTTATTTTTCTAAATAAAATAAGGTGTAAGTCAGCTACGTTAGTTACAAGTTAATGTTGCTTTATCAATCCTTATCTAGGTAGTGATAAGCGTTGTCAATATTGAATTTAAAACCAACAATGTGACTGTTTTACAGCATATAAAACACCGAGCCGAGTCGGCTAGATGTTAAGCATCTGTAATGAGATCTCCTTAATTACTAGGCAACACATTACATGCACAGGTTTTTACTGGTTTTTTATGTATTTATTCCCAGTAATTATTTGTCGTGTCTGTGCATTCCGACAAAAATGAGCAACATTTTAAACAACCTTTAAGTTACTAAATAGAGCCTTGCCAACTTGCACAGAAGCTAAGCTATGTAGCTAGGCTTCCATTGTCATAAATTCATTCATTCACTGACAGACAACGCTCAAACCGCTGGGTCTATAAGGTTGAAGTTTTGGACAAGAGTTCCTTGATAACAAAAGGGGGCACAAAGAAAGTATTTTTGAAAATTCATTCCCTGGAAGGGGTGATGGGGTTAAATAAGTGATGATGGTTTGTATGTAAATTCTTCATGAGAACAATTCGATGAGAATCCCATCGGGCACAAGGTTGTTAGTGAAATTGTGATTTAGTTAACGTTTAAAAATGCTACGGAAACGTCTACGCAGCTAGCGTAGCAGCTTTTTCGTAGTTCGGATTTAAGTAGTAGTTAAAACTTAGCGATTATTATAATTAATCTTTGATTTAAATAATGTAGATGAGGAACGATATATTTTATTTATTTTATTTCTCCTCACAATGACAAGCTTATTCTAGTTTACATATTTGTTTTTTTTTGCAATGTGAGGAGCTAGACGACGCTGGAGTTAGGCGTAAAATGCCTGTAATCACCAGCGATGATTCAAGATGAGATGATTCAACGATACAAATAAGAATTGTGTACTACTTCTATTACGTACATATAGTTTAGTACTATAAATTCTACTAACTTCACAGACAGCTGTGCGGCTGGGGAGTTTGTTGCGCCACTTCTTCTTCCAATCTTAAGCACTAAGAAGTGGTGAAGGGTTGACGTTTTGGGGGACTGTTTTATGTAATTTTGACGATCAACAAGTGCTGATTCTCAGCCTTATTTGAAACAATGACTTTTCATTTTAATTTTGAGCCTAAAATGTTTCACTAAACAAAAGTGCAGAACAAATTGCTATAACTTACCCATAAACATTGTTTTATTTCCCACAACAAATACTTAATACCACACTATATTTAGATCTTTATGAAGCAATAAACTAACCCATAAAAAACTAAGATCCCGGATAGAGCGACCGGCCTTGATGATTTGACATTTAATGCATCGTCACTATTTTTGTAACAATTATGTTTTTACGATCACATATTTGCTTATGTGCTGGAGTTACAAAGTATTTAAGTGCTTGCATAGCGCGTTTAATTGTCGATTATAATCGCGGTTACTATGGAAGTAAAATAATCTCACGTGATGCGTGCTGACAACTATACTCAAGACACATATTATACACAAAGTTAGCTCCTTGCTCGTGCACTACTGTCAAAGATTAGCATTACCTAAGTATGTACATAACTTGATTTGAGAATATAAACGTTTATACTATTATCTCTTTATTTCATTTTGATTACTTATTATTTAATTTTTTTAATATTTTTATAAAAACCATACAAAATCATTTAAAAATATAAAAAATTGTGGTCCATCGGCATCAGGAACCATCCAGATCCAAGGTGTCGGTGGTCAGGGCTCTAGAGAGAGGAACCTCCTCATGATACGTGCCGTGTCTAGGAGTACTGCTTTCTGAATCAAGCCCTTGACCCAGCCGCGCAATGAGAGCCTCCTGAGGTGTTGGTCGAGGCTCTCCGCTATTAGGCCATTAACTGTTACGATTATCGGTACAATGATTGCAGAGTCCACGTCCCACATGTCGACAACCTCGTGTGCTAAGTCGAGATACTTGATTTTTTTATCTTTCTCAGCTTTCACGATACTATTATTATTATTATAGTTTTTCGATAAGTAGAGAGGAGCTCGTGGCTAAGTAATAACAGTCACACGGTTCGATCCATCAGGTTAAGCTACGCTTGCCAGGGTTGGTCTGTGGATGGGTCACCATCTTAACATACCGAGACTCCTCCGTGCCTCGGAAAGCACGTTAAGCCGTTGGTCCCGGCTGCCATTCGTGGATCTTTGACAGTCGTTACGGGTCTTCAGAAGCCCGAAAATCTGACAACCAGTCTCAAACTCAAACTCAAACTCAATGCATTTATTTCAATTAGACCATTTACAGGCACTTTTGAATTGTCAAGGAATCGGTCAGTCAGAAATATGAAGCTAGTTGCCCATTCCAAAGCGTAGTAGGTACCTATGGAGAAGAACGGGCAAGAAACTCCACGGACACTCTTTTAAATAAATTGTTACAAAATATTGGTTACATCATTCATGTTGAAATTAAACATGTGAGAACAATGTAGAAAGACGTGCACGTTAGAAGCGTCCGTAATAAAAACTTAAAAACAATTCAAAAATTTAAATCAGCCAAGGCAGCTAAGAGTTGATCAGTCCCAACTGACGGCGCCCGTTCACGAACATGACGCATGGATTAGCACCATTCAGCTCAACCATTTTGTAGGGAGTTAAACGATCTGACACACGCGCCACCATCAGCGAGACATTTGAGTGAGCATGACATACTCACAGCCGCCAGGGCACATTCAAGTCAATAAAAGACGTATTACCCGGTAAATGTTAGCTCATTAGTACATAGTACTCACACCTGTGCTCTGAAATTATATAATACAAAGGAAATTGATTTTATACAATGCAAAAATAGTCTTAAACTCTTCGGCAGCTCCAACTGTTTTTTCAAATGTTAATCAAATAGTTGTGGTTGTGGAGCAGGACCAGCATTGAGCCAAGCATTTTTATCAGCGATGTAATCCCCCAACTTATAATATGCCTGCCTGCATAGGGTGCGTTTAATACAAGATTTGAATTTCGTCTCATTCAGTTGAAGTATGTGGGGAGGAATTTGGTTGTACCATTTTAAACAGTATCCCATGAAAGATGCGTCCACTTTAGCTAGTCCTGAAACCTGGTTGAACTAATAGGTCCCTATTTCTTATACTATAATTATGTCTATCACCTCTTTTACTAAAAAGATGTACATTTTTTCTTACGTACATGATGTTTTCATAGATATATTGACAAGGTACCGTCATGATGTTAATATCCTTAAACAGTTCCCTTAGAGAGTCACGCCTGCGGAGATAATATATGGCTCTGATCGCTCTTTTCTGCAGAATAAAAATAGACTCGATGTCTGCAGCCCGTCCCCACAGTAAAATACCGTAAGACATGATACTATGAAAGTAACTAAAATAGACCAGCCTCGCGGTATCTACATCAGTAAATTGACGGATTTTTCTGACAGCATATGCTGCTGAACTTAACCGTCCTGCAAGAGATGTTAAATGAGGACCCCATTGTAACCTTGAGTCGAGCGTGATCCCTAGGAAAACAGTTTTATCGACAAATTCTAGTCTCTTGATTCAATACTATCTCACAATCACTACTCTTGACATTTGGTAAAGAAAATTTTATGCACTTAGTTTTTTTTCCATTTATTACTAAATTATTAGCAGTGAACCAACTTTGGACCTGCACTAGGGCGTTATTTACATCGTCAAAATGTGTAGCACGTCTATCTACCTTAAAATTTA
Organism: Agrochola lota; assembly: GCA_947364205.1. Classification (NCBI taxonomy): domain Eukaryota; kingdom Metazoa; phylum Arthropoda; class Insecta; order Lepidoptera; family Noctuidae; genus Agrochola; species Agrochola lota. The sequence continues at coordinate 8,819,559 of OX376232.1, forward strand.
AGGAAGGATCGTCAGCAAATATTTTTTTAATTTGTTGTTGATTTTTTAATAAATGGAGTAGATCATTGATATAAACTAAAAAGAGGAATGGACCCAATATCGAGCCTTGTGGCACACCCATTTTTACTTTTAAACCTAGTGAATTGATACCGTTTATTTGGACCTCCTGCTGTCTTACCAAGGGGTATCGTATTATCCAGTTACTGGGTTGTGGAGGTCAGATAAGCCGTCGCTTCATGTAAAATACAGTATTCCGCTGCATCCGGTTAGACTGGAAGCTGATCCCAACATAGTTGGGAAAAGGCTAGGCAGATTGATTTTTATTATAGTTTTTCGATGGGACGGCAATCCGACACGACCGGATAGAGATCTGGGAGCCTACTCCCTAAGCGAAATCCGTAGAGCACGCAAAGAGCACCCGTAAAGACGGCCGAACCGTCGTTACGGGCGCTCTTTTTGTCATTGCTTCATTTTTCATTCTTTTTACCTATAGTGGTAATCTTATCCTAGATGCATCGTCTTCACATATAATTATATAATTATTAATGTATACAAAGTATTATAAAAACATTTTAAAAGAGTAACGGTGGAGTTTATTGCCTATTCTTCTCCATACGAAAACTACCTTTTGGAAAGGGCGACTAGAATCAATTCTATTTTTTTTAATTGACGTTCATAAGTGCCTTTTATGTGTCTAATTGAAATAAATTGTTTGACTTTGACTTTTGCACAAAACATTTCCAGAACTCAAAAATAAACTAATGTGTATTTGCTAAATTACTGTAACAGCAAACGATCGACATCGGTTCCGAACACTGTGAGACAATTAAAATGCGACAAAATGACTCTCAAGTACCAAAAAGTAGCCTTTGTTTTTTCACGAACCACTCCCGCTCTCGCGAAGGCTGTTTGCAGCTCGATAAAATTCCCGTCTCGTTTATTTTAAGTCTCGCATTAACAACGCAGGTAATTAAGCATCGAAATGTCGCCGTAGTGAGGCGTCGCGTCATTCTAAATAATCGTCGCTCAACAATTTGCCTCATTATCTTCACGGTTTAAATCATAAAATACCACACTGAGTTGTTAGCAAGATGATGCAGATGTGGAATGAACGACTTGGTTCCAATTATAGCTAGAAATATAGTGTAATGTGTATACACAGTTCAAATAAAATTGGCCAACTATCACTGCAACCTGTTTCTTTAAATTCAATATTATTTATTTATTTATTATGCAATACATACCTACGGCCAACTAATTAACCGCCTCAATTAGCTGAATTCTTAGTTCTTATACCTATCCTGATTCCAGCCTAATGCCAGGACACGCTCAACATTCCTCAACCTTCCCAGAAAGAAAAAAAACATAGTGAACTAATTGCAGAACCTGAAAAGAAGAGTCAACCATGTTGAAATTACCAAACAATGCGAGTGTATCTAATTAAAGCAGAGTGTAATTCTTCGACTAGTGATCTTGGTATTCTACGGTTTGTCAACGCTTGTTGCGCACACGACGAGATGCGAGCAAAAACTGAATTGCGCTAAATTCAATTGGTTAATTAATTTGAAGGGATAGCTACCGAGCGATCGACGAAGCACAGTAATTGGAACGATTAATGTACGCCTCGAATGAGCCATTCTTTCTTTATATCCAGATCGGACATATTGAAGGCTTGTTCGGAATGAATCGGACTGAAAACTAACTACCTACGCTTTGTTGGGGCTGATAACATCTACAGAAGCTCTAGGATTATATTCGTTTAATTAATCGAAGTATTGTTGCGTATTTCTAAGTTATTTTGGTTCCGTAATGTTTATTAATGTGCTTTGTCTTTTATTTTATTCCACAGGACAATATTATTATAGTCATAGTCGTAACATTTGTTTACCTGTTGCAAATATTACGATTCACAGTCAATAAGGTACAATATGAGTATTGTATGCGGACATAAATATAATCGCTTGTTTGAAAACAACTTCATCAAAAACTTACACAAATCAACATGTAAACTAAAAGAATGACAGTTTAATACAAGAAATGACTGTTGTTAGTTGTCAAACTGACGCGACCACGTGCGTCTGCGCAGCTCCGCCGTGGGTGGTGGGACCGTCCTTGTTTTTTCGCATTTTTTTGTCTAACAACACGTGATGACCATATAAACAGCCTTAGGCAGACCACCGACATGTTGAGACGGAGACATTTTGGGTGGCGCGGGCGCATTAGAATTAAAAACAAATAAGATGGTCTAATCAGATTAATTAGGGTGTGAAGATGATTGACGGATATTCAAATATGTGCCTAATTTATTTGACCCAGTCTTGTGTGCATGTGTTTGAAGCTTAAATTGAGACTGCATTCTTTTTCTATTAATTACTTTTATTTTCTCAATAAAGATAATTTTCAAAGATTACACAAATTAACAACATAATTGCCGCTATTTCCTTAGCCGTTATTTAAGTAAATTACAGACAAACTCGGTTAATAACTACCTGAAAAAATTACTGACTTCCTAACTCTCTACAGTCTAAATTATGTAAATATAGCGAATAAATCAGAACTCATTTCCATAATATCTTCAGGAGCATTAGTTGGGTTTTCGTACATTCTACGGCGTACGTGGTTCGTTCTCATATTTACAGAAATTACAACTTCGAAGTATCCTCGAAGTAGGTACTTCGGACCGGAGATGCTCAATTTTGGGTTCTGTTCAAATTGCCATTATTAAAAGCCCACCAATCGGCCCACCCAGATAGCTCAAAACTGTATTTAAGGCAATTGCTTTATTAAAAAGTGAAAAAGTACAAAAAAATGTTTATTAAAACAAAGATGTCTAAACTCGTCATTACGTTCAGAATTGAGATGCACCTGCGGTCTTTGGGGGAGAACAATCATCTGGCAACCAATATCTAATTACATGTAAAATTGGTTTGAGAAAGTGACTTTTAATATTGGCCCTTTATCCTTTATGTTTTTTGGACAAGAAGCACTTTCATTAATGAAATTCTTTGATTACTTAAATTGAGTTGTAGACACAAAATAATGATTAATTTCACTGAATCGTCACCAAAGAACTCAGTTCTTCTTCTTGCATATTACCCATCAAATCTTAATTAATGAACTTGTAACATTTAACTGAAAACAACCTCCTTCAACAACCTGTCAAATCCTAATAGCCTTGAAATTGAAATAAAAGAGTTACGAAAATAATATATTCTGATGCGCCCGCATGGTACGACCACCGAATCAGAAATGTCTTAAAATTTAATTCAGATTACTTTCGGACGACTTCAACACAATCTTAAGTCTTAAGTGATCTGACATGGATTTCGCATATCCTTTTATTATCTTGCTTGTAAAAAAATTAACCGCAATCTCGACAAATACCTACCTAAATGCTACAGATATTTCTAACCCGGTGGGCCTAAGTTTGATCGAAATTCGACCAGTAGTCCCAGCGACCACCTAGATTTCATACTACAAAGGGCCTATAAAAAGGGAATTATACAGACCACCGCTGACTCAGGTAGTAAAAAGACTATATTGTAACTAATCCTTATTGAAGCTTGCGCGATTCTAGGTTCTTATTTTATGCAGTTCTTCCTTTACGAAAAAAGTTTCAGATTGTAGATGTTTTTAACAGGTACTTAAGATGAAGGTGGATAAAAATGCATACAACAGTAAAGGCACTTTTGCTTTCAATATTCGTGTACTTATTTCTCTTATCAAAATATTTTCATTTTTCATTCAGTAATGACTTCACGTTAACAAGTTGTTTTCTAACGTAACTCTAACTCCAATCAAAGTTCCATTTAATGTCTGGTACATTACTACATATTTCAATCAACAAAACATAATAATAAGTGGTAATACGGCAATGGCAATTTGCATGCAACAGCCATCGTCCCTGCTCATTAGGTCGTGTCACGCGTCATAACACTGATTAATTGGCCTCCGACGCTTGATGCGAATACAAAGAGATGTAAAAAAACAATGACAAGCAAGCAACGACCTTTCGGTAACGAGAAGCCGTCAGTCAGGCGGGCGCGCCGGCCAGCATACACTTGACAACTTCAATTTATATGCAACTCGATGCCTACACTCGTTCCCACTTGAGTGATAGGCAATAAAGTCACGGCATCGATACCTAGCGACATTATTGCCGAATATTTTTCGGAACATTATCATAAAATATCGTTCGTATCTACGTAGTTTCTTTTCGATGCGAATCTTAATGCGAATTTATATCTCGGGCTCATTAAACGAGTAATCGATGGGGCTGTTCAATTAATATATTCGGATTCGAGTGGTATTGAGAGAAAATTACACGGGTATCGGCAATATGATAAGCAAGACAGTAGTTAGCAACAGCGCCTGCGGTCGGCTCTACTTGGGTGGCTCGGCAGATGTTGCTTTGATTCATAAAAAAATCACAAATTTCAATTACTTTCATCGTTAGTTGATATTACGAATATTACACGTAAACACGTCATCTTATGAATTTTAATGAGCTATGTAATGAACGTGATCTGATGAGCCGAGTGTCCCGAGTCTCTTGAATTCTGTGTTGGAAAATATTTACGGACTGCGGTACCACTTTCTAAATTAATAATTGCTTGCTTGGCGACAACGGTTGATTCCAGTTTATTTATTTTTCCGTAATAATGGACGTTAGGTTATAAAATTGATGGCACTTGATTCACGTCAGGTTTAATGGAAAACAATCAAGTGTTTGTGTAATAGGTGTTGCGGTGTGATAAGGATAACTGACGAAATCACACGGTGACACGAGTGATGTGCAAACTTTAGATATGTAGCTTATCTCATCTCATACTGTTGTTGAACCAGCGATAATCTGTTGGTTCTAATTAAAATAAACAGATATTTGTTAAGAAATTAAATAAGGTTTATCTTCAACTTAGCTAATCTGAAAGTTCTGAAAACTTTAACTCACGGTGTCATACACTTTACAGCGACATGACAGTACTATATTTATTTTTCAGTAGGTTTCAATGTGTGTGAATGGCAGAAATACAATGCCCCTGAAAAAACAAACTTATCTTGAATGCAGTTTATTTTGGGTAAAGAGCCTTTTGCCAAAAATAAACCTGCCACCGCATTCGTAGGCATGAGAATTCTGTAAATAATTAGTGCAGTCGGCGATTGTGGCAAATTGCAGCCGCAGGTGCAATAATTCTCCAATACCCGGCATTAGTGTCGGGACAGCGCAAACAAACGATTATAATTGAATGTTTGACGAATTAGTGCGACCACCGAGGGCGAACTACGCGGTGGTTCTGCGTTCCACAGGAATGTATGTAGAGATTGTTTGACTTTGCAATTACATAATTGCATTTTGCAGGAGGGCGGACAAAATAAAAGTACATCAATATTCTTGTACGTCATTCCTCAATCTTAAGAACCTTTAAAAAATATCTTTAAAACTTTTACTGAAACATTCTATGGAGATTTTGCCTATCCCTGCTTTTTTCTTCCTAAATATCACACTAAAGATCCTACAAAGAGACCCGAGATATGAAAAAAAGAACTCCCATATGTCTGCAATATGTATACATTGCAGACATATGGAAGTTCTTTTTTCTCACTTTCAGGCGCAGGGAGTCACCGTTGGACATTGGCTGTGTGTCTTTATTTTTATCCAATTAAAGATAGTTAGTTGACTCAGGCGTGACTTTGCGGAAATCCATTATAAAATATAATAGACGATTTATAAGTGTGCGTTTGATTTCTTAGAGGGTTCTTTATGACTCTTCCAGATCGGTTAAGTTACTAAATATACGTCGTCTATTATATTTTATCTAATTACTATTCAAAACTTCTAATTTGCAGGAGGAACCGTTATCATTATTACGACTTTTAACCCAAGCAGGATAACATTCACGAAACCTCGAAAAACACGAAACCTAGTCAAAACAAATACCACTCAGCTGCCTCCATGAACAAAGCTGCTTTGAATCCAAAGCCTTACGGTACATACCTAGCTGACTTTATCAGGATTACGCAGGAGAACGTGACAACGCAATGTAAGCCCTATTGCCATAGTGCGCCAGGTAATTATGAAATTATGACGCAAGGAACTGCCAGTCGTGCATGCATATAAAACTTTTTGTCAGTGTGAATTTAAAGGCCTTGCGTCTTTTTTCAGGAAAGGCTGCTTTGCCAGTAAACATCGGGCGGGAAAGTAAGACTTGTAGAAACTTATTCCATTTTGCTTGTGCTCTGACTTCGGAATAACTTTCAGTAGGTATACATAGGTACCTATCATAAGAGGTTTGGTCGTTCTTAATGTTGCAATGGATTCGTATTATTTTATGAAGAATACGTCTTATCATTAACGCTCGAGGAGCTCGTGGTTAAGTAATAACAGCCGCACGGGTCGATGCATCAGGTTAAGCTACGCTTGCCGGGGTTGGTCCGTGGATCTGGACGTACCGAGACTCCTCCGTGCCTCGGAAAGCACGTTAAGCTGTTGGTCCGGGCTGTCATTCCTGGATCTTTGACAGTCGTCAGAAACCCGAAAGTTTGACAACCAGTTTTACCAAGGAGTATCGTATTACCAAGTTACTGGGTTGTGTAGGTAGATAGGCAGTCGCTCCATGTTAAATAGCTGCATCTGGTTAAACTGGAAGCCGACCCCAACATAGGAAAAGGCTAGGCAGATTGATTGACGTCTCATCATTAACCTTGATACTATAGCATTCCACTGCTGCCACTGCTGGTATACGCCTCTCCAAAAGGAATAAAAGTTTAGGATTTTTCAGCCAGACATGAAGGATGTAGAGAAAGTTAAGTAGGCTTTATCGCAATTAAGCACCTACTCTGGCTTTTTATTAGTCTCCTCTTTAAGAGGAGGCTCCCTAATTTGCATTAATATTCTGAAACAGTCACGCATACAATCAAAATGGCACTTTAGTATATGATTTATTGAATCTCTTTCTTTCCATGTACCAGACAGTTACGTTACTGTAACATTTTCGCTCGATACATTTTTTATTCGGAAATCAAGTCTTTTTAGGGTTCCGTAGTAAACAACAAACCTGTGTGTGTCTGTCCGTCTGTCTGTCCGCGGCTTAGCTTAGAGACGGTTAGTACTAGAAAGCTGTTATTTGGCATATGTATACATATTAATCATGCCAACAAAGTGGTAAAATAAAATCAAGTTTTTTTTTTTTTTTTTTGTGTGCCTCCCCTACACGTAAACTGGGGATGTTTTTTTTTTTCCTCATCTACCCCATGTTGTGGGATATCGTTAGAAATGTCTTTCAAAAATATTGTGAGTTTGTCAAAACCATTTTTGGATTCAGGGATCCGTTTGCGAAATATTAAGATTTTAACTGAATTTTTTTGTTAGAGTCAAGTGTCGCCCCCCCCCCCCCCCCTCTAGCTAAATGGTTGTATTTCGACTTGTGAAAAAATTCACAGCAGTAGTATATATAACGAAATTAAAAGGAAAACTATCAGAGCTAAGTAGGCTCCACAGGTTAACGAGAAATAATCAACTAACTTAAATTTTCAGTTTGAAAAATATGATCTCCCATACATTCCGGATAGGAGAACACGTTTTTCAACTACAATGTTAAGTTAGTTCTTGGGATAAATTAAAAAAAAATCAGCTGTTCCATACATTTAGACTGCGTAGGTATTGCACTTTTCTTTGAAACACGTTTTTTTTTTTAATAACCTTTGAAATTATTTAAAGAAGGGCGTTCAGAATCATGTACTGAATCCATGGTAAAAGTTTTCGCGTCGATGTCTCTGCCAACCACCCTGTATAGTTTATTATCCAGCCTCAAGATATTTTTTCTCTAGATCAATTTATTACTTTAGTTATAAACGAAATAAGAATTGAGACATCTGACATTTGGAAATGGTGTTTAAAGTGCCTGGTCTTAAGACGCGACGGTGCGACGCGATTCTGGTAGGACAATTTCCATGAAGTTTTCATAGAAATTGTTCTAACTAGAGTCGCGTCGCGCTGTCGTGTCGCGCCTGTTGCGGGAGCCTTTACAAGACTGTTCGGCTTTCTGCTACTGAATAATGTAGCATAAGTTAGCAAAAGTAGAACAAGATGGCGGTCTTGCAGTGGCCTGTAATAGTGAAATGAAGAGTTGGTTAATTGACTAATGTTTCCACACTTTTCTGTGTCTGCTTTTGGATGAAATACTTATTTCTTGTAAAATTAAACTTCCTCGTATACTCATATTTTTATTTCTAGATTAATGGCATATTTCTTTTAGGTACATCTTCTTATATTTACTACACATAATCTTAAATAATATCACGTTATTCTCTTAATAATTTACATTGAGACGGCAAAATTGTTATAATTGTTCACAATTAAAATAAACTTAGTAATTGTTCATACAACATTCGATTAAATTATAATAAGATGCAAACATAAATAGGTACACATCACTTGAAATTACTTAGGTATGTAGAACTATAAAGGCTTAATATTTCTTTACAAATACAAATAAACATTTAACTAAATGTATTTTAAAAATAAACTGTCCTCGTTCGGTAACTGGTAAGGGAAGACCATAATGACTACTGGTTTATTCCGGTAACGTAACTAAATGAATATTGAGCGTTATTATCAACTGATAATTAATCATTGCGATTAACTATAATTTACATGTTAAACATTAATATACGCACACGCCTATGTAATGGAAGACTATACGATTTTGCTGTATAAGGCACACAGAATTCTATCCTATCGATTACAATCAAACATTGACTCTCAAGTGCTCAATATTTGCATAAACTCGTATTTACAAAAGCTTTAAGCAAATTAATTGTAAAATGAAGAACATTAATTAATGGCACTAGTTATTTATTTAAAACTAATTAATGAATATAACGCAGGAATGCTACGTTTCTACGTAAATGATACATGAAATACTGCCTCAGATGTCATCCGCGAATATACACGATAATATTCTATGTCTTAAAACTAAAATAAACCTTTCGTTAAACAGAAAGGAATCATACAAACTCTCATCAAAACTATCTCTATAAAATCTATCACACATTCTAAACTGACCGAGCAAGTAACTCAAGTAAAAGTAGCTTGCATTGCCGAAAGCATCTTATATTTGTTAATAGCTAACACTAGGAACTATATTCTGTCGATGTAGACATACTATGTACAGCTAAAATATATCACAGTTATAAAAGGAATGGAGGATGCGTCACCATGGTCTCCAGGGTTTTTCCTCTGGGGGTTGTTTTCTTGTGACGAGGGCAAGGGGGGCTGTTTCTTCATTCGGAGGGGGCGGGGTCCCCCATCCTGAGCTGGCGGGGGAATAGCAGCGAGTTTCCGAAGACGTGGAGGAAGAAGCGTCCCTTGGTGAGAGTGGCACCAGGTTTGGTAGGGCTCCTAAAGTGCTCGCGTTGACGCCGGCTGGTAGGACCAGAGCGATGTCGCCGTTCGACAACCTCGTTGGTACTAGGCGGACGCCAGATCCGGGACCAGCTGAAATAATAGACACCAGTTAGAACATACATCATGAAAGTCGTGCTTTCAAAATTGTTATGGTAGATTCGGCTATACTGAAAAATCTACCAAGACCAAACCAAGGGCATGGAAACCTTAAAGTTGAACATAAGGGCAGTCCAAAACGATGTTAAAGCATTGTTTAAAACTCACCAGAAATAAAAATAGTAGAATGTTGGTTTTGAGGAGCATCTTCAACGTCCGAGGGTGGCGTGGGAGCTCCAGCAGGTCTCGCCCCGGGCGTGTTGACACACCCTTCCAGATGCCTCACCAATCTTCTCCTCAAGGTTGGCTCGATGCCTTGGAATTTCGACACCTCTGTCACGCAGTGCCTGTATCCGGCACGGAACCGGTCCGGAGAACCAGCGCCTTCAGACCGAAGACCTTCTAAATGCTTCACAGTCATCTCTAGAATGTCAGCCTTCTCCAGTTTCGAATGTCTCGCCGGCTGTAACAAGGATGAAATAGCTGGTAAGGATCTTTATCCCCTAAATATAATTAATGCTCGTGCATAAGCATTAATAAACGAGAGGACATAGCACTACTAGGAATATTAACTTTATGTTGACCCGTTAAACAAATACTTAAATATTTAATATTCATACTGGTTAAGAAAATATAAAATGTCTAGACGGTAATTCCATATACACAAATATTTAATAGATAAATGTTAACATACATCTTTCTTCATTGCATCTAAAATCAACGCCTTCAGTTCATTGAGACAGTTGTTGATGCGCGCCCGTCGCCTCTTCTCCATGATGGGCTTGTTGCTCTGTAACAACACAAACATTTTGTTAATAAAGCCAATTTACATAGACTAGCTTAGAACATTCAGTTGATAATAGACAGGTATCCTTGCGACTTGCGTCAACGCGCCGCATTTGCATCCATTAGCAACACGTGTAACAACTAAATGTTATATGCAAGGTTAAGGCTAGAGTCTAGCACACACACGCAGATTTACCTATACATAAATATTCGCAAAACTAACACAGTCGCATATATTCTCATGAGACGCATGATCAGTTTCCAAGCGGACAAACTTTATGTAACATAGCGCTAAAACATATAAACATATAAGTCAATTTCGTGGTACTTGCATTGTCGTATTATTTACGCTATGTATAAACAACATTGTTATCGCTTTATCGCCGGGTGACACCAAGTAAGGCGCGTGACAAAAAGAGCCATTAATCTCTGGTTACATGCCGGTGACGGCGCGTGCGACTGCCTCAAGGTGAAGGTCGTCCGTGTCGTGATTGGCTGCGCGCGCGCCGTGACACTGAATCACGCGTGGCGGGACCACGTGACGATCAAACCAACGTTACTAATGTGTAACACACCGCCCGCTCGCGTCGCTATCTCTTTGTTAGCATCATCATGATAACTGCGTGTTTCGCCTCTAATCAACAAATGGAAACGAAGCTGTATCGGTCCTTGGCACGAGTCCAACGCGAAAGATCAAATAATTTTTATTTGATAATTCTCGGGATTGGCACTATGTCTAAGAAATAGTAAACTGCTCGTCTATCACATTTGATCTTGTTTCGTTAGCTCTAACACTTCGAGCGAAGTACACAAACGTCACGTTACGTGTTCAAAATTAACTCTTCCTAACACTGTCTGAACGATACGCCAATGTCAGACCGGTGAACAGCTTTATATTTTCACACAAACAAAAATAAAATATAGAACATAGCGTCGCTGGTGCGAGGGCGGGAAATTCTCGCCGCCTTCCGCACGAGACATCGCTTCCGTAGTCGAGGATAAAGGGCCCTCATATTTAATGGCATGAACTCGCTTGTAAATAATTACCAGCATTCTGCTCCTCTACTAATAAAAGCAGAAGATACCTACCTAGTGTTTTCATGATCGGCATTTGTTTACACATTTTTCGAGAAGACACAATAATATATCGCTAAAAATATCACCTTGCATTGCAACTGCCCTTCTACTTAATCATTTTTATCTCTTTATCGGCACAGTATTCAACGCATCGAATGATTTCAACAATACCCACAATAGATATAAGTATTGACTATATTGTTTCTAACAAAAGGAAAATCTCGTTAGAGTCGCCGTAGATTTTCCTGTTCGAATATTCTTAGACGCGTGTGCCTGTAGCGAGCGATATGCTTATTGCTGTAAATGTTCGGAGTAATTACAGAGGTGTGCAAATTGACACGCGCCGTTCCTGTCGCCCTCAGTTAGTGTTTACGCTAAATTGAGAGATGAGGTGACATACGGATTGACAGGAACGTTGTTTATATTGATGTTAAGAGGATAATCAGTTAAGAAAAGTGTGGTCTACCACTCCAGACAGGAAAAGGTATTGTCAATTCAAATATTGTTCAATAATGTAGATGATTCGATGTCTCTCTCTGAAAATGATTTATTACAGAACCTATTATTGATTTCAATCAAATCACTAATTGCAAAACAAGAACATCTCACTACGAGTCAAAATCGTGTGTTTGTTTGTTTAAATGTTTTAAAATATCATAAATATGATGTATTTTATTCATACTAAAACTTTAACGCATATTAAAAACATGAAAGAGAAAATTCATACTGAAACAACCTCGTCTAGTTTTCCGCAGATCGTAAAGACGCCGCGCGCCGTCGTCGCCGGCAGGCGGCACGTGGCGTACGGGCGCCCTGCGGCGTCGCGGCGCCCCGATATAGCGAGCACACACAGATATAAGTACACCGAGTATACCAGCACCCACACCTACCCATTTTACCGCCGCCGCATGCGAATTACATACGCGCCATTTCAATTATCACGTGTATTTCTGAATATATTAACTGCTAACAAAATACCTGTCAGGCGAGTCAAAAGAAACACGACGTTTGTTACACGTTTACATTATTACAATCGCCTTTACAAAATGCCAATAACAAGCCGCTTGTTTGAATGTACCAATTATAAACAGCGTGATATTCATATTTTTTATTTTATGTTGTAGGAGGTTATGAGGAAAACCTGGTATTTTTTATATATCTACCAATAAACATGGTGTCAGGGAGGTCGACGCAAAAACTGATACCATGATTGTGAACGACAAAAAAAATTCAACACAGGGGTCGTTGAAATTTTTCGTCGGTTATATAAAAAAAACTGCTGTTTCATAGAAAAGTGCAATACCTACGCGGTCAAAATGTATGAAACAGCTATTTTTTTTTTAAATAACCGACGGAAAACTTCAACGCAGGGGGGTTTAGAATCATGTACTGAATCCATGGTAACGGGCTTCGCGTCGATGTTCCTGCCACCCTGTGCATGTACACGCTCCCAACCTCTCATCATGATCACTAGGAGCATTATCAGAGGTTGGAAGCGTCGGAGTCAAATGGTTTAATGACCCAAAACAAAACAAAAAAATGTTATCTAGCAGGACGGTACGCTATCTGTCACGCAGTTACGCCCGTAGCCCCACGTAAGTGGTTGACCCGATAACGTCAGCTGATAGTTTCGGATAACAGGTGCTCGATAAAGGCCTCGGTTCGAACAGCTCACGCTGACAGTAATTGATACCCATGTGATAGACTTCTATCCACGAGGGTATCAAGTGTCTGTGTTGATGACTGCCTGAGCTATGCTTGCCTATTATTATAAAATAAGGATCTATAAGAAAGCACCCTAACTCCTTAATATCTACTTCAATGTAGCTTGTCACCTCTATGCTTGTCAAGGTGAAGACTTTAACAATAGCATACTTACCAAATGTAGCGACACTTTCGAGGACAACAAGGATTTCTCTTACAGTTTATGCTAACCCAGATTCATCACAGACTACCCAACTTATAGCGATATCAGTTGCTTCCAACATGCGCTCAACTACCATGTCTTCAATCGAACTAGAATCTGAGGAACAGTCCTAACGTCTAATCTGTGTGGTTCATAAGGTCAGAACAAGATTACGTCTGAACTTCAAAGAGAGACTGTGATTTCTGAGTTTGTTTCGGTCTTTCTTCTCAGAGTAGTCGGATAGAAAACACCGACCTCATCTAGTATTAAAATAATTATTATTTTCGACGTGTAAAAACCCAACTATCTTGGGGTCAGCTGAATATTTTACATGGAGCGACTACCAATCCACCGGATAAGACTAACGACGCTGATAAGATTCGACCGTTATGTCGAACTTGGTTTACGATTCGAATTGGTTCGGGAGTAAGGTTTTAAATCGAGTTCGGATCAGAAGCGAGTTCGAATCGAAAACCAAATCAAAATCGAATCGTTTTCGGGAGTAAGGCCCCTGACCTCCACAACCCATTTACCGAGTAGCACCGATGCCCTTAGCATTTTACAGATAAACATAGGTAATTTTAATTTATCATGTAACATAACCATATGTTATTTTTCTACATCTGTCCATTATTGTTATTACGTATTGGCCAGTGGAACTTCTGTCCTGCCCACACTTTCGTTTACATAACGTTTGGCCCGCGCGCCATGCGGAATGGGTTTAGTCGCGGGGCGCCACGTGCCAGGGTTATCAACTGTCTGCGACCGACTGAGACGCTGGAGTGGAGACTCAGCGACTGCGTTTCGATATTCGCGACGCGCAATTTTATTTTTGTATCTTCTTTGATTTGTCGGTTTCTTCCTGCCGTAAATTATGAGCAATTACGAATATTTTGTTTTGGTTTGGCTGTGGCATCTCAAGATTTGCACAACAATATGGACTGATTGACTTTTTTTCCCATTTCGAGATCAAAAGGCTTGACAAGTCTAGGATGAATTAGGAAGACAGTAGACAGACAGTTATCAGTCTCAACTATGACATTATAAACGTGAATTCATTCAATTATCTAAATAACATAACTAATTCACTCCTCACAGTCACAAGTCTATCTTAAAACCGTCAATTCATATCTCTCTCGCCACAAAATTCCCAGCGACATTCCCAATTGATATTAACGCATAGCGAATGGGGCGAGAGACATGATCAAGTCGTCAATATTTATTTACTAGGAGCAGCTGAGTCACGCTATGCACCCTGGTTACCCAGCGTGCCTTGCCATTGGCTCTCTTATGGACAGGGATCGTCAACCTTTTTCCTAATTATCTAATTGAAACAAACAAATCGAAGAATGCTGCGTTCGCGGTACGATGCTGCGTGTAGAAAGCTATAAATATTGCGTTTCTATAACATTTGTAATTTTTCATTTGATAGTAACTCCTAATAATCTTCTACATTTCATGAAACTACAAGAATCTATCGAAAGCACTATCAGACCCAGAATTCAGTAATTTGCCGTATGGTCATAAAAGGCGTTGCATCTTTTCTAATTTCTAGCCCTCCCGTTTCTAGCCTCATCTCATACGGACCGCAGGTTGAGTACCCCTACAGACGGTTATTTTGCTCTGTCTGGCACTCGCCCAGTGGTCATTACACATTCGTAACTCCTAAATGTATACGTTTGACAGATCGGTGCTAATGCATGCGATAAATAGCTATGCAACGGAGCTACGCGACGCCATGCCCCGCCGCGCCGCCCGCCGCGCCATTGTGACCTTCTGAAAGATAAGTCGTTTTATCTCCCAGAATATTATGCATATACCTCTACGTTGCCCAGTCGGTATTGTCTGAAATGCTTTGTTCATGAACGAAGATATTGAATGAGATATCATTTTCTGATTCATTTCACACGCATTCCGCATTGACACAAAATTGTACTGAACTACATACGAGTAACTAATTACATCGTTTTAAGCCATTTTATCAGGTTTTTCACGTCAAATTATACAAGTATAAGGAAGTAAGAATTAAACATCGTATTACATCGACTTAATATAGATACTAGCATCACTAGTGCCGCCTCTATCATTACTCCTAATGATGACTGTAAGGATTAATTATCGTGTCTTTGATGTGAAGCGATTATTATTGGACGCTGTTATCTGAGACAGTTTTACAGTGTGTAATTAAAAGACGTTAGTCAAACGGTGGATTCACGGAATCCTCGAAATATCAGAGTGCGGAATGTTTTGATAGCAACACGAAATGTGTGGAAAAAGGTCCACTCTGGTTTTATAGCGCATTGCTATTAATATTGATTACAGGTTTGCCTTCTCATTTATTTATTTATCGAGCTAAGCCGTGTTGCGCCGTTGCGTCGCGCCAGTCTGCATGAGGCTTTCCAGAAGCATATAAAAGACTTAAGTTTCTTCAAGCATATTCAAGCAGCCTACTCTAGTATCAACGGTGAATCGGAAATTGGAGGATTTGTCAAAAGGGGGCTTGTTTCCGGATTCTGACCTCATCACCACCTATCAGATGATATCAAATAAATGGAACAGTCATCTTGAAAAATACCTATAGTTCCTCCGAACTCCAAAACTGTCCGCTCTTGACGGCTGTAGCAAGTTCACCTTCTGTGTCAGTTAGTATTGTCTGCCATCGCTTGGCAGTTGGCACGGACTGCCAGTGGGTAGCGGGCGGCCGCTGGCATGCGCTTGGCAGCCACGCGCCCGTCGCGGCGTCGCGTGCCAATGCGTGGGAGCGGACGCCGAACTTCCGCCACGCTATAACAGTTCGCCAGACGTCTAGATGGGCCAGTGCTACATGCTTTTTGTTTTTAGTAGCCGAGACGTGTTATGATGATCTATTGACGGAGAGTAAGCTTGAGTCTACACCATTTGATGATCAGATGTTATTACCATTTGATATTTAATGCGATTAGCCATGGAAGTTTCTCATATATCTCTAAATTAACACTACAGTGATAATACTGTTAACATTTCAAACAACAATTCAAAAACTACGCCTTTCACTAAAGATTCAAAACATTCTTCTCCATTTAAGGCGTGTAACAAGCCCACGCCTTTAGTACGATACAATCGAGAAGCCTTATCTAGAGCTGGTAGGTCGCTGTAGGCGGTATCGGTCGGTGGCGTCGACACGTGGGCGTTAGGCCGGTCACACGCAACGCGCCGACGGCTTATCTCACGGCAGCCATGATGTTTATCATCGCATGATGGATTGCCAGCCGCCTAATAGCTTCCTCCAGTCACAAGAGACGAGACGCGTGTAATTACGCGTCAGCATCCATCTACTGTCTGCTACGTGTCTTGTACAGTGATTAATATGGGTACTACGTCGTGTGATCGATCGGATAGGTGATGGACGAGGCTGTCTTTCCAATTGTACCTATCAAATTATCTGGCATCTGCTGTGCGTAGGGACAGGACATGTTTTTAAATAGCATCAGCTTCTTTTGTTTCTCTGGCGGGATACAGTCAAGAGACAGGCTTCTCAGAATAATTTAGTAACAGGGCACATTATAGATTTAAAAAGTCTGTTCAGAATATGAAATGTAACTATCAAATAAACGTATCCACAAATCGCGTCCACTTCTGAATGTGACAGTCATAAAAACACAACGTTGACAGGTCTGGGGCGGCATCTCATTCATTATGCTATCCTATGACGCATTCTAGCGTCCTGGTGTAGGCGACCACTTCGGGGGAAGGGGGAAGAGGGGACGTTCCCACGACAATTAGCCCACGGCGCGTCACCCACGCGACGCCCACGCCTCACTGACTCACACTCCTACTGTCTGGACAGCACTGAGGGCTGACTCGGCGAATACTACGATTTATGGATTCTGGCAACGAATTTTAGAACGTGTTGCCGTGTTTTACGTTGGCGATTTGTTCATGTAGGGATGGTCAGCAGGATGGACAGGTGACCTTCGTTCAAACTAGGAAGGAAATGAATTCGAACTGATTCGAAAAAACAAATGAACATCGCAAGCAGAGATAATAAACGGAAGATTGAATTATTAAGCTAAAGTAGAAAACAATAACAAGAAACGCAAAAGTTCATATCCATCATCATCAAGTGAAGGTGCTCATCCATCTTGCCTTTTAATATGGCGGACACACTTGGCACGTATTACAGAAAGTTTTCATAGATCATGTGCCACGCATACAAACAAAAGATTATACAACCGTCGAAGACAGGAAGTGCCAAACTAAATGCCAAATTATCAAGACTTTGGTAGTTTTCACCCGGTGGTAATTATTCCATTAAGTTTTAGGAAAACTGAAGCATGCATTGCTTACTATCAACTGTGTTTGAGTACAAAATATCACACCACAAACCTTCCGATAGCAACTAAAATGTCATTACCAAGCCTCGACTCATCAAAACCCAGCAAGTGATAACCCTAGCCTGCCACTAAGTCGGTTGGAGTGGCTGGCATGATAAGAGGGATGCGATGTGGGTGGCGCCTGAGTGTTGCATTATTTGGTGTTAACGCGCTCGCGTAGGATTAACTCGAAGCCGACTTCACGCTGCGTGGGAAAATGTTTGCGGCGCTTAAAGGTTAATTAAAACAACCTACTGTTATGTAAAAATACTTCCTATAATTTGGTGGTATCCTTGTTTTGATTGTTGATAATCTACAAAAGAATAAAACAGTACCTTTACGTTGTAGATTTATCCTGTATTGATAGCAGCAGACTTGATGTAAATTAATTACTCAAACTGTTATAAGTCTCAAAATTACAGGTGAGGAAAACGAGAGCTACGTTTAACACGTTCAGTGCCGTGAGCCCTCCTGGAGGGTTAATCTAGTTGCATATGGGAAGCCGGGAGCCATCGCGGAGGGCTTATTTTAAATTTAGGTTATCTTAGCGTATATAGCATTATAAACCGTGAAAATAAAATCTGATAATATTATAACAAAATTTATTAGTTTATGCGTTGGTTTAAGAAAACCGAAGCATTTTTTTTTGTGGTCATAGTTACAAATATTCACAAAAATTTTAGGAAACTACTTAAGGCAAGAAGACCCCTGAAAACACAATTTTACTTCGTTTTACAGAGTTTTATAACACGGTTTTAAACCTAATGCCGTTAACCGTCCGCGATGGTTAACTTTAGCGCAAACGTAATGCCGGCAACCCTCCCGGAGGGTTCACTTCCAAATGTATGGCGGTATGGCGTATGAGTTCTATGAAAAGTGGGTGGAGTCGAAAGTGTTAAAAAGACTATCTAGTGAATACGAATAAAACAGCTATGACAAAAAATACAATATTTTCATCTAAATCTGAACGATTTTGAACCCTAAACGAGTGTCTGCAATTCAAAAACACCTACATATTTATCACATTAGCAATCTCCAACGGTGTGTCTCATATTTATTTACCGCTACGCGTCACAGGTTTTCCTGAAAATGTCTCGTGTGACAAACGCTACGAGATTGTCGGCTCATATTTATTTATACGAACTATTTCAAACATTACCTTCAGATAATTACCTTATTGTAAACACATCGGAGAACAGCAATCTAAAATAAATAACAGTTCTAATGTGTAAATGACACTACAGGTAGAATTTATTTTTAGGGTTCCGTACGTCCGAATGAAAAAACGGAACCCTTAGAGGATCACTCGTGTGTCTGTCTGTCTGTCACAGCCAATTTGCTTTGAATCTAATAGATCGATTTAGAGCAGACGCACTTGGCCGGTTATTTTAATAACTACGTAGGTAGGTATACTCTAACCACGACCCCGACAGGACTGAGTGTGAAAATACTTAAATGAAAGAAAGAAAGAAAGAAAAATGCGTTTATTGGCATTACAGCAGAAAAATACACCTTATAAATAAAATAAAAACAGGAAACGATGATTATAATGCCAATAAAGCCTCAGCTCAGCATACATGTCAGATGGATACAAAACTAAAATAATCTCAATGGTTACCTTGCCGACATTTTATTTAAGATAGTTTATTACGCTCCAAACAGACTCTCTTTCTCTCTACACTCCGGACTGTAGTAACCGCACGGTTCGGAATAATTGAATTTTATCAACATCGCCATAAAAGTCCTCTGCTAAACATAATAAAGACCAACTGTGGAAAGTGCAAACCTTTTTAAAAAGCTATGTTCGGTTATGAGACTCCAAATTTTATCTTTTGTCAAATGTCAAGATTCGCCGTTGCTGTTGTTTCGGCTAAGCAATCTTAACAGAGGGGCAATACTCATATATATTTCAGAACATTCGTATTCTAATCTCAGTATCAATCTGTCAAGAATGCCTGTTTTTAAATTGTTGCTGAGATCAGATCGCTACTAGATTCTGATCCTTTTTAATTACAGGAATTGGCCTTCTGCGCTCGGGAGATTTGATCACTGAACCAGCGACGTGGTGAGCCATAGAAATCGTGGGGAAAGTCTATTATATTGTGTCCAAGATCTTACAGTACATAAGTGTAAGTAAGAGCTTCATAGTGATTTGCACGTCTCGACACACAGAATCGTGACACGACTAGCAGTTCGCATCGCCTCGCTAACATGCGAGCGTGATGCACCATCCTTGCTTACCCTCTAAGTGGCAATATGAATGCACATAAGCTAACTAAAAGCACACGATCTTGTTGCTAAAGAGATTACTGAGTAAATCTAGGAAAATACGCCGTTACCGTACCGATCGATAAACTTTTGAAAAATAATAGTTTTAGACCGGCTTTATTTCGGAGTTTGTCATTAATTTTATTATGAATAATAGCTTAATAATATAAAAATAATCAAAAATAGAAATACATGAATTTATTTTGTATTAGTAAAAAAATATATCACGTAGGCCTACGAAAGTCTACGAAGTTCTACTACGCCGTAGACTTCAGATTCGACTATAATGTAGGTCTACATTGTAGCCTGAACTATAACTTGAAAATGATATGTTAAGAATATATAACATTGTAGGTGTTAAATAAAAAATAAAATTATAAATTCCAAAAACAAAAATAAAGAATAATAAAACATAAGAAAAGTAATTAAAAAATAAAGCGCGTTGATGATTTTCTTTAATAGCACTCTATTTACGTTTTGTAACCCACAATCTAGATAAATATGAAAAACCTTTATATTTATTTAAACAAAAAAAAAAAATATAAAAGAAAACAAAGTAAAAAATAAACAAACAAAACTGTAGCTTACCCTTCTATTATCACCACTCTTCTTCTGTTCAACCTGGGTCGCTGAAGGGCTCATATTCACCACCACTGGGTTTGCAGCGGCCTGCTGAGGGCTACCGGCAATACCCGTCACCATAGTTGCTAATTAACACTTCACTAAAAAAACATCCAGTACGTAAGAGCAATCACAGCATCATTAGATAAGGGAGCGTGTGGTACGTGCGCTCGGTCCTGCGGTCGTCGCGCGACTAAGCGCAGGCCGCGCGTCGCGCCGGGTCGCGCGGCGGGCACGCGCGCCGTTCTCGCGGCGCGGGCGCGGCGCAAGGCGTCTCGCGTGCCTCCGCGTTATTACACCGAGCTCCATTATAGTACGTCACGTTTAGTTCTCTTTTTTTTTGTTTGAGATTAGTGGCTTATGTTAATGATGTCATCACTCTTTTTAATTGTTTATGTTGACAGTTGGAATTACAATGCCACAACGAGAAATATTATGTCTGGCTCTGCTATTATGGGTTAAGCTTGACCTTCAGCATTTCATTGCCGCCTTAATATTCCAAAGCGATTAGGGTTTGCAAATTCTTGACGACTATAAACAGAAACAATGGAACATATGATCTTAGAAAAGATGAATCAAAAAGGCAACGACCTTTTTGAAGTTTGTGTGTTCGTAAAGTCCAATCCTAATCTATTTGTAAGAGCTCGTGATATTTATACACGGGATAATGTCTACCCTCGTAACTCCAGACATGGTCAGCGACTAGTGTTAGATTTTGCACCAAAGACTGCGGTGTTCAAAAAAAATTGCTCAGCTATGTGCGTTAAAATTTATAATAGGTTACAAACAGACATTCAAAATCTCCCCCTACCAAAATTTAAGAAAACGCTTAAAGAGCTACTGCTTAAAAAAATGATTTACTCGGTAAATGAATGGCTACAGGAATAAGGAAAATATTCTATATATAAATATTTTAAATAATGTGTGTTGTGTATTATTAATTCAACGTAGAAATGACTGAGTTTTATTGGCATTTGACAATGTATTTTACCAGGCACATAATTATTTTATTGACATTATATAAGACTATGAATTTCGGAGACACGTATTGGCTAAGACCACGGGCTAAGACTAACCATTATTTATATTTCTTTATTCCTTTTTACTTTTAAGAAAACGATTCACATGCCATACCACAGGCTAAATAGAATTATAAGACCAAATAATGTAACATGGAAACCACCGATTGTATTTACTCTATTTATACGTGAATAAATGAATTTGAATTTGAATTTGAATTTGAATTTGACCGTTACATAAATATAAAACTGAAGGTCTGAACTCCAGCCAACATAACTGAAGTTCAATGAAATCCTTCATTATCTCTCACCCGCGAGTCACGTTATCACACAATGGAGCCGCGCACTTATTATTCAAACACAGCCGACTCTGACATCAGTCGCGACGCCGCTCTCCTCTAATGTATTGACACTGAGCATAAATTTGTTCGCGTCTACCGTCCGACTTCAAAGCAGCCGCCCGTCGCTGATACAGCCTCTGTTTTGCATATGCAAAGGTTCGAGCTGACTTCGGGCTGGCTCGGGCCGGCCCACCCGCTAGCATTGTCCTACATGCTTGAGATCTTTATTCAAATGATCTATTGTATTACTGAACGTAGCTAATTAGGGCTTAACATGGTGGTGCAAAGGCGGGAAAAAGTAAGCGGTTAGTACACTGCACAGGACTAATTAGTAAGTGTACACTTCTTAGATTTAAAATCAAATCTATGCAGTTACCATGTATTGCATTAATAGTAGTTTTAAACGTGACAAGAAAAAAAAACCTGTGAATAATATCTCATCTTAATTTTACTTGCACATAAAAAGACACACGTTCAGAGCATTAATACCTACCCAGGTAGCGGTTTAGAATTTGATATTCAAGTTAAACAAGTTTCAAAATGAGTAGGTATAAAATAAAACCTGAATAAGGTCGCCATTGGTAGAGATTAATTTAGGGTCTGTCAGATTGATGAATCGATGAGCCTCAAGGGTCACCTATAGGTATATGAAAGTTGACTGTTGAATTCCCGTCTTTTGCAATATTGGCGTGTCAGTCCACAATTCCACAACTCCAGTTTCTGTCAACCTGAAAATTTTATTAGAGAAAAAGTAAATAACATGCACACTTTACTCGATTTGGGAGCATCTCAGAACCGGTAGGGATCTGAAGTAGTGCATATTACCATTAGGTTCACTCATTTAAATATTTGAAACGCTTCCCTATATCTTTCTAGAAAGGCTGATGGATTAGAAACGACTTGTTTAGTTGAGTTCACATTTCCGAGATTTCATTGCTACACCTATTTAGAGGGACTAGTTAAGAATCTAGGTGCGGGGAAGGTTCAATCGTAAATAGGAAACTTTCAACGCCTGCGCCCGTTTGGAGGTACGTATGGAGATATTTATCAAATGAGAGCAAATCTAATTTATTTAGATTAGATAGATTAGAGAGCAAAACTTAAAGAATATCTACAGCGGAATATTAGTCTTTTCCCAACTATTCTGGAGTCGGCTTCCAGTCTAACCGGATGCAGCTGAATACTAGTATTTTACATGGAGCCATGGCCTATCTGACCTCCACAACCCAGTAACTGGGTAATACGATACTGGTAATACTTGGTAAGACTGGTTGTCAGACTTTCGGGCTTCTGACGACCCGTAACGACTTAACGTGCTTTGCACGGAGGAGTCTCGGTATGTAAAAATGGTCACCCATTCACAGAACAACCCCGGTAAGCGTAACTTAACCTGATGGATCGACCCGTGCGGCTGTTATTACTTTAGCCTCGAGCTCCTATAAGTTCTAGAGGACAAGGAACGAAAACGGAACATTTTAATTTTTATATCAGATTTCTGAGAAAATAACAGTGACTGTTAAATTGTTGCGGTATTTTCGGAAGGAACAAAAACAACAAACTGTTACAATTAACGCTCAACATATTTGTTTAACAACAGCGATGTTTTACTGCAACTGCTGCGCTGCCATAAAACCTTTTTAGACAAAAGTCCTGCTCGATTTTACTAATTTTTATGAGTTCAAAAATAGAGCATTCCTTTGATTTGGTTTGCTGTTACAATTTTTTTTCTATTGTTTGCTCCAATTTTTTACCGGAGCGACCATACCGTTACTTAAGTACAAAACAGAGACAAATCAAAACATTACCGTAACATTTGACTTTTTGGTTATGTTAAGAAGTTTACCTTAAGTGCAGAAATTCTATGCCCAGCCGGTAACTTTTTAAACGCAATCTCGACCCAGTTTCGAATATGTTTAAACGCAAATTTAGGGATTCCAGTCCAAAAGTGATACCTGAGAGGATTTTCATGTACCATAAAAGGTAATTAAATAAAACGAGGTTTTCCTTTAACGGTAAAGTATTTACGTGTTTCTTAAGTTTATAAAACCAAATCGATTTAATTAACATTTAAATTGTGAGTAAATCCACTCAGTGCCGGAGATTTGTCTGTCGCGCATAGAGGCGCGGGTTCTATTCCTGTGCATAGATATAAAATCAAACTTACGTCATACATCTAGCCCTGCCCTGCCCTCAGTCTACTGTCTACGTAAGTGATTTGTGTATCTACCAACACCCACGCTAGAAATCTTCCATGTGCCTACGAGTGTAAATGTCTATTAGCACTTTGATTAGTGGCAACACACAAAACAAGCCCACTAACGACTCCCACTAATCAAACTCTCCGTCGTAAACGAGACTTTACTTCAAAGCATCTCTTTTCATAAAAATCATAAAACTAATTTAGTACGGTGCGACTTTACACACAATACTGAGCGACGTACAACTTTCTGATGTAAATAAACCTATCTCGGTGACATTTCGAGCCCATTCTGTGCAGAACAAAGCTCGGTACGGGCTCATTATGAGGATCGTCTTTCGCCGTCTCGCCTATTATGTCAAACGACACGTTATTAGCTGCGCACGTCGAAGACCCAGCCTTCGTATACTTACATCGTTTATTTGTTCGCTTACTCGGCTCCCGCTGTTCGAAGAAGGTCTGAAATGCCCAAAAACAAACCCTTTTGTCGCTGACAACGCAAGTTTTATTGCTACCGAAACCAAAACCGCTTTTTGGAACCGCTCTATAATTACTTTTCCGTTGAAAATCTCGTTTCGTACGCTTTAATTTACCACCGGAGCGAATCAGCCGATGCGTTTGTTTGTTGTGAGCATACTAGCGAATGGGCCTTGCTTTCTCCGGTAGAAATAATTAAATCTGGAGGCAATACTTTTATGATTAGCCTGATGATGATGAAGGTAGATTTTAAAACATTATATGAGAAAAAATATACAATTATGGGCTTCAAATGGTCTGAAATAAACTTTGTATTTCAGGTTCTTATTTTCACAACTTACATAAACAGGACGTGTACGTAGACAGTCGGTGGTGCTGTAGGTTCCTGCTGACCTACACCAATTTTATCATATAGAGGAAAAACGCCAAAAGGACGGTTACAGGGTGCACGTGTAAAGTTCTAAAATAAAAACTCAGGAGAAGAGCAGAGGTTCAAACGTTACAGCTCTACCTTGTAAAATTATTAAATGGACAGTTGACATACCATCCAGACCATTCAGAACTTATTCATGTTGTTTGCTAAGTACTGTTTCTGCTACGTCACGGTATTGCACAGCGCATAAAATGAGGACGCACGAGTTAAATATCTTACT
Source organism: Agrochola lota (assembly GCA_947364205.1). NCBI lineage: Eukaryota > Metazoa > Arthropoda > Insecta > Lepidoptera > Noctuidae > Agrochola > Agrochola lota. The sequence goes on from OX376232.1 coordinate 8,844,758, forward strand.
AAATTAATATTGATTTGTGGGCGCTCAAACTGTGCGTGTTCAGACTGCTGAGCTGCGCTGACGCAATAGCTGCGTTATCATCACTATTTGCTGCAGTGGGCAGGTATGTTTGTATAGAGAATATGGAGATAATTAAACCATGAACCACCTACCTTAGAAGATATAAACATAAAAGTACTTAGTTTATGATATGTCAGCGATTTAAATCTCTGTTAAACATAATGAATAGTGATCTAGGCATAGTATTTAACCCCTCGCCTCCCGCGGACGCGATATCGGCGAGACACAATGGCTTATTAAGTATTCTTTTAACAACGGGATTTTATGTATTATTTATTTATTAAAGAACACCAACAGCATATACATTCAACATTGGTTTAAAAATAAAAATAATTAGGAAAGGTATCACGGCTAATATATACGCAAATTATTGGTGTACATAACATTTGATGGATAGATAAGTTTAATTATAGAAATATTGAATCGCCTATTGTTTTGTCAGACGTTGCCGTATGCAATGTATCTTAGATATGATTTTATGCTTACCGAACACATTGTGTGTAGTTACAATTTGCAATTACAGGTACTTACCTGACATTTAGCAGCTTATTGCTGAAAATGCCTTTCTTGTTGCAAATCAAGCTTCGACATTTATATTAGACAGGTAGGACCTATGTAACGTGAATAGATCATGCAATCTAAGTAGGTATATTTTAGAAATTATTCCACATTACCCCATACCTACTCACCACTATTAAACTTGGATATACGAGTACCTATATCTACCTAATCAGACTGCAGGTGATACGTTAAACTAGGAAAGATCTAATAAAAAGTAGTTGTTGGTATTTATTGATAAAACCATCAGCAGGACACGCGCGGTCATCAAAGCGCGGTGCCTTTCAAGACATGAAAGACAGGTGTCGACACAACATAAAAGCCGAAACAGACAGTACCTACAAACAGATCATAACATCCCCGTTATGCTATCACCCCTAACCGAAGAGACCCAAAGACGCAACTATTGTTTGTACCTTCAAGCTGCAGAACAAAAAATATAGTTGAACAGCCCATCGCCATAAACACATCGGTCGTTAAGAAGCTTTGTTCCTTGTATTTCTGTTACCCGCCTTTGGCGGCTCGTAAAGTTTTTCTTAAACTTTATCGCAGATCGACCGTCGACGTCCTTTCGGCCATTCGCACACCGAAATTGACGGGTTGAACCGAAATCGACAAAAGAACAATATACCGAAATGTTAGCAAACACGCGCTTAACAATAATACTTTGTGAACAGTTAATTGCAAGGGTTTGCCAATAACCTCGGCTTTGTTCGCAACTCTTTTATTTACAGAAAGTTTACGACAACGCCGCAGAATAAATATTTTAAGGACCCGTTTTTTAACTGTTATTTTCGGCAATTACTTTGGGGCAGTGTGGTAAAAAATTACCGAAATAAAGTGCATAGATTTTTTTCAACTAACACAAGGAACCTATAATTTCACAAAATAAAACCAACGTTGTTTAACTTCTAACTTTGAGGACGGGCACAATCACGCGCAGAACAGAATGCGGCACCTGCCGTATACGCAGCAATCATTCGAAAATTGACGACTGTCATAATTATACGTGAACCACACCTCGTTAGGAAATAAACGCTCGCATCCCGAGCGAGGCCTCACTTCGGGGAGTAAGCAAATATTAGTATTGACGCCCGGTCCTCTGGCTCTGTAATTACGTGCGATGGGCCACGGGCGGAGGCAGCACCTGATAGTGTCGAAATTACTCGTGAATTTCTCTCACACCCCAACAAAGTACCAAAAAAATATCAACCATTAAGACTTCAAATCGATTCTACTGTTCACTGCGGGTTCCGTCTTCAATAATACACAAAATATCGAACCCCAAAGAGCAATGGAATAAAAATAATTATGATCTTCGCATTCTTGCTCGCGGTGGACTCTGCCCGCAAGTTATAATTTTCTCCCAGTTGATGTAAAGCATCCACAAAAAACTAACGCTACACGCGACATGGTTTCAATTCTGAATTTTATGTTTATTTTCATAATTTCATGTAAATTTTCAATATAGGCAGGGAAAGAGTAAAAATAAAAAGCTATGATATTTCGTAAAATTTATTGGCCGTCGCTAAAAAAATAGGTTCCTACGTCATATACATTATAATTTTATTTACATTTACCTTGCATATATAAGTTTTAAAATAACAGCAAATAAACTTAACGTGCCTTTTTAACATTTTGGTTAGCAATTATTGGGAATTCCTATTAAGAAAATTGACCTAAAGGGAATTCAAATGAAACATGCTAGAGATTCTAAAAAAACCAAATAACAAAATTATCTTATGCTAATAAATACATAAAAAATAAATGAAATATAACACAAAATTGTTAATAGTATTAAAAGGTATCTAAATAAAAATAACATCGTAATAAAATAAAGTATTTTTGTATGATTACATTTGTAATAAGGTCATCACATCATGAATACTGCTGAATGATTACAGTTGAACTCTCTGAAACTTAAATTAATTGAGTAAATACATTAAAATAATTGTAAGCACGCTCTGTTTGGAATGATTATCGTGATAAACTGATTATTTGTATATTTGATTGATTCAATCTAAATAACAAAAGGATATTCTAATTTTCAGAATTTATTATATCATAATTATAGAAATAAAGATTATGAGAAAAAAATCCATATTTATCCGAATTTTATCAGAGAATTTCCACACAATGTACAAACTCCAAAAATAATTATACAACACAAAAAACAGAGAGGCATGTTTTACAAAAGTGAAGACAGGAAGCGTCTTTGGCACGCACTGCACTAAAATCAGCGTAATAATAATTAGTATAAGTGTAATAATTGTGCACATTGATGATTTGATGTTTTGTTTGATGAGAGCTGGAAGTTTACATTCATTAAAATTCATTTTAATGGAAGATTTGAATATTTCTACAGATGACTGAAATCTTATATTGAAATTATTATTTTTTGATAATACATTCATTATTTAAGATTGAAAATTATTGTTTTATTTTAGTTCATTAACCTAGCGATATTATCAGGGTTCAGTGTTCGAAAAACGGTTTTTTTTTTGAAAATCACTTACTTTTGTTTTCTATTAGATTTTGCTACTACTTGTGTACCCGATTATATTTGAACATTACTTGTACTATCAACGAATTTCATATCTAAGTAATTTGAAAACAAAATCCCGTGAACAAGATGACCACATTTGTTTCACACAATGATCACAGATGTCTGCCCCTTTTTAGGGCAACAAAAGAAAGAAAGATGACAAAGTTTTTAATGTTATTTATTTAACAGTTTATGTACACACATTATAAATAGACAAGAAGAAAGGAACAGAAAAAAAACGTACAAAGGTGATGCTGATGCTGATGGTGGTGAGGTTTTAATGTTTTTATACTTTGGGACTCATCAAAAATCTGATGCTGCGATGCTATTGGTTGATGAGATATCTATAGCGGCCGAGCGCTACAAGCAGAAATAGTCCTTACGGTGTATATATTTGAAATTCTTTGATAGTAAGTACATGTGCCGTTATTTCATGATCAAAACGTTTTCAAGTTAAAATTGTTTTAATTTTTACGTAGTAAATGACCAACGATGAATTTACCTCATTTGTGCATGTTCTTCATGGCCTTAACAATAAAGGATTTGAGATCGAGGAAATAGTCTGATGAGCCTCGTATGACATTATCGTAGACAGGTTTTCGTTTCTTGCTTGAGTGTAATTACAAGAGTGCGGTTAACGTCAGGCGAGAAACTCACCTCGTGTAAATGAGCTTTAATTATTTATTTAATGTTTCACTGAATTATGAAAGATTTCATGAAATAGGTCTAATTACGGTAAATTACGCCGATAACTTCTTTAACACTTTCGACTCCACCCACTTTTCATAGAACTCATACGCCATACCGCGATACATATTGGAAGTGAACCCTCCGTGAGGGTTGCCGGCATTACGTTGGCACTAAAGTTAACCATTGCGGACGGTCAACGACATTGGAGGTTTAAAATCATGTTATAAAACTCGTGTTATTCAGGGGGTCTTGTCGCTATACGTAGTTTCCAACCTTTTAATTTTTTAGTGAATATTTGTAACCGTGAACAACCAATACATATACTAATAAATCTTGTGAACGTTCACGGTTTATAAGGCTGTATTCACTAAAAACAAACCTAAATTTAAAATGAGCTCTCCGCGAGGGCTCCTAGCATCGCATATGCGACTAGGTGAACCCTCCAGGAGGGCTCCCGACACTGAACGTGTTAAGTTAAAATAATTGTCATATCCACAATGATGTTTTAAACATCATAAAATTACCAGTAGGATTATTTAGCTAGGAATGATAGATTTAAAATAAAACCCGTTAAGATTGATTTCATTAGTAAATGAGAGCATGAATGTTAACTTAATTAAAATTTTAAAAATTAAGTGTTGTAGTTTTTGTGGCTGACATTTTGAACTTTGTTCTACTGCCATATTTGTATAAATAAATTGGCTAATTATTCGCTACAAGTTCGACACATAATATGCACTAAACTTCAGTTAATTCCTCTAATAAAAACAGTTAAGTAAAATTTTCTCCAATTAGAAATTTAATTTTGAGCAAAATATAGCGAAGACTTTAAATTATTGACATCTTTTTACTGCCTGTTTTTTTTAGTCTCTCATTAAATAGGGCAGATTAATGTATAAAAATTCCTTAATTTCTCCAAACGTGTTGTTTTTATTCGATTTTTTTATTTGTCGAAATAAATTATTAGTTTTTGGCTTTTCTAATACGCTACACAATAAAGAACATTAAATTAATATTACCTGAATATTTACCCGAAAATTGCTTTGGCCGGTTGTTTCGGACAGTTTTAAAATTTTATTTAAAAGCACCATTTAAGTTTTAAATAGTGATAAAATGTTTAAGATGAATTTAAAATCTAAACACGATCGATCTTCTCGTCGCAAATGACGCCGCCGTTACAGGATACTCATAAGATCACATTTATTAAGAAAACACACTCGAATCTACATGACAAGTCTGACAATTCGTCAGAAAATGTCACATAATTTAAACACAGGGATATAATTTGAACACATAAAGTAAATCATGTTTTTATACCAAAATCGATCTTCGACATTCGTATTTATCACAGGTTCGGGACTTACATCTAAAATATAAAAGTAAATCCGTGATATACAGACATTGAATTAATAAACCTTAGAATAAGTAAAGCTTGTCAACTCTGAAATGACGCGCTCCACTGCCCCATATACGCACACGGTGATGCGGTAGTGGAGCGCGTCATTTCAGAGTTGACAAGCTATAACAAGTGTAACCATACCTCACTTTTATTGTCGATTCAAAATGATAATATTGTTTGTCAACAACATGTACACAACTTGACAACAGATAAAATTGATTAGGTTCTTTGAAACTTAGGGAACTTAATTTCCAAAGATATTTAGGACCCATTCATTCTTGACCTATTTCGAAAGTAAATTAATTTGCATATATAATTATTATTTACCAAAAACAATACAAACGTGAATCCATGTTACGAACTTGGCGAATAAGTTTATGAACTAATCGTTCCTTGTTTATGCCTTCATCTTCATTTGTGACGTTGTCTATGATTCGGGGACCAGAATGCTTTCGACGGGCGCTGGCGCCGTCATGTCGTCGAGATCGGAGCGCGACCAGTCCTGGTGAATAAATAACATAAAATTTGTCATGATTTCTTTACTTTTAAGCGTAGAAAAGGCTTGGAGAATACTGCAAGATGGTTTTCATAATTAATTGAGAAACATTAACAGAAATAATTCTTGCAAAAAATAAAGGCTTGTGCAGACCAGCGCGACTTGTCGCGCGACGCGACACCGGTTATTGTTATACTGTGAAGTTTTCTTAGAAATTGTATTGTTCGTGTCGCGTCGCGCTGGTCTGCACAAGCCTTAAATTAACACTTTGGGCCAACATTTAGGTATTCCCAATGTCCATTCTCAATGTTTTACTGTGAAGATATTATGTTTACGGGTGTATCTAAATATTATTGTTCAAAATCGAAATGCTGCGCTGCAGAAAAAGCATCGACTTCGTTTCTCAGCAACGTTACCAATCGAAGTAGTCGCAGTAAGAAAGCGAGAGCAATCTTTATAGTTCGTAGTGCGAATACGGGGATTTTATTTTAGACACCTTTTGTCATTTATTTTATTTTGTTATTTATTTTTAGCCTGTGTTATCCCACTGCAGGGCTCAAGACAGCGAGGAGAGGAAAGGAGAAAAGGAGGCTTCTTTCTCCTTGCCACTTCTCTCTGTCTTGAGCTAATGTAGACCAATCCTGTCTGTAGGCGTCAAGCTTATCTCGCCATTTTCTCCTGGGTCTGCCTCGATATCGACGGACGGTTTCTGGGACTCACATGGTGGTAGATTTGGCCCATGACTCATTCGACATGCGGCTAACGTGTCCGGTCTAGTCCCAATTAAGCTTGGCTGCTTTTTGGGAGACGTCAGCGATTTGTGTTTTGGAGCGCAGCACTGTGTTCCTAACTCGGTCTGTTAATCTGACTCTAAGAATGCTGCGCTCCATTGCTCGCTGGCAAAATTCAAGCTTGGACCTCTGTCTTTTGTCATATTTAACTTTAATAAACATCATAATTATCATTTCAGCCTGCCACGGTTTGGACAAATAAATAATTGAAGTACCTGTTCTTCTGTGCTCGCGAAGAATAAGTAGAAAAGATTGGCTCCGAGATCGATGGCTGCGGCCAAGTAGAACACCTCACGCCATTGCCCCAGAGTTTGCTAAAAATGATATATTATATTTAAAGAAACTATTCGTTATTGTTGACATGGACGGATGGATCTTCTATATTGTGGAGAGTACACGAATCGAAAATTCACGAGGAGTTCGGTTAGAACAATGAAAAAAAAATGTTTTTGAGACGCTAATATTATATTAGCGCAACAGTTAAAGCGCGACTCATGTGCTCGATCCTTAAAGGTGTGTCCAAACATTGAGCTGCAATCGTGCGCGGCTGCCGCGCTGTGATTGGACGATTGCCGCGCGAACATTCGTCGGTTTAGTCCTAACTAGAGCGCAGCAGAAGTGTGTCCTACAAACGCCGCGTGGTTGCCGCCGCGCTCTTGCCACTCAATGTTTGGACACACAGTTTCTCGTTGTTGCATTATTGACACAAACCACTTACTAGCTTAAGACATATTTAGCTTAGTTGGAGTGGAGTAGACCATTCAAACTTTATAGGTATACCGTACTCCTGCGCTTATTACTAGCCATGACACTTTTTTTAAATTATTATAATCCCGTATAGTCCCAGTGCAGGGCAAAGCCCTGTCCTTCCACTTGCCTCTATCTAGAGCTACTAAGGACCAGTTTTTTATTACAGAAGTCAAAGTCAACCCTCCATATATATCTCTCTTTCTCGCTCTCTCACTCTCTCTCTCCCTTTCTCGCTCTCTTTCTCTCTCTCTCGACTGGTCCGGCCATGGTAATAATAAAGGTTTTTTTTTATGTCTCTGTAATTACCTGTTCAGCCTTAATAATGTGTCCCACAACGTAGGGCGCCATGAAGCCACAGATGTTGCTGGCGGCGTTCGTTATGCCATACATAGTGCCCGCGAATTGCGGCGATAGATCGATGTGGTTCATTTGATTACCTGAAACATTTAATAAGTTATTATAGGAAAGGCATTGGACGAGCAACACGTTTAACATCTAAATATACGTATTGTATAAAGAAAATAGGTTTATTTGTGTTAAATATCACGCAAAGAACAAACACAAAACAAAAAAGAACAAGTTGGGGGAAATATGCTTCACATCTCGACACGACGACACGGTTGGCGCAGTGTCGCGGGCTCGATCCCCGCACGGAACAAATATTTGTATGATCTGCAAGTAGTTGTTCCGGGTCTGGGTGTTAGTGTATGTGAGTTTTTATGTTTGTAAACGCACCCACGATACAGGAAGAAATTCTTAATGTGGGGCAACGTTTAAAAAAAGAAAAAAAAAAAAAAGATCTACGCAAAAAGGCCATCGCTCAGCGTAATGCTGCGACCCCATGCTAGTCAGAGCCCCAGCGCTGGTTTTCAGAGACAACTGGCCAGTTATGACGTCGACAGGTGGATATATTGTAACAATATTTTAAATTTAAAAGAGTTTCGATGGAGTTTCTTTTCCGTTATTCTCCATGGGAACCTACTACGCTTTGGAATCGGCAACTAGCTTTATCTCTCTTGCAATTCAAAAGTGCTTGTAACTGGTTTAATGGAAAGAAATGCTTTGAATTTGAGTTTGAATTCAAGTTCAATTTCTGGTTAGCTAATGTACTAATCATGTTCTTACCATTTTCCCTAATAAGCGTACTACTATACTTCCGTAACTACTTCCGTTATGCCAGCTGACCTAGGCAGTAGACCAGAAAATCAACTGTCGTAATATCAAGGTCACGAGGGCACAAGTACCTGCCTGAACTGACATCTCTTATTACTTTGCATGTACGAACAATCCAACGCTCGCAATTTAGTTTCCAAATATGTAAACAATTGTTTTTGGAAAAAATTGCTTTTTGTTCACCCAAAAAGTACACATATATAGACGGTATACATATAGCTCATGGGAAGCGTTCGGTGACGATCACGCGAGTTCCATGATTTTTGTTCAGCCAAAAAGTGCTCAACGCGCCTAAAGAAGTATTCACTTCAAAAAATTCAATCGTACTTGTCATTCTGAAATCAACATTAATTACACTACCATTAAGTTGATATTTGATTAAGTGGAAATAACATCAATTTGAAACAAGGATTTAAATAAGGAATATAGTATAAAATTACTCACCAGCGTATGCTGCGCCGCCGAAAGCCGATGCGATACAAAGCAGGAGAACGACGGCGATTCTGTCGCAGCCAGCCCACGCGATGCCGAGCAGACCGAACGCGGGTATGAACGCAGCTGTAGACCAAATAATGCACACGTTTATAATCTTCTTCTTAACGTATCGATGATACAAAATTCATATACCATGTTGGGCCCAAAATTCAGGTACGCGAACTGCACTAACTGAAGCAGTCATAAGGTCATCAAGTGCACAGGTAAGGGCGCAAGGGTGGGCCATTGTCATAATAAGAAATATTTAATTGTACCTCCAAAACTTATAATGATGTACGCTTTTTAAAATAAATGAGCCACTTTTTAACTTTCTAAGCCTCCAAGACTCTGGGCATCCATGTTGGTTGCAATTACTAGGCTATTAAGAAGTTTTGAGACAACATAATGGGAATTATTTGAGGCTCACTAAAACAGACAAATTTATTATATTTTAGAAGGAAAATACACGGTTAATTTGCGGTAAACATGACGCAAAAAAAACACAAACAGAAAAATAAACAAGTTGAGGGAAAACATACGTCACATTAATCACATAATTCTGCTAGTAATGGCAAAACAGCCATTACTAGCAGAATTATTTGGAGTTCGATTAAATACATGCAGTTTTTAATTACGAACTACGGATACCGTCCTTACTGCTACGAATTAAAGGCGCTGTCAAAATGTTACCATCGCATCGACGTGCAGTTGCCTGCAATTTGTTGAGAAAGTCGAGCAGAAGAGCCAGGAAGATGTCCCCCCTGCACGCTCAGCATGAACACAATAGAAACGGGTTATGACGACGGAAGAATAGACAAAATGACACATACATAATAATAATCTGTCATTTTGTCTATTCTTCCGTCGAAAAAACCCGTAGAAAACCCGTTTCTATGGTTGTCATACTACGCGTGCAGGTCTGATTTATTTAAAGAAAAAGAAAGGAATTGTTTGCGAGCCTCTTTTGGGATTTTAGATCAGTCGTATCAGTGGTTAAACGTCTACTACTATACCCCGATTCAAACTTAATGGCGGCTCGGAACATGAGGCGAGTCGCTAAGCAGTAGCGAATTCATGGCTCGGAACATGAGGCGAGTCGCTAAGCAGTAGCGAATTCATGGCTCAGCGGGGGTGACGTGTAGGGTACTGCGCAGCGAGTAGCGCACTTCCGAGCCGCCATTAAGTTTGAATCGAACTGTACCATGGGCCTTTTCATAGACCAAAAAAATAAACAGTGTTAAAAAAATAGGAAAAGTATTTATAATTGCTAATGAAATGAAATGAAATTGTTTATTCAGTAAATAGGATATCGGAATCACTTTAACGTCATATAAAAAAATATTAAAAATAAGCTAGATGAAGTCGGTGTTTCCTATCTGACTACTCTCGAGAAGAAAAGTCGAAACAAACTCGGAGGTCGCAGTCTCTTTTAAAGACCAGACATAATCTTGGTCAAGCCTTATGAGGACCATGTAGATTAGTGTCTGAAATGATCTTTTGAGGAAAGAACCACACAGATTTGAGTGGACCTGTCCAGTCAGTGCAAGCGTTTGTCAGTAATCGTAGAGCTCAAATCGACGAACAATACCAAAGAAAGGATATTTGGCTAAACTTGCTCAAAGACCTAACATCACAAAATATATTATAGTGTTTAGAGTGTATATTATTATATATTAGGATTAAACAGTTTTTATCTTCAATTCGGTTGCCATACTACAACACACACACCTTGGGAATATTGTGTACTGTATATACGATTATTTCACTAGCGAATCACCTCTGCTTCGCAAGGTTTGTACAACTTGACAAAACAGTGAGATTTCCTTATTATATATCAGATTAATATAAATGTATGATACTAAAAAACCTTTCGGAATAAATTCTCTAAGTGATAGTGAAAACCGCATCTTAATCCGTTGCGTAGTTTAAAATAACAACGCGGTCACACAGACAAACACTACAAGCGATTTTAATTTATAATTTGTATAGATATAGATATCACATTACCATGTATCCAAGATCGATTTCGTTGTTAAGTAAATCAATATCTTATTTATTATTAGTGACATCATAAATTATTATTATTTCTAAGTGCATCAGAATGTGTTATCTGGCGGGTATGTTAGATAACCTATGTTCTAAATGTACTTGACATAAATGAGTACTGTGCTGACTTCTATCCCTCCTACATAAATAACCTCTTAAAAGAACCTAACTCACGGCCTAAAACGTGCAGAGCTGACACATAACAACATCAATACGAATATTTCACCACACTTAATCATTGTAGACTCCAACCGCGGCCACATGGACTCTGAGTCTGACCCGATTGGATTTAGACTTAAGTTCTACAGGATTATTGATTATATATCGGAAATCCGTTAAAGGGATGTACGAGAGGTAATTTGCAACCAAATTACCCCTGATGACCCCTATGCCAATATCAATTATTTTCGAGTAATTTGACATTTTATATTTTAAAATGAATTAAATATAAAACGAATTGCCGACACATAACCAATAACCCTGTTTAAACGACAAAAAGTCGCCAATCTTAATCGAGTCGTTTTGAAATGCAATTTATCTGACTATACTTATCAGTTTCGTCATTAAGTAGAGACAGCTTTTCCCATATTTGAAACCACTGGTCATAACTATCAGTTGGCAAAGAATAAATACTCTGGCAATATTACCTCATCATCTTCCCAGCCTTTTCCCAACTAAGTTGGTGTCGTCTTCCTGTCTAACCGAAGGCAGCTGAATACCAGTGTTTTAAATGGAGCGACCCTTAATAAGACTGGTTGACAGACAGACTTACGGGCTTCTACCCGTAAGGACTATCAAAGATGTACAAATGACAGCCGGGACGAACGACTTAAGGCGAAAGCGTCCGGGTAGTCCGCGAAATTCAAATTTTTTTTTTTTTTTTTTACTTATACAAAAGATGACGGTAATACACTGAGTGAAAATGTGCCATGACGTCACGAGTATGTAGATTTTATATTTACTTGTGACGTAGGGACCCCCACTCCCAAACTTTAATGCGCAAAAAATATGTGTCTAATATTTTTTTATTATCTGACTGACGGAATAAATAGACTTTCTTTTTGTTATCTAGGCATCATCCCTACTCTAAAAAAACATATTTGTTACGATCGCGAATCATATTTTAATCAACATAGAACCTGACACTGACCTGCAAATCCTAAAACCCGAAAGAAATTTTCAATTTCACGGGCCATCTTAGCGCATCCGTAACGTGCTTTCCGAGACACGGACTGACCACGGCAAGCGTGGATTAACCTTTCAGGTCAGCCCGTGCGGCTGTTATGGCAGTTTTTGCCACGAGCTATGCTAGCTATGGCAATAATACCTAAAAAGTTTTATTATATCCGAATTGCAATTTAAACCATGCAACAAAGACCATATAATATTATGCGTCATTAAATGTAAGGTATGACGCGCTCGCTACGTGAAAAGCACTGCCTAATGCAACTTATTCATTAACTAAGAATATTAACTAAGGCTTTACTTTCCTTAAGCATTATCTAACCGCATAACATGCGGTTAAACTTCTGCTTAGGTAATTTATGACGTTATAATTATTTATTAAAATGTAGTTCATGGGTTAATGACGCAAATTTTCTTCGATAGTAATTCATTCAGTCTTATTTATTCCACTATTCTTCATCAAATTCCATTTGCCACCCACAGGTTGAATGGTAGAAAATCCCTAACTGAGCATTTGCACTCGCGAAACATTCACATAAAAACATGTTGAAATCTCTATTTTCTGTCAAACATTGTGTCGAAGATTGACAGAAAATAGATATTTCAACATGTTTTTATAAGGCTTATTAAGTCTGCCTCTATCGATTCTAAGTGCTTTAAGTATTCATAAATAATCAAATGAATCACATTACTTACAGACTGTATTCCACAGTTTCATACTGTTTAGCCTAGATATCCATCCCTTGGCTTGTGTCCAGTCGGCGAATATACACAGCAATATGCCACCAATCCACGCTGTTAAGTACGGAAGAGCACTTACTGTTGAGTTCTGAAAATAAAATGTGCTTTTTAAGTAAAAGTTACTGGTAAATAATGTCTTATTGCATTAAGCCCTCCTTTATACACCACCATTGTCCATAACATAAAATAAAAAATAGAATAGTCCCTACTATTCTATTTTTAATTTAAAATTATTTATTTTTTAAATAGAATAGTCCCCACTATTCTATTTTTAATTGTAATGAAAAGCTCGTTCAAATTTAAATTGCAGCCCGAAATTTAATAGGCTCACCCTGTGCTACATCGGATGTGTACTATCAGAGGTGTGCCTTTGTGTACCCCTTCCAGAAATACAAGCTTGCTGGTGTTTTCTGTGAAAAATCCAAAATAAAAAATCTACTTACAGCTACAATATCAAAATGCAGTATATTGTTCATATACGAGGGTAGTTCGGTGAACTGCGTGTAGAACACCCACGCTTGGCCACACTGGGCGATGAGAATGGCCCACAGTGGCACGCAAGTTAAGAACTTTAGCCATGGTATCGACATCGATGATTTCTCTTCTTGCTAAAATAAAAAAAACATACAGACTTTTTGATTTAGGTAATTATATTTTGAGGTGAATACACGATAATGATCCTGATAGTGTTATTGTAATTAGGTATTGTTGTGTGTTCGCTCCGCTCTATAAGAATGTGACAGAGGGTAATTTATGCCGCTTAAAATGAGTCGCCGAAAGTACGTTGCATTTTTAATATTATTGGGTTTTTCCCTAAGGAATTTCTCAGTAGCAGCCCGGGCACTGGATTTGTGGTGCCCGGTGGATGACAATATGCCCTATTACATGGGGCGTTTACGAAATTTGGGTGTAATATAGGTACATCTCTGACTAACCCTTCAGGGATTACAGGGGTGATGTTGTTATCGGTCTTTTCATTATCACTATCACTACATAATATTACAAGCTTAGTTTTTGTTTAAGGTAAACCTCTTAAGGGGTCATTGTACTCAACATTATGAACAACTTTCACTATGGGCATGGGACTGACGCTGAAATCGCGAAAAAAATATCAGCTTTTTCCTATATTTTGACGAGATATGCGAACATAAATGTGGGGAACAGCTGATATTTTTTTCGCGATTTCAGCGTTGGTCCTGTGGCGGCATCTACAATCGTCATATGCGACCTACGCATCAAAGACCTGACGTCACACAACATCCTGACGTCACACAAATCCTGCATCGTGCAATTAGTTTACCGCGCGATGGACGTTATACAATCTCCCAACTTCAACCTCTGGGCAGTTGCCTGCCAGACACGACACCCGTCTGGTTGGAGGATCCTCCCTTTTCTATGGTGGATGAGTGAACTTTACACCTTGTTCCTCATACCCCTAAAGTACCATAGTGAAAGTTGTTCATAATGATGAGTACAATGACCCCTTAAGAGGTTTACCTTAAACAAAAACTAGGCTTGTATAACAAAGTCTCATCTGTCTATCTGAACGCGATAAGCTCAAAAACTACTGAACGGATTTTCATACGGTTTTGACCAATGGACGCAATGATTAATGAGGAAGGTTTAGGAGTATAATTCTCATTTGACAGCTCAATTCTTGGGAAGGTTACATATAGGCTATTTAAAATCACGCTACAACCCTAACGAGACGAGCAAAAATAAAAAAAGTCAAAAAAAATGCTATGCAAAAACATAATATTATAAAAGTGAAAGTTTGTATATCCAACCATACAAACATCCAAATGTTTGTTACTGAATCACGAAAAAACGGCAGAACGGATTTGGATGAAATTTGGCACACAGATTGTTTATAAGCTGGATTAACACATAGGATACTTTTTATCCTGGTAGTACGATCCCGTGGGATAATTTCCGGCCTCCACGCGAGCCAAGCCGCGGGCGAAAGCTATATGTATATATAATTTCACGCAGCCGAAATCGCGGGCAATTGCTAGTGTTTTAATGTCAGTCAACATGTCTATTCCCTATTATTAAGAATTTTCTAGTTTCCGTTGACATCAAAATTCTTGCTGAATTTAAAAAATAAGTTACGACAGAAAGTTTGGACCGAAGTTTATCGACATTGCTCTCTAAGCAAACTTATCGGATGGACAACAATAAATTCGATCACGTATAACAAACATAAGCGATCTTCGTCAAAGTTTGCTCATTATTTTATTAATATTTATTATGATCATTATATTTGTAACTAGCTTTTGCCCGTGACTTCGTCCGCTCGATATTTCTTATTCCTTCGCATCGCCCACCTGCGCCGTTACTTCATACTTCAAACATTTTTACTTTGCTCGACTCTTAAGGGTCATAGCTTGATGATAATCAACCTTCATTATGAAACTATTTAGTTAGATAAGGACTAATATCATGATACGAATATCATCATCTTTCGATTCTAACCGTGTTTTGGATGACTAATTTGAACAAAAACGGTTATTGTGACTTATATAAGACATTATTATTATTTATTTATTAGACATAATATAATAGCCTCGCGTACTTTTTTTGTGGGTAATGATGAGTAGGTACTATAAACATGTTGTACATTATTTTATGTATTATCAAAAGTTTTCGCAACGCACCTCAAATAATGACTTTTATAGACAAACCTTTTATTTTTTTTTTTTTTGGGTGGGAAATTATCAAATATAACTTCTCCCGCACTGGGCAGAGCGGGAGGGCGTGTCAGACTCTTACTGACTAAAACCCACCCGTGTTCCTTCAGTGTTGCCTGTACGTTGCCAGGGGCCACGGTATTCCTTTCGGATTTTCCCGCGATCCCGTCAGTTATGCTGACATCTCTTTGAGGCGCGTGTGGAACATAACCCGCCGTAGACCCGGGCCTGGTCGGATCGAACGGCAAGCTACCCATTGCTCATCGTCCGCAAGCCCGCACCTACGGTGGCCGGGAATCGGCCTGCGATTCCCGACGCCCAGGGCGTCTCCTGCGGCGGCTAGGGGCGTGTTGACGCGAAATTTTCGTCTCCATCACGTGCTCCGCCTCCTCCTCCGCGAGCATTACTGCTTCGCAGAAGGAGGTGACGGCTTCCCACGCCCTCTCGCTCCGTACCATGGCGTGGACCAGGGCCGGACGCGAGAGAACACTGCCACCGATCGCCTCCACAAGGACATGGCGGTGCCCTGCCCAAGCCGGGCAGACCTCCAGCGTATGCTGCACCGTGTCCTCCGGGCGATCCACACAGTGGTGACACCCGGGCGTTTCCTCCCGCCTTATTACCGCCTGGAACAGGAACCTCCCGAAACATGAAGACCTGCGTCAGACGGTGAGGACGCCGCGGCGTGGCGCCTCTTTAGCCAATCCTCAAAGAGGGGACTTATCGCCGCAATTGTGGCGTGCCCAGACAAACCTTGAGTTACATTATTGGAATTTTCGCAGGAATCTCAATTTTTTTTAAAAATCTAACTCATCTAAGTTGTAACTTTATATAGGTGTTGAAATAATTATTTAAATCGGTTTTTTTATTTTTTATTTATCCAATCAATCAATCTGCCTAGCCTTTTCCCAACAATATTGGGGTCGGCTTCAGTCTAACCGGATGCAGCTGAATACCAGTATTTAATATCGCGCGACTGCTTATCTGACCTCCACAACCCAGTAACTGTGTAATACGATACCCCTTGGTAAGACTGGCTGTCATACTTTCGGGCTTCTGAATGACAGCCGGCACCAACGGCTTAGCGTGCTTTCCGAGGCTCGGAGGAGTCTCGGTATGTAAAGATGGTTACCCATTCACAGACCAACCCCGGCAACCGTAGCTTAACCTGACGGATCGACCCGTGCGGCAGTTATTACTTAGCCACGAGCTCGTCGCTATTTTTTTTATTTATCCATTACAAACAAATATATAAATGTCAATCTTTTCTCTTTATGTAAGTACAATATTAGTTTAGATCAAAAAATAAACAACGTAGATTTCACCTCTTCACCTGTTTTGGCGATCATAGTTTGAGAGCACTGAGCACCCTATCCTGTCAACGAAATACCAAAACGGGTTCATTACCATTCCATACCTACTCAGGCAAGCGACATTCGATTAGATATAACGCAAGAGATGGGCGGACCTACCTACCTGTTTATGTTTATTGTGATGAATCGTACATACTTATCTCTGTACACGTTTATCTATCTGAATTTCATTGTCACTGTTCCGAAATTTGCAGTATTTTACATGCAATATACCTAACCTACATTACAAAATATGTTTAAACTTGTAATAGAAGCGAATCGCATCAAAACATCTGTGAGGTCGAACAGTGACTCACGTTTGTCCTACATTATGATAACTGTGCGCAAACTGTACTGTAATATTAGTAATCCGTAGCTATTCAATAATAATTGATTGTCCAATTACTTATTGTAGGTATTACGTAAGATATTTGTCATATTTTGACTAATCGTACTAACTAGCTTTTGCCCGCGGTTTCGCCCGCATGGAGGTTCGAAATTATCCCAAGGGAATGTACTATCGGGATAAAAAGTATCCAATGTCCTAACCCAGGTAATGGTCGACCCACATCCAAATCCGTTCAGCAGTTTTAGCGTGAAAGCGTAACAAACAAACTCACTTTCGCATTTATAATGTTATTAGTAGGATAATAATAAAGCTGAAGAGGTAGTTTGTTTTTTTGTTTGAACGCGTTAATCTCTGGAACTGCCAGTCGGATTTGAACAAAAATTTTGCATTTGATAGCCCAGTTCTTGAGGAAGGTATAGGCTATTTAACATCACGCTGCGACCCTTAGGAGCCTCTCTCTTCTTTTAAATTAAACGGTGGTTGAAACCGCGGGGCACAGCTAAATCTTTTAAATAAAATGGAATCATTCTTTTATCTATCTAGATAGATATATAAAAATCAATTGCTGTTCGTTTGTCTCGCTAAAACTCGAGAACGGCTGGACCGATTTAGCTGATTTTGGTTTTGAAATGTTTGTCGTAGTCCAGGGAAGGTTTAAACAGTGAGAAGGTTAGGGTAGGTAGGGTGGGTAGGGTACAGTGGCGGATTTGCCCTAAGGCCCAGTAGGCCCGGGCCTAGGGCGGCCAGATATTAGGGGCGGCCCATCGTGATAAAAAATTCACTGATGATAACAATAAATAACTCAAAGTACATATATATTCTAAACATTCGCGCACGTTATGACGGGTTGCACTGCACCGCATCATATAACAATAATAACATAAAACCATTTAAAAATAATATGTCCAAATAACTAATTGAAATGCGTCATAGAATTTCGCGGCGCCAACTCGACTCATAGTTAACAAAATTTCTGAACCTATTTCGACGAAAGTTGGCAATAAAGTAAATTCATTATATAGTCTTTATGATGGGTGCTGAGAAAGGGGCGGCTGATACCTACCACATGGCCTGGGGCCTAGGGCGGCCAAGACTGGTCCGCCACTGGTAGGGTAGGTAGGGTTTAGTGCTACCCGTGCGAAGTCGGGCCGAGTCAAGCTAGTTACAAATAAACAGCTAGTTCGGAAAAACGAGTTCAATCGGAAACAAAATCAAACTCGAATCGTTTTCGGGATTAAGACTCCAGTACCCTAATTACCCTGCCGGGGTTGCGAGTTTGTCCGAAAGGGATATCGCGGTGCGGGCACACAGGCAACGGAAGGAACACGGGTGGGTTTTAGTCAGTAGAAGTCTGACACGCCCTCCCGCTCCGTCCAGTGCGGGAGAAGTTATTTGATAAATTACCACCCTCAAAAAAAAAAGTACCCTAATTACGGACACGGGGGACCATACGGTGGAGGTCTGCCCGGCTTGGGCGGAGCGCCGCCGTGTCCTCACGGAGGCGATCGGCGGCGGCGATCTCTCGCGTCCGGCCCTGGTTCAGGCCATGGTTCGGAGCGAGAGTGTATGGGAGGCCATCACTTCCTGCTGCGAAGCAGTAATGCTCGCGAAGGAGGAGGCGGAATGCGCGAGGAAGAGGCAAGATTCGCGCCCTCGCGCCCCTAGTCGCCGCAGGAGACGCCCTGGGCGTCGAGAGCAGTGTTGCCAACACGTACGATAATTATGGGGGCGTACGATAATTTGGCCAATGGTACGATGTACGATAATGAATGTCTAACGTACGATAATTTTGAGATTTGCTGAAAAACTATTTTAAGTTCCAATAACAAAACATATTTGTGAAATAAAAATTTCGCGCAGAAAAAAATCAAAAAAATGTCAATGTCATTTGTCAAGTATGTCAACATCAAAAAATAAGTATCTCTCTCTAGATTTTAATTTAATTCTAAAGTTTTTTTAATGTGATTTGTGACCATTTATGCATTGATGTAAATCAAAGATACGCCTTCAGCATCAAAAAATGACCGCATTTGTGCTTAAGTTGTCATCTGTCACACAATGACGTAGAGAATTGTCGCTGTACCGTCAGCATACTAGTTTTAAAAAGGGTACTTAATTTTAAAACAAGGTTGTTTTGAAATAATAAAATGTTTGTCTTTATCAATGATATTATAATTGAATTGAATTTGAAAGCAGAAGCGGTAGAGTTTAGTAACAGGCTGATAAAAAAAAACAATAAAAATATTTAATGGATCTTTGCCACACCCTCGCGACATAGGAAAATGGTACGATAACAGTTCGGGTCGTCTTGGCTTTAATAAGGAAGCGATAGAGGTTTTAGAAAAAAAAAAAAAATTGTGATCCGCGAATATTCTGCACGTTAATTGCTGACGAGATGACTCTTCGCCACCAAACTACGTGGACTGGAAATAAGACTGCAGGCGTCGTAAATTTCGGTGCTGGCTCGGCAAAATCGTGCGAAATAGCGACTCAGGCGTATGTATTAATATTAGTATGCATGAACGAAAGCTGGAAAATCCCAGTGGCATATTTTTAGGTAACGGACTATCAGCTGAAACTCGGGCAAATTTATTGAAAACATGTTTAAGTGAATGCTACCATGTGGGGGTTGATATTGTTGCCATAAATTTTGATGGCTGTGCGGCTAACATAACTGCAGCCAATTTACTAGGTTGTGATCTAAAACAACCATCACATCTAAAAACAACATTCAAAAATCCTGTATGTCATTTAGAAGTAGCTATCATGATGCTTGTCACATGATTAAACTGGTTCAGAATTCCTTCGAATCCAAAAGGCTTATTTATGATGGGTTTAGAAGGGAGATTCGTTGGCAGTTGTTGAAAAATTTATTGAAACTACAAAAAAACGGGTATAATAATATTAATAATATTCAGATCTATATCTTATTTTCTTTAAAACCTCTTTTTTTAATTGTTGTTTTAAGTGGATTTTTCTTGGCGAATCAAATATAGAGTCATTATCAGAAATATAAACATTCTCAAGTGGTGAACCCATCATTTCATATGTGGGTTCTACAAATGATATCTGTAATTAATAAAATAGTATGTAGGGAACTTTCTGAGGCAGTCAGATTTAAAAACTTAAAGATCGATCTAGATTGATCTTACTACACGGACAGATGTTGGCAATTAGCTAAATCATACATTCATACCTAAAAGATGGTAAAACATTTTTTTTTAATTTTCTCCGACCAGCTTGTGTCAAGTAGAACATATCATCATTAAAATGTGCTGAACAAATGCGACTGTATTTGGTTGGCAACCATTCATCGTCTCTTTGTTCTTCTTGGATTATTTTAATCCATTTTTCTTTAACACCCGGTTCTTGTGGGAACCTAACAGTTAAATACAAATAGTGATTAAAGTACATTTATTTAATATTTTTAATCTGTCTGTCTTTTACCTTTTCACGCGTTAAGGCTGAACGATGAAATTTTGCACTGCGCCTTTATTCGCGCTTCTTCCCCTGGATTCCCTCGACATGCTTGAGCAGGTGAGGAATCTCCATATCCTCACTCTCATAGTCTGGCGGGATGGCAACCCACCACGAGTGGAGAGAGATCAGGCAAAAGACCCCACGCTTTATGTGCTTTCGAAGCACATCGCGTTTTATTAAATTGTTTATGTACTAACCTATAATTTTGTATTCGAAAACATAGTTGCAAAGAAAAGATAATCTAAAAAACAAATACATTAAAAAAATCCGGCTTTTAAAATATTTTAAAATTATAATGTAACCTCCATACTTCCTAAATTCTTTTAAACTTTTTTTGTCAACGCTACACTACCCTATCGTTCGTTGTCATGGGAACGAAATTTTTGTTATATGTCATCATCCGTCATAATATTTATTTTTGAAATCGAAATAAATTTGAAAAAAAATTACTTACGCATGAAAAGTAATACCTTTAGCTTTGTTTGTATTTTTGGAGTTGTTGTTACATTTCCTGTAGGCACAACAAGGCATCTTTGTACAGCTGTGTGTATTAAAAACGAGAAAGTTACTCCGATGTGTCACGAACTATGACGAATGAGGAAATGATCTAAAATGAGCGAATTCGCTCATTTCAGAAGTGACACTTTTCGCGCGACGTAAGTATGGTGAGGGCGTATCCATGATTTACATCAATGCATTTATGTACATATCTAATCATATAGACAACAATGTTTTTATCTGTTTGTTTCAGTGTACTAATAATATCCGTCAACAAGTTTCGCATTAATCTCAATTACTTATTGGTATTTAATTTTAGCTTCTATCAATTTTTATTTTTTATTTTGTTTCCCACCGCACGTTTTCTCAACACATTGATATTGGCAGAATTGTCGACATCGGCACCATTGCCATAAGGAAAAATAGAATAGAATAGATAATACAAAAATATGAACTAAAAACTATGACAAAAGTTGTTTACAGTTTGTACTGCTACTCAGTGGCGTAGCTAGCATGGGTGGCACACAGTGCGCATAATTGTGGTGTCACCCAAGAATGAAATCTGTTAAAATGAATAAACAGTAAATAAACGTATATTATGTATTTATTTAATTATTACAAATAAGTCTTTCATAATTACAATATAAATTTTGATAATAATAGTTACTAATTACTTATACCTACATTTGTTTAAGTATACTAATCTAAGTACAAGCACAAAAATCTCTTTTTTCTAGCTTTAACAGCTGCAAACTCGGAAATCACATCATCAAAATTTATATTTCGTGTTGCCTCATGTTCTATTGTTAAAAAGCCTTCTATTAAAACACTTTTATAACAACAATATTCACTTCACGTCAAACAAAGTTCGCGAAAGCAATTAGCAATGACACAGGCGACATCCAACGACTATTTCAGGGGAATCCCCAATCAAAGTTAGTGTAGTAGGGCTAAATAAAACGACAACATTTTGAGGGGATCCGCGACCGATCGCGACATAGAGCCATGAACATAAAAATAACAGTGTGTACACTGGAAAAAAATCATGGTCCATGATTTACACAAGTACATGTACACAAGTGTGAATAATTTCTTGTTAACATTTATTGTCGGGTGTCACCCCGGAACCGGTGACACCCGGTGCGGACCGCCCCCGCCGCCCCCCCTAGCTACGCCACTGCTGCTCTCACCACTACTGGTGAAACTTGGCATATACTTCCCCTTTGACTCTAGTTTAAAAATATTCATTTACTTTTGGGATAAATTTGAATTGCTTTTTGATTTTAATGCAGGGTTGTCTTTTTACTTTTGTACGATAATTTTGCCCAAAAAACGATAATTTCGACGTGGGAACTCGATAATTTGAACTTTTGAAGTTGGCAACACTGGTCGGGAGTCACGAGCCGACTTCCGGCCACCGTAGACGCGGGCTTGCGGACGGTGAGCAATGGGTAGCTCGCCGTCCGATAACGACCAGGCCCGGGTCGACGGCGCGTTGTGTTCCACTCGCGCCTCAAAGAGAGGTCAGCACCAACTGACGGGGTCCGTAAGGGCCAATGCCTGCCAGGGTTGCGAGTTTGTCCGAAAGGGATATCGCGGCCCAGGCACACAGGCAACGGAAGGAACACGGGTAGGTTTTAACCAGGAAAAGTCTGACACACCCTCCCGCTCCGGCCGGAGCGGGAGAAGTACACCAAAAAATAAAAATAAAACCCTAATTACGCAACACATTTTCATAAACGATTACGACTAATCTGTTTCATTTTGACAGTTCAACAATATTCATTGCGTTATTTACGTTGTTGGGCAGTTTTTTTTTTTCGAACTTATGAAGTTATGGATTAGCAATTTTTTACAAAACGATACAGATTCTGATTGATCGTGTATTGCGCAATTAATGTATTGGTTTAGTATTCACATTTAGTAAAACCAAGTCTTCAAATGGATGTTTACTTACAAAGATATCTTTATCGGAAGCTAAACCGATATCTCATCCATGAACTCATTCAATTTTGAATGTTTATAATTTTATTATGATAATGACACACATAATTTTGATTTATAAGTAAATCAAATAGGTCGGTGCCACAAATATGTCAGAACAGCTCAGCCCAGAGCATGGGCGTACATGATTTAGAGGTGGGGCAGGAGTAAATAAATTCAATAATATGTAGTAGGAATTTCTCTCGATAAAACTATAACTACCCATGCGCGCTCGATTCATCAATACTGCATTATTTCGCGCGGTAATTTTGATTATTTCCAAATGAATGATTAATTTTGTTACGTATTAAACTAGCATTTTTAACTTCGAGCCAGGGACCGGGGTGGGGCAAATGCCCCACCTTGCCCCACCGTGTTAATGTTAAACGACGTCGCGTGAGCACAATTTTGCACCTCCAAGGCACTCTTTCTTTAAGACACTAATTATTAAAAAACTTTATTATTTAATGTCATCAGGAAACCCATTGCTCTATGCTCCTCTTTAGTCTATGCAGAAAGAAGAGGACATGCAAGTCAAACCTAAATGAATTCGAATAAAGCCAAGAAAATGATGATAATATCAGTATAAACTCACCTGAGGTCCAATACTCCATGTAATATATTCAATCTCCTTTGGACAAATCCTGGGGTGTCTCTGCGGCGTGTCATAGACGAATAGCAGCCAGAATATGAACCATACGACACCAATACCGCCGAATATGTAGAAGCATAGTGGCCATCCACCGCCAAACTCAAGGGTGCATAGCCACCCAGATATAGGCAAGGTAATTACTGTGCCTATGTTTGAACCTGAAACAATAACGAAACATTTTATTGGTTAGCTATTAGCTATAGTTTGACCGAGACCGCTGTTCCACGCCTTAGGAATGCGTGGCGAGGCAGCGTTGACGAATGAGCAGCGGGACGGCAGCGTGAACGTTGTCGAATGAGCGGCGTGCACTGCCCCCCATCTCGCCGCGCACCGGAACACCGGTCTCGGTGAAACTATATATTGTGAATGATTAAGGCACCTATCTCACAGCTAACGAGGAATGACTAGCTATCAACGATTTTCACGCTCAAGAAACGTACAAAAGATTGTAGGTCCAATGTAAGATAAAGAGATACATTTACTCGTACTATTAATAGTTGATCGCTGAGTGTTCACACCACGCCGGCGAGTACTCGTTTATCACAGCGACAAGACCTATCAAAGCGAGTACTTGCGTAGTGACGCTCGTTTGGCCGGCAGACCTCTCGCTGGGAGACTCACTCGCTGCTCATTACTTGCCAATTCGTTTTAAGTTGCTAGCTCTACTCTCTCTCTTCTCGTTAAAAATTCAATGAGGCTCAAAGGGCTTCACTTGAATACATTATTTTAATGAATTAAAAAGGCGATAGACTAAAAGACGCGGTTTAAAAAAAATACAATTACTTTGGTGAAAACATCAAAAATATATATATACAGCTGCTGTCTGATCTCTGTTCAGCATTTAGTAACATTAATACTAAACAGAGTAGATAACTTTACATGCACTACTACTTAAAGAGTTTAAAATTAACATAAAATATACTATAATAAACATATAGGCAAGAAAAAACAACACTAAGAATACAAACCCGCATACACATAAGCCGCAAACTTTGATCTCTCTAGTGGTGGGATCCATCTGGCTAGCATAGCATGCATCGCTGGGTAAGTAACGCCTTCCGACAAGCCAGCCAGTGCCCGCACAGCAATGAAAAATCTAATATCCGTATATGCCGCAATTGGACTAAGAATTGTGAATACTGCTGTGAAAAATATTCCTAAACCATATACAAGTTTCCCTCCATACATTTCTGCTATTCTTCCTCCTGGGATCTAAAAAATACAGACATCGACACTGTGGTAACAAAATTCAGATTTCGATTTTTTTTCAGGGAAGCAGGTTTTCCTTTTCATAATTAATTTGTAATACCTGATACTTAATACAACTCTGCCTACTCTTTCAGGCAATAAAGGTGTCGTGTTACACATAAAATATCTAGTACATTCTGTTACAGATGCTTTACATTATAATCAGGAACTTGAAATAATTTATGTTATCATAATACTTTTGTTTTTGTCAATAACACAAACAAAAAAATAGTTAGAATATTAATTCTACATAATTTATATCAATCCACTTTTTTTTTTTTACCTGTGTTAATACATATCCATAGAAAAAAGAACCTAAAACTATACTTTGTTGTTCAACAGTCCAGTCGAAGTCTCCAGGCCTCTGAAACAAAAGAACATAATATCTTTGTCTAAATTCTAATAGCATTAATGAGTCATTGAGTCGTTTATAATTTAGGTTTTACTTGTATGAACTTTACAAGTATTTCTAGGCTTTTATTCAACAACTTCATCTGTCTAATGGATGACTCATGATAATAATTTCATTTACAGGGATTTGTTCAACTAAATATTGTGTCTGCTTCACAGAGAGTTGTGTTTTGTTAACTTGTCTGATCGGTGAAATGTGAATGTTTTTCTTCCTATTTCATTACATGGTCAAGACTTGCAAAACATTTGTTTCAAACAACAGATGTTTTTAAAACATTTGGTTCTCAATTAATTATGTTATGCTATTGTATACATTTTGTTATGAGTTTGTTTTGTATGAAGTACCAAACTACACATTAAACTTCTAATAAATTATACAGTGTTCATGACATTAACATTACATTGATAATTCGGCAATAAAACCTTTATTTATGTTCTTTAAAAAAATTATTTTAACTTTTATTAAATAAATCATTGAAGAACCAAATAGGTATATTACTTAAAATAGGTCAAAGACCTCACCTGTGGTACAGTACTGTTGCTGACGGGACTAGCAGGGCAAACATCAACATCTGTAGACGAGTTTGTTGGTGTAGGTGTTGTTGCATTGACCATAGCCACTATAGCCACGGACAGGTTTACTCTCATGGCATACACGCTGGCAAAGCCCAGAAAGCCCATAATGCCAAGCACAGTCCGACATTTGATCCATCCTGTTGTTTCTTCCACTAAAAAGTTTTTTTTTATTATAATATTGGTTATCTATTCAAATAGGTATATATTTAACTAGCTGCACCCTGATTTTCACCGGAACAAGTCTCGATCCTATGGGAATATCACGATAAAAAGTATCCTATTTCGTATCCCAAATTATGGTCTACCTATGTGCCTGATTTCATCCATATCCGTTCAGCCATTTTAGCATAAAAGCGTAACAAACAAACATACAAAATATCTCATATTTTCTCTTTATAATATTAGTATTTAATAGATAATCTAGCTAAGATATTTATCATTTCAAAACAAATAAGTATTCTAAAAGGATACTTGATCTCTTACTATTTCTAGTATTCATTATCTCATCATGTAATCATGCTGACTGTGTAGTCAACTAACATACCCAATACACACCCAATTAATAGCTTGTGTAAGCTAATAATTGAGTGTGTATAGTTAACCAGTAAACTCAAGGTGTATTTTTAGTCACTATGCGTTTCTATTAGTGCGTGTGTCAGATTATAACGAAGTTAGTTTTGAATGACCTTTATCTAGTTTGCTCCAGGCGCCTATTGTTCTGAGGTCATCTAAAACACAACAAAACTTACCATGTTCCGCCTCCACCAAGTTGCGACGGCTGCTTGTAACATCATGTTCTATATCCGAGTTTATTATTGGACTTTCTTCTGCTGATGATGACATTCTATTGTTCAAATTACAATAATAACACCATTCCGCACTAAAATTGTTACTTAAATTGAACGTTCGTCATTGAATTCGAAATCAACAAATACAATAGAAAAACTAAGCAAGTAGCATTAAAAAATCTGTAGCACTGCACTCCGAGTATGAGTCACGACGATAGACTTTTTGTTAGAGAATTATTTAATTTGTTCGTAAACAAAGAACAGCTCGCTTTCCGGACCTACTGACAGAAGTGACAGATCATTGAGATCATGACAGTAGGAGGCAGTGAGTGTTTCTGTCGTTTCTGTTGATAGCGTTCCATTTCTTTCCCGCGTCACTTTACTATTTATTAGAATCACCAGTGTTTTCTTTCATTCACATTGTTGTGGCTCTTTCGATAGCATTTTACTCAATGAGAAAACTGATAGCTTTCGCAAAAACAAGTCAAAAGCTCAACCTGGGTACGTTTTTAGAACAAGTGTTATTAAGCATAGAAACTAAGTAAAACAGCTGATTGTGGTAAATACATCAAATTCTAAAATAAGTTTTTTGAAACCTGGAACGCTGACGAGTTTTCTTTTTTTAATAGGGCATGTTCGGATACAAATAAATACTGCGAATAGTTCGGATACAGATGGTATGGTTTCGGTCGGCACGGATGCGTTATCCTTATCAGCAAAGGAACAGACACACTGCGGTTTTTAACCGACTTCCAAAATGGAGGAGGTTCATGTTCGTAGGGTATGCATTTTTTTTAATGTATGTCGACCGATGTCTCCGTCAATTCAACCAACCAGCCTAGCCTTTTCCCTATTATGTTGGGGTCGGCTTCCAGTCTAACCGGATGCCACTGAATATCTGTATTTTACATGGAGCGACTGCCTATCTGATCTCCACAACAACCCAGTAAATGGGTAATACGACTTGGTAAGACTGGTTGTCGGACTTTCGGACTTCCGACGATCCTAACGACTGCCAAAGATTCACGAATGACAGCCGAGACCAACGGCTTACGTGATTTCTGTGGCACGGAGGAGTCTCGGTATGTAAAGATGGTCATCCATCCTCGCACCAACCCCGTCAAGCATAGCTTAACCTGTTGGATCAAGCCGTGCGGCTGTTATTACTTAGCCACGACCTCCTCGATTTTCTTAGTATGAAATTATGTAATAGGTATCTTTTTAATTTTACTTGTATGGCAATCGAAACTTTGAAACCTTAGAAATAAGTAGAGTTTCGATTACCACCATACAAATAAAATTAACGCTGCGTACTTGCCAAATGAGCGCAAAATGGATTGTTGTATCGGCCACAGACGAGCGCGCGCGGCGTAGAGTTGGCCTTTGCAGTGGGCGCACTCAGCTCCACCGCGTACTCACCTTGCACATACGATGAGTTGGATTATGGAGTTTCAAACATCGGATTTTGGATATGGATGAGATTTGGGAGGGATGTTTGGATTTCAATATTTTTAGGGTTCCGTACCTCAATAGGAAACAAACGGAACTCTTATATATAGGATCTCTTGTGTGTTTGTCGGTCTGTCCGTCTGTCACAGATCACTAGTCACAGCAAATTTTCTGCGAATCTAATGAACCGAATAAGTTGAAATTTGGTACACATATCAATTTCTGTGACCCAAACACGGATGTGTAACAAAAATAAATTAATTTTGAATACAAGGGGCACCTATCGGCGTCAAATGGAAAATTTAAAAAAAAGTTTCGCATACTGTACCGTGTGACAAAATCAAATGAAAGGCATTGTTTTGGAGATTCCAAATATATATTTTTTTTAATAAATGCTTTTAAAGATATTTAAGAAAATAGACGAAAATTTACCATTCGCCACCCGTAATTCCGAAACTACTGAGAAAAATAAAATATAGAATAATAGAATAAAAATATTATAGGAAAACCTATAAGAAGTCTATGGTCTTAAAGTAACATGGTAAATATGGTAAATCTCCCATTATTGTGCGTACAGATTAGTAAGTAGTTAGTATTCAGAAAGTGTTTTGCCTAACTACCCCTGTAAAATAAGGGAAAATGATAAAAATGTTTTTTACCAAAATATTTATAAAACAAATAAGTAACATTTAATATAAACACTTTAAATTATTGTCCATTCATTGCCAGTAAGTACATTAAAATGACTACTAGTTAATTATTATTCTAGTAATCTACTAGAATAATTATAAACTTTTTACTTCATACACATTTTTGAATACAGAAAGGTAGCTGATATGTACCTGTAAGGTAGTTAGCTGCCCCACGTAGCTATAACAATCATATAAAATTAATTGACATTTTTAACTAGATAAAGTTCATAAAATTCCCATTCAAGCTATGATTTTTTGATACACCCTATTAAAAAGTATACATACACCTCACTTCTCCAGCCAACACCTCTTACATGCTACAAATATGTTAGAACAGTGGCCATAAGCTCTTGCAAAGCGTGGGCATAAGTAGACCCATGATGACTGTGGATATGAGATTAACGCTGTGGTTGTCCAGAATATTTCTTCCACTGATATGTTTGACTGATACACTAGAGTGTGATACAACTTTTCCTTCTTTATCTAAGCCTGTAACAAAAGATAGCTTTCAAAAATCTTTATTTGAAAATAACACTAGATTATCCTATGGATAATGTAGTATAGTAAAATTATTATTTTACCTGAGTATTGCAGGGTTGCCCCCATTAAAGAATCTATGAAACTACCAAGAAATCCTCCTAGAGCTCCAAAGAAGATGATAGGCCACTGGGGAGGGGCATATGTCCATGAAGATTTTTCGGAGAAATAGTAAAGAGTAATATATTGTGATAATCCAATAGCAAGCCCTCCCACTGTACTGAACAGTGTCCCAATCACACTGATTCCTCCATTTGTTCCTTTAGGAACCTTTTCAAAAGTAGTGATTAGATATGGATCAGAGTCTGAAAACACAGTTCCTAGTTCAGATGCCCAAGTGTCGCCATTGCAGCAAGCAAATACACCTGAAAAGAAAAAAAGACGTTTTAAAAGTATATTGCATTTTTTTAAATTAACGTTTTGAGCAGTAGTCAACCAACTGGAAAAGAAGAAGTAGGTATTCATATTCCAAGTTTTTTGTTTATGTAGTTTTCAGTGTCAACACAGTACAACAATAATAAACATGCAACAGGTTGCTCACCAAGAATTCCTATAGAAAGCCAGGAAGCTCTGTAATCTCCAACAAAATCTATGGGTCTCTCTGACGCTCCTACATCCAATAAATACAACAGGGCCAGTTGTGCAGCCATGCCCCCATTGCAGAGAACTTGGATCCAATTTCTTTGTCCTCCTAGAAAGATCACATGTTATGATTCATTAGGTATACTCATTTCACAGGAAAAGTAAGCCATAAAAAGTAATTAACAGTTCAAAAATACACAAACCTTCTTTGAAATCTTCCTCAATCTTTCTTTTTATGTGAGATCGGACTTTGGTGGCTCTCGATGATGATAAGAAGAACGTTATGAGGCATACAAGAAAGGAATAATTGCTCAGCGTTAGAACAAAAGCTAATGCACAGCCAAGCACGGCTCCATTGAGAGTTATACTTTTCTTTCTGTACCCATGCACTGCTATGATAAGTGGTATTAGACATGATGCCAGCCATCTCCCAGGAGATATCACAACCGGTTCTGAAACATCATATTGCATATCTTTAAAAATGTCTACATTGTAAGTATTTTACATGATGTGCAGTAGTATTTTGTAACTCTAACTATCTACCTATTTTGTCTATGACAAATTGTTTTGTTTCACTAAGATTATATTATATCAGTCACTAGTTGCATTAAGTTCAAAGTTCGTAGTCAAAGATAAGTAAATAAAATAAATAAATACCGTCAAATCCTTCGTTCTTTGATAAGAATTTAGAATAAACCAAGTTGATAATCCACATTGACATCGATAAGGGTATCGCGAGGGCGCACAAAAGAACAGTTATTAAATGTTCATCCTTTAAAAGTTTATTGTTTATAGGCATTTTTATACTTTTCAAACTTTCTCGCGAACAGTTTTTTACAAAAAAATCTTTAAAATGACAGAAAGTTCTGAAATGCTGCACAACTTATATTACGTCCTACTAATCTCTATTTAAATGTTTAATTTCAAATGGATATTATAAGCGAATACATAAAATATTGGTGAGAGTTATGCCCGGTAATATTTTTCACATTAGATTTTGTTTGATGAATAAAACCTATGTCAAAGTCAAACAAACGTCAACTTTACAGAATTAGTGGTGTGTGGTGATGTAACTTTCGTTTCGATATACCATTATTTTGAGGTTGAAGAATTACCTTGAAAATTCATAAATATGTTTTGACCTTTTTATCTTTAAATGATAGAACTTCATTGCATTTCACCTTGTGTTTGATTATTCAAATGCTTTCAATGTTATCATAATATAATAACAGTTACGAAATAAAAATATAAAAGATTTAGCTTTTTTTGGAGTTTACTCCATCGATTTTTCTCCAGTACGGAAAGTTTATGACGAGTGAAATTTATACACGCATTATCTTTGTGTGTTATTCTTAAACTAGCTGCGCCCTGCGGTTTCACCCGCATAAGTCTCGATCCCGTAGCAATATCGGGATAAAAATCCTATGTGCTAATCCAGGTCTATCTTGTCCAGGGCCATATGCAAAATTTTATCTAAATCTGTTCAGCCCTTGTAGCGTGAAAGCGTAACAAACAAACAAACTTACTTTCACATTTATAATATTAGTTATGGATTATTGTTTCATTTGAGTTATATTAGGGTGGGGTTGTACATGACTATATTAATATTAATTGCAAGTTGGAGTTTCATTTCCGCTCTTCGATGACAACTTCACCTTCAATACGCATAAAAGGAGACAGGTAGAATACCTTCGACAGATGTCCCCAAAAAATCGAATTTTATAAATAAATAAAAATTAATTGAATTTGTCAAATAGAAGAATCACAGTAGTTTCATCGACTAAACTAAAATACTACGTTGAGAAATACTATCGTAAAAGTATGGCAGCGGTAACGCATCACTATTTGTCAGTGTCATGTCAAATCGAAGAAGTGAACGAAGTTTTTTGTGATCTATGTGGAAATGAAATAAAGTATTTGTGTAAACCTTCCAGTGATACAAAGTTTTAGTAATTATGAAGCCACTAATAGATTTCGATGAGTGTCTCAGAGATTCTCCTAAGTTTAGGTAGTGTGAAGATCGTAATCAACGAAAGTTATTCATAGAAAGTGAAATTTTGTACGTGTTGTGCGTGATAAATTATTGTTGTATAAGCCATCCTGTTTGTTATTGTAGGGAGCAGCTGGAAACTGAGGAAGCCAGCATTGACTCATTGGAGCAGAAACTTGATAAAGTTCTAAAAGCATGCTCTGTAATGATAGACTCTGGTAAAATCTACATGAGTCATAGAGGGTGAGGATTGTACTCCTTTCTTTTTTTGTTTGTGTAGTTTTTCTCACACGACGCGGTACTTCCGTTATCATAGATCAATACATCGTTAGCATTAAAATTCTTCACGGGCATATTACTTACATTATTGTTCTTCAAAACAATGTGTCCCAGTTTCTTGAAGTAAACTGCCATTGTTAAAATACTTAGATCGAATAGATTGGATAGTGTTTTGAGTACAGTTTTTTAATCAGATTATGACAGTGTGGTAGTATTTCCTACATATATATATTATCTTCATAATAATCTTTATAATTATAAAAGATAATTTGTTATCAGGTCACCATGTCAAATGTTTATTATAATTTGTTATCAGGTCACCATGTCAAATATGTATTATAATTATAAAAATTGCAATACAAATATTATAGTTTATAAAATTAAAACTTTACACATAGATAAACTCACACCTTTTTCCGGTTGAGGCAGGTACAAACTACAGAACTCCACCTGCTTTGATTCTTACATACTCCTTTTCCTTGGTTAACATTCATATCTGGTCATACGGGCACACTTACACTTAAAACTACAAAAATAATAATAAAATAATTCCTGAAAGAACAATGAAGTATTTCAAAATAATCAGTTATTGTTTTGAAATCATTATCTTACCAACAAGGTGGATTTAAGTGCACTAGCATTATTGCACTGGTTATTTAACAAAACTGGTAATTTTTATACAATGTGGGGAACATCTGTGAGTGGGATATTCTGACATTACCCTGCTTAAGTCATCTATGGGACTGAATGAAAGGCTCAGCTCATTTTATTGCAAATTTCTTCTAGTAGAACAGCTGTAGAAATAGAACATAGCATTTGTTTTTTTTATTAAACAGCACGATAGAAAATGACCATTGTCACTATGTTTATAGCACTTTTACAAATGCACTATGGGATCTAACGGGAAGCTTTGCAGAGGACCCACCAGTGATGGCAACCCTAAACAGAATGATCCATTCTCTGCAAGAGATGAACAAATTCCACTCCATCCTGCTTGACCAAGTCTCTCGAACTGTGCTCAAGAATCTCACTGCTTTTATTAAAGTGTAAGTATATTTTTTTATCTCAGTCACCACTAATACATAGAAAGAAAAATTGTGAAGAAAATGTGGCCTTAAAACAGTATTATTAAATAGCCAACATGCAATTAGAAGACATTTTTAACCACCTGATCTAGTGGTATGACCACCTGTCTCAGACCAAGAGGTCCAGGGTGTGATTCCCAGCGGAAGCAAATTTTTTACTTTGGACGAGCTATGTATTGATATTGCATTAATTAAACATACAGTCCAAAATATGAATAAAGTTTTGAAACTACACTACTTAATCACTATTTTGATCTTCATTATAACACTGCATGGAATGAGTCATTATAAAAAAAAGTGTTACGCCAATTAACTTCTGGTCATGTTTACTTTATGAAGCATTTCAAGTTTGATTTGTTACATATATAATATATAATTTGTTACTCAATAACATGAATACCAATACCAAAGTACTTTCAGAATGTTATAAAATATGTAACAGTTTTATTCTGCTTATCACAATATTGATAGTGATTTTATTGTTTTTTAAACAAACATTTATTACAATATTAAATGTACAGAGCTATAAAGAATCAAATACTTTGAATAAAACTCTGTTTTACAGCACTTGCAATATAGATTTATTTGCTAATAAATTATACATCTTTCCTTAATTTAACTAAAAACAATTCAATCATAATGAGGTACGAGTTCAGTAAAAAAAAAATAACCTATCAAATTATCGCTTCACATTACTCACCTCTGTCATTCTTCCTGGTTATTGGTGGGCTTGTATTAAATGCGAACTATAGGAAAACAAACAATATTATTTTTAGTTTTAATGGCTTTCAGCTGAGAAACAGTAATATTTACCTTAAAGTTCATTGATTTATGCCAGTTACTCTGTTATAAATATTAAATTTGATGATGGTTGTTAATTTATTTTGGGATGATGTTTATTTCCCTCTGCTGTAGAAGATATTTGTTGAGTTTCTTTAGCAATACTCAATTATTAATCATTTAACTTGAGAAAACTAAAGTATTTAGCTCATGTAAGGTACCATTGAATTTGGTTATTTGTTCTGTTTGATAATATTGTAAATGATAAAAAAATAATGTCTATAAAGTAATACAGAAAAAAAATCGAAATAACGATGAAATACCTAATATATTAAAAAGCTGACTCATACAATTGATTGATAGCCAGCCGCCACCCCACTTCCTTCACACATACACATTTTACAAACAATCATGTATTTATCACATTCAACAGCTTTTGTTTTGTTACAGGGATATTAAAGGTGTTAAAGAAAGTAAAAATCACTTTGAAAAAATCTCAAATGATCTGGATACGGCTTTAAATAGAAATTCACAGGTAAGCTATAATAAGGAAATATGAAGGTGAAACTAGTCAATCAAGCAGGTACATGCAGGGCAAATACATTTAAGTCAAAAATATTTTCCTTACATAATTATTAAATTAAGTTGCATAGATTCAATATTTTAACTGTTGTAAAAATATATATATATAGATACTGTAAAAAAAAAACTTGTATGAGAAAGGTCAATTTCATCATTTCATTCTTTTTTTAATTCTATTTGAAAGAACATGTTCAATTCTGCCATAAACGCATTATCTCTAAAGGAGGTAACTGAGGTAAGTGTGTAATGTCAAGATTATAGAAAATTATTTTTTCATTTGGTAGAGGAAACTCGCGCGGTGGTCCCATATAAATTTTATTAACTTTGCTTGAGTAGTTTTTGAGTTAGCTTCAATAATACGTATTTTTCCGACTAGTCTATATGGACGATGTTCCTGTCACTGTTATTTACATAGGTAGTGGTATTCGTATTTGTGTGGGGTAGGTACCTCAACAAAACTAAAAAGAAACACTTCTAAGACGACCTATTCACAATAATTTTGAATAGGTCGTCTTAGTAAATTAATTGAAAAAAATATTTTTACTAAAATCACTTGAAACATGTACATCTAATAACACCATTATACAGTGTTCTCTGCAAAAATAAATAATTTGATTTGATTGATTTGATTTGAAAAAAAACAACATAATAACACTAAAAAGTTTTTCGTTTTTTTACAAACATTTATTGTGACGCGTAGCGGGGGGTGTTCGTCGGATAAATGGAAGCTGTCCCTAAATCCTACATCTTCATCCTTAGGTATCTCGCCACAAATGCATGGAAGTGGAGGAGGTGATGAATCTCTTGCTGGCGACACGGTCATGCTTTCGTCACACGGCGCTTGACCATGTGCAGAAGATCACTATGCTGCAGGCTAGGAAGCGCCATGAAATACTAGCAACGGTGAGTTCCATATTTAAACTCTTTCCAGCAGGCTTCACACATGCAATTTTCAAAAAGTTACAGAGTAGGACCTAAGTAAGAGCGTTTGCGCACTGCATCCGATCTGAGTACTATCCGAATTGAAAATGTTCTAAATTCAAATAATGGTACTAAGGGTATTTCTGACCGTCATTTTGGAAGTCCGTCGGATTGGATCGGATGTAGTGCGAAAACGCACTAATTATGTTACTCGGAATGTGCACTTCTAGGCTGGACTGCGTGAATGGTTGCGCATTTCCAACCGTTATTCATTATTAGATGTATTCAATTGGTTGGCGAAACTTCACAAACGCGATGAGTATAGATACCATTTCCTAGAGAAAGATTCGAGCAGTATGACCTCTGTAAATATTCAAACAATTTGAATCTTAACACGCACCTGGCTTTTATATGTATGTATTATATGTGTAGTTTGTATGTAGGCGCAAACGAAGAAGTAGGAACGTAATAATTACTAACTTCCATGATTGTATAATAAAAAAACCGGCCAAGTGCGTGTCGGACCACGCACAATGAAGGGTTCCGTAGTTGGGATGAATTTATTCCACGAACAAACTTAACATTGTAGTTGAAAAACATGTTCTCCCATACGTAATGTATGGGAGATCATGTTTTTAAAACCGCAAATTTAAGTTGGTCGATTATTACACGTTAACCTGTAGAGCCTACTTAGCTCTGATAGTTTTCCTTTCTATTTCGTTATATATACTACTGCTGTGAATGTTTTCACAAGTCCAAGTACAACCATTTAGCTAGAAGGGGGGGGGGGGGGGGGGGCACTTGACTAACAAAAAAAAAACAGTTAAAAGCTTAATATTTCGCAAACGGATCCCTGAATCCAAAAATGGTTCTAACAAACTCACAAAATTTTTTAAAGACCTTTCTAACGATACCCCACAACATGGGGTAGATGAGGAAAAAAAAACATCCACACTTTACGTGTAGGGGAGGTAACCTAAAAAAAATTTTTTTTCTTGATTTTATTTTACCACTTTGTCGGCATGATTTATATGTATACATATGTCAAATTACAGCTTTCTAGTACTAACCGTCTCTGATCTAAGCCGCGGACAGACAGACAGACGGACATGGCGAAACTATAAGGGTTCCTTGTTTACTACGGAACCCTAAAAACGAAAACGAAAGGAATGTCTGCGAGGGTCGCAAGCGCAACACAATGTGTTTCGCATCGGAGATGTGTGATCCGCTTTTAGACGGCAATGTGCCCCTATCCGTATAGGTACTATCAGTTTTAAACGACTTGATTTAATTTCTTTTTTTTCTCTATTTTGTATTATTGTACATAATATTCAAACGCAAAAGTACGTGATAAATAACGAAAATGAAAATGTTATCAGTGTAACGAAACCGCATTTTACGAGGATGCGAGGGCACTGGTGCAAGCTCATTGTTTAATTCATTTTTTTTAATATCAAGCGCTTGCACTGTGTTCATGATGATTGATGATTTTTATGATATCTCAATACTATCATCATGCAATTTAGTAAACAAAACAGCCCCGGAGAAATTCGGAAATTCAAGCGCAGCAAACAAATGCACCACCGAGCACACCGCAACTTAGCAATAAATGGGACGCGCAGCGCAGCACACATAATCTTTCTAATTCTTTATTTTTTACAATAGTTTATGACGCCCCTGTTGGATTCAGGCATTATCTATCGATAAAATGTGATTAATATGTTGCTACCAAAAGTATCATTTCCAGAAAATTTTAATTTCGCGGGCTACTTAAGCACATAAAGAATTCAAGGGCGGCAGACGATTTTTGAGATGGGGCAGCAAGGACTGCTACCTTAACCGTTGTCGCTAGAAGAAAACTGTCTTAAGAGACTGTCCTTAACTTTTTGAGACATTTTGATCTGCATTCACAGATTTTGAAAAAAAAAAACAGTCAGCAAGAAAATGGGCAGTTTTCACAAAAACTTTTTTGATGCCAATCGATGCTGTTTCTTATATGGATCTAGACTAACTGAGGTATGAGTACTAGAAAAGTCAGAAATCGCAAAAAACTTTTCCCATATATTTTGGTAAGAAAGAAACTCCAACAAACTTTATTATGATAGACAGACTAGCCAAACAGAAACAAAAAGCTTAAACTTCGAACGAATACGCGTTATAATTTTATTTACTATAAGAACAAGATAGTTTGTTGCTTGTGATGTCCAACGTTCTGAGAAAAAAACCGCCCAAGTGCGTGTCTGACCACGCACAATGAAGGGTTCCGTAGTTGGGATAAATGTATCGCAAAAACAAACTTGTAACATTGTAGTTGAAAAACATGTTCTCCCATACATCGATTTATACGTCACGGTGAATTCTCTGCCAGTGTAAGTTTGTAAACGATTTTTTTTTTGTGTGGTAACACAAAAAATTACCGATTTTCGGACTTTTCCATTTACTTGTGTTATGAGACCTTGCTTCTTTCCTAATTTCATCATTCTGGGTTAATGGGAAGTACCCTGTAGGTTTTGATTTATTTGCGAGTATCAAAATAATTATGTCGTATAAATGGCCGTATTTTTTATTGAGTTGACTTAGAAGCTTGATTTTTTAGAGCTTCAAGGGACCACAGACCTACGTACTTGATGTTATTTCAACTTGATACCTCCACGCGTTCCTGTGAAAAAGGGTCGTGACTGACTCACGGACGGACAACGAAGTGATCCTAAAAGGGTTCCGTATTTTCCATTTGAGGTACGGAACTCTAAAAATAACCTCAAACTATTAAGAACTTTCAGACTTGTTTGGAAAACGTTAAAAAAGACTGTTCTCTACAAAAGACAGAAATTGCAAGAAAAAAACCTACCTATGTAAAAAGTATTTTCAAAAGCAACAAAGGTTCTAAATGTTCTCTATACGTTTGAAATTTGACTCTCTATCATCGTAAAATAGTAAGTTGGAGTCACATTTCCTACGAAAATATGGGAAAAGTTTTTTTTTGCGATTTCTGACTTTTCTAGTACTCAAACCTCAGTTGATCCAATAGAGTTTTTTGATTCTTATAAGAAACAGGATCGATTGGCATCAAAAAAGTTTTTGTGAAAACTGCCCATTTTCATGCTGGCTGTACAGTGTTTTCAAAATCTGTGAATGCAGATCGAAATCTTTCAAAAAATTAAGGACAGTCTCTTAAGACCGTTTTCCTGTAGCTACAACGGTTAAGGTAGCTGTCCGTAATGCTCCATCTCAAAAATCCACCCTGTATAAGAAAAGCTAATGTTGGTAATCTCAAAAAAGTCCACAAAATACCGTTTTCAATATATCAGTCAAAGAGTTTTTGAGAGATGAACATCGATTAGAATACTGACACCTTTTTTTTTTTTTGGTTGGCTGTTATCAAACTCTTGCTGACTAAAACCCACCCGTGTTTCTTCAATGTAGCCTGTACGTTGAAAGGGGCTACGGTATCTCTTCCGAATTTTTCGCGACACCGGCAGACATCGGTCCTAGCAGACACCGTACGCAAGCCCGCGCCTACGGTGGCCGGGAACCGGCCTGCGATTCCCGACGTCCAGGGCGTCTCCTGCGGTGGCTAGGGGCGTGAGGGCGCGAAATATGCCTCTCCCTCACGTGTTCCACCTCCTCCTTCGCGAGCATTACTGCTTCGCAGAAGGAGGTGACAGCTTCCCACTCGCTCTCGCTCCGTACCATGGCCTGGACCAGGGCCGGACGCGAGAGATCATTGCCGCCGATCACCTCCACAAGGACACGGCGGTGCCCCGTCCAAGCCGGGCAGACCTCCACTGAGAATACTGACACCCCAGTTTTGGACAAATTCAATTTGTTCTGTCAAATTGCATCAATTTGATTTCAATGGGAGTTGTTTTCAGTCGACCAATTGAAACAACTTAAATCACAACATTCAAAATTCATCAGACGGTGTTTTTTGTAATAAATAAAACTGGCTGACTGACGGATGTAGTGAGCAATTGAATTTTCTAAACGTAGTAGAAACTATAATTATAATAATATTTATAGTGCAACGCAACGTGTAGTATGTTGGTTCCGGTTCAGTGGCATAACTACACGGAGCAGCGTTTTTAGATTGCAATGAAATGAATAAAAACCGGCCAAGTGCGTGTCGGACCACGCACAATGAAGGGTTCCGTAGTTGCGATGAATTTATCGCAAAAATAAACTTGTAACATTATAGCTGGAAAACATGTTCTCCCATACATCGATATACGTCACGGTCAATTCTCTGCAAATGTAAGTTTGTAATCGCAAACATTTTTTTGTGTGTGATAAAACTACAAATTAAAGATTTTCGCACTTTTCCCTTTACTTGTGCTATGAGATCTTGCTTCCTGCCTAATTTCATGATTCTAGGTCAACGGGAAGTACCCAGTAGGTTTTGATTTATTTACGAGTATCAAAATATGTCGCTTTTTTTTATTGCGTTGACTTAGAAGCTTGATGTTTTTAGAGCTCCAAGATCTATGGTGATCTACGTATTTGATATTAATTTTAACTTGATATCTCCACGCGTTCCTGAGAAAAAGGGTCTTGGCAGACTGACGGACGAAAAACGAAGTGATCTATAAGGGTTCCGTTTTTCCTTTTGAGGTACGGAACTCTAAAACACAACCCTCCTTTTTTGGATTCGCCGCAGTCGGGTAATAAGCATAGGCATCGCTTCCATCATGACACAAATCAAAATGCCAAGTGCCGGTTTTCCTCATTTAAAAAAAAAATACAATGAAATACCTGAGTAATAACTCAGTCCCCATTGTGTAGGATATTAAAAATTTAGCAACAAAAATTCTATACCAACCGATTTATTTAAATATCCCACTTTTGGCAGTGTCATGCTATGACTAGTTTAAGTTACTTAATTGAAGACTCCAAATTGACTTGTACTCGTATGTCGGTCTTTTTAAGGTCCATAGTGTAAAGGAGATAGAGA
Source organism: Agrochola lota (assembly GCA_947364205.1). Taxonomy (NCBI): domain Eukaryota; kingdom Metazoa; phylum Arthropoda; class Insecta; order Lepidoptera; family Noctuidae; genus Agrochola; species Agrochola lota. The sequence goes on from OX376232.1 coordinate 8,885,538, forward strand.
TGCATCATCAACTCAAGTTTTACTCAAGCCATTCAGTCCATTGCTAGACATTCCTCTCCAAAGGCCGTTACAGCAATATAGACAAAATCATTAACTAGCATAACAAACAACACTATTTAGCATACCGGTCAGTGTCGAACAACAATAGGAAGACAATAATCACGCTCCACTCCGGGACAATAGGTTAATAACCGTAAGTAGCGAGTTTTGCGCGGCTATTCATAGCAGCTGCCCCCAATGCCTAATTCTGCTACATCGTCACGGTCGACCAGGCCGATGTGCTGTCCTAAGAATGTCCGCACAAACGCGACATTTTAGGTGCCCCTACTTTCACTGTCACTTGTTTCCGTGATTCTAGTATTCAAGTTGCTGTGACTGGATTTTGGTCATAACTGTATTACGTTTTGTCTTTAGACCAGAGATATAAATGTCTGCTTTTGACTGTATGTATTTCGGTCTCACATTCTCACATTGTACATTCCTGAATCCGCCACAGGCTTGAGTTCAGGAAATAGGTACCCTAATTCCTGAACTCAAGCTTTTCAGTTTAAATTAAGAATTATTTTACACTTTGATAGAATATTATGAGCATTTTTGTTACTGCCAGGTGAACTTCGAAGACGCTTTAATAATTATAATTTTAAAAATGCTCATTAAATCCATCAAATTCTGAATCCAAGTCGAAAAGACTATCAGCCTGGGTTCAAAATTCGGGAATTATTCCACTAAAATTATGACTAGAAAAAGCCAAAGGGGTAAGATCTGAACTGGCGAACTCTATTGACCTTTTCTTCATCAGTCAACGGCTGAGCGCTTGGGGTTATTGTGCCTTAATTGAGACAAGCTGGGGGTCGCTCGCTATACAAAACAAGAATGTGGAATTATTTATGACACGTAGACCGTCCTAGATTTCACCTAAGACAGACTCGGTAATAATCCGCTTACAGGTTTCTAACTCGTTTTGACTAAGCCCAGGTACGCACGGGTATTATTATCGCGGCGATTTTTTTTCGCGTATTAGCTTTTCTACGCTCTGCTTACCGCCGAGAGTTGAATATCCAACAGTGTTTCTTGACGCGCTGGGATACGCGCTGGATACGCTCTGTTGTATTCTCAATGCTCGGCTCAATACAGAGAGGTGAAAATCCAGTGTATGAAAAAAAATCACCGCGATTTTATTACGTCCGTCCGTGCGAACGTAGGCTAATAGCCAATGCCTGTATCACAAGATTTCCTATTACTATAGTTTTCGATGCCGATGTAAATAATGGGTGCATTAAATAAACGATCAAGGACAAACCAGTGAGGTGAAGCGTCTAGCGTGTGTGGACCATAAAACAATACTTTGTTTTTTAAATGCTCTGGCAACGTATATATAGACTATAAAACATACATGTAATTACATTCTCAAGGTAATATACGTACTTCCATCGTATTTGTGTTGAAGCGATCACTTCGTGGGAACTGAGAAGCTGGTTACCTGTGCTTGTGCGTGCATATTAATTTAAAAAAACATGAGTCATAAGTTTTGTTTACATCACATAACGTGACGCTATTGTATAAGGTCGTGTTTTAGAAAAAATAATTGCGACGTCGAATTTCATATTACTTTGTTATGCAACCTTTTTGCATTGTTTTAAGTCACACTGTCGATGTAACCCCATATTTATTTTATTTAATGATCTGTTGAGAATTTTAATTAAAATAATGTTCATGCAGAAACCTAAACTCGTATTATGATTCATCTCAAATACCTAGGTGTCTTATTAAACTAAGATATAACTGAACAGGAAGTGATACTAGCCTGAAACAATTCCCAAATAAGGCGTTCTTCGAAAATTTATTTTTATCAAGCTTACTTCCTTGATAAAGATAGCGTATCGTATAGTTGTTACTCATTAGCACTATTGACAGTTATCATTTTTAACAGTCTGTTTTGCAACGCACCTCTAGTTTGCAAGTCTGGCCGAGTGCACGACTAATCTGGCGATGGCGTCTTCAGACGACAGTTATGTCTCGAGTTGCTAAAGGTGGAAGTGTTTTTTGTTGTTTTGAAATAACAGTGTTCATAGTCTACTAGTTCTGTGACAAATCAGTGAATAGACAGCTTTGTGAAGTGGATTTGGGAACCTGTCAGGTAATTGTGTTATTTTTATCAATACTTACTTGTCAATAATAAGATTGACATAAATAGGGATGTGGTTAATTAAAAAACATGTCAAGGAAAAATTATTTTTAAATTTCACTAATATTAAAAAATTATAATAAAATATTTTAATCTATTGAGGGGCTTGTGGCTGTGATATATTAAGGAAGTGGGCTGAATAATAACAGCTGCACAGGTCGATCGATCAGGTTAAGCTATGTTTACCGCAGTTGGTACGTGGACGGGTCACCATACATGCCAAGACCCCGCGGACATTTGTAGAACTTTGACAGTTGTTACGGGTCGTCAGAAGCCCGAAAGTGTGACAACCAGTTTTACCAAGGGATATCGTGTTATCCAGTAACTGGGTAGTGGAGGTCAGATAGGAAGTCGCTCCATGTAAAATACGGTTAGACTGGAAGCCGACCCGAACATAGTTGGAAAAGGCTAAGATGATTATTTGCGTACGTGCCTTTTTTGTTTTAGCATAACACGGGAACCTTACAGTGGATCCCATCTCATGTACAGATTCAGGACAATGAAAGAGTGGATCTTTTGGCCAACCAAGCCGTGTCAGATGGAATTTCTGTAAATGTTCGTCCTTTATATACAGATTATATAAAAATAATAAAACAGCAGTGTACAGATGTGTGGAGTGAATACTTTAACCAGAGGTCAACAGAAAAGGGAATTTGGTACAAAACCATCCAACCACAGCTTCCAGTGTATAATTGGATCGATCAAAATGTATTTAGCAGAAGTGAATTAGTTATGGCGCTAAGGCTTCGTTCCGGTCACATTCCCTCAAGAAAGTTTGGTTTCCTAATGAAAAAGGTTACGTCACCCAACTGTGAAGAATGTGGAGTAGTCGAAGATGTGCAACATGTTTTGATGGAGTGTGTGCGGAATGAAGCTTTGCGATTTAATTTACTTGGTCCAACAAACAAGTACGACACTGGGGACTGTAATGCTATCCTGGCTTTTCCTTTATCGGACCAAGCTAGGATAATGTACAAATTGGCATTTTTTGTTTTAAAGTAAATTTGTAAGTAGTACTATATGTAACTTTAGAATTAAAAAGTGTTTTTAGGTTTAGTTATTTTGATGATGTTACAGGGTGACGTTATCGCTCAGCGATAAAGCCCTTAAAATAAAGAAAAAAAATAAAATAAAAAAAATAACACGGGAACCAGTCGCGAGCTTCGTACGCACTAAACCATAAATCCTTTTAAGTCGATTATGACTCAAGTGCGCAGCGAATTGTATTAGATCCTATCAAGTAAAAATAGCCGTACCTACGTCACCTACGTGCATGAGGACTAGGCAAGCACTTAAATAGGACGTTAACAGATACTAAAATAATACCTTTATCTTTAAGAATTGTGTAAACGAAAGATATAGATTATTAGCATAACATTTTGAATCACACTGTTCTGAGCAGGCAACTTACTAAGTTTGCTCAGTGAGTCATCGGTAAATGGCTTGAAAACTATGAAAAGGAAACTATCAATCGAACTAGAAATAAATAATGCTCGTATGTGTAGGTTTCGGGTTAGGTCTTTAGATTTCGTACTTTGGCATCACAGACGCAAATTGTGGTAACCATATTAAAACTAAGTAGTTAAAGATTGATGCTCAATTTTGACACCCGATTAATTATGTCACCCCTAAAATGCTTACACGTTTATTGAGTATTTCGGTCAAGGTTCAAAGTTTTTTAAAGGTTGCGCTCGTCCTTGTGAAAATAATTTACACGCGCCGCAAGTGTACCTACCTAAATGTCAACACCCCACGGGCCACCCTTGAGGGTTAAGGATTCCTTTATCTGAAACATGGTCCTATATATATTTTACATGCGACATAAAAAACGTCTGTTATGTGTGTGTATCTTATAAAAAACTCGTTATATAACAGGAAATCAATAATAACAGCTTGCTATGGTATATCATATTCTGGTAATTTGCACCGACTTCCTCGCCCTACCTAGTTAGATGGCAAACCATTGATGTCCGAGGTCAGCCTTGTCTAGATGGAGTAATTCTCAAGTATTTTCTAAGACCAGTAGAAGAAATACGAACCGAAAACCTGGCTATCACTTCACTACAGAGATTTTCATCACTGCCTCCGAATTCGTTCTTCAATTAATACTGTGAGACTGTTTTAGTTCAACAAATTCAAAATTCAAAAGTCATTTATTCAAACTAGGCTGAGAATCAGCACTTTTCGAACGTCAAAATTACATAAGACAGTCCCCCAAAACGCCAACCCCTTCACCACTTCCTAGTGCATTAGCTGGGAAGAAGAAGTGGCGCAACAAACTCCCCAGCAGCACAGCTGTCTGTTCAGTTAGAAGAACAAAACAAAAGATTCTATATAATAGTCTTCAAAATACGCAACACAAAACATAATTAAAATTATTAGCCATATGTTAGCTAGCACACGCCAATATACCACACAAAATCATCAAGAACTATACTCAGGCAGAAATAAAAACTAAACGTAAACAGAACTTAATATCTAAATAAAAGCCTCCAGGCATAAAGGGCGTGCCCAAACTACTACTTACAACTAATTTCCAATATAGTTCGATTTTCCGGTAACGCTGTCTGAATAAAACATTTGATTACATGTGTGAGTCAATCATAAGTTATGTATAAACGTATAGCCGGGGGCGTGGCCAGCATGGAGTTAATTTGTTTGACGTCATTTAGTTGTTTTATAACTTACTGGGAAGCTTACTGGATATTTATTTTTAGTATAATCTTATTATACAAATACTATTTTGCTCCGACCTGTCGTAGTCCTCTGTGATTTGTGGAACGTAGACCATTGCTGATAACATATTGGATTCAAACTGGTCCAAGATTTACTCCTTTTTACCTTCTTGTCACAACATCAGTCCAGCAGTGGAATCTGATAGGCTGAATTGATGGACCTTCTTGTACGGAATCAATCTGCCTAGCCTTTTCCCAACTAAGTTGGGGTCGGCTTCCAGTCTAACCAGGTGCAGCTGAATACCAGTCATTTATATGGTGCAACTGCCTATCTGACCTCCACAACCCAGTAACTGGGTGATATGGTACCCCTTGGTAAGACTGGTTGTCAAATTTTGGGCTACTGGCGACCCGTAACGACTGTCAGAGATCCACGAATGACAGCCGGGACCAACGGCTTAACGTGCTATCCGAGGCACGGAAGACTCTCGGTATGGAAAGATGGTCACCCATCCACGGACCAACCCCGGCAAGCATAGCTCAACGTAATAGATCGACCCGCGCGGCTGTTATTACTTAGCCACGAACCTCCTTCTTATATGGACAAGAAGGTAAATCTCAAGTCCCGCAAACTTTGGACAATGCTGACCCAACGCACGGACCAATGTTGTGCCAACTGTTGATAGGCTCAGTCGGGGGCAAAAGATGTTCAGTCGGGGCTTCGAGCCTAAGCCTTCGACTCATGGTGCAGGAAGACCTTTGTGTTTTAGTCAGTGGCAGTCCGACATAACCCTCAGTTCTCCACAAGAGGCCACAGAAAAATAAGATACCAATTTCTAATGCAGTGCAACCTTGTATGGGACAAGGTTGCACTGCATTAGAAATTGGTATCTAAAACGATGCTTCTGCGCATAGATCATAGATGTTTTTAAAATTCTTCCTATAGCAGCCCATCTATTACAAAACAGACAGTACACAATGGTACCGGTATAATTCAATGCCATAACTCTATGTCTATGATACAACAATCGTAATTATTTATATCGACCGAACATGCAACTGCCGACGCACACCCGAAAACATTATCGACAGCACTATCGTGACTCGATGTCACTTATTATTTGGTTGGACGTTGTTTAATGCAATACAACTTTAAAACAATTATATTTGGAGTTACTTTCATGATCACACGACATATTTTTGTGAAAACGTAAATAAGGAAATTATACCCCGCAGTTTGCTGTACAAAGTCATAAAGCTATAAATTAAATGCTCAAATAAAAGTGTCGGACACCGAGAAGAAAGCCCACTCACCAATTTCATAACGTTTCGATCGTGACTTTCACCGAAGTGTTGTAAATATAAATAAAAACTAAAGCAACAGGTCACGACTCTCCTCACTAAATATAACTTTCTATGCTTTTTAATGTTAAATACTCTTTCACACAATATGGATGTATGTAGCACAGTCAGTACATTTGGGGGGCTTGTGTTGTGTGTCGATCGATCGCAACACATTTTCATTAACGATTACGACTAATCTGTTTCATTTTGACAGTTCAACAACATTCATTGCGCTATTACGTTGTTGAACAGATTTATTTAACTTATGAAGCAATGGATTATCAATCTGTTTCAAAATGATCCAGATTCTGTCGTGTATTACGCAATAAGCGTAAATAATAGTAAGCTATACTTGCCGTTGGTCCGTAAATGACTGACCATCTTTAATACCAAGGCTCCTCCGTGCCTCGGGAAGCACCTTAAGCCGGTGGTCACGGCTGTTATTCGTGGATCGTTAACAGTCCTTACGGGTCGTCCAGAAGCCCGAAAGTCTGACAACCAGTCTTACCTAGGGGTATCGTATTACCCAGTAACTGGGTTGTGGAGATTAGATAGGCAGTCGCTCCGTGTAAAATACTGGTATTCAGCTGCATCCGGTTACAATGGAAGCCGACCCCAGCATAGTTGGGAAAAGGCTAGGCAGTTGAGCAGTCAGTACATTTAGGTTAGTGGGTAGTTACGGAAAGGTGTGGTCTATGTTAGTGCTGAAATAGGGCCAACATTATAATTATAAGTATTGTACGTTGTGTTTCAATAGCGTGCGAAAATGTCTTTTATTAAGTTACTAGTGGCTCTTTTATAATTAAATTAGGGGAAGGTCAGACTTTTATGAAACGCACCTTTAATTGGGCAAATAATCGATCATCATTTTACCGATACCGTGATAGCTACTTCCATATGGGAGGGTCTACTATGCAAAGCTATGAGGTCTTTGCTTCATTATTGGTACTGGGTACAAGTGTCTTAATTTTAACCAATAACGGTCCGTAAATGACTGTGGCGGCACCTGCATCGCCACATGCGAACTACGCATCAAAGACCTGACGTGACACAAATCCTGCATCGCGCAATTAGAGTTTACCGCGCGAACGAAATATACAAGACTATCTCCGACATCAATCGTTGCGCAGTTGCCCGCCAGACATGACACCAGGTCGGAGGATCTTCGCTTTTCTTTAGAGGATGAGTGAACTGTACACCCTGTTCCTCATACCTCTAAAATAGAAATCGGCCATTAGTCACTCTATCGTGCCACTCTACCGTCTCATTCACAAAATTGATAAAGGCATAAATTGCAAGATAAACGCGGTTTAATTCGTAATCTAAACCCAATTTTAGCAGATAACGATAAGAATTTAGTTAGTCAAGTAAATAGTGACTACTCACCACACGTAAATTTAATGCCCGTCTGAAATTTACAGTACGACACAACTTAGATGTAGCATACATTTGAAAATTTGCATTCATTAATTTCAATTTTACGATTGTATTTGGTTATATGACTGTACGTATACAAGTTATAAGATAATTTTCGCAGCAGTAATAAAGATTGGTGATTTTGAAGGCCCACTCAGTTCGGATGGTGATCGGTTTTACGAATTTTGCCGATGCTACATCTAAGTTGTGTCGTACTGTACCTAATTGACTTTTCCCTAATCAAAATATACAGTCAGTAATATAATGTGCATGGGAAAGATAGAGGTCTATGAGGACGTGTGGCGGTATGACGGCTAACAACTATATCCTGTCATAACATAATCAGTCCACGTTCCCACTGCTTGGACACAGGCCTCCTCTCTTCGAGAGGGAGTTGGCGGGGTGGAGTGTAATCCACCTCGCGGGCCCAGTGCGGGTTGATACATGTCAGTCACATGACTTCGAATTTTTGGTTCTAGGACATGCCGGTTTTCTTACGATGTTTTTCTTTTGAGAGCAGTGGTGATGAAATTATTTACACAAAGTAAAGTGCCTGCAATTCGTAAGTCCGGGCCGTTAGCCTAGGTTCGAGATTTTCTTTCTTGCACTGGATTTTCAACGCTCTGCTTAGCGCCGAGAGTTGAAAACCCAACAGCGTGTTTTATCAACGTGCTGGTACAAGAGTGCGTCCCAGCGCGTTGGATTCTCAACGTTTGGCTTAACACCGAGAGTTGAAAATCTAGTACGTACGCTTAACGTAGGCTTTCCTCTGGGCCACCACTGCTGTCTATCTATATCGTGTAATCTTACTCTTTTCCGTTTTCGAAAACATTAAGCACTCAGTAAGGTTAGTAAGCGTGGCTGACTGCCAGTGCCAAGGGTGTGACAAATACATCGAGTAGGTACTGTCACTCGTGGACGCTCTTTTCATTTAATAGATAGGCACTATCTATAGCATAGTTCTTATTTTCATTATGTACAATCAAGTTTTCTATAACTTCGTCTGTTCAAATTCTTTCCTTTATCAAGTCGGCACCCTCATTGCGTAACACACGATCTATCACAATCTGCTTCATTTTGACAGCAACAACATTCATTGCGCTATTTACGTTGTTAAGCCTATTTTTCGAACATATGTAGCATTGGCATCCTTCAAAATCATTCAGATTGTGATTGATCGTGTCTTAAGCAAGACACATAATGCTGAGTAAAAGCCCTTAAGGTGACGAACAGATTTTGTATGTGACTGTATAGCGTACATTTCAAGTGGTTTATGATTTATAATGTAAACCATGTATCTATTGCAGTTCCTGTCATACTTGCAAGCGTGTTGCACCTACAACCATCAAGGTGCCGACCTATCAGAAGACTTGGAGCCCTTCCTCAAGACTATCGCTGAAGATGTGAGTCGAGCTACTACTTATATTTATTTAAAATCCTGATCTACTACACCAGTAGAATATACAGGGCGGCAGGGACATCGCCGCGAAAACTTACACCATGGATTCAGTACATGATCCCTGCGTTGAAATTTTTCATCGGTTATTTAAAAAAAAAAAAACTGCTATTCCATACATTTTCATCGCGTAGGTAATGCACTTTTCTATGGAATAGCAGATTTTGTTTGCATTTGTGCCCGGTTGATGGCAATAGGCTCTCCCCCTAATACATGGGACTTAAACATAAATGGCTTAATGTTGGTGTGTATTATGTATGTATGTGTGTAAATAAATAGCTCTTTGATGTGTCTGTAAATCCACCTAGTGAGTGATCCCCATTAAATATCATAATAACTGCAACACACTGCACTAATCAACACCGTTCACCGTTAACGATGTACTTAAAATTGACAACATAGCAAAGTCAATTGACCGTGATACACAAAGCTTGAACACAGCACGTCATGTTCTTTACAAGAAATATTCAACCATACGAGCATTCACCACTAATGATCACATTTCCAGATCGCAGCTATGCGTAACGACACAAAAATACTTGACAAAGAGATGGAGAACCGTCATACGATTGTAAATAGTAAGGACACGGTGCTCCCGAGCTGTAAGTCGAGAGAAGCTGAAGGGGACTGTAAAGACGGCTTGTTGAGCACACCGTGCCTCAAAAACATGCCTCGGATGCAAGGCTATCTGTTCAAAAGGACTTCAAATGCCTTCAAGACGTGGAATAGGAGATGGTTCTATTTATACGACAATCGTCTCGTGTATAGGTGAGTTCTTGATTCTCGATTGCGGTTTTCGATTGGAGGTTTGTTACTCGTATGTAGGCCAGTGACGTCACGCCTTGTTAGTCAGTCAACTTCTTGATCTAATATTTATTTGTTTGATTAGATCTTTTAGATAAGATTGCGTAAAACAATTTGCTCAATTGATTTAGTTTTTCCGTAATACTGATCATTATGCATTTTGGATATAAGTTACGTGAACCGCGACGTAACTTCTGACTGGTAATTTATTTGAATGAATACATTACAAAAATGTATGTTTGTGTGTTAGTAGTATACGAATTACGGAAATTATCGATCTTAGTTGTCATTTTTAATCACACCAATGCCTTTCGAGCTAGTAGGAAGTTGGTTGCGGCAACTTCCTCTATTAAAACCGTACTGTGAAAGTTTGGTTTTGAAACTTGCTCATAATGCTTTGCTATAAACTTCAATCAGAGAAGTAATTTGCCATTTTCAAAACCAAGTTAATTCTGACCAGCGCGCGCGCTTTTTTGCGCAGCCCTGAGGCACACTCCCCATCAAATTTCTGCTTACATCGCACTGTACATTTTTTTTTTTTTTTTATCTGCTGTGTATTATATTGTATGTGTTTTAGTCTGTGTTGTGCCAAATAAATGTATTTTCTTTCTTTTCTTTCGTAGCATGACAACTATAGAAACGGGTTTCGTCTACGGAAGAATATGCAAAACGACAGATTGTGATTGTTTATCTGTCAATTTATCTATTCTTTCGTCGACAAAACCCGTTTCTATTGTGGTCATGCTAAGCTGGCTGCAGTCTCGACATAGATAGTGATCGCTTTACGACTGAATTCGGTCGCAAAGTCCTAATGTTGTCTCTAGATGCGCGCGACGTCCTTAACAAGCACGTGATTTTTTCGTGCTTGTCAAGCAATTTTGTACCCTTTAGGGACGCCATTAGGACTTTGCGACCGACTTCGGTCGTAAACTGCGCCCGCATAAGTCTCGATACCATGGAAAAATCCTGATAAAAATGATCTTATGTCCTAACTCAGGTCATGGTCTATCCATGTGCCAAATTACAATCAAATTCGAAATTCAAACAAACAAACCAATTTCCTCATTTATAATATTAATAAATAAGTTAGGATTTGTGTTGACGAGTATCATATTTTTTAGGAAAAGGACAGGTGAGCTAAACGTTACAGTGATGGAGGAAGACTTGAGACTGTGTACTGTGAAGCCGGTGCTTGATGGCGAGAGGCGGTACTGCTTCGAAGTATTGTCACCATCGAAGTAAGTGGGCTTGAGCTTTATCAATCTCAGCAACAATAAATGTCAAAAATTTAAGTAAATTAGAGGAACTTTTGTCAGATTGTGACTGAAATAAAACTGCGAACGGTTTAAAAATACAGTCAAAACCATTTATAACGAGTTTCAAAGGACCGTCGGATAACTCTTGTTATAGCCGATAGTCGTATAACCAAACACTATGTTAAGTGAACAGAAATGCTGGGTCCTCAAAATATCGTCGTTAGCATCGGTATATCGTTCGTTTTATACGGTTTTGACTGTATGGAAATTACCCCACTCATGAAAGGTTGGTCTTTGTGATAAATCTTAGGGAAAGCCCATGTCCAGTAGAGGACGTCTTTCGGCGGAAATGATGATGATAGTTATGAAATTTCCTATTTGAGAGTATTTAAAAATAAAGAATACTAACTTCAATTCACAATCTCAAATAATTTACATTCCATCACCTACTTACTCAACTATCTACTTTAGTGTTATGTATTCTAAGTTGATTTTTGAGTGACCATTTGCAATAAGACATCCTTAAAAATTTTGGTTGCAGTGGAATTTAAACTTTGTCATGTCTAACATAGAGTTTGTTTTTCCAAAACTTGATAATCATCTCAGATTCTGAATTCAAATATAACAAATAAACTTTATTCCCAGAAGTCACATGCTCCAAGCGGATTCAGAAGAGATGCTCAACTGTTGGATAACTGCGCTTCAGAACGGCATCCGTTCCGCCATACAACAGGGTCAGAGTAGAGAGAACCCTGACACTCAGCTGATACTAGTGCCAGATGACAGGCCCTCAGAGAACAGGCATAGTGTTGCCAACGTCAGGGGCATGCGGAAGATCAGGTACATGTTTGTAAATTAAAATGTTCCCCTAGTTTTTTAGCTTAGTGAACATTTGTTAAGTTGTTTTGACATCTAACTTGCAGAATAAAACATGTAGCACAATGCAGCACTTATAGCTAGTCGAAACATTTAATTATGTTAAACTATTAGGCTTTTTTTTACTTTCAAAACCTTTATTGAATCCCGCAGGTGCATTTAAAATGTTGTCATTCTAATATTTTAATATTTTTTCCAGGATATGGGAGCAACTCCTGAGCATTCCCGGCAACAACTACTGCTGTGACTGTGGCAGTCCCAACCCTCGCTGGGCCAGCATCAATCTTGGCATTACACTTTGTATAGGTATGCACCAGACTCATTGTTTTCACAAAGACTTTTTCCACACATACGTACCATCGAAGAATTTCATATCTAAGCAATTTGAAAACAAAATCCCGTGAACGCGATGACCACATCTGTTACCGCCCCGGTTCTATGGCGGCCGAGCACTGCAAGCAGAAATAGTCCTTACGATGCATAGATATGAACTTCTTCGATGGTACATGAGGCTTATTATTTTTCCGATTACGTACTGACAACTTTTTGAATGCAGTTTGTTTGAAAGAGGCTTAATCTTTTATTTTTTCGAGTGTACAGTAAATACGTATTGTCTTACTACAATAGGGATGATGACTTATATTAGAAATGTTCAAATATTTAATGTAATTTTAAAGAAGGCATAGTAAAATGTGATAATCGTAAAAATCTGTAAAATCGATGGAAATATGGAGAAGCTACACGTTTTAAATGTTTTTAGAAGGGATTATTCCCGTCCTTGTAGCGAGGTACGGACATTTTATGGCCCTAGTATGAAATTAACAGAGTCGTGACGTCACTTCTGTGCCGTCTTTGTCTAACAGATATTTTAAAACGTTTATAACTTTGCAATTTTTTGAGCTTTCACACTTTTTTAAATATTGTTTGCACTATATATGTACATACAAAAAAAAACATCATTCCGAGTGCCTATTGATTCAATATTGTTGGGTTATTTGATTTTAATTCTTATATGTTTTTTTCTAGAATGTTCTGGCATACATCGCTCGCTAGGCGTCCACGTCAGTAAAGTGCGATCTCTTACCTTGGATGACTGGGAACCAGAAATAATAAAGGTACAAGCAATTAATTAATTCAATTTACAGATTATTACAATGATTGTCCTTTAGTTTTTCTGGCGTAATTTTAATTTCCTTTTGCAAACAAGATTGACAATTTAACAAATTATTATTATCATATTAATACGTGAAGGAAAAACTTTGTACCCCTTTTTACGAAAATTACGTGGATGGAGGAGTATGAAATTTGGAATAGTTAAAGTTTATATGGAGAAGGAGTGCAGAAAACTAATATTTTTATTTATATTAGAAATAGATTAAATTAATAAAAAAAACATTACAGACACTACCATGCGTTTGGCACAAGATGGCTACCTTAGTATCATGACATGGCAGCATGGAATTAGTATGTACTATACAACTTAAAATTTTAATGAATTATGGTCGAATTTCGACCTCTGGGCGACCACTCGTATTATTTAATGTTCGAGTCCCGTAATAATACTGACACATAATTGGTGAAATGTGGGTGTACTGTAGGGACACCTCTGCCATACCCTTTGGAGAATACACGCGTGATGTTATGTATTTAATGTTCTAGGTTATGGCAGAACTGGGCAATAAAATAGTAAATTTAATCTATGAAGCCAATGCTGAAGGAACGACCATCCCGAGGGCTACCCCGGACTGTGAAACGTAAGAATTTTCTTAAACACGTTAAATATAATATTCAGAGTCACTTTTAGGATCGTCGCGCTGATTTTGTCAGGCTTTTTCAGATGAATCACGTCATACGTCGCATTTATTTAAGGGATGATAAATGCACTACGTATGCAATACCGCTCTCTTTAATATAAGCGCATCACTTGAGAATGGCTGAACTAGCTATTTTATTTTATTTTAAAATCGTCTCAATACTCCGAATTACGTTTTTAGTCAGCTAGTTTTTACAATATCTTCGGAACGTACTGTGCTGGAGTTTGCCACATCTCCCAAAGTGTCGCTAATATGGTGTTGAGTTTTAGAAAAACTTTTCCTTTTGGCATCGTCTTTGTCAGCCATTCTTGTGTGACAGTCTCTCTAAAGCTCGATGTGTGGCATTCACGCGCGGGTTTAAAAGCTGTACTGTCCTTTCACAGTTATTTTATCTCCGACAGCAGCAACCTAATTGCAACCTTATTGTAACGAAAATAAAGATCACTGTGATTTTGTCAAACTCATCAATGGCAGCAACCCAATTGCGACCTTATTTCAACTACTATAAAGATCACTGTCAAGTGATGCAATATCAGAGGCTGTGGGATGGCAGAGCTGTGAAAGGACTGTACAAGTTACCAGTGTAATAAAATGTCGTGTTCCCAATAGAAACGTGCGCGAGACGTGGATCCGCTCTAAGTACGTGTCACTGCTGTGGGTGAAGGACCTCGTGGGCAGCAGCGGCGCGCCGGCGGCCGCCCACAGGCCGCCGCGCGCCGGCCGCCGCTGGTCCGTGCGGCGCGCGCGGCGCAGGTACGACCATGTACATGTACTTACTTATGCTCCACTAAGTACGTGTCACTGCTGTGGGTGAAGGACCTCGTGGGCAGCAGCGGCGCGCCGGCGGCCGCCCACAGGCCGCCGCGCGCCGGCCGCCGCTGGTCCGTGCGGCGCGCGCGGCGCAGGTACGACCATGTACATGTACTTACTTATGCTCCACTAAGTACGTGTCACTGCTGTGGGTGAAGGACCTCGTGGGCAGCAGCGGCGCGCCGGCGGCCGCCCACAGGCCGCCGCGCGCCGGCCGCCGCTGGTCCGTGCGGCGCGCGCGGCGCAGGTACGACCATGTACATGTACTTACTTATGCTCCACTAAGTACGTGTCACTGCTGTGGGTGAAGGACCTCGTGGGCAGCAGCGGCGCGCCGGCGGCCGCCCACAGGCCGCCGCGCGCCGGCCGCCGCTGGTCCGTGCGGCGCGCGCGGCGCAGGTACGACCATGTACATGTACTTACTTATGCTCCACTAAGTACGTGTCACTGCTGTGGGTGAAGGACCTCGTGGGCAGCAGCGGCGCGCCGGCGGCCGCCCACAGGCCGCCGCGCGCCGGCCGCCGCTGGTCCGTGCGGCGCGCGCGGCGCAGGTACGACCATGTACATGTACTTACTTATGCTCCACTAAGTACGTGTCACTGCTGTGGGTGAAGGACCTCGTGGGCAGCAGCGGCGCGCCGGCGGCCGCCCACAGGCCGCCGCGCGCCGGCCGCCGCTGGTCCGTGCGGCGCGCGCGGCGCAGGTACGACCATGTACATGTACTTACTTATGCTCCACTAAGTACGTGTCACTGCTGTGGGTGAAGGACCTCGTGGGCAGCAGCGGCGCGCCGGCGGCCGCCCACAGGCCGCCGCGCGCCGGCCGCCGCTGGTCCGTGCGGCGCGCGCGGCGCAGGTACGACCATGTACATGTACTTACTTATGCTCCACTAAGTACGTGTCACTGCTGTGGGTGAAGGACCTCGTGGGCAGCAGCGGCGCGCCGGCGGCCGCCCACAGGCCGCCGCGCGCCGGCCGCCGCTGGTCCGTGCGGCGCGCGCGGCGCAGGTACGACCATGTACATGTACTTACTTATGCTCCACTAAGTACGTGTCACTGCTGTGGGTGAAGGACCTCGTGGGCAGCAGCGGCGCGCCGGCGGCCGCCCACAGGCCGCCGCGCGCCGGCCGCCGCTGGTCCGTGCGGCGCGCGCGGCGCAGGTACGACCATGTACATGTACTTACTTATGCTCCACTAAGTACGTGTCACTGCTGTGGGTGAAGGACCTCGTGGGCAGCAGCGGCGCGCCGGCGGCCGCCCACAGGCCGCCGCGCGCCGGCCGCCGCTGGTCCGTGCGGCGCGCGCGGCGCAGGTACGACCATGTACATGTACTTACTTATGCTCCACTAAGTACGTGTCACTGCTGTGGGTGAAGGACCTCGTGGGCAGCAGCGGCGCGCCGGCGGCCGCCCACAGGCCGCCGCGCGCCGGCCGCCGCTGGTCCGTGCGGCGCGCGCGGCGCAGGTACGACCATGTACATGTACTTACTTATGCTCCACTAAGTACGTGTCACTGCTGTGGGTGAAGGACCTCGTGGGCAGCAGCGGCGCGCCGGCGGCCGCCCACAGGCCGCCGCGCGCCGGCCGCCGCTGGTCCGTGCGGCGCGCGCGGCGCAGGTACGACCATGTACATGTACTTACTTATGCTCCACTAAGTACGTGTCACTGCTGTGGGTGAAGGACCTCGTGGGCAGCAGCGGCGCGCCGGCGGCCGCCCACAGGCCGCCGCGCGCCGGCCGCCGCTGGTCCGTGCGGCGCGCGCGGCGCAGGTACGACCATGTACATGTACTTACTTATGCTCCACTAAGTACGTGTCACTGCTGTGGGTGAAGGACCTCGTGGGCAGCAGCGGCGCGCCGGCGGCCGCCCACAGGCCGCCGCGCGCCGGCCGCCGCTGGTCCGTGCGGCGCGCGCGGCGCAGGTACGACCATGTACATGTACTTACTTATGCTCCACTAAGTACGTGTCACTGCTGTGGGTGAAGGACCTCGTGGGCAGCAGCGGCGCGCCGGCGGCCGCCCACAGGCCGCCGCGCGCCGGCCGCCGCTGGTCCGTGCGGCGCGCGCGGCGCAGGTACGACCATGTACATGTACTTACTTATGCTCCACTAAGTACGTGTCACTGCTGTGGGTGAAGGACCTCGTGGGCAGCAGCGGCGCGCCGGCGGCCGCCCACAGGCCGCCGCGCGCCGGCCGCCGCTGGTCCGTGCGGCGCGCGCGGCGCAGGTACGACCATGTACATGTACTTACTTATGCTCCACTAAGTACGTGTCACTGCTGTGGGTGAAGGACCTCGTGGGCAGCAGCGGCGCGCCGGCGGCCGCCCACAGGCCGCCGCGCGCCGGCCGCCGCTGGTCCGTGCGGCGCGCGCGGCGCAGGTACGACCATGTACATGTACTTACTTATGCTCCACTAAGTACGTGTCACTGCTGTGGGTGAAGGACCTCGTGGGCAGCAGCGGCGCGCCGGCGGCCGCCCACAGGCCGCCGCGCGCCGGCCGCCGCTGGTCCGTGCGGCGCGCGCGGCGCAGGTACGACCATGTACATGTACTTACTTATGCTCCACTAAGTACGTGTCACTGCTGTGGGTGAAGGACCTCGTGGGCAGCAGCGGCGCGCCGGCGGCCGCCCACAGGCCGCCGCGCGCCGGCCGCCGCTGGTCCGTGCGGCGCGCGCGGCGCAGGTACGACCATGTACATGTACTTACTTATGCTCCACTAAGTACGTGTCACTGCTGTGGGTGAAGGACCTCGTGGGCAGCAGCGGCGCGCCGGCGGCCGCCCACAGGCCGCCGCGCGCCGGCCGCCGCTGGTCCGTGCGGCGCGCGCGGCGCAGGTACGACCATGTACATGTACTTACTTATGCTCCACTAAGTACGTGTCACTGCTGTGGGTGAAGGACCTCGTGGGCAGCAGCGGCGCGCCGGCGGCCGCCCACAGGCCGCCGCGCGCCGGCCGCCGCTGGTCCGTGCGGCGCGCGCGGCGCAGGTACGACCATGTACATGTACTTACTTATGCTCCACTAAGTACGTGTCACTGCTGTGGGTGAAGGACCTCGTGGGCAGCAGCGGCGCGCCGGCGGCCGCCCACAGGCCGCCGCGCGCCGGCCGCCGCTGGTCCGTGCGGCGCGCGCGGCGCAGGTACGACCATGTACATGTACTTACTTATGCTCCACTAAGTACGTGTCACTGCTGTGGGTGAAGGACCTCGTGGGCAGCAGCGGCGCGCCGGCGGCCGCCCACAGGCCGCCGCGCGCCGGCCGCCGCTGGTCCGTGCGGCGCGCGCGGCGCAGGTACGACCATGTACATGTACTTACTTATGCTCCACTAAGTACGTGTCACTGCTGTGGGTGAAGGACCTCGTGGGCAGCAGCGGCGCGCCGGCGGCCGCCCACAGGCCGCCGCGCGCCGGCCGCCGCTGGTCCGTGCGGCGCGCGCGGCGCAGGTACGACCATGTACATGTACTTACTTATGCTCCACTAAGTACGTGTCACTGCTGTGGGTGAAGGACCTCGTGGGCAGCAGCGGCGCGCCGGCGGCCGCCCACAGGCCGCCGCGCGCCGGCCGCCGCTGGTCCGTGCGGCGCGCGCGGCGCAGGTACGACCATGTACATGTACTTACTTATGCTCCACTAAGTACGTGTCACTGCTGTGGGTGAAGGACCTCGTGGGCAGCAGCGGCGCGCCGGCGGCCGCCCACAGGCCGCCGCGCGCCGGCCGCCGCTGGTCCGTGCGGCGCGCGCGGCGCAGGTACGACCATGTACATGTACTTACTTATGCTCCACTAAGTACGTGTCACTGCTGTGGGTGAAGGACCTCGTGGGCAGCAGCGGCGCGCCGGCGGCCGCCCACAGGCCGCCGCGCGCCGGCCGCCGCTGGTCCGTGCGGCGCGCGCGGCGCAGGTACGACCATGTACATGTACTTACTTATGCTCCACTAAGTACGTGTCACTGCTGTGGGTGAAGGACCTCGTGGGCAGCAGCGGCGCGCCGGCGGCCGCCCACAGGCCGCCGCGCGCCGGCCGCCGCTGGTCCGTGCGGCGCGCGCGGCGCAGGTACGACCATGTACATGTACTTACTTATGCTCCACTAAGTACGTGTCACTGCTGTGGGTGAAGGACCTCGTGGGCAGCAGCGGCGCGCCGGCGGCCGCCCACAGGCCGCCGCGCGCCGGCCGCCGCTGGTCCGTGCGGCGCGCGCGGCGCAGGTACGACCATGTACATGTACTTACTTATGCTCCACTAAGTACGTGTCACTGCTGTGGGTGAAGGACCTCGTGGGCAGCAGCGGCGCGCCGGCGGCCGCCCACAGGCCGCCGCGCGCCGGCCGCCGCTGGTCCGTGCGGCGCGCGCGGCGCAGGTACGACCATGTACATGTACTTACTTATGCTCCACTAAGTACGTGTCACTGCTGTGGGTGAAGGACCTCGTGGGCAGCAGCGGCGCGCCGGCGGCCGCCCACAGGCCGCCGCGCGCCGGCCGCCGCTGGTCCGTGCGGCGCGCGCGGCGCAGGTACGACCATGTACATGTACTTACTTATGCTCCACTAAGTACGTCTTATGCTCCCCCCCTTTCCGGGTTTAAATTATCACGCATTACTCTCAAGGGAATGAGTAACATCATCCACTTTTTAACTCCCTACGTTTTCTAACAATTATTGTTTGAATAATATTATTATTTTGTTAAAAAAAATCGTCGACGAGAATTAAGATTATAAAATTAACTTCAATTTTCAAATGAAAAAATCTTAAAGGTAGTTTGAATTTATAATTTCGGGTTTAAGTAATCGATTCAAATCTCAAGATTTGTAAGTAGCACTACAAATTGGCATGCACAAGAAGGTTTTCTGAACCTTTTGTTTACATTCTCATCAGATACTTTTGGAACAGACTATAGCTGTTACTTGTATAGCTGACCTCGTAAATGCTACACCACCCTAACGTTGCATGTCACTTGCAAGTTATAAAACGTCAAAGTCTATTTTTGCTTTCAAGACCAAATGTTGTTTCAATTTACTGAGAGATTTTATCAAAAGAGCCTCGTGGCTAAATAATAACAGCCACACGGGTCAATCGAAGGTTGAGCTATCTTGGCCGCGGTCGGTTCGTGAATGGGTAACCATTAAATATCGAGACCCCTCCGTGCCTTGGATGGCACGTTTAGCCGTTGGTCCCGGCTGTCATTCGTAGATCTTTTACAATCGTTACGGCTATTCAGAAGCCCAAAAGTCTGACAACCAGTCTCATCAAGTAGTCTTCGTGTTAAACGGTTTGTAGAGGTCAGATAGGCAGTCGCTCCATGTATAATATTGGTATTCGCTGCATCCGGTTAGACTGGAAACCCACCCCTACATTTATTTAGGACGATTATTTTTTTGTCAAAAATGGAATAGCAATTACCAGAACCTGAACTCTTTTATGCAGTTATCATATCATATTAAAGTTGATTAACTTTCTTTACAGGGTCCGCACTACGCCCTCGGTGCCAGAAACCATCGTTGATGAAAAAAGTGATGCTAACAGTAATACGAGTGGTAAATATACGAACTCTATAAAAATCCATAACCCCACGCAAACTTTTCCCATCGAACAAATACGCCGATTTTTAAGGCCCAGTTATAGGCCGACCGTTAAACTGAGACTGTTCCTGAGGTAGCTGCGCGGTGCAGGAGGGGTGACAGTCGTCAACAGCTTATCTGAGACGGTTTCTGCGTGGTGCGGGAGGGGTGACAGTTGCCACAAGTTGACGAATCACTGAACTCTCGCATCACGACACCACACCCCACCCACACCGCGCTGCTACCTCAGGAACCGTCTCAGTTAACCGGTAGGCCTATAATTAAAAATATTTACTTAGTATAAAAAAAATACAGGGTCAAATTAAATTATTTATATTTATCGATGTTAAATTGCCCTTTTTAAGTGTACGTTACACTAATTCCCGTTTCCACTAAAACTAAGCGACAAAAGAATGCTATTGGATTTTCAACGTTCGGCTAAGCGCAGAAAGTTGGTAATCCAACAGCACGCTTGGGTGTCGCGGTTAATGAAAACGGACATAACTCTCTTTATTCCTCTCTTATGCTTGCATAGTCAGTATTCCATAGACGTTTGTTTATGAAATATCGTTTTTTCAGTGTCAGAAAGTTCTAGTAAATCGGACGGCAGTCCTGTGCTACTGATCGGCACTGAGTTGGCCAGTGACCGCGGTGTTGATCTCAGCTTACCTTCCGACCACGATTCTACGGAAGGAGAGGACAGCGATGAATTAGGTTAGTTTTGTGTTCATTAGCTTTTGCTCGCAGCTTCACCTGCGTAACTTATCCCAAGGGATTGTTATACCGGGATAAAAAGTACACTATGTCCTAGCCATGGCCAAATTACATCCAAATCAAATCAGCCGTTAAAAAGTGTGAAAAGGTAACAGACATTACAAGCTTTTGCCCGCGGCTTCGCCAGCGTGGATGTCGGAAAATATCCCACGGGAACGTACTACCGGGATTACATACCTAATAGCCGAGTAGAAGGTCATTGACATCTACCGCTGCGCCCGCGTTGCTGTCAACCATAATTTCGTGTAACAAAATTGTTACACGTAATTTTGAATCTGTGATATCTTTCAAAGTATTCATTGTAATGATATGATGGCATGGCATATTTGAATCTAAATTAAATGCCCAATTTAAATAACATATTTTATTGGATAAGGATAAATATAATACCAGTCTAAATAGCTTCAGAAATAACAATGAAATTTTTACCAAATTCTGAAAGATAAAAATGGTTATTGTGGGTCATCCTTAGAAGATCTATCGCGAAGTTTTTAAGCTGTTCACAATCCTGCAGAACATAAATTTTATTTGTCTCTCACTGTTTACGCGTCGCAAGCCAGTAAAGGTCCCAGTCGGTTTGATTTTTTCCGACATCTTCAACAATAAAAGACAAAAAGGACAAATTCAAAGACAAAACCGGCCAAGTGTGTGTCGGAACACGCACAGTGAAGGGTACCGTAGTTGGGATGAATTTATCCCAAGAACAAACTTAAAATTGTAGTTGAAAAACATGTTCTCCCATACGGAATGTATGGGAGATCATGTTTTTCAAACCGCAAATTTAAGTTGGTCGATTATTACTCGTTAATCTGTAGAGCCTAATAAGCTCTACTGCTGTGAATTTTTTCACAAGTCCAATTACAACCATTTAGCTAGAAGGGGGGGGGGGGGGACACTTGACTCTAACAAAAAATCTGTTAAAAGCTTAATATTTCGCAAACGGATCCCTGAATCCAAAAATGGTTTTTACAAACTCACAAAATCTTTGAATGACCTTTCTAACGATACCCCACAACATGGGTTAGACGAGCAAAAAAAAAAACATCCCCACTTTACGTGTAGGGGAGGGACCCTAAAAATATTTGTTTTCTTGATTTTATTTTACCACTTTGTCCGCATGATTAATATGTATGCATATGTCAAATTACAGCTTTCTAGTACTAACCGTCTCTGAGCTAAGCCGCGAATAGACAGACGGACATGGCGAAGCTATAAGGGTTCCTTGTTTACTACGGAACCCTAAAAAGGATGACAGTTGTTTGACGTTTTGTATGAATACAAAAATTGCCCCAGATTTTCGCCATTATTGATGAATAAATAATATATTAATAGTTTTGTGGTAATCCTCAGGATGAAAAAGTGATTGAGATAATATTGTGTGCTAGTAGGCGCGTATTTAATCAGCGACGCGCAGATATCGTGTTCTATTCCTAGGCAAGTTCAATGTTATTGCTTTTGGTCCCCCCAATCACCCCGGGTTTAGTTTGGGGCCAATTTTTACATTGGCCCCAAACTAAACCCGGGGTGATATTTTCCTCTCTCTTTTTCTCTCTCTGTAATATTTTCGGCAACAAAGTTTTTTTTTTTGTTCCTACTTGGATCTAAATCGTTGACGCGCTAATGGTTAATATGTCATGTCCCAGCGGCAGAAGACATGTCCTGCCTGTCGCCGGGCGCCGTGCTGCAGCGCGCCGCGCGCGCACACAACGTGGGCGTCATGCGCGGCGCGCTGGCGGCCGGCGCCGACGTGTGCGCGTGCGCGCTGGGCCGCACCACGCCTCTGCACTCCGCCGTGCGCAGTGTGAGTCTAGTTCGAAATCATTTATTTCACTCACACATAGTCCATAAACATACAAATAACATGTATGAAATTCTAACTAACAGAAAACTTAGACAAATTTAACAGTGGACAAACTAAGCACAAGCCTGTATCATCACTACACAAAGATAATTATTTAATTTGTTCTGCTAGCACCAAATTATGATTTATAAGTATTCATAACATAAACAAAATTTACAAAAAATAAATAAAAAGAATCTATACTACATTCGAAATAATATTAATTAATTATTATAATAGACATTTAAACAAACCTTTTTTACAGTCCGTTCAACCGATTCTGACTTCCATACCATAAGCATAAGGATGGCAGTAAAAGCAAAAAGTAGTTACAATTACAATACCAACTGTTTACTGCAGCTGCCGTTTGTCATGCCACCAACGCAGTAGAAGTCAAAATCGGTTGAACGGACTGTAAAAAATGTTTATATAAATGTCTAATCTTATTTCAAATGGAGTGTAATTAAGATAAATTATACATCCAAAAACAGTTATAGTAGATATTATCTTATGCAACAAAGTAGACATCATCTGCCTCGCCTGCGAAATATGTTGTGGTCTGCTTCCAGTCTAACCGGAATTAGCTGAATACCAGTATTTTGCATGAAAGGACTGCCTATCTAACCTCGACAACCAAGGGCGAATTTCAACCGACTCCGAATGTTAGGTATGGAGCTACAAGTACGCGGGGCCCGTCTTGTCGGGCCA
The DNA here is from genome assembly GCA_947364205.1 of Agrochola lota. Taxonomy (NCBI): domain Eukaryota; kingdom Metazoa; phylum Arthropoda; class Insecta; order Lepidoptera; family Noctuidae; genus Agrochola; species Agrochola lota. The sequence continues at coordinate 8,909,044 of OX376232.1, forward strand.
ATTCAGTGGGCGTAACGTAGTCAGAAGATATAAAAGTTACGCGATAGAAAGAGAGGCAACTTCTAAGTGAATATAACTGTAGTTAATTAGCGGTGTGCGACCTGAATTGCACTTTATTGTGTCGTAGCAAGAGTCGCTATTTATTTAAATGATTTTGCGGAGTGAACCATCTGTGGTTGTACACCAAAACTGCAAAGCAGCTCATAGAAATACAATACTTGATATTGCAGGGTTCCGTGATGGCATGTTCGTTCTTATTGCTAAATGGCAGCAAGTTGAACATGCAGGACGATGACGGGAAGACTCCTCTACACCTCGCCACCGAAGCCGGTCACACCGGACAGGTAACTTAACACTATAATTCTACATTTTGTTTTATTCTATATAAGGTAAGGGAAGGCAGACACTACAGAACGCCACCTTCTACGACCCTTACATACTCCATACGCGTTAATAAAATAGTGACTCATCGTTGTCCACCGGCTTAGCGTCGCCCCTCGACCAATCGGGTCGCAAAAGACACGGGCGTTTCGTACGAGGATCTGCCGTCAATGGTCACTGTGAACTTAGGTTTCTAATTTGTTGCGACCTGATTGGTCTAGGTGGGGCTACGCCGACGGACAACGACGACTCACTATTTTCTTAACGCGAATGGAGTATAGCTTCGTTTGCGTTTATACATCTGCACGCACGCCGGTTGCGATTACTACGGACTGGACCTTTCTCCAGAACATCACCAATAAGGTGACTATACTGTCAACAATGTATAACTCTTTCCTAACCAACATTTACGTTGGTCCAAACCTCGCTACAGGCTGAACACAACTTATTCGAGGAAAACCTATCAGAAATAAATAAGCATCGAAATTGAACCAGTTGATTTTGAGCTTTTTTGAATTCGCTAAAAAAACGTGCTGCGCCAACCTCTAATATATTAAACAGGTCCTTAGACACCAGTCCCACCGCCGAGAAGGAAGCGATTAACTATCAACGATTTTCTCGCTCAAGAAACGTTTAAAAGATGTAGGTCCCGTGTAAGAAAAAGAGACGCATACATTATTGATCGCTGACTGTTCACATCGCCGGCGAGTACTCGTTTCTCGCAGTAATAAGAGTTATCAAAGACAGTACTCGCTAAGCGACGATCGCTGTGCGGGCAGAACACTCTCAAGTTCATATCTAACCAGTTTGAAAACAAAATCCCGTGAACACGATGACCACATCTGGACCACATCTGTTACCGGGCCGGTTCTATGGCAGACGAGCGCTGCAAGCAAGAATAGTCCTTACGGTGGTTAGTTATGAACTTCTTTGAGTGCACATACGCACACCACCGAGTAATCACTCGTCGGCGTCGCGCACTCGCTGCTCGTTGCTCGCCAACTCGTTTTTAGTTGCTAGCGCTACTCACAGTGGGACAGGTGCCTTCGAATTGTGTCAAGTAGCATATATTTAAATTTAATATTATGTATCTGTCCCAGGTTTGCCTGCTACTAAAGTACCGCGCCGACCAGTCCATAGTTGACAAGGAAGGTCAAACACCGCTCGACATAGCCGTCAACAACGCCAACGCTGATATTGTTACTCTGTAAGTCATAACGAATTTTGGTTTACGATTTTTGAAAATGATAAAATCAACTTTTCAAGCTATTATGAGTAATCTACCATGATCGTAACATCACACCTGTAATCCTTGAAGGGTTAGGCAGAGATAGGTACAGCCCCACATTTTGCCAGTTATGATTAAAGTAATTTATACGTTTTGAAAATCAACTTTTCAAGCTATAATAAATAATTTAAATGGCTTTTTTGTTTTATCTCTATTATTTTTACTGCGTGTGTATTTCAATTTTTTTTTTATTATCTATTACTTATTTATTTAGAGTTTATGTTACCTAAATGTATTAAAGATCTCGTCATGACTAACATAGTTTTAAGATAATGTAATTGACAAAAATATTTAAAATGTTTTATTTTTATTAATAATAAATAAATAACTTTCTTTAGTTCAATGATACTTTATCCTCAAAAAACGAGCAGAATGCTCCTTTTTTCAATAATACTAGACTACTACTAGATCTACTAAAACCAAGCAATTCACATGAAAAAAAAAATTACCAGTTATCACTAAGTTACCAATATTATTATTTTCGCTCCAGATTAAGGCTGACCAAGTTGAACGAGGAGATGCGCCAAAGCGAGATGTCCTCAAACGATGACACGTACAACGAAGTGTTCCGCGACTACACGCAGCTGGCGCACTCGCATCCTGAGCGACTCGTGCGCGCCAAACATAACAACAACGAAGGTATGTTCCAGGGATGTTGCGGATGCAGATGATTTAACATTCGCGAAGGTGGATGCTGATGCGGATTTCTGGTGTCTCACATCCGCAGATGCGGATCTCAAGTATTTTTAAGGGATCCGTCAAGGCGGCAAGGTGAAATTCAAAATTTCTTACGTTTTTTGCAAATTGCAGCGTCGTTTAGTTTTATGTCGATCATAATTCAATTCGCGGCAATTATAATAAAATAATTACTAAATTATAATCTTTTTAAAATCTATACAGTCCTCGAAAATTTATGTGTTTGATGGATATAAGACTATTTTGTGAAAATCTGACGATTTAGAGCTATATCATCAATATAGCTAGCATTAAAAAATTATTATAATTTCCATTTTGTTGATTATGATTTTACTTATATTTTCTGAACATAGACCATTTTTTTTTGTGTAGGTGAACAACCGAGTGAATGACGCAGCGAACCGGGCGGTCGGCGACGTTGGCTGTGGTAGCGACCTGCATCACACTTCACGTCAGTCAGCCACGCCAACGGTCACAGGCCCAATCGTTTGCGTATTCTGACGTCACACATGGGAAGACAACGGGAAACTAATACGATGTAAGCAGCAGAAGTTATCTGTCAAATGGTAGGTGGATGTATTAAAATGCATAGCTTTGACGATTAAATTGGTCTTTTATGACTGGTTGTTTAAGCTTTAAGCTCAGGCCTGTTCACATTCGTGGTAGAGAATGAATGACTCTGTATTATTCCTTCCGCAAAAGTTAGTATTCATTGGAAAATAAAACCCTTTGCGGCTAGGGTTACCATCTGACAGGCATTTGTCGCATTTTACGGTTAAGACAGGCGAGCGGCCGGCACTAAGCTGAGACAATCGTTTTAAGACTTAGTTTTTTTTAATAGACAGGCATTTTTCAAATAAATCAGGCATTTCGTACATCCTAGACAGGCATCCTCCCTGACATAGATGGTAACCCTCTTTGCGGCTGAAGCGTCTCACGGTATTTTCACATTTACAACGATGACTATTTGAACCTTTAAAATATTCACTGTCGTTGGTATTATGCTAGTTAATGTTTAGTAATGTTTTTAAACTGTTTTCTTCCCAATGTTATGTGACAGTGAAATTAATCGCTCACTTTATAACGCAAATCTAATTATTGTGCTAAGTACACTAAAAGGCTGTAAGGACTTGTTCAAGTTGACGAACGTGTTACGAATATTTTTTTTAATACTTACGTTACTTCCTGTATTTTTACATTGATATTGAGAAAATTATAGTAATATTAATTAGCTTTGCTGTTTTCTAATAAATGTTGTTCCAAATGTCGGATAGTTTAATTTGTTGCTGGCCGTTGGCATTTAAGACATTGGATAAAATATTAAAACGTTATTAATAAATTTAACATAATAAAGTGCTTCTCTAGCCCAGGGTTCACAAAATGATCTCTGTTACATTTTTATACGAGGCCTTTAAAAATAATTTCTAACATTAACAATTTGCTGCCAAATATACATAATCAATTTTATTAACATACACTTTTGATTGAATATTTAAACTGTTGAATTTCAAATAGATCAGAGCACTTTATTTAGTGTTTGTGCCTAAACTTTAGATTACCAGAACAAGACTTACACTGGTACTGATTCTTTAGAGCATTGAATGAAATAAAATAAGAGTATTGCTGTGTTTTACTAACAAGCAGGGTGATGAGATGTTGAGAATTTAGAGCTGTCAAAACTGGTTTACGTGTTATGTGAAATTTAGATTATAGTTTGACCGAGACCGTTGTTCCGCGGCGTAGGAAAGTGCGCAACGAGACGGGGGGCCCAGTGCAGGCCGCTCATTCGACAACGCTCACGGCGCGTGGCATCCCGCCCGCGGCTGATTCCTTACCGCTGCTACCCGCCTCGCCTCCGTCGCGTGCCGGTCAAACTATAGCAACAAAACTTGCTGAAGTTGACTTCCGCAAGACACCGAACCGAACTGACTTCTCATCGTATGAACAATCGCGGGAAGCACACTTTCACCAGTTATCTAAGTAAGAATTGCTTGCGGAAGTCAACTTCTACAAGTGTTGTTGTAATCTAATCTTCGCTTTAAATTTCAACAAACTTGCATGGAGGTTCTAGTTTAACCTATATTGACTGCTCTAATGTTTTCTCTGTCTCTTTCTTATGACATTTGCAAAAGGATAGCAATTCTGTTAAATTCAGTTGATACACAACGAATCAGGCCCACTCTGGATATTAATACTATCGCTAGATAATATACATACTGAGATGCGAATCAAGTGCTTCAACCGATTTCTTCCATTCTTGTTGACAAAACATTCAGCTGAAGTGTACATAATAATCGATATAATAATAATAATAATTAATGTTACTGATGCATAGCGTAGATAGTCGGGTGGCGAGTGACATGTAAGCTTTAAATGTTTACGTTTTTAACTTAATATCTAATATATATTATACATGCAGAGAAATGTGTCTCGAAAAATAATATAACAAAGTAACAGTATTCTCCAGCAGAGTAGGCTTCTGTTATAAGTAATAACACTGCTTTTTGAAAACCAACACGAAAATTTGTTAAGGCGCTGACAAGAGGCAAAATATGTAAACAGTAGGTTTTTTCTTTAAAAAAAAATTGCCAAATCTATACAGTTTGTGGTAGCGGAAAAAATATATGTTAATTTTGAACATATTTCTCAGAACTTCGTTGTTACCAAAACACGTTCTGAAAAAAAAACTCGATACATATTAACGATAAAGTAGCCTTGAGGTCCAATCCAAAATATCTGTATTAAAAATATCAAAGTACGTTAGTATTTTAATTAATGACAAGAACGTCTTATTTTGCTGCAGAACTTGGTTGTTTTGTATTTTCGAGTACTTAGCTCATTTTTGAGTTAATAGATAATTGCTTCATATTTTGCAAAAAACTACAAGCGTTGTGTTATCGCACTTCTCTTACTTTTCTATGCAGTCCGACAGTGACCGCGGTTTAGCTGTTGTCAGCGTCTTAACAGACTGTTAAGCTCGTGTGAAATGTTTTAATTGGCTGTTGTTATTCCAGCCAGCCAACCAACCAAGGAATAATCTCCCAGTATTTGCCTGATATATCTCGTGGAACTAATAAAACGTACCACAGATAGCTAAAGTTCCTCCCGCCACTGCGCAAACGCATCAAATATTTCGAGGGCCATAATTTAAAGGGTGGTGTGATTTGTCTTAGTAAACCAAAGATTTTAGTATTGGTTTTATAATGTTAGACTTATAGTTAGTTGAAAATTATGAGGTTTATATAACATTCTGGCCTATTTACCTAAAGGTTTATAGTATGGCGTTTGTATGAATTCAAGTGCGATTAATAACATTCCTGTATTCAAAGAACTTACAAGCCATTCCAAAAATGTTGGCATTTAAATGTTTTTTTTTTTTTTTTAAGAATTTGGCTCAGATATGAATCTCAATCGAAACTTATTATTAGCTATTATTTTTTTACATATATTTTATAAATGTAATTTAGTATATCTTATAAAATATCACTTGCCAAATTATTGCAATATTCTCAACTTGCCTTGTAACATTGCTTTTGCAATTAAAGACAGCGATTTTTTAAATTTTACGAGTATTTGTTGTACTTTTACAATGTAAGAATATGGTATTAAAATGTTCTGTCCCACTATAATGTAGTATCCTTGTGAAGGCCAGAGCTCTCCACTAGCTGTTCTAGTAAGCTGTGAGCATTAGCTTGTCATAACCATATTGAATTTCAACATTTTTTTATTTACGTAGACTTCCACTAACTTTAAATACAGTCGAGTCATAATATCCCTCTATTAAACTTAGCTTTACGCGTTATTCCCGTATTACTATTTGGATGAATTTACCTATATAATTTAAGTCCTATACCTATTATAATTTTTTTTTTTTTTTATCTTTATTTATTTACAGGGTTTTTTCTATAAAGAATATGTCACCCCGATTATTGAATACAATAATTACTTATAACAAACTAGCCTACCCGCAACCTTGTACCCATAATAATAATATGATAAAGTGTTCTGGCCTCATCTGACAATGGTGAGGCCAGAACGCTATTATAGAAGCCTACATTAAGGTTGTTGTCAAAAGCTTGACGTCTTTGGACTCCAATACGACTACATTCCGTCAATATGTGATGAACATCTTCTATGACTCCACAGACGGCACAATTGGGAGAATTAACTTTGCGCATCATAAAACCAAAACTATTGAGAGGCACGTGGCCGGATCGGAGTCTCAAAGCCATCACAACTTCTTGCCTATTCATCCTGCCCTCGCTAAACCAAATCATACGTGGAAGAGATGGCTGAATCGTCCTGTACCAAATGCCCTTCGTTAAAGATCTTTTATCAAAGTATTCTGACCAAGATTTAATGCATCTGTCTTTAACTAGGGGTAAAAGCTCGGTATGCCATGGAGGACAAGCATAAAATTCCCCATCAGACGCGGCTTCATTTGCCAAACGATCAACCATCTCATTACCAACCAGTCCAACGTGAGAAGGAATCCATTGCAATACAACTATTTTATGTTTGGCAACAAATTCAGTGATGGTTCTTAAAATAGTATACGCCAGTGGAAGCCCCCTGAACGGTGAAGTACTTGTACATCTCATCAGATGAAGAAGACTACTTTTCGAATCAGTGAAAATGACAAACCGATCACCGTTCAAAGATTTGATATAAGCCAAAGCTTCAGCGATAGCGATCAACTCCAAGTGCATTATTGAAACTTTTGATGAAATACAGAATTTGAAGAAGGTACCAACTTGCGAATCAAAAAAGGCTGCGCCACAGTAGTTCTCACGTCTAGAACCATCCGTATACACACAGTAAAAGCCAGAATATTGTGTATTTAGAGACTTACAACATATTGATTTTAAATTATGTATATAATAACAATGCTTAGGTTTGTCAACCAAATCCAAACTAGGCTTTACAATGCGTGATAAGTCCATATTGCTGACCCAAGTATCCATGGAGAACATGCCAATTTTACTACTGCAGTACATATGTTCTTGCTTTAATACATCGTGAGACATAACTAACAGTGGTTTTTTCTTATTTCTCCAATAAGGATTATTACCACAAAGACCATGAAGCTTATTCAATATGCCTATTAAAGGAAAATCGTAACACTTCGATTTTAAATAAAACTTACCAGCTAAATATCGGCGGCGAATAAAAAGAGGGGGCAATATCAATTCGGATTCCATCACGTGAATGGGAGTGCTTTTAATAAATCCACCTATTAACCGCAGGCAAATGTTTTGTAACCTATCCAATTTGGTTAAATGTGTGTCGGCACCATTGTCCAGTAGAAAGCTACCAAAGTCGATACGGCTACGAATAAGAGAGATATATAACCGTCTTAAATGGTTGGGATGAATACCCCACCCAGGTCCCACCAAAACTTTAAAAATATTAATCAGTTTAAGTACTCGCTCTCGAACCTCATCTATATGCTTCTTCCATCGAAGACCCCTATCTAGCCACAATCCTAAATATTTCACATGGTCTACTAACTCTAACAAAGTACCGTTCAACCAGACATCTATAACTGGCCTACGGAAACCTCTAGTAAACAAACAAATTTTACTTTTAGTGGGAGAAATTTCTAAACCTACGTCTGTTAACATGCTTTTGATTAGATCAAGAGCACACTGGATCTTGTATTCGCCCTCACTAACAGAAGAACACTGTACATATATAGCGAAATCATCCGCATATTGGGATATGCAAACATTGTTCTGCAAACGTTTACAAATATCCGATGTTATTATATTAAATAATAGTGGAGATAACGGATCACCCTGAGCCAAACCACTACCTGAATATCTGCAAATAAAATCATTACCAGATCTTATTTTGAGTACTCTTCTATGAAGAAAATTCCATAAATATCTGCAGATGCGTGACCCTACATGAAAGCTATCCAAAACATTTATTAAAATAGTATTATTTACATTATTATACGCATTATTTATATCTAAAAAACAACCCACAGTAGAACAACCCTCAGAAAAACCAGTTTGAATTGCGGAGATTAAGCAACTCAAGCCATCTAAACACGACCTACCTCTTCGGAAGCCTACTGTGTTCGCAGAAAATGTGTTACGTTTTTCTAGAAACCATTCCAATCTTCTAAATAAAAGGTAATGAAAAATTTTGCATACGCACGACAGCAGGGATATGGGCCGGAGTGAAGAAACATTACCAGGCTCACGACCAGGCTTTGGAATAGGTACGATACAAATGTCGCGCCACTGAGAGGGAACAAAACTGACATCAAAAAAATTATTATATAACTTTAGTAAAACAGATTTACCCACATCAGGTAAATTCTTAATCATAGAATAAGATATATCATCGCATCCAGGAGATGTATCCTTAGATTTGATACATTTATCTAGCTCCTGAAAAGAGATCTCACACTCTAATATAGGGTTACTATGGTGAACCGTAGGGGTCGATGGGGAAACATAATCTGGCGTTAAAGAATTTAAAAGACTTGTCGCACTTTGGGCGTCCACAAAATGTCTAGGCGAACGGTAACCTTTCAGCCATCTCATTTTGCGCCACATTTCACTAGACGATGTAGTGTGATCAACTGAAGAACAAATATTCTGCCAGTTCACTCCCCTAGCCTGCCGGATTAACTTCTGCGATGTACTTATCTTACTGTTGAGATTATCAAGATTCAGAGGAGTGGGATTACGTCTAAAATTGGATAACGCCAGCCTACGGTGAGCCACAGCGTGTGACAGTTCTGAAGTCCAGTACGGCTTTGGAGTAAAATCTGAACAAGGGTTTTGGTTAAATTTAAATATCGGGATGAATTTGTTAGCAGCGTCATTCAAAATATCTATAAATAAATCATAAGCTTTTTGAAGGTCATTCGGTAAACACAAATGGCAAAATTTTTGTTCCAGATGTTTTTTATATGAAGTCCAGTCTGCTTTGCCAAAATTTCTTTTAATAACTGAAGGGAGGCATGTCGTACACAATGTTGAGATTTTAATCATTAAATGGTCACTGCCAAGACTTTCATTCAAAACGGTCCAGTTAATGTTAAGCGCAATATCCGTAGAAACCAGCGATACATCTGGAGAAGTCTGTTGCAAGTTGTTGTCAACTAAACGAACTCGCGTATGTGACCCATCGTTCAAAGAAAAAAAATTGCTGTCAATAAGTGAGTCATGAATAAGACTGCCTCTGTGGTCAGTCTTATAAGACCAACTAACGTGATGGGCGTTAAAATCACCTAGAATTAAAGTTTTGGTTGAACATAATGATAACAGACTATCCCAATCCTGCTGAGTGGTAACGATTCTAGTTGGACAATAAACAGCAACAATATTTTCGAACGGATCACAATTAAATAATTGAACACACACTATCTCAATACCGTTATTATTCACGTGTACGCGTCTCTGCTGCGCTTTAACAGATTTATGTACTATGATAGCTACACCGCCGTATGAGTCATCCCGGTCCGCGCGATAAACATCATATCCACTAACTTTAAAATTACTCTCTGGTTCGAGCCAGGTTTCACTAAGGGCAGCAATATGAACTTTATCCTGGCATAAAATTTCGTGAAACGATGCTAACTTAGGCCTGATACTTTGGGCATTCCACTGTAAGATATTTAATTTAATTGATTTGTTAGCCATCACAAGGAATGAAAAAGTTAAATAATGATTTTATCCACGGCCACTCTGAAACAAAACTCACTGACACTAAGGTTAACCATTCTAGGCACAATTGATAGACATCCCTTATCTTAAAAATTAAGCTAGTCTTTTTAAGATAAATAACTTCTTTTATTCTAGACCACAACTCGTTGAAAGATGGACATTCATCGTTACCTTCTCGATCATCAGGGGATTGATGAATGTCTTTATCGTCTGGATCTGAATTCCAAAACATCCAGTCTTCTTTTTGAGGGTTGTTTTTATGTTTTGGAGACTGTACTTTGGGTTTTGAAGGATCATCACTAACCGTAGGAGTCTGCACTTTATGTACGGTAGCCTTAGTATGGATAATTTCGGCAAAAGTGTGATGAAAAGATGCTCCCGAATTCGTTTTGCTAACTTGTGAAGGGTTGCCTGCAAGAGGTGTAGAAAAGACACGATTTTCTGGAGCTTGAGGGAGAACGATAATTTCGAGGGGTCCGGAATTTTCGGGAGGAACATAACATTCTAGGGCTTTCCTGTAGGTGCAACCAAACTCAGCCATAATCTCCCTTAGCCTTCTCTCCTTCTTATACACTGGACAAGTCTTACTTAGGGATATGTGGTTACCTTTACAGTTGACACATGTAAACAACAAAGTGTCACAATTTTCATGATTCCCACCACACTTCGGGCAAATCACGTTTTTCGAGGGGCACATTTTCCGCATAAGGCCTAACCTCCAACATTGGGAACATTGGGATACCTGGTGTATGTAAGGCAAAACCTTTATGTTTATATCACATACACGAACTGATGCAGGTAGATGATCACCGTCAAAACAAAGTCGAAGGGTTTCGCTGGGGCACCAGCCACCTTCATCCCTATTGCGACGGTCTAGCCTCTTGAATGATAAAAACTTGGCGGGGGCCGGACATGAAATATTTTCGAGGATCTCCTCATCAGTAAAATCCAGATCTACATCCTTGATAAGGCCATAGCAGACAGACAGCTGCATAGCCTTCTGGAACCTCCATCCTTTCTCTAAAAGTTTCTCGCACATGATAAGATTCTGCGCAGCCGATTCACATTCAAATTGAAAGCGTATTTTAAAAGGACTTAAATATTTAACCTGGCTAATTTTGGTTATGTTATTTTCTTTTAAAATACGTGCCATCGCAAACTGTTTCGGAAGACGTTCCTTGGAAGAAACATACACCTCATACTTTTCTTCTTTTACAGAGTTTTTACTACCGTGGCATATCTTTTTTTTACTTCCTTTAACTTCTGTCCAACCCTCTTCGTCTTCAGTACTGTCCTCTCTGTCTCGTTTTTCCGCTCTCAACAGCTCCTCTTTATTTTTACCATCATCATCTATAGCATCCATGTCCAACGAATCATTCAACAAACTCTGTACATCATTATTGAATACGGGCGAATCACAGCGTGGTGTAGCGCTTACGTTATCACTCATGACGCGATCACGTAAACTACACGGTAAGGCCGAGCAACCGGGAGGTCCGGCGCACACCTATAGCGCGTGACAATGCGTAAACAACAATTCGCGCAGTGGGGATATCGATCCGATGCGCGACAAAAACACAACCAGACCGCACGAGTGCCGGTACGGTTATGACCTATTATAATGTTAATGCTTGTAAGATGTTACTGCTATTAAGAATTATTGAATTTTAAGTCTATGTATTACGATAACTATGTAATAACTATTCATATTTCGGATACCAGTTCAAAGGGTGGCGCCCTCTATGTAATACGAATTCGAATGGTTAGTGGTACGAATTTGAAATTGGAACGAATTTAAACTTCTACACGTTACTATTGTCTGTAGTTTTGATCCTGAAGTGTTCAAGACTAATTCAAGTCTGAATCCTCACTAATGTAACCAAATGAAAGTGCCATCGCGACGGCACTTTGTAGATTAAAAAAGCTGAGGCTGTCGCATACTTAGGGCCTGCGCACTGTGCTGCCCACTGGCGGCACGACACTGCATCCCTACATACTTCGGCATCAATACATGCAAGCGCAAACTGATGGCAACGATACCACGGTATCCTTGGGTATGTCGTGTCCAAGGTGACTAACATTAAATTTTCAATTTTATGGTCATACTATTAAAATCACCTAAAAATACCTTGACGTACCGTGCCGACAGTGGGCGCAGGCTCACAATGTCAGTATTTAAAGACTAGTGTGGTTTTCTTTCGTTATAGAAGTTTTTACAAGAACCATGTTACGCTCCATAACATCAGGATGTTTTTTTTCACTTAATAATACCGCTGTGATGAGATTTCGTTAAGTGCGCGGCAAGCCTCAACATAGTTATTGTTAGAAAACAAATTGTACCACGTAAAAATACTCTGTTACACTGTTAATGTATCGTCTATTATTATAGTTGTATTTGAATAAAATATTTGACAGTAGAACGAATTTTATTGATATATTTTGTCTTCTCCCGTTTGTGGTTTTTGTTCGAATTATTGATATTTTTATAAGATGCGAGACTAATATTTAATTAATTGATAGTGCCAAGCTTAGCATAGCTACCTATCGCAAAAGCTCGGCTGCCCTAAGATGCTTTAATCGTATGATTTGACTTTTCACTTGTTTTTTTTTTTTTGTCTCAAATATATCGTTGCGAAATAAAGTTGTGGCGGCATCTACAACGCCGGCGATTTAGATGCCGCCACAAAGCTGTTGTTTGTGTGATCGGTAAGTTTGGCGGTTGTATACAAAAAGGTTGTCTGTATTTAAGGATTTTTCAATTCTTTTGTAAAATACAGACACGCCCGCACAGAACTGGTGTTATGTGATGTATGTAGGATTGTAGGTGGTTACTGCTATAAATAAAAATACTCAGTAATGCACAAAAATAGGTATAATATATATTATATCAGAAACAAAAAAGCGAAAGAACCATTTTTGGTACACATTGGTTATTAAATATTTTGCCACAGTTTATATTACCGAAGTATGACAGTGTACATAAAATAATGCGAATTGATATAGAACGAATCGATATTAACAATAAATTCATTAGGATTTAGAAACTATTCAATTGTAGCTTGTGATGTAGAAACATTATGATGGTAATTAGATATTATTATTAATCTTATTCAACTTTGCCATTTGATAATATAAGGGCATTACATTTTTATAAAACCAATGAAAAGTGATTGAAGAAACAAAAAAAAAACGATGGAAATATTAATAATCTGAAACCAATTTTAAAGATGTTCATAGCAAAGCATGTCCTGCATACTTATGTATGTTACTGTGATTCCTTAGAACTAGTGTTCTTTTACATTCCACTATTATACTTTACGTAGTAGAAAGAGGAACGAACCTAGTCAACAAAAAAAATATAGTCTTCCTGTAAAAAAAAATACCTGGAGCAATATTTAAAACAGAAAACCATATTCGCAAATTATGGTTTCAGATAAAAACGGCAATCAAGATTATGAACTGAAATCAAACAAAAATCTAGGACGTTTGTGGTAGAAGATTTCCATCGCCGGGCAATTTAGTTCAGACCTAAGTTGGACCAAAGAGACGAGTACGAAAAAGATCCGTTAGCTGGTGAAGTGACTGGCGATGCCGAGGGCGCGGCAGTGCCGGCTTGCGAGCGCGATGCGCCGGCGCCGTGGTTGAACAGCAGCGACGTCGACGGCGGCGCGCGGCGGCGAGAGGCCAGGCCTCCAGTCCCTGTTGGATAACCCAAGATTGTAGTATCAGCCACTTTATTGTCACGCGCTAAGTAAGGAAGGACATGTCTGAACGAAGAAAATAATAAAAGAAATAGTAGTTCTAAGTTACAGCTTAGTAAACAGGCCATCGGCCAAGCTGATAGGACTTGAGACCCAAACCAACTGTCACGTAGGTCACTGCACTACTACAATGAGCCATTCAGGTTGAAAATCCACATGCTGTAATTTCCCTGGCATCTTTGGGAGAATTTGAATTTTTAATAGAAATATTAAAAGAATTTCCAAAGCCACGTTACCCGGTTCAGCGCCCTCTGGGCAATACTTGATGGTGTGGGCCTTCTCGCCGGTGGCGCCGCAGCGAGGGCAGCGGAACGCGCGCAAAACTGGACACAGCACTCGACCGCGCCAGTCCTTAAGAGCATGCGAAGAGTAGCATTCCTCGTTCTCGCCATTGTTCTTGCAGAATGCACATTCCTAAAAAATAAACATATCTAAGTTTCGTACATTACCTTACCATTACATATGTGCCTAGTCCCTACAGGAGTTGCGATTTTACTTACCCCTCTACTCCACACGTTTAAAATTAAAAAAACCGGCCAAGTGCGAGTTCGACTCGCACACGAAGGGTTCCGTACCTCCGTACAATATTTAGCAAATATGACGTATTAAAAAAAACTACTTACTAGGTCTCGTTCAAACCAATTTTCGGTGGAAGTTTACATGGTAATGTACATCATATTTTTTTTTTAGTTTTATCATTATCTTATTTTAGAAGTTACAGGGGGGGGGGGAAACGACACATTTTACCACTTTAAAGTGTCTCTCGCGCAAACTATTCAGTTTAGAAAAAAATGATATCAGAAACCTAATATCATTGTTGAAGACCTATTCATAGATACCCCACACGTAGGGTTTGATGAAAAAAATGAGTTTCAGTTCTAAGTATGGGGAACCCCCAATTTTTTTTGTTTTTTTTCTATTAGTGTGTGAAAATCTTAATGCGGTTTACAGAATACATCTACTTACCAAGTTTCAACAGTAGGTATAGTTCTTATAGTTTCGGAAAAACGTGGCTATGACATACGGACGGACAGACAGACAGACATGACGAATCTATAAGGGTTCCGTTTTTTGCCATTTGGCTACGGAACCCTAAAAACTCACTATCACTGACAGAACAGTGCTGACGAAGCACTTACCCCTAATCCACACAAGCAGATTAACAGTTTGACAAACTCTTATCAAGTAATTTGTGATTGGCTGTGTTAAGCAAAGTTTGGACAATTTGTCAGCAAATTTTTATCTTGATTGTCATTTATTTTGAGTCTCGGGAAATAAAAATAAGCAAGCTTACATTCGGCAAAGCGCGTCGCATGCGCCGATCACTGCGGGCTCTAGCGACCTCTTGCAAGAAGTCGTGCAGCACAACGGGACGAATGGAGCGCAGCACAGTCAGCTGCTCCCGTGTCAACATCGACACGTAGTTGTTTGCTGATGTAATACCTGAAATGTAGTTCTTTAGTAAATACACAAGAAATGCACACTTTGTAAATTTACGGATTTTTGTCCCAGGATTAACTAGTACCAGACATTTTGGGACATATCTACCTACTGCCGATTAAATGAAGGATATTAGAAAAAAATGTGACATCCCTCTCAGTCGAATATATCTCCACGCAAGCTAACATCAAGATTGAAAGGTAGGTCCTTACTTTTGACGAGAAAGTCGAATGTGTCCGTCATTTCGTTGTTTCGTGAGTTTTGCACATTCGTGTTATCTGGCCAAATGTTAGACATTCCAGATTCCGAACGGCTGCTATAGCCTGCAATCAAACATTTTGTGGTGACTTACATACTCATGAATATTATCTACACATTTACATCAGTTTGTAAACGTTGAACACCAAATTACCTGTAAAATAGTTATTGACGCTGGCATCGTCATTGAACACGTCAGATCCATTTATTCGCATGTTTGCTAATAACTCCTCCATATCGGCGACAGAGGGCGCTGCGGAAAACACAGAGATGTGATACAGCTGTTATTGGTGCTGTTGTGCGCTGTTAAAATTAAGCCACTGGTTGTTCCAGAAAGAGAATTTTGACAGTGATTCCTGATCAAAAAACGCGTAGCATGACAACCATAGAAACGGGTTTCTCCGGGTTTTGTACTTAGACGGAAGCATAGACAAAATGACAGATTGTGATTGTTTATCTGTCATTTTGTCTGTTCTTCCGTCTAAGTACAAAACCCGGATTGTGGTCATGCTAAGCGTGCTGTAGTAAATATAGTCCAAGCAACCGCACATCCTTGGTGAACAACACCTTTATCTCGACGCATTCATATTTTAATTAAGTATACGAGTATACATCATTAAACATTTCAGCAGAGCAACTAGCACCTTACAACTAGTTCAACAAGCCACACTGCATGGTTAGACTTACTCACCAAGCGTGGCAACAAGCGAAGCTCTTCGTTAGGAGGGTAACCCAGCACCTACCTACTACGAAAACGACAATTAGGTAGGTAACGCTCCTAAATAAAAGTATCGTTAAAGTCAAACTATGAAATTAGGTACCATTGGCGTGCGGTGCCGTTGAATAGTAGCTACCCACTTGAATAATATAATCGCATACCTGAATCGGCAACTTTGGGTTCCTGTTGAGTCAACAAGTTCAACAGCTCGTTGCCTCCGAGACCATGCATCATTGGAGTCATGGAAGACATCACTCCTTCTGTGTTCCCTACGTTCCTAGTATCCGGGAACGGGAAGCTGTCCTGGGAATACATAGAAGCAGATGGCAAAAATGTTATTAGACAGTTAAAATGATAACTTCTTACGTAAATACGAAAGAACATTACGAAGCGTCGTGCCACGTGTAATTATGATCGGCCTTAGTCCAACAATACAGGGTTTCAGGGACATCGACGCGAAAATTGTTACCATGGATTCAGTACATGATTCTGAACCCCCCAGCGTGGGAATTTTTGTCGGTTATTTAAAATAATACAGCTGTTTCATAGAAAAGTGCCATACCTACGCGGTCAAAATGTATGGTACAGCAGATTTAAAAAAAATAACCAACGAAAAATTTCAACATAGCGGGCTTCAGAATCATGAACTGAATCCATGGTAACAGTTTTCGCGTCGATGTCCCTGCCACTCTGTATATTCAATTGGGCGTATGAAGTTATCACAGCTAGCATATCAAAATATTTAGGGTACCTACCTAATAGTTACCGCCGACCTGATGACAGTACCTACGTCGTAAAAAATTATTTTCCCAAAATGCGACGGTGTCACGTTGTATATATTTCAAATAATACAAAATTAAAATATCATACGATTCGATCGATTATGGTAGGTTCATACCCAGCAAATTGTAACAAACGTGCAATGAACATCTTGGTTCAAACGTTCAATCTATTAATTATTTTGAGAATGTGTGGATACCAAGTACTCAGGTAATATTTTCAGAAGCGTCATGAATACTCACGGTAGTTGATGTAGGATTTGAATCACCAGCAAGTGTAAATATAGGTTTTTGATCCTCCGTATTGAAACCCACCGAAACAGAGTCCATTTCAATTAAATATTTATTAAAATTCAATGGAACACTCAACAGAAATAAATCGGATGATTAAACTTAGCAAGTCGTTAGCTGCCGGCGAAGAAAAGGACTCACAGTATCGCAGCTGCACCATTTATACTAATTACCCTTCTTACATACGCACAAACGTAAATACTTATAGGTAGGCAACACGGTTTGAAGCTACCCTCGTATTAAAAAAAACAATATTTTTACAATATTTCCACTAAAACCAGTACACAAGATACAAATATTTATAAATATTTCGTGATGATAACACTTAGTGCTAGGTACTGATAATAATCATAAATAAAGAGGTGGATATGTTTTGATTCATCAATAAGCAGGAATATTATCTAGAAGGAGGGTAGTCGTTTATAAGTTCTTATCTCGTTCGATCTTTGGAATGTTGTTTATAAGTATTCCGATGTTTTGATTTAGGTACTTATGTTATTTTATCTCGACCGTTTTTTTTACCTACTTTAACTAATGTTTTGAATAGTGTTGAAATAAACATACTTACTTAGTTCTTTAATTTAGATTCAAGAACACTGCTCAGTTTTGTTTGAATCTTGTATTAAGGCAGCTCTGCCCCAGTGGACATGCACTGGAGCAGAGCAAGTAAACAGAAAAGAGACAGGTTGTAGTGCTGAGTATGACAAAGACAAAGACAAAGACATTTATTCGTCGGATATGGTACGTACAAGTTGGTTAGGTATAATATGTTCAAGACACATCCGCCGCTAAAAGCGGCATACGAATATTTACATTTACATGGTCATAAAAACCTAACTTATTACTACATAAACTCTATTAACAACACGAAAAACTAAGACTATAGATATAAAGATACATTTATACTCTATTAAAATAAAACACAACAGCAACAATATTTGTAGGTATTATAAAACTAAATAAATCTATAATTTATTACCCTTATATTCAAAAAATTCTTTCAGTGTATAAAAATTATTTTGGAGAAGCCATGTTTTTAGATTTCTTTTGTAGTAATTAAATGGTAGTTCTCTTATTACTTTTGGAATATGGTTGTAAATTTTTATGGACATAAGGTAGCTGTTTCTGTAGTGTATGCAGTATACAGTACGTATGACTCGTATCAGCAAGGTCTGATCATCAAACTGAATGACTTTCTCCATGGGACCAATTATCGCGAAAAACTTATCAGCGGTTTTAGTCGCCTCAAAAAATAAAAATAAAAAGCCGTACGCTATACATTTCGGGTCGAGTAGGTATTGAAGTTTTTTTTCTGTACCACACCCCTAAATATGGCCACATCTTTCTAATACATGCTGTTAGTATTCGTTTATTATTTTATGCTTATTAGGTAAAATGGTTCATCGAACAACATGAGAAGGTTTTCGAGGCAGTTTGAAAGGGAATCGTTTGCATGGACATTTATGAGGATGGAAGAAACGCTTAAAAAGTGGCTAAGAAGAATGTGATTAGGCTCTTGCCCGCGACGCACGTCCGCGCGTGGAGTTTGGGAATTATCCATAGAAATATAAATATTCTAATATCTTCTTTCTTATATCTATGGAATTATCGCACGGGATCGAATCGTACCTACTACCGGAATAAAAACATTTTTACAAAACAAAAAAAAAACCGGCCAATTGCGTGTCTGACCACGCACAATGAAGGGTTCCGTAGTTGGAATGAATTTATCCCAAGAACAAACTTAGTATTGTAGTTGAAAAACGTGCATACAGAATGTATGGGAGATCATGTTTTTCAAACTGCAAATTTAAGTTGGTCGATTATTACTCGTTAACCTGTCTATGTGATAGTTTTCCTATTAACTTCGTTATATATACTACTGCTGTGACTTTGCTGAGCTGGCAGGGGGACACTTGACTCTAACAAAAAAATTCACTTAAAAGCTTAATATTTTGCAAACGGATCCCTGAATCCAAAAATGGTTTTCACGGGTCTCCCTTGTTTCATCGAACAAAAATTGCCAAATTATTTATTTATTTATTTATTAAAACTTCATGCACAAGTAAAAAACTGTATAAAGGCGGACTTAATGCCTGAGGCATTTTCTACCAGTCAACCTTAGGGTGATGCAGAGACAAAACATAGCAGGTGCAACATAAGGGATAGATAACTTGAAAATGAATACACACTAATACATAGATACATACATACATACAATTATCACTTCCCAAACAATTTTCCGCATAATTTAATTTGCCAAATTATTAATATGCGTACTAAAATCATTCCAGACATTGCATTGGTATAAAAAAAGGTTACTAAAATTTGTTTGGGTAGTGAAATTTTGGTAAAATCTTTTCGGTAAAACAGCAGGATCCCGGTTTTCAAACTCCCAATATTTTTGAACGACCTTTCTAACGAACCATGGGCTAGATGAGAAAAAAAAACCACCCCCACTTTACATGTAGGGGATATAATATTTTCCCACTTTGTCGGCGTGATTAATGTGTACCTACGAGTATACCCATGTCAAATTACAGCTTTCTAGTACGGTCAGCATCAAAAGTTGATGACCACATTTAGATTTTCAAAATCGCTGTATAGTGAAGTGCTAATAGTGAATACGGTGTACAGCGATTTTGAAAATCTAAATGTGGTCATCAACTTTTGATACTGACTGTACTAACCGTCTCTGAGCTAAGCCGCGGACAGACAGACGGACATGGCGGAACTATAAGGGTTCCTTGTTTACTACGGTACCCTAAAAACAATCGATTGCAAAAAAAACACTACAAACTGAAAATAACGTTAACTTCGGATGGCAAAATACAATAGAATTTCTAAAAATCCTTTCTGCTTAAATTTTTAGTTTGTAAGTTGGTTTTAGTTAGGTTCTTGAGTTTTTATGATTAGTCATTCAGCCAACCTGTGAGCGAGTGAGTGGCATTACGCTTATAAATAAGAAAAAAACGAAAAGATAGATGTATGGCGAGGGAAAGGGAGACCAAAGTAAAAATGTATGGAATGGAACGAGTAGGTAGGATCATGGGAAAAGGTAGTTGACCTACGTTTGATGTAAATTTATATATTGATCAGTCATTGAGATCTGTCAGTCGATTCTGTAAAAATATTAACGTGAAGCTTAGGTGAAGTGAGCTGTCACTGCCACAGAATCGACCGGCAGGATGCTAGGGATTAACACTATTGACAGCTCACTTCACCTAAGTTTCACGGTGATATTTTTACAGAATCGAACGGCTGATCACGAATTTATTTTAGTAAGTCAGACTATATTTATACAGGGTGTCAGGGACATCGACGCGAAAACTGTTACCATGGATTTAGTGCATAATTCTGAATCCCCTTGCATTGAAAAATTTTCGTCGGTTATTTAAAAAAAAATCTGCTGTTCCATACATTTTGACCGCGTAGGTATTGCACTTTTCTATGAAACAGTAGATTTTTTTTAAAATAACCGACGAACAATTATAATAACAATATCTTACCAGGGTCTTTGTCTACTTCTTTTCTTTTCGATGGTATTTTTTATATTGTTTGATCCCATTATGTGGCCACGTAGATTGCGGCGTCAGTGGAGTTCATTAGGGCTTATAAGTGGAAGTGAACGGGCACGTCCAACTGTGGGACATGGTCTGATCAGAAGCACCGCACTCACACTGGATGTTGGATGTGTGAGTAATCCCCCACTTTGACAGATTGTGTCTACAGCAGCCTACCTGGGTACGCAATCGATTGTGAGTTAGGCCACTGCAGATCACGACCGGGCGGCAAATGTTCCTGGGGGTTGACACTTTGACGAAGTCAAGTGTTTGTCTTCCCTCAACTTGTTCTCTCATTGGATGGTTTGTCCTGGATAGCCTGCGTAGAGCGTAAGAATCTCTGGCAACTAAAGCTGTTACCTGGGTACTAGCTGATTTAAGGGATATGAAGCAGTACGTACCCTAATTGCATAATACACGATGAATCACAATCAATCTGAATCGTTTTGAAACATATTGCTAAACCATTGCTTCATAGGTTCGAAAAAAAATCTACAACGTAAATAATGCAATTAATGTTGTTGAACTGTCAAAATGACATAGATTAGTCATATTCGTTTACGAAAATGTGTTACATAATTATTAGATAGCAGGACTGTAAGTAAGTTTGTGGCGATAAGTCCCCTCTTTGAGGAGTGTCTAGAGAGGCGCCACGGCGTCCTCACCTTCCGCCTGACGCAGGTCCTCACCGGACACGGCTGTTTCGGGAGGTTCCTGTTGCATAAGGCGAGAGGAAACGCCCCGGTGTCACCACTATGTGGATCGCCCGGATGACACGGTGGAGCATACGGTGGAGGTCTGCCCGGCTTCAGCGGAGCACCGAGGCGATCGGCGGCGGTGATCTCTTGCGTCCGGCCCTGGTTCAGGCCATGGTCCGGAGCGAGAGTGCATGGGAGGCCGTCACTTCCTTCTGCGAAGCAGTAATGCTCGCGAAGGAGGAGGCGGAGCGCGCGAGGGAGAGGCAAGATGCGCGCCCTGGCGCCCCTAGTCGCCGCAGGAGACGCCGCGGGCGTCGGGAATCACCGAGCCGACTTCCGGCCACCGTAGGCGCGGGCTTGCGGACGGTGAGCAATGGGCAGCTCGCCGTCCGATAAGGACCTGGCCCGGGTCGACGGCGTGTTGTGTTCCACGCGCGCCTCAAAGAGATGTCAGCACCAACTGACGGGTTCCGTAAGGGCCAATGCCGATTTTCTCAGCCAAAAAAAAAAAGCACTGTAAGTAGGTACCTACAGGAGTGGGATATGGGGTCACCAAAACACATTTAAATTTTGACCGTTTATTTTGGCAAAACTAGATTTTACAAGACTAATAATACAACTTTATCATATTATATTATGTCTTAATTTCATCAACATGAACTACTGGCGTTACAAAAAAACTAAGTTTTATCACTTAAATTTACATTATAAATAATAAAATAATAAAAATAGGAACTTTAAAAATGACGTGCTTGTTGATCTCCTTCGGTTAGGTAAGAGTTACAACTAGTAAGTACTTTTATTGTTATAAATTAACAACGGAACAATTGGGGATTCGGGGAAGCTATTAAAAGCCTTCCGAATCAACATGTCGTCGCACAATGTAAAAGACACAATAAAAACTAATGCAAATTAAAATATAAATGAATTGAGGCGGAGTCAACAGTATGCGTTATTTAAAAAGAATATAATTATGTTAATTTTAACGTAACATTTAAATGTAGGTAGTGTACCAACTACTAGGTTCTACATAATAAGTAAAATTTTTTATACAACTTTTGTTCCAATCAGGGATGTGTTTCGGATGCAGATTTTTTAACATCGGATTGTTTGCGATGAGATACGGATGTCCAAATAAATGCGGAAGCTACTCAATTGCAGATGCGGATGCAAATATCCGCAACATCCCAGGTGGCCTAAAACGGCCACATTAAGCAATTCCTATAAAAGCAATTCATTTTCTGAATTCCCAGCAGACACATATTTTAGCTGAATCATATTCAATTGAATTTGTAGCAGAATCATATTTGGTGTAAAATATTGCCGCAACCTTCGATCAATATTGCACGCCGCAACGAAAAAAATTAAGACGTACATTTTACCGGATAATTTTTCTTTTCCGTTTTTAGGGTTCCGTACTAAACAAGGAACCCTTATAGTTTCGCCATGTCCGTCTGTCCGCTTTTCCGTCTGTCTGTCTGTCCGTCTGTCTGTCCGCGGCTTAGCTCAGATACGGTTAGTACTAGAAAGCTGTAATTTAGCATATGTATACATATTAATCATGCCGACTAAGTGGTAAAATAAAATCAAGTTTTTTTTTAGGGTACCTTTTTTAGGGTACTTACACGTACCCAAGCCAAGTGCAAGCCAAGTGCGTGTCGGACCACGCACAATGAAGGGTTTCGTAGTTGGGACGAATTTATCCCAAATCTAACATTCATCAAACTTAACATTGTGGTTGAAATACATGTTCTCCGGGGATTCCAACCGCAAATGTAAGTTTGTACGTACAATATTGAGAGATTTACCATGTAATTTTAAGACCATAGATTTCTAATAGGTTTTCCTGTAATCTATGAGTAAAGAACCATTCTCTCTATTTTTTTTTGCAATTTTAGGCTCAGTACTTTCGGAGATAATCGGGGGTCATTTTTCATATTTTTTTTAAAATATATTTTAAAATTATAAAAAAAAAAAAATGAAATCCTCCCAACAAGCCCTTTTATTAGATACGATACGGTTTGCAAGACTTTTCTTTTTTCTCATTTGCCCTCCAAAAGTGACCCCATATTAGAAATTTATTTATTTGCGTTACACGTATGTATTTCTATAACCCAGACACGGGTTATAGAAATACATACGTGTACCAAATTTCAACTTAATCGGTCCATTCGATTCGGAGCAAATTGGCTGTGACAGACAACAGATAGACACACACACGAGTGCTCATAAGGGTTCAGTTTTTTTCCTTTTGAGGTACGGAACCCTAAAAATGAAGTTTAAAACTAAAGGGAAACTGCTTTAATTAATTTGATACAGACCGTATCAAATTAATTAAAGCAGTTTGGTACAATTAAATTTTTGCTTAGGTAGGTATACATTTCATTCTCATTGACACGTAAATCTATAGATGTACGTGTGAAAATTGACACAAATGATATTTGTAAAGGCTCGTACAGACTAGCGCGACACCGGTAATTGTTTTACCGTGAAGCTTTCTTAGAAATTGTTTTGTTAGAGTTGCGTCGCGCCGGTCTGCACGACGCTTTTATCGTATAGTGGTCATATAATATAATTATGAGCTTTGCTCAATCAATTCAATTTGCTCAAGAACGAAATAAAAAAATATCTTGTCTGTATGATGTTGATGAACGAAAACTGCTTGGTATTATGTAAAGCTAATAAGTTTGACCAAGGAACGCAATCGTAGCCATTTATGATGTATAAACTCCTCGGCACAGGTCACTGCGTTCGTTCTTCTGCATTACATTCAGACACGGTTATTACCAACAGTCATCTGCAGTTGATCTATTCGCTAACCGTTACCAACGGACATCTTTATTCCTCTGTAGGTAGGTACTGTGTTTTTGCAGCAACAAATGCCGCGCCGGGAATCTGGATGTCCATTGGTTTTCACAGCAGCACCATTTATTTAGACACAGAAACTTGACTTCCTACATTCGTCCAAAGACAAACACAATGCTCCATTTATTTACCTTTACCTTCTTCTAAGAGGCATCTTTCGTGTTAACCTGTCAAAGGATCGATTATCCAATGGTGCAAATTAATCCATGATTGGAAACCGGGTATTGCCAAGCGTCTATTGGCGTTAAGGTGCTCACCGGGAGCTTTCACCTGTAATGTAACGTTACAGAATCGAGCATTCATCAGTAAGTGAGCCGAACCGAACATTACAGTGCGCAATCTGTAATGATATAATTCGAGCGTTACATCAGTAAGAGATGTAATGAAATTGTTTATTCTGTAAAAAGAATATCGGAATCACTATTACACGTCACTTAAAAAAAAACTTATTTGAGTTGGGCGTTCCCTATCGGACTACTCTGAGAAGAAAGCCCGAAAAAAACTCAGAGGAACTCAAGGGATGAGAACCGACACTGCGCAATGTCCGTAATATTTTGATACAACTTGTAACATAAATGCGTACCAATCGTTACATTACAGACAAATGCTCGTCAACCAGGGAGGCAGTATTGTAACTTAATGCTCAAAATTGTATCTGTAACGTTACATTACAGGCGAATGCTCCCGGTGAGGGAGCACCTTTAACCGACTGCTGGAGATTTTGTCTGATAGATTTAGGGCTGGAAGGATTTGTGCGGTGGGAAATTATAGTGTCAAGTATCTGTGTCGCACAAAGAGCCGTGATTTTTCGTGAGTGTTGGCACGGAAACTAACTATCAAGCTAGGTCGGCGTGTGGGTGGCGCCGCTAGGGGGCGCGCTAGTTGTCAGCCTTCTTCTCGTTGTGCACGGGCTCCCGACACCGGTACACGAACGCAATCGATTCCTTGTTATTATGATCCTCATCTTGGACACAAACTGTGCCAATACCACAACTGCAACTGAAAAAATATTTCAATTAAATTGACGATTCATAGGTAGGTATAATTCCCTACAGCCAGTGATGAGACACCTTTAACTATTAACTTTTTTTTCGTACAATTTATTGTTGTAGCAGCAATACACAATTTGGAAAATTTGAACTGTATTCCCATTACGGTTCATGAGATAGGTACAGCCCGCTGACAGACAGACAGACAGACGGACGTCCGGACGGACAGCGGAGGCTTGGTAATAATGAATCCGTGTGCCTTCTAGCCGGTTGGCCTGTTTACCATTCAAGTGTGGGTTGTGATGGGATGGTGATTTTGGCGACTTCAATTTTTAGCACATATGTATACAGGTGATCCAAATAGTGACGTAATTAAAAATATATTAGATTCCTCAAGCGCAAGGGTATTCAAAAATACCCCATGTATGTTACGCGATTCTTGATAGTTTTCGAGTTATATATATTTTTTTTATATCTTGAAATAGCTCTGGAAACCGCTTTAATAAAATCTATCTTTATTTTTACACGGCTTTTTCATATTCTTTTTTTTTTTTAATTCATTGTTATGAAATATTCTTTCAGACAAAATAATCATCTGCCTATCTAATGATTGGATTTTTTTTGTGTCTTGAATAGGGATGATGCCTAAATTTTTTTTTTTAATCTGTCTTTGAGATTATAAAAATATAATGGGCACGTATTTTTTTTTAAATTACGTAATCTAAAGATTACGGCGATACATTGAGGTAAAATGTGCCATAACGTCACGAGTATGTAGATTTTATACATACTAGTGACCAGCCGTATTGATTGTCTCCGTCGAAGTGCCGCTCGTCTCCGTGGTACCGTTCGTGTGAGAGCCGGTTGTGTTGGAGGCGTCTGTGTTGTTCAAAGCGACGCTGTTGATCAAAGCGTCGCTCTTCTTCTTTTCGGATGCAGCCTTCTGGTTTCTAGTTTCTGGCATATTTCTTTCTTGCTATATCTTCTGATCCGGCTCGAAGGACCATGAATGTGAGCCCCTTCGTTGACTCACAACTAAACTGGGCGGATGCTGGTCAATGAATGAAACAGAAGAATGTGTTGCTCCAAGAGAGTGCTACCTTTATTTGCTATTTACTGTAGCGGAGCTAGAGCTGAACTAACTCTTTGACGTGTACTGATAAACTACTAAACTATGGGCTAGACTCGCTCCTTTTATGCAAGAAATTACGGTACGCATTCAGGCGCATTACACAAACACCAACAACAGCGTCTTCTATTGGTCGTCAAATAAGGGTGGTGGACTCGTTGGCTGAGGCGGCATTGTTTGGCGATCCGGCCGAATTGCAGGCGGGTTTAGTTTATCCTGAGCGCAATGCGACCGGGGGTGTGGGGTTTATCCCGGGCGCTATGCGGCCGCGTGTGGAAACTGCAGGCGGGTTTATCCCGAATGCTATTCCCACAGGCACAGGCAATGCTGGCATGGTCTTTAACATCCGCTGTTCCTAACTCTACAATTTTACTAACATTAATATTTATACAAATCTACGATTATTCCTAACTACTTATACATAACTACGATTCTATAAACAACTATGATTCTATAGTCGCGAACATATGCTCCCGCCGCAGCTCTCGTAGCTGGCGTATCTGGAGTTCGCTGACTACCGTGTAGACTCATAGTTTTATTCTCGTTCCAGCGTCGTTGGCAGGATCACCAGCTTCTGGGTAGGTCTTCTGAGCACCCCTTTGTTAGTGCGCACGTCGACTGCTCGTATTTCACCGTCTGGACCAGGATAAGTAGCCACTATGACTCCACGTGGCCGGGAGTTCCGAGGCAAGGTTCCATCCGCTATCAAAACGAGGTCGTCTATTTTGATGGGTCCACGTACGCGAGGCTCCCGTCGGTGTTGCTCTCGTAGCCAGCGCGCCCAAAACATATATGCTAGTCGCTGACTTGTCCTCAATTCCTTCCGGCCAGCTGTGTCCTTTGCGGTAAACGTTCCAGGCAGAGGAACTCTTGACGGGCCGCCCAGTAGGAAGTGATTAGGTGTGAGGGCTTCGTTGACTTCGGCAGCGGTCGACACGTGGGTGAGAGGGCGGCTGTTTACCGTGTTTTCGACTTCTACCAGTAGCTTAGTGAGTGTTTCTTCTTTCTTCTTCTTAGTTCGCTTGCGCATGGCTGCACATCTTTGTTTAGAGCGAACCCGGTCGATAAACTGCAGTATGCGTGCCGTTATGCGTATGACTGGCATCCAATTTGAAAAGCGTCTTGGATCCGGTAGTCCTTCTAATAAGCGCGCAGAGGTGACTACTGCACGCGCTCTTCGCCACTGTGTGCACTTCTGGTGATGTTTTCTTCTTCATGCGGCCATTCGTCTTCCGATAGATAGAGGAAGTCGGGATGGGACCGCGGTACCATCGGTGCCCAGAGGCAAAGTTCTGTGGTGTGTCACGTGTTGCGTCGTCGGCCACGTTGATTTAGTTTGGTGGATATCCATCTCCACTCGCTGGTCTTTGTGGTCTCAGCGATCTCGGCTACTCGGTGAGCGACAAAGGGTTTATACGGTTGGGGGCCGCTCCGAAACCAGGTAAGTACGGTCTGAGAATCAGACCAGAAAAATCTTCTTGAGGGTTTGAGGTCATGCTCTTCTATCGTCGCTTGTGCTAGACGACAGCCCAGAACCGCTGCTTGGAGTTTAAGCCTTGGTATAGAAATAATCTTGGGAGGCGCGACTCTTCCTTTGCCAGCGATTAGTGAGACGTAAATAATAGTGTCCTCGTCTATCGCTCTCGCTCTGGTTCAGAATACCAGCGCTGTGACATTTTTATTTATTTTTAAATGTCGCGGCATCATGCTGAGATAGGAGCCTTTTGGCCTCGTACAGGACTTCCTTCTTTTTATGTTACTGTTACTTTGTTTTTTATTGTTTTTGTTTTTTTCCTGTGCGAGTCACAATAAATACTTTTTCTTTCTTTCTTTCTTTTCTCTCCAGTAAACGGCTGTATGGTATGCTGACGAGCTGGCGTCCACGAATGTGTGTATTTGGATCGTTCGTGCGCTTACCAGACTCGTGTAACAACGCGGCACGTTGAGCTGTGACAGACGTTTGGCTTGTTCAATCCATCTCTTCCATGCGTCTGCTTCTGCTTGTTGTAGATTTACGTCCCAGTCGATTCCCGAGCGCCAGGTCTCTTGCATGATCCGTTTGTCTTGGGTCGTGACAGGTGTAGCTATGCCTAGCGGATCGTAAATTGACATTACGGTCCGTAGTGCTTCCCTTTTTGTTGGATTTCGTTCGCTATCCAATATGTCGGCAGGAATCTTGTGTTGATTTATGTTGAACGTCAAGGTATCGAGTTCTGTATTCTGCCCAATATCTTTTCTGAGTCAAGTTGGACGACGTTTTTGTGCTCATCTCGATCTAGCTTCTTTTCCACGAGCTCCAATCTCTTCAGCGTCGTATCGTAGTTACTCGGTGGGGACAGGTTGTCTGTTTTCCACAATAGACCTGTCTCGTACCCTCCCGCCGGTAATTGACGCGTCTTTTCTTCTAAGATCAGGAGAGCTCGTTTTTCATCGTCATTATACGAGCGCTTCGCTTCTACGCCAAGAGATTGTAGTGAGAAGTGTTCCTTCATCATTTGGTCCATGCAGCGTTCGTCAGCTTCGGTAATGACCCCGTGATGCAATCTGTGCATCTGTCATCTCGCTCCTACCTCATGCAGACCATGTAGGACCCAACCAAGATCAGTGAGAGAGGCGACGGGTTGATTAAGTTCACCTCGTCGCACTACGTGTGTCAGGAGCAAGTGCCAGTTATCTTGGCCCAGTAATCAGTGGCAGGCGTGACGTCTTCGTGAGTTAGTTGATCGACCAAATCTTCTAAGTGTAGGCAGGCCGCGATGACGTCACGTGATACTGATTGCGATTATAGTTGCATACTCTCCATAGTGCGGCCTGAGATATCATAGCTGGCGGTGCCGCGTCCGCTGATACTGAAGCGGACACGCCTGGCTTGGAGCGCATCGATCTTCATACCAGCCACCCCTTCTATGAAAAAAGGGTCTAGTGGGCCTGTAGCTCCAATCTTCTCGGCTATCGCTTTCTCTATGCCTGTCGAGGTCGAGCCGTCGTCTAAAAGGGCATAGGTGTCGTAGGTACCCTTTAGACCTGTCACTTGTATTGGTAGAATCTTTAGTAGCGCCGGTGTTCGTATCTTTTCTTGAGTTGATGCGATGGTAGAAACGTCAGTGGGTGTGTCAACAGCATGAGTCGTATTTACGGCTTGTGATTGCGTCGTCGATGCATTATGCAGCAGTGGATGGTGTGAATATGTGCATCCGTTCATGTGTCATTTCTTGATCTTGAATGACATGACGAAATTGGGGGGTCTGAGACAACGGAAACAGAGCTTGTGTGTCTTAGCTAGTTCCCATCTCGCAAGCGCATCAGTATCCTTAATATTTGTGCATTGCGGCGCTTGATGACCTTCTTTATTGCATACTGGACACCTCATAGTATTCGATGAAGTAGACGACTGTTCGTTCGTGTGGTAACTACGAACTGGTTTCTTGACGATCGTCTCCCGCCGGTCATGTGTAATAATTGAGTCAGCGGGCGCGTAAGGACCACAACGATCAGCTGTTCTCTCAAGAAACTTGGATAGCGTGATGAGGTGAGGTTGATCTTCAGGCTCTTCAGCACCATAGTCATAATATGACCCGCGTACTACCTCAGCGTTGTAAAGATAGTGGTGCTTATTTAGCGCCTTTACTGTTGCTGAGGTGTTCTGCACGTTTGAGGCGAAAACACAGATATCTCTCGGGTTCCCAGATAGGCGTGTTAGGTTCCGTAGCTTGTTCATCTCTGCTGTTACTAGAGCATCTGGGCGGCCAAATCTCGCCGCTAGGAGTTTCATAACCTCGTTTGTTATTGTGGAGCCGACAAACAGACTGTGGACCGCATCTTTTGCGATCCCTCTTAGGCTTCTGCGTAGTCGTGATAGGTTGTCTTGCTCTGACAGCAGACTAACAGACTCTTCAAAGGCTGTCTTGAATAGCAGCCAGTCATTTGATGCGCCGCTGAACGGGGGCAGTTCTTGATATCTCGTTGAGGCCACGGAGCGTTATAGCGACGGCGAGTTCATGGTAGTCGATGTTGCCGTTCGCTGGAGACCTTCTGTAGTATCGTGCCGGTATGCGAGGAGGGTATGTACCGGGCACGTGTGACCCTTCGGGCTTTTCAGCATCTGCGCCATGTTGTGTGGAGTACAATGGCACAGGGTGAACACATGATGCCATGTTCTCTGCTTCTGTCGTACGCGCCTGTGTCTCGTTTACACGCACGGGGGCTAAAGTGTGTGTCTCGCTCGCACGTTGAATTGGAGCGTTAATCTCGATGTGGGGACGCGGACGGCGTTCCGTTGCGTCTGTGTTATCTTGATTATGTGGCTCCTGTGTCAGCGTTAGCGCAGTGGACTGGCTCCACTTTGACATCACCTTTGAAGTTACCTCCTCTCGTAACGTGATGTTGTCATCTTCTTTATCCTCTGACTCTTTTTCGAGTAATTAGAGTAGTGTGATTCGTGCAGCTGATAGCTCTTCTTGTTTGCTCAGTAACTCTAGTCTTGCTATGGCAAGCTCCTTACAGCGGCTACGTGAGCCCATCGAACTCGAAGTGCTGGGCGGTCGTGAGCGTATTTTTTTGTTTTAGGCGGTCTCCGTTGTGGGGCAAGTCGCTCTCCACTACGGTGCCGCTCGCTTGTGAGTAGCTAGAGTTACCAGTCGTATTGATTGTCTCCGTCGAAGTGCCGCTCGTCTCCGTGGTACCGTTCGTGTGAGAGCCGGTTGTGTTGGAGGCGTCTGTGTTGTTCAAAGCGACGCTGTTGATCAGAGCGTCGCTCTTCTTCTTTTCGGATGCAGCCTTCTGGTTTCTAGTTTCTGGCATATTTCTTTCTTGCTATATCTTCTGATCCGGCTCGAAGGACCATGAATGTGAGCCCCTTCGTCGTCGACTCACAACTAAACTGGGCGGATGCTGGTCGATGAATGAAACAGAAGAATGTGTTGCTCCAAGAGAGTGCTACCTTTATTTGCTATTTACTGTAGCGGAGCTAGAGCTGAACTAACTCTTTGACGTGTACTGATAAACTACTAAACTATGGGTTTTTTTTTTTTTTTATAGGGCATCTCGTAGCTGACCTCTGAGGTCATGACTACTTAACCGGTCAATCCTGTGGTTGCCTTAAGCTTCTACACTTAAAGCCTCCAGCCAGGGGCAAAACTATGCTAATTAAAAACTAGGCGAACGCTCGCTAAGGGCACCCCCTGTGAGGTACGAACCTCGGCTTAGGGCGTTCGCTGGGGGGAGGACAGCAAGAGGGACAGGCTGGATCATAAGTATTTCATTATTATTAGTCGGGGAATTTAAAGCTACAGGCTCAGCATCGACGCGGGCTGGCGCATCTTCGAGCAAGGGTCGGGGGGGAGTATCATTTACTCGGGAGGGTCGCGATCGCGGACCTCTGCGGCCAGGTCGGAAAGTGTGTCGGTGTGTGTGTTTTCTCACTGTACTGGTTTCCCTATTGCTCTCCTGGAGGAGGGTTATGGGGTCGTCTGGGTCGGAAAGGATTACTAAACTATGGGCTAGACTCGCTCCTTTTATACAAGAAATTACGGTACGCATTCAGGCGCATTACACAAACACCAACAACAGCATCTTCTATTGGTCGTCAAATAAGGGTGGTGGGCTCGTTGGCTGAGGCGACATTGTTTGGCGATCCGGCCGAATTGCAGGCGGGTTTATTCTGAGCGCAATGCGACCGGGGGTGTGAGAACTGCAGGCGGGTTTATCCCGGGCGCTATGCGGCCGCGTGTGGGAACTGCAGGCGGGTTTATCCCGAGTGCTATTCCCACAGGTACAGGCAATGCTGGCATGGTCTTTACCATCCGCTGTTCCTAACTCTACAATTTTACTAACATTAATATTTATACAAATCTACGATTGTTCCTAACTACTTATACATAACTACGATTCTATACACAACTATGATTCTATAGTCGCGAACATTTTTTATTAATATGATAAAGCAAAAAATACATGTCTAATATGTTTTTATTATCTGACTGACGGACTAATTAGATTTTTTTTTTTTTACCTAGCCATCATCCCTATTAATATTCAAGATACAAACATTTTCATCGAAAAGGAGGAATTTATGTCCGAGTGATAGAGAGTAGAAATTTTCGAGTTAACTTTTTTGAGATATTGTGCAAGCCTAGATTCCGCCTAGGTTTTTGAAATGATTTCTGAACCAGGTAAATTTTATTTTATTTTAAGTAGAACTTTCGACAGGTTTTTTAAATGATTTAGGAACCCTACGTAATTTTTTATTTTTTTATTAGAAATTTTTACGTCATTATTTGGACCAATCTGTAGAAAGATACTATAGATAGGTACGCATGAAAAACGTGCAGTCGTACTCGACTAACATGTTTTTAATATACTTAATTATATAGAATGCATACTCACTATGTGTTGGTCATGTTAAATTCTATTGTCCTCTCATGTTCTTTATAAACAGACCAGGCACAGGGTGTGTGACGCTCGCACACCATTTTGTTTGATTTGGGTATTTCCATAGGCTCTTCAGTATTAACGGGTCGCTGGAACGATAAATACATTTTCTTATAAGTAGGTACGTACTTCTATTCTTATTAGTTCTGTGAACAGTAGACCTCACAGCACAAACTTTTTTGCAACAATTAAGTATCATAAAGTCTTCCGCGAACAGGCGCGACGCTACTCTAATAAAACAATTTCTATGAAAACTTCACATGGTAGAACAATTACCGGTGTCGCATCGCCGTCGCGTCGCACCTGCTTTCGAGAACTTTTATGGTACATTAATTGTGAGCCTAGGAGCCTTTACTTAAAGTTATTTCAAATGGGGTATTTACCACATTTTTTGTGTTTAAAAACATGGTAAATATCCCATTTTAAATAACTTTTGTAGTGAAAATAACCATGTCAAGTTAAAATCCTATAATTAAAATAAGTACCTATCCAACCTAAAAAAACCCGTTTACGATTGTTGGCTACCATTTGGTTACAAAAAAGCATTTGGTGGCAAGACGATAATTAAACAGAAATAAACTAACCCACAACCAACCAACTACTTGAAGCTACTTTACTCATAAAATAAACTAACCCACAACTAACCAACTACTTGAAGCTACTTTACTCATAAAATGTTCGAAGGGATCTAACCACACAGCACAGTAGCGCCATCTAGTATACCTTATTGTAAAACGTTTTAGAGAATTCTGAAAATTGATTTCAGAATTCTCTAGTTTTGTGATAAGGTGGTCCCTGGGGCTCCATCAATCCCTACCTAGTAGTTAAAGTTAAGTGGACGATTCCACTGGTAGAAATCTAAAACTGAGTATTTTACCGCACTTGAGGAGCTATTCTGCTCATCACGTCGAAGATCCTCATCAGATATTCAGCAAAAAAAAAATTATGAGCACAATTTACAATTACTACCTTTCAAATAAAAAATGAACCATCGAAATAACATCTCATAAAGCGAAGATATCTAGTAAGCCCCTTTTTGCCCCTTTTTGAAGGAAGTATCCCCTCCAATCAGAAATCCCCGACGAGAAAAACAATCTACCTATGAATTCGTAAAACCTGTTCCAGGTTTCGTCCAGATCGGTTGTAAAAATACGATCTGTAGAGGATTACCAACAAACTAAACACGAAAGCAAATTTTGCCAGACTTGAAGCAGAGACGCTCGCTGCGCTCGCTCGGTCAATAAGTTAAAATGTACTGTCGTTACTTTGGCGTCGTCATCTCATTCTCATTGACATCCCGTTCAAGATGCGGTGGACAAACAGCCTTAGGACTAATAGTCTCAGTGAGTCACTTGTTGTTTGAGTCTTTTGAGTCCTTGTGAGTCTTTTGAGTCTTATAAGTCTTTTGACACTTACAACATTACATACATCGGCATGAACTTGAGCGTGGAAAAACTGTTATAATTATCATGTGTTTAGGCAAAATTTTATAAGTTTTACCAGTTTTTTAAGCGTTTTTTTTATGGAATCCACCTACCTAAACTTAATCACATAAAGGCTCCTGCAGACAGGCGCTACGCGACGGCGCGATACGATTCAGTACCCTTATTGCGTACAACGCAAATAACTCAAGGAATAATGTTGAACTGTCAAAATGAAACAGATTAGTCGTAATCATTTACGAAAATATGTTACGTAATTAGATAGATGGTGGAAGACACAATCAAAATCAATCTGCCTAGCCTTTTCCCAACTATGTTGGGGTCGGCTTCCAGTCTAACCGGATGCAGCTGAATACCAATATTTTACATGGAGCGACTGCCTTTGGTAAGACTGGTGTCAGACTTTCGGGCTTCTGACGACTCGTAACGACTGTCAAAGATCCACGAATGACAGCCGGGATCAACGGCTTAAAGTGCTTTCCGAGGCACGGAACAATGAAATGATGAATTTAGCGGCGAATCTCTTGAATGATTCCCTACCCTACGTAAAACAATTCGAGACCGCTAGCGTCGCTCTATGACATTTTTATTAGATGGGTGCTTCTAAACTCCAAAGTGGATAAAAGCCTACCTACACAAATGCTTTAAGTTTTATTTTGAACTAGCTTCTTCCCACGACTTCGTACGCGCGAAATTTCTTGTTTCCCCGACCCACCCCATCGCATCGCACCGCGCCTGCCCGCGCTATTACTTTCTTTTGCTGGGCTGCTTAACACCTTCGGCGCCAAGCATGATTTCCAAAATCACACTTTTTAAGAAGTAGCTATTTGTTGCATTTAGACTCAAAGGCTTATATTTTCTAAAGCATAAGTCGTATCCCAAACCCAAATCCATCAAAAGATTGGTCCAGGCCAGCGTTTGATTTTTCCTTAAAGAAATGTATGAAAAACGTGTGCATTAGTGATACACAACGCCTTGAACGCGATGGGCCAGGCGTATCCTTTTTGATAAACATTGTATTAACAAGTGTGTGCAAAAATGATACTCTGGCGCCGAAGGTGTTAAGACTCCTAGCGTGAAGAATTGGTCTATCAAAGCAAAAATATTTTTTAACGCATTCAAACAAACAAGCAAACTCTTCAGCTGTACTACTCGTATAATTAATATAAGCATAAAGATTGAACCGTCTTTCCAAATCGTTCAAGTGCGAGCTACGATTTACAATCGCGACACATGCTATTAGGTACGTGTCTTCTCTTTTAAAAAGTTTAATTAGGTACGAGGGAGATATAAAAAAGCAATAAATAACTAGAATGATGGTCCAAGAGATCATTGTAGTTTGATTGATGTTTGTCATAAAAATTTACGATAGTACGCGCCACGAGGAAAAAGTAAGTAAGTTCTCTAACCGACACTACTATTTTTTTATCTGCCCAAGTTATTGATAACATTGTCTCAAAGGGCAATTAAGTTATCGAATACCTACGTGCGTCAATGTGCATTGTGTCTAGGGTTGCCAGGCCCAAAAATAGAAAAGCCGAGCACAGATTCATATTTAGCCGGACATTTCGCCCTGAAAGCCTGACACACAGGTATTAAAAAGAAAAAATATATATTGTGTATTTATTACTGTTGTGCATTTGACACTCTCTACTCTTTATTATGAACCACATTTTGTTCTTACTAAAGTAATTTGTAACTTCTTTAAACTGAAAGTGTCAATAATCAGGCATCTTTTGGCGGGGCGGAATTTACCAAAAGCCTAACAAAAGCCACACTTGTGTATATTTGGCCGCACACGATTGTAAAAAGCCGGACACCTGACAACCCTAATTGTGTCGTACGTCATGTGAGTTACAGTTTCGTGGGTCATCTCAAACTGTTTATTGTAGCCTCAAAACATGATTTCACGGAGAAATGCGTCCATCTCAAGGTTTCGATAACGTCGTCGTTGTTCTTTACTTGGATATTTGATGAGACTATAGGTACAGATGCATGTAAGTTTAAGGATTGATAAGATTTACAGAAAACAATTGTTTTTTTTTTTGTCTTTCTTAAAAAAAAAACATTTAGGGACATTTCTAATCGCAATGCGTATGTCAGTCCCATCGTAACCTAAATACACATAAGTCATATCTGGGCCATGAACCTAAACAGACTCTTCGCATCATCACGATTTGGTTGAACCAAGATTTTATTGATTAAGTATTGTTTTTTTTTATTCATTTTGTCTTACTTACTTATGTACCTTTTCTCATTTGCATAAAGCCATATTCGGTTTCAGGTTCTTTCTGTGTAACTGTTTATTAGTAAATAACTTATTGTTGAGTAGGAAACTATTTGATTGCTTAGTGCTGTATAACTACTAGGTATGTAACTTATTGCTGTAACATATTGCTGTTTCACTAAAAGTAATTTATTGTTGTTAACTAGTGAATGACTGACTTATTTAAACTTTGTTAAGTAGGTATACTTATATTAACAACAGACTTGACCTGCACCTTAATTAAAATACACGATCAATCAAAATCCGAATGATTTTGAAAAAGATTGCTAATCCATTGCCTCATAAGTTCGAAAAAAAATTAGCTCAACAACGTAAATAACGCAATGAATGTTGTTGAACTGTCAAAATGAAACAAGACCGAAAATGTTTACGCAATTAGTTATCAGACTGGTAGTCTTACCTTGGGTAGGTATAAGTATCTATCTCTGTTTTTTTAATGCAATATTATGAACTGACCGCTCTCCGGCCCCGTTGGTCTCATGATCGCCAGCGCGAACGCCGAGCGATTCGATTCCCACCACGCGTAGCATGACCACAATAGAAACGGGTTTTGTCGACGGGAGAATAGACAAATTGACAGATAAACAATCACTTTCTGTCATTTTGTCTATTCTTCCGTTGTCTATTCTTCTATGGTTGTCACGCTACGCGTTCTGGACGGAAAAGTCTCTTCCTTTGCCTTCCCATCGGAATGTGAGAGTAAGGGAAGAGGGAGTGCACCTATGTTTGCACTATAATATCGCCTGCGTTCTTGACTAATGTCCGTTAAGATTGCCCGCTATCCTCGGGAGGATATCATATTATATGTATGTACAAACCGCAATATATTATGTAAAGAAAAGCCTATCTATTCAGTCACAAACTATAGCCCCATTTTACTAGTGGAAGAGCTACTTATCAGAAAACGTGCTATCATGTCGGATGTATCGCACAACATCGTACGATTTGCACGCGGTGAGTGTATCCAACGCTTACCACGACCACCACAAACCATGAATGAACCGAATACCCGATGAATGAATCATACGAGATAATACGTGGACCTGCGCTCGGATACCACGTAAAGGCTCCTACGGACAGGCGCGACGCGACAGCGCGATGCGACTCTATTAGAACAATTTCTATTAAAACTCCGTGGAAATTGTTCTAACATAATCGTGTCGCGCCAGTCTGGCTATGTTTAAATTGTTAATAAAAACAAGCAAAAGCCAGACCGCTACGTACGGCGCGGCTGTAAAATTAATACCTATTATACAATAAACCATAAACAACAAAAAAATAAAGCGGCTCCGCAAATGCTTTATCATGAAATTAATTATAACCCCAAAAAAAAAAAAAGTTTTTGAACTTACTTTTTATTTGTACCTATGTGCTTATGGACCCTATAGTTACAGTATCTATTACCGATAAAAGGGTTGCCTTTTGTTAATTGCTATTTGAAATCAATGATAATTTACCTATATTGCCTAACAGCTACGATAGTGTTTCGTAGGGTGAATACCTACATTTCGTGTATGAAATTTTAAATTTTTATTCTGTTTATATTAATTCTAACAATCCGCCTACTTTTATTTCATGGTAATTTTATATTGTTCCAACTCAGTCCGTCAAATCTTACCAAATAATAATGGTAAATAAAAAAAATGAGTTAAGGCTCGTGCAGATTAGCGCGACTTGTTGCGTGACGCGACACCGGTAATTATTCTACCGTGAAGTTTTCTCAGAAATTGGTTTGTTGGAGTCGCGTCGCGCCGGTCTCCACGACGCTTTAAGCTTACTTATATAAGATTAGGTACTTCCACGCCTCGATGTTTCTAATATAAGTAATTACCCTTTAAGCAATTGTAAACAGATGCTAGAAATATGTTTATAATTATTATTTAGATGACGATTCGTCATTTATGAAAAACTCATGTCAACAACGCAATAAGTCTATAATGTTGCGTAATAGTTGGGTTTGGTAGGTACCACAACTAAAAGCGTTCAGGGGCAAAATTTCCAATAGGGATGATGTCTAAATTTTTTTTTTTTAGTCCGTCTTTGAGATTGTAAAAAAATATTGGACACGTATTTTTTCTCTTTTTACGTAATCTAAAGATTACGGCGATACATTGAGATAAAATGTGCCACGACGTCACGAGTATGTAGATTTTATACGTACTAGTGACGTAGCGACCCCCACTCCACAACTTAAAATGCGTTTTATCTAAGTATTTTTTTATTAATATGATAAAGATAAAAATACGTGTCTATTCCGTATGGGAGAACATGTTTTTCTACAATGTTAAGTTTGTTCTTTGGATAAATTCATCCCAACTACGGAACCCTTCTTTGTGCGTGGTCCGACACACACTTGGCCGGTTTTTTTTTATATTGACATGAGAATGCAATTGAGTGACTCGATTCGTACATCTTAGTCGTTACGGGTAGTTAGAATCCTAAAATTCTGACAACCAGTCTTACCAAAGGGTATCAAACCAATGATGCCGTATCATGCTACCCCAACTGGGTCACATGGGCAGTCACTACATGTACACTACTGGTGCTGCATCCGGTTAAACTGGAAGCCGACCCCAACATAATTATGTAGTTGGGAAAAGCCTATAAAGGCAGATTGATCTGATTTTCACACGAGAATGCAATTCTAGGCCGTTCAAAGAACGAATGCAAAATACACTTATATACAGGCGCTGTAGGCTAACACTAGGCGTCACATAAATGACGTATCTCAGAATATTTCTTGGATATTCAGGGCTCTTTGGAACGCTGCTAAAAATGAGGGTGTTTTTATATGAATCTCTCCGTATGGTGTCATAGTAACATCTTGTGATAAACGGCGTTCTATCACACGTACACACGGCTACACATCAAGCTATACGATTCCAATTTATGCTGATCTCGCACTGTATGGGATTTCCGTACAATGCGAGGTCAGCTTATTCTGGAACTGTTTAGCTTGATGTGTAGCCGTGTGTACGTAGACGATTTGAGGCACCCACTAAGCTTTCGCCGTCTGTATCTTTAGAACCGTACTTAATCGCCAACTCGTTGAAATTTTCACAGAATAAGTGTATCAATGGCTGCTATCATGGCAAATAGTTAAAATTTAAGGGGGGATCAATACAAGAACTTCCAAAAAAAATGCTTAATTGAGCATTTTTACTCAACATGATAGTAAATACAAGTGTCACACTTCGTCTAATTCTAGTGCAATCTTTATTAAAATACCAAAAATAGGTACCTTTTCCCAGACACGTGAAGTGGTACGGAATCCTTAGTGCGCTTATCCGACTCACACTTGGCAGGTTTTTACTGATTCATGTATTTATTCGTAACATAATTAGCCAATACACCTACTATATCCTATATTCTAATCAATTTATTCAAGTAATATCAAAATTAATGATGCAGTTTAAAGCTCGCACAGTCTCTCAGACAGTCGCGAGGCGACACAACACACAGTGGAACGAATGTATGGGAGAGGTTGGACGTAGACATCTCCGAAAAAAGAAAGTTAAATTATGCCAAACGAATGATGCCATCTTATTCGATTACCTAATGCCTTCATAACTTGTGCTTATGAATTTCTCATAACTCCCATATTTCGGAAGTAATTTGAGAAAATGTGATATTTTACTATGAAAATGAGTGTATCGAGCTCTCTCCCTCCTGATTCCGGCCTTGTTTCAAGTAGCGGTCTCTAATATCATAATGCTAATACTAAGAGCTATATTTAATACTGAGACACATGGTGCGCCAAATGTGCACTTTCTGGGATAAAAGGAAATGAAAATTAAAAAAAAAAATGTTTTTTCCTCATTTGTATTTATTTTAAACTGCAGACAGACGTATGTAGAGGTCATATATAAATATATTAAATATTGTTTTTAAAAATCTTGTGTATTATTTACGAAAATATTCATAAGAACAGATGAGAGTATATGACTTTTTTCACATAATATTTTATTTATATATGTTTTACAATAACGATAAAAACACTGTATTTTAGTTAATAAAATAATAAATTTCCTAGTTTAATTAATATAAATACAATAAATAATTAATAAGTAATTTACAAAGTTACACATTTTAAAACAATATCAACATTTAATTATCATCGTCATCATCATCATCATCAATTAATTGAAATTCAGAATCGATATCCGCTAAATCATTTATGTTAACAAATTCGATATCACTTTTCTCAGAATCCGTAACCTCATAAAATGCCTTAGAAGAAGTTTTTTTTACAAACTTATTTACTTTTGGACGAATGCTGGTTACAAGTGGATCAGAAGACAGTAAAAGATTGTGCAGAAAATCTTTATTTCTAGCCTCAGATGCCTCTTCGGATAGAAAACCAGTGGGCACAATTGACAAGTTCTGAACTATGTCTGGCCCATGCATTCAAATTTTATGAAGTGAAGAAGGCATATAATACCATGGGTATAACTCCACGTAAAGCTTAGCAGTATCAAAGCAGAACTCTCGGAATTTAGTTACGTTATCTTCTCTCCTGATGAAATACACTGCAAGATCACACAGATTTTTCTTAAAAGCATAGCGTCTATTCCGGTCAGTTCAGCAGATTTAGTGTAGTTTTCAAAAAATCTCCTTGCCGAGTTGCCATTGTTGGTGGATCCACTGCCTTGTTTCACAACATCGAGAAGTAAGCCCGTTTCACTTCTTACAGCCTCTTGAACTCTTTTCTTTCTGTCATCAACTTGCCTTTTTGCTATATCACCCTTTGCTTGCCATGACTGTATGTCTAATTTGTAGGAAATGTGTAATAAGCATTCCATTGAGCGAATCCAAGCGTGAAGGGAGCTTAAGCTATATTTATACATGTCCTCGTTTGCGTGTTTATCTTTGATTAAATCTAAATTATTCATCTCTTTAGGACTAGCCTTGCATATGTCACACACGCTTTGAAGCTGCTGTATCGGATATAATGGAATGAATTTTACCATCAATCATTGTCAACAGCAGTTGGTGTTTGACACTAATTCCATCAGTGATGGTGGATGGAGTTAAGGCTTCAATCTCGGC
This sequence comes from Agrochola lota, assembly GCA_947364205.1. Lineage (NCBI taxonomy): Eukaryota > Metazoa > Arthropoda > Insecta > Lepidoptera > Noctuidae > Agrochola > Agrochola lota. Next base: position 8,950,792 of record OX376232.1, read on the forward strand.
TTCGATTTCAGCCATCTCTCTCTGCACATTTTCTTTGGTTTCCTTTATAAACTTAAACAATATTGGCCGCCAAAATGAAGTGGAAGATGGTCGCTCGTTTTCCCAAATTGTTACACATTTTGAGACGAGCCGCAGTGGTACAAGACTAATCATAAAATCACTAGCAAGATCGATTTGCTCATCTTCACTCGTCCTTTGATGATAAATGCTTTGGCTAGATGATCCGTCAAAACCCCATTTGCTGGTCAAAATGAGCTGTTGATTGGGATCAACGGGGTTTCTAACGACCTAATAAGTCTTCTTGAGGTTAAATTCATCAAGGCTTGTAATTTGATTTTTGCAGAGCTCTCTGTAACTGTGAGATCTTCTTTGGCCGGATAGCGCTTAATTTTTTCTTTAACCAACATTTACAATGTGGAGGTGTGTGGTGTGTGTTGTGTGGTGTGTGTGTGTGTGTGTGTATGTGTGTGTGTGTGTATGTGTGTGTGTGTGTGTGTGTGTGTGTGTGTGTATGTGTGTGTGTGTGTGTATGTTCATGTACATGTGTGTGCATGTGTTTTTTGTGACTCGGGTATTTAAGAGCTCCTTCTTGGGTGTTGAAATCCCGAAGAGTGTTGTAGCGCCATTTCGATAAATTCATCGATATTTATAAAGAGCCAATGCCTTCAAAAGGGATATTTCCCGTACCTGAATCGATTTACCTTCAATGAAGGCTTTGATTTGTGAGGCCTCTTCTGGATTCTCCATCAAGTATTTTATTACATCAGCTGTATCGCTTTCTCCTGCCTTTCGAAGCGCCCTTTCGGCCGAAAACACAATTTCAGCGCTGCTACTGCTGCATGCAAGAGTATCTTCAGTGCGTCTTCTTTTTTGCCGGTTACTAAGGTCCTCAAAAGATTTACGAGGACTAGGATGTGTACAAGTTGAAGCATCAGATTTAGCAGGAGAAATTATGGGCTCGATGACGTCACTTACATTTTCTGTAGAAGATTCAATATTTTCATTCAGAAATTCCGGCCACTGAATTGCAGCCTGTAGCCAAATCTCATGTTTCTTCCGAAACTTATCTGTGCTTCTTCCAGACTGTGTCCATTTTGCATGAATGCGGTAGCAAAATCGACGACACCAGTCTTTTAACCTTGTTTCAGAACTTTCACATTACTGAACACAACAGTTATCTTTTAAAACACTGAACAAATAGTTATAGTCGCGTAAATCTTTATGTGCGCGTGCGCATAAAGCAACGTGAAGATCAAGATTTGTATTAAAATTTGGTAAATACATTGCGACATTAGCGTGGCTACAACGAGGTGTAAATTAACACTGATTTTAATTATATTTATATTTAATTCAGGTACCCTCATTTGTTAAATATTGCAAGGTAATTAGTTTGAAAATTATGCATGCTAAATTAGTGTATTAAGGGCCATTTAATAATTAAATAATAGCAATCTTCTTATCAGTAATCATTAGTGCATCAGTTTTATATGTAAACCTTAAGTCCCTAATCACATATCCTAATTCTCTTATATCTTCTCTAATTGGTCAGAAATGTTATTGTAATAAGGTAAACCTTTAGAAAAACGGTTTTAATCAACAAAATAAACAAAATTATATTTTTGTGTTACAAAATAAACATCACTCTTTATCCCAGAAAGTGCACATTTGGCGCACCATGTGTCTTAGTATTAAATATAGCTCTTAGTATTAGCATTATGATATTAGAGACCGCTACTTGAAACAAGGCCGGAATCAGGAGGGAGAGAGCTCGATACACTCATTTTCATAGTAAAATATCACATTTTCTCAAATTACTTCCGAAATATGGGAGTTATGAAGAAATTTATAAGCACAAGTTATGAAGGCATTAGGTAATCGAATAAGATGGCATCATTCGTTTGGCATAATTTAACTCTTTTTTTTCGGAGATGTCTACCTCTCCTATACATTCATTCCACTGTGCGACAGCGCGAGTCAGCTTGACGACGTGACTCTAGTAGAACAATTTCTGTGAAAACTTCATGGAAATTGTTGTTATACCAGCTATCTCATTACGTCACATATTTTCGTAAATGATTACGACTAATCTATTTCATTTTGACAGTTCAACAACATTCATTGCGTTATTTACGTTGTTGAGCAGATTTTTTTCCGAACTTATGTAGTAATGGATTAGCAATCTGTTTTAAAACGATTCAGATTCTGATTGATCGTGTATTACGCAATTAGGGTACTGAATCGCATCGCGCCGTCGCGTGGCAGCTGTCTGTAGGAGCCTTTATGTGATTAAGTTTAGGTAGGTGGATTCCATAAGAAACGTTTAAAAAATGGTAAAACTTTTAATATTTTGCCCACAAACATAATTATAATAGTTTTTACACGCTCATGCTGATGTAAGTAGTGTTGTAAGAAACTTGAGTATGAAGTCTTACAATTTATTCTAAAACTCGAGTTCTCTTTGAAGAATCAGTTATTTTATCAGACTCGAGTCTGTTAAAATATATTCAGAGCTCAAGCCCTGTTCAATTTTAAGTCTTTTATAGGAAGACTTCTTTCAGTCTTGTCATCTGTGGTCTTGTCTAAAAGAACTCGAGTTGGTCTTTTCAATCAAAAGAACACTTCACCATTTGCTTAACATACGATCTATCACAATCTGTTTCATTTTGACAGTTCAACAACATTCATTGTGTTATTTATGTTGTTGAGCAGACCAATTTTTCGAACATATGACACAATGGATTAGCAATATCCTTCAAAATTATTCATATTATGATTGATCGTGTGTTACGCTATAAGGTTGCCGGGACTGAGTCATCTGAGTCTATGTGGTAGGTAGGTAATTTTTTTTTTTTTTATGACTGAAATCAGTTCATAATCCATTTTGCGCTGATTTTATAATTTTATTATTCCTTAAATATTGATAACATAATACACCAACTTTAAAGCTCATGACTCAGTCCAACTCAAAGAACTTGTAGGACTCTAGATTCAAATAACTCATAAGACTCAATAGCTACTCAAAGAACACATAAGTCTCAAAAGACTCATAAGACTCAAACGACTCACAAGTACTCAAAAGACTCAAACAACAAGTGACTCACTGAGACTATAAGTCCTAAGGCCGTTTGTCCACCGCACCGTGAACGGAACGTCAACGAGAATGAAATGACGACGGCAAAGTAGCGACAGTACATTTACTATGACTGCTTAATCTTGTTTCTCGTTGACGTCCCATTCACAAACACACAAACAAACAGTGTAAGTCATGAAACTCAAGAACTCTGAACTCAAGTCTTTTACAACACTATGCCGATGTATAAATATTAGCCAGTCAGTAAGACGGTGAATTGCCTTACTGCCTAATGTGCATTGGCGTAAATTAGACTTGCGAATGAGGTGGATCGAATAACCGATTTTACCACCCGTACGCAAAATACGCGCTTAGACGTGGAGTTGCGGATACCAGCCCGTATTACCTATTACCACCACTTGCGAACGTTATTCACCAAAGAATGTGCTATGCTACGTTGCACGTTGCTATCATATTCATTGTTCCAATGCATAGCACTGGTAGAAACGGGTCCAACTTAGCTATGTTTTTTTAAAATGGAAGGATGCGTGGTATGGATGCGCGAGACGTGTAGCTATGTGCACAGCAGAATACCTACAGTAGGCGCGCGTTTGTCACCGAAAGTAGATGTATGCCATCGTGGCGGCGCATCTTCATAGCAGGGACTGAAAGCGGTTACGGTTAAAGGTAAGATACCTCAAAAATATACCGGTACCGGTTTAAAATAAGGGTTGAGCTATACCGATACCTTTGTAAACCGTTATTTAACCTTTACACGATTTCGGTACCGAAAAACAAGACGGCACGGCGCGGGTGCGGGGGGGGGGGGGGTCGAAAACGTTATCTAACTTGTGTATTTTAGTAAGTACTTCTAGCGAAATATACCAGTATGCATTTTCAACCTCAAAATTCCGCTAAGTACTGAAAAAATAACGGTATCCAAATATTTTGGTAACCTTTATTTAACGGTATGACGTCATACCGAAATTTAAAGGTAAGTACCTTAATTTTTGGGTAATCCAGTCCCTGCTTCATAGCACATCTTACTCGCTCCGCTACACAGCTTAGCATTAGTGGAAGCCAGGGACTGAAAGCGGTTACGGTTAAAGGTTAAGATACCTTAAAAATATACCGGTACCGGTTTAAAATAAGGGTTGAACTATACCGATACTTACCTTTTTAAACCGATATTTAACCTTTACACGATTTCGGTACCGAAAAACAAGACGACGCGGCGTGGGTGCGGGGGGGGTTGAACTTCTGTATTTTAGTACTTCTATCGAAATATACCGATATGCATTTCCAACCTCAAAATTCCGGTAAATACTGAAAAAAAGAACGGTATCGAAATATTTCGGTAACCCTTATTTACCGGTATGACGTCATACCGAAATTTAAAGGTACCTTAATTTTTGTGTAATTCAGTCCCTGGTGGAAGCGGTCACATAGTTTTGTAAATACCTTGGATTTCACATCCTCGCAGTATCGCTACATAGCACATTTCTGGTGGTAAGCAGCCTTAGGCACCCTTATTAATAATAGTATTTACGTTATGGTACTTCGATAGAACATGGGTGTCATATTGATCTTCATCTTATCTGCATATCCAGTGAACCGAACAGAAGGCAGTGCAAACAAGATTTCATTATCATTAAGCACGTGACGACATGAATAGTACGGCTTAAATCGCATAATTGTAGTATAGTGGTTTACAATGTGCGTGTGATCGATGAGAAAAATGCGCAATTAAGTATACATAATTAAATTATTAGTGTCTGAGAAAGTGCAAATCATTAGTAGATAGATATCTGATTCTTCATTATTTCTTTTATCATCTACCTAGCCTTCTTCCCATGTTTTTTTCTCTTTCTTTATTTATCAAAATAATACACGGGGAGGGACACATTTTTATATGTAGTTTAGGTATTGCACTTTTGTATGAGACCGCTTATTTGTTTTTTAAACCGTCCAGAAAAATTACGCTACTGGTTAAGGCTCCGTGCACAAAAAAAAACCCTTTTTCATTAATAACTTATATAGTTAATGGTAAAAAACTTTTTACAAACAAAAAACAGCCCACTTCCGAAAAAACACTACAAAGAGAAAAATAACTTTAATTTCAGGACTCCGACTTCTGAAATTAAATTATTCTTCACTTTGTAGTGTTTTTTCGGAAGTTGGTTGTTTTTTTTTTGTATAAAGTTTTTATTGTTCACTTTTTAGTTGTGGTACCTACCCCACACAAATTCGAATACCACTCACAGTACGTAAATAACAGTCACAGGAAGTTATCATCATATCATCCACATTACACTAAGTGGGAAAAGAAGATTTATTGAAGCTTACTCAAAAACTATAACTACGGACCAATTCGGCAGCATACCCTTTCATACAAAAAAGAATTGTCAAAATCGGTCCACAATTAACGGAGAAATCGGCGGAAATACATTTAAAAAAAACATACATACGCGACAATCATATAACCTCCTCCTTTTTGGAAGTCTGTTAAAAAATCTTGAAATAATTGAAACATTAAGTCTGTGTAAGTATAAAAGTACAGTTTTCGTGGGGCTAAACCATTCGTGTCACGGCCTACTCCCTAAGCGAAATCCCTAGTTTCAGCCGTCGTTACGGGCGCTTTGATCTCCGTCTCACTTACGGTATGTCCGTAAGTAAGAAGGAGAGGGAAGCGGCCGTTACTAGGGCCGAAAAGAACTACGGACTTTGTTTAGGGAGTAGGTCCCCAGGCACAGCACCTGTTAATAGTTGCATCACTTTTGCGCTTTCGAAAATATGGTTTATTTCGCCTTTGATTTACATAGTGAAGATATTGTATAGTCATAAAATAAAATTTTGATTTTATTTCAAGGGAAACTGAAGACTAACGTTGGATTTTTAAATTTCTTGATATGGTTTGCAAAATAATAGGAAAAATACATTACAGACAGGGTTTAAAAAAAAAAAGATTTTTCAACATTATTTTTCTGCTATATTTTGCATCGAATTTGAAAAAAGTGGTTCAGCCACATGTAACTAGACCATATAATGATGTAGATGATATCTTTTAATGTTCGAAATCAAAAGTAGTTTATTGCAAAAAAGTGATCAAACGTTAATGTCGCGTCATACTCGTATTTCGAAAACTTGTTGCGAATATTTGTGATTTTCCATGAATACTTAACTTATTTGAAAAATCCCTTTCAGCTCCATGCAAAACAAAGAACTCGACTTTTCAAATCACAATTAGTTTTGTTAAAATTCTTTTTCCCTTTCTCACAACGAATGAAAAAAATTGATTATAATCAGTCAATTTCGTGCTCGGCCTCTTAAGATTTCTATAATCGTGTAGGTACTGAATTCATGGCAAGTTTTTGTGAGGATGTCCCTTCCGCCGTTTAGGTTGTAGGTATATATCATACTATTCAGTTAATTAAACAATTAAGGCTCCGCAAATCTAGTAGAACAACTTCCATTATGTTTCCATAAAAATTGTTCTACTAGAGGTCGCGTCGCACCTGTATGCGATTAAATAAATGCAATTTAAGCTGTCGTTAAGACCCTAAGTCTTGTACTAAGTAGGTATAAAGGTCGATAAAGCTACGGATAGGTAGTACTAAAATAACAAACACATATTTACAGAATCAAGCGTCGCGTTGATTTAGTTTCTTAAAAAAAACATGACGTTAATATGACCGATTACAGTGAACCACAACCAAATTAATTTATCAATGAGATAACCGATTTTCGACCAATATTTATATTATTATAGTACGACGTATTTAAATCACATACTCAGGCTGCTTGCATCTAACATAAATATAAACTGTGGTCACCTTGAGTGTATTTCTTTTAATTAAGTTGGTATTTCTGACAAGTTGTGTTAAGTGACTAATAGCTACCTAGGTATACAACTTTAAAGTTTTTTACGAAGAAGTTTTCGTCTACATCGGTACCTACCTACCTAAGTCTGCCATCACTGTCCATCTTAGTACTGTAGACACTCAGTGCCTTCTAACCAAATTGTTCCCTAAACTTTACATTGAAAGTTGTTAGCAAACTCGTAAATTTAAGAATCAAGTCAGTGTCACTTAAAAGATGCAAGTGAATTTCATTAAAGAAAAGTTAATGAAACATACAATTATGTTTTTTGTCCGTGGTACTGGTTGTGGTCCACATAAATAATAAGTAAACACTTCTTTTGAATTATTCACAGCCTGAAAGTTTTTAACAATTTATCTATCTAAATAAGAAACTGCAGCACCAAACATTGAAACCGTTCGCCTGTAACACAACGAACTCGACAATCTCAGAGCACACTTTATCTATAAGTTGTTTATTAAAAAGCTACTCACCCTGTCTTTAGGCACCATGGCAATGGCAAAAGCACAGATTGCGAGAAACACGAGCAGCCCTCGCTTCATGGTCACAAATGTCGCTACTCGACAGAAACTCTTGTACTTGCGAATAAAAACTTTGGCGCGCACGGTGACGGAGCGTGCCGGAGTGGCGTCGGCGAGCAGGCGCGCCGTTATAAGTACCGACGCCGACGCTGGCACAGAGTGAAGAGGCCCGACGGACGTCGCACCACCGCCACGGCTAAAGATTTTCCTAACAAAATCACCACTACTGTACTACGATAGGACCTTATCTATATTATTGTTTGTAATTTCGCTGACATGAATGAACGAGCCTAAAGGTGATAACGATAAACCAACGACACGCGTCACATAATAAATAAATAAGTATTGTGTTGTTATTGTAGTGATTCACGGTTGAGTTCATACACAAATACTTTGAAATAGCTAAGGGCTCTAGATAACCACGTAAAATAACTAAAGAACTTTACTGCGTTAAAGTCTGGCAATATACATACTGAAATGGAATGTACTGATTTTGTAAGGTAAAAAATCTTAGTCACTAAACCTAAAAAACATAAAACGCTGGTAAAGATGAAGTACATAAAAATAATCTGCGTACCTATCAAATAAGTACATTCAATACAATACAACATTTATTTTTTAAAGTCCTGTCCTCGTTTAATAATAACGAAGAATTGTCATGCTAACAACTAAAACATTTATAAGACTAAAGGCAGCCACAGACGTAGCTATAATATATATTAATATACTGTGCTATATAATATATTATATTATATTATATTATAGCAAGCCACCACACACGGTAGCTATACGTACTATAATATATATTTTTGCCCTCATTTAGTCTGTGGTTTATTATACCATAATATATATTAATATTATGTCTTGCTATATCTATCCACATATTTTGGTGACGTAGTATATATATATTGTATGTCGCAGTAAGATGGTTATACCGTATTATAGTCATATGAAAGCGGTTCATAACTGTCGGAGTGCCCTTATTTTGTTACTGCGACAAATTTCGACGTAGTACTCACCGGCCGATGCCGCGGCACTGCTCGTTTCGCTCGCTCGGTTCGTGCGCAGTTGGTCACAGTTCTAACCTAACCTAACCTATTTGGTTGCAGTACCCTGATAGTTATATTACTAGATCATGCTCGTAACATAGTTGTATTCCTAGTAAGACAGTTATGAACCGCTTTCTTATAAATATAAAACGGTATATAGCTGTATCCTTAGGGATATAACTATATCACGACTACAAACATCTTACTGCATAATATATAAAACAAAGTCAGGTTATTTACACCATTTAGGTATAACGCAAGAACGGCTGGACTGATTTTTATGATCTTTGATTTGTTGGATTTGTCTCCGCCCCGAATAGTAACATAATAACTATTAAAACGTCGAAAAATTCACGAAAATTTAAAAATATGATGAAAATTCATTTTCTCATACATTTTGAATGGAACAGCTTTTTTATGATATCTCGGTAGGGTAGAGGTATGTAGGTAGGTAGACAGGTGCGCCGTAGATAAGTAGGTATTTAGTGCTACCCGTGCGAAGCCGTGCCGGGTAAAGCTAGTAGAAATATATATGGGATGTATTTAAAGCAGTTTAAATTTGATGAAAACAGCTATAAAATTGTATATCAGCACTTTAAGATAATAATACATATAACATTTTATTATCACTTTATTAAACATGAACAAATAGCACTCGCACAGCTCGCGCGCGGTTGGTCACAGTTCTAACCTAACCACCCAGTTCAAAATGACGAATCATACAGTCTGCCTGAGATTAGATAATAAGACAATCTTAGGACATAGTAATTAGCTAAGCATATTTATAGTGGAAACCATTATTTTTATAGTTCATTCAATAAATTTTAAAGCTAAATATTTTAAAGTGTGAAACATTATTTTTAAAGCGCGATTATATATTCCCTAATATACTGGGTGTTCGGCAGACGGTTGAACACACGAAAATGGCGGATCCCTGGGGCCGTCTGCTACGTGTTTAGGCCCAATCACAAGACCCAGGCCGCAAGGATCCGTCTCAGTCTGACTGAGGTCGCTCGAAGATTACTATGGAAAATATATCGTAATTATGCCCAGGTATAATTTATATTAATACTTAAATTATTATATTAATTAAGTAAATTATTGTGCGATTGCAAAAACCTGAAAGTAAGCGAAAAGAAAAACGAAAACTGAAAAGTACCTAACAGTTAAATATTTTTCACAATTTTTTTTTCTGGTGTTAACACCAGAAAAATAAAATTGTGAAAAATATTTACGAATCTATAGGCTCTTTTTAAATTAGCTAGAGAAACGTTACGCTACAGCATTTTTTTTTCTAAGTAAACGTTTCATGTCGCGCTATACGAGTGGTTACTTTGCAATCATGATTTTATAAAATAGTTTTATTTTGGTTTTGTTGGTATTCGATACCGCCTGTAAAGTTTCCCCAGTTCATTTATTTAGACCCTGTGTACGTTTCCCATGATTTAGGACTAAAAGTACCTACTTTAAAAATAAAACATCCATGGCAAAAGCTGTGGAACTAGAGAGGTACCGCTTGCCCTTACCCTGACGACAAATATGTTTACTGTTGCATCATCCGAATGCAAATAGATTTACGTTAGCCACCTTTTACGACATTCACAGGAAAATAACTACACAAGTCAACAAGTCTACTACGCTGAAAAATTGGTTGCTTTAAAGTTTATAAAAAAATACATTTGAAAAGAAACCAATTTTAATTTAAAATCTTATTATATAAGTGCGTTTTACTATTGTAAAGAAAAACAGCAACGGTTTTTTTTTAATATTACGCTTTTATTAATTTGACCTGTATCTGTGTTACGGAATCTTTCAACTACTTCTAAGTGTCGTATTGAAATATTTTTTTTTAGTATAAGTAGTTCGGATGACATTACTATATTTTGATATCTTGGAGCTGATCTAATGATGGAGCCAGGAGGCGGATAGTGGAACTCTTCAGTGGTTACTAGTAAACCCTTCGAGTTTGGGCTCATATGATTTGGTTTGACGAGTCCAATAGGCTGGGCTTGGTAACGAGGGTCTGATGATGAGAAGTAGGATGCTATCATCATCATCATCACATCGCCTGATAATAATATCATGAAGTCATCTTACTTATTGACAAGTTAACTTTGGAAAACTTGGAAAGATACAGTAAATGAATAATTTTCGAGCTCCTGTGAAAATACTTCGGAAATAAATATTTGAAATATAGTTTAAATTTTGAATTAAACTTGATACTTTAGAGGCATGAGGAACATGGTGTAAACCCATCCTCTATAGAAAAAGGAGGATCCCCTGACCAGACGGGTGTCGTGCCTGGGGGGCAACTGCCCAACGATTGATGTCGGGGAAGTTATACATTATGCTGTTCGCGCGGTAAACTATACAGGTCTTTGATGCGTAATTCGCATGTGGCGATGTAGATCCCGACCTCCGCGCGTATCTACGGTCGCACTCATCGACATTTGTACAGAGCCGCACTCTATAGGTCAAAAACTTTTTACAAAAAAAACTGAACTGTGACTTCCAAAAAAAACACTACAAAGTAAAAAATTACTTTAATTTCGAAAGTCAGTGTCTTTGGTTTTGAATTTTCGTTTTTTGCCACCGACTTCCGAAATTAAAGTTATTTTTCACTTTGTGGTGTTTTTTTTTGGAAGTCGGTTGTTTTTTTTCGTATTTTTTTTTTATTTTTCACTTTTTAGTTGTGGTACCTACCCCACACAAATTCGAATACCACTAATTGTTATGTAAATAACAGTGACAGGAAGATATCATCATATCATCCACATATAGGTACTAAGTGGGAAAAATACGTACCTATTATTGAAGCTTACTCAAAAACTATTCAAGCAAAGTTAATAAAATTTATATGGGACCCAATTAAGTGGCTAATTTAACCAGATGGCTGCGATATATACAGGGTGGCAGGGACATCGACGCGAAAACTGATACCATGGATTCAGTACATGATTCTGAACCCCGCAGCGTTATAATTTTTCGTCGGTTAAAAAAAATGGCAGCTGTTTCATAGAAAAGCTACGCGGTCAAAATGTATGGAATACCATTTTTTTTTACAGTATTTATTTTTAAAAAACACAAGTGTAAGTCCATAAAATCAAAGCGGGAAATTAAAAAAAAAGTCCCATTTTCGATAATTTGTCATGAATATTCAGAAAAATACGGGCGGACACATGCATATGGGCGACATTGTATATATACAAATATTGCTCATTTAAAATAGTATAGGATAGGATAAAGAATATACTTACTTACGAGACTATGTACAAAGGGAAAAAAAATGTAAGTAGTTTAAAAAAGTAAAAAAACACGTGACAAAATGTATTTTTTATTTATTTATTGTTTGTGTTTTTTTGTCTATTTGCTATTTACATTTAAAAAATAACTCAAAAGTACAGTACTTAATTTCAACAATAACTGTCTAATAAATGGAGTATTAAATTATCATTATCAGCCCAATTTATAATGTCACGTAAACAAGTATTAATGGTCATGCATATAATTATTTTCATCTGTACTGTCATGTCATCTGCAAAGAGAACCATTTTGTTTGATGCCATTTTCGAGATATCGTTTAAGTACCTTTTAACTAATTTACTTATTATAAAAAAAGTTGCGGCCCTTGTACACTACCCTGTAGAACGCCAATGTTAGGTACGTGTCTTTTCTAATTTACTCTTTGGACATATTCTAGAAATGTCTGTACATTGAAGCTATTAACTACGATTAAATCCCTCATATACCATAACTATGTATTTTTGTAAGAGAATCTTATAAAAATCTGGTCAAAAGCTTTGGTCATGGCCAGTATAAATTGCAGGCAGACAGGATTTGTCTTATTTACAGATGACACGATATTATAGCTAGTAGATCAAATAGTGCCATAATAGTCGTGGTATTCTTATACGAAAACCCCGTTTGTTTTTTCACTTTTCGAAAGTTATACATATAAAGAATTATAGATAACATTCACATTTTTATTTCAGCAAATTGCAATTTTTGCAATAAATCTGTAATTTTTTAAATCAGTTTTGTATGGGTTTTATTATATCATTTTTGACATTGTTTGGGAATATGCCATCAGCAATTAAATACATAAGAAGAGGAGGGTGGCATTGGTGGCCCAGTGGTAACAGCGGGACTTACGAGTCGTGAGTTAGATCCCAGGCAGGCGGTTTACTTTGTGTAAATAATTTCATCACCATTGCTCTCAAAACGGTGAAGGAAAACATCGTGAGGAAACCGGAGAAATTTATTTGTATTTTACATCATCTAACAATAACATGTTACGCTCATCTAACTAATGCGTAAAATATGAAGACTTTTATGAAAGCGATAAGATAAAACTATGTTAGTTACGATTTGGATCATGCTATGCGGTTATCGACTGATGATTCACACATTGTCAAACAGTAAACTTTTAGAGGCGGCACGCGGCACTTTTATTTGGGATGCCGCGGGACCTATGACCTTATGGAAATAAACAAATACGGTCCGTGGAACTTTTATGAGGAGAACATCATGCCACTCTTCCATGACCCCTCCGAGGCTCGAAGATTCGAGAATACTTAATTTGTGTCCGTTGTTTATGTTATGCCATACCATCATAACATTAACAACCGAGACCATTATGAGTTCCCGAATCATACACAAAATCTATATCAATACAACTACATATTCGTTCTTGATCAACATTACAAGTTATTGGTTATCCGTTATTGGGTACTTGATAATAACTTGTTACGTGCAGTCATAAGAAGAAAAGTAGATATAGCAATGGCTTTATCAACACTGTGTTGAAAAACCACAATTCATAAATACCGCCCAAACCACCAAACTTGCCATATAATAAGCATGGGAGACATGGGGGTGGCATAAACTGGGTTTGCCTCTTTCTCTGTATCATTATCAATTTCCTATTATTCCCTTTACTTACGAACGCTGTGAGTGCCTCCCTACTATCTACGTCTATCGGAAGGTTGCGGAATTCCACAAGGGTATATCCGAGCCCAGAATCGACCCCTGCGTAACCCCTTAACCTCTGTGAAACAACAGCTTTTTGTGGAACCTTGAATCTCGGTAATTGTCGGTAAATACTTGGAGCTATGCGTCCAACGTACTAATCAATAATGTATTTTGTGGCCGTAATGAAAATTACTGAGAGCTTTTTCTCTTGTTATAGGCATTCATTTTTATAAGGGAAATATTTCACCTCAAAAACATATACGGACTTCAAATGATGGCCGCCTTTTATATAAATGAGCGTCTTTTTTTTGTTATATAGGTATCTGTACCTTTAAAGTTGGTAAGCGGAGAATGCTTATTGTGATCTTTTTATTACGCTTTGTTATTAAGAGTCGGTTACAGGCAAATCCTGTTATGGGTTTTGATAAGTTTATATAGAAAACTTAAAGTAGTGGCCACGCAAAAATAACGTCTGGCTAGCTGAAGAGTTTCATCAGTCAGTGGAAAGTCGAATTGAGGATAAACCGTGTAGATGATTGTAAAAATTAAATTAAATCTAATTACTTCTTCTGATTTTCAATTGATATTCTAATAAACTGCACAGTTACGCTTCTTTTAAAATGTTTGTTCCTCTTTTATATCTAACTACCTTTCGCCCGCGGTTTCGTCCTTCTCCATGCAAAAATACATAAGTTTATCAATCTCATACCAAAATCCGTTTTTAGAGTTCCGTAGTAAAACAAAGAACCCTTATAGTTTCGCCAAGTCCAGCTGTCTGTCCGCGGTTTAATACAGAGACTCGGTATACCTACTAAAAAGCTGTAATTTCGCATGGTAAAATAAAAATGAAGCCATCAAATTGGGAACACGAGTCGTGATCATTTCTCTACGGGTTCTGTGGCGGGTGACAGAATAAAGGATCCTGCGGAGAGGCGCGCCGCGACGGCGCGGTGCGATTCTGGTGGAACATTTTCTATGAAAACTTCACGGAAATTGTTCTACCGGTGTGCCGTCGCGCCTGTCTGCGGTAGGCTTAAGGATGCCAGAATTATTGTTTGGAATAGTTGTAAATACATAAATGTCAGGTATGTCATCAGTAGGGACCGGATTATATGCATTTGCATATTTGAATATGCATTTGCATGTTTAAGCCGTTCTAAGCGGGAATAGAATATTTTACCTAAGATCTAGTTATGATGCATATTATCGGTATATTTACAATATTTTTCCGAGTGCATATTATAATAAATGTATAAGTGCTAACATAACACCCAAGTTCAAATTCTTTCCCAGTTACCTCAGTGGATGTGGAGAGAACCTTTTCCACTTACAAAACTATACTAAATGCTCGAAGACACAATCTTAACACTGAGCATTTGGAACAATACATATAAGAAGGTTTGTTGTACCCACTTGTAATAATAATTATAATGGTCGAAGGTGTAGAAGTTTTTTAGTCCTAACTATTTTTAATAACCTTCCAGTCGATATAAACAGTTGTATCACAAAAACTGCATTTAAAAATAAAATAAATAAGTAGATACCTCTTATGTGTCTGTGAATAAACACTTTTTCTTTTTTTTTTATGATTGTTTACGTTTACAAAAATATTAAACAATTTTAATGTCATGTAATGTTACTGTACCTATTATTGCCTATCAAAAGATAGTTTACTAATTGTATGCTAATTTTGAAAAAAAAAAAAAAAACTTTTTTTTTTGGGTTTCTAAAATTTTTCATTTAATTTCGCATATTCTGCCAATTTTCGTGCATATTTCAAGCATTTTTCATGCATGCATATAATCCTGTCTCTAGTCATCAGTATAGGAAATTAAGAAATTAATGTAAGCGTGTCTTAAATGGCAGCATTAAATATGTCATCAGTGTGAGTATGGGTTCATAAAAAATCACTCCATCATCATCATCATCATCATCAGCCTACAGCATTAGCCTATAGCAGTCCACTGGTGGACATTGGCCTCTCCAAATGCACGCCATTCAGCTCGATTCTCAGCAACTCTCATCCAGCAGCTACTACTATTATATTACTACTATCGGATCTATGTATATTATGGCCGGCCCACTGCCACTTCAGCGTGCTTATTCTGTGAGCTATGTCGACAACTTTGGGTCTCTGCCGAATCACCTCGTTCTGGATTCGATCCCTCCAAGCATAGCCCCCTCCGTAAAAAAACACTCCACAACAGAAAATCGATCACCTGCACAGCATGCTGCAAAACAGCAGGTGTGAAGAAAGTGTGCGTCACTGTCTTTTGTGATGTAGCTGAAGTTTTCTTTAAAGTTTTGCTCTTGATCGGTAGGTACCCTTATTGCGTAATACACGATCAATCACAATCTGAATCGTTTTGAAACAGTTTGCTAATCCATTGCTTCATAAGTTCGAAAAATATCTGCTCAACAACGTAAATAGCGCAATGAATGTTGTTGACCTGTCAAAATGAATCAGCATAGCTTAACACTTTCGACTCCACCCACTTTTCATAGAACTCATACGCCATGCCGCCATACATATTGGAAATGAACCCACCGGGAGGGTTACCGGCATTAAGTTTGCGCTAAAGTTAACCATCACGGACGGTCAACGGCATTAGGTTTAAAACCGTGGTATAAAACACTGTAAAACGAAGTAAAATTGTGTTTTCAGGGGGCCTTGTCGCTATACGTAGTTTCCAAACTTTAATTTTTTTTTGTGAATATTTGTAACCGGGACAGTGGCGGATTTGCAGTCTTGGCCGCCCTAGGCCGCCCCTTTCTCAGCAATCATCATATTAGACTTTTATTTTAATTTACTTTATTGCCAACTTTTATCGAAATCGGTTTAGAAATTTAGTTAACTTTGAGTCGGGCTGGTATGATGGCACCGCGAATTTCAATGACGCGTTTCAATTAGTTATTTGGACATATTTTTAAATGGTTTTAAGTTATTATTGTTATACGATGCGGTGCAGTGCGGCCCGCCATAATGTGCGCGAACGTTTAGAGTATATAGGTACCTACTTTGATTTATTTCTTGTTATCATCAGTAAATTTTCTGTCACAATTGGCCGCCCCTAATATCTGGCCACCCTAGGCCCGGGCCTACTAGGCCTTAGGGCAAATCCGCCACTGAACCGGGAACAAATCATGATAAAAAAATGCTCGTATTTTAAAACCAACGCATATACTAATAAATCTTTTTAAAATATATATCAGATTTTATTTTCACGGTTCATAATGCTGTATTCGCTAAGAAAAACCTACATTTAAAATGAGCCCTCCGCGAGGGCTCCCGGCATCTACTACTAGGCGAAACCAGGAGGAGGGCTCCCGGCACTGAACGTGTTAATCGTTTATGAAAATGTGTTACGTAATTTAAATATGAAAGCTTAAAAGCCCTATCATACCTATAATCATACATTTAAAGTCATTTCCTACGTCTAGCAAACGCACCAACAAACGGCATGCTCGCTTAAAAAATAGGGGTGATTTAACACTTTAGTAGAGAGAAAGTAAAATACATAAAATCAAAACAATTCACGCAATAAAATAAAACTAATAATATGAGAATAAACTTACTTACATACATACAAATAAACAAAATATATATATATATATATATATATATACCTATATAACACTAAGATTCTATTAATAATAGTGTAATAAAAAAAATAAAAAAAAATATTTTTAAATAGAAATTTAAAAAAGAAATAAAATACAAAATAAATACCTACGCAACTATGACGCTGTGGAAAGATCTTTCACTCTTCTTTTAAACACTGCAACAGTTTGGCAGTCCCTAATGTCGGGCGGAAGTGAATTCCACAACCGCACCGCGTGCACAGTGAAGGAGTAAGAGTAGAAGTCAGTGGAGTGGGTAGGGGACTTAAGGCGGTTTTTTAAAAGCGACCTGCAAAGCACATCAGAAGGACGGGCGTAGGAAAAACGCTCCCGCAGATAGGATGGAGTTTTAGGATTGTGAAGGAAATTAAAAAGCAGACACAATATCCGAGTGTTCCTGCGAAGTCGAATAGGGAGCCACTTGAGTATCATGCGAAACTTAGAAACGTGAACATATACAATAGCAGGTAGCTAGGCCGGTGGAAAATACGTTCTTAAGCCCCTCAGAAGCTGTTTGATTCCGTCATACTCGAGGGTAAAACGCTACAGGCAGACATAAGCGGACAGAAGTGTGGTGACCCTCCCTTAAAAAGGGCGACAATGCCCTGGTTAAGAATTATAGGCCCATCTCACTTCCGGGTCATCTACGTCTACAAGCTGTTTTCAAGAGTCATCACGAACCGTCTCGCGCGCAGGTTTGACGACTTCCAGTGAATAAGCTGGATTCCGTAAAGGCTTTAGCACCGTAGACCACGCTGCAGCAGGTTATACAGAAGATCGAAGAGTATGACCTGCCTCTTTGCTTAGCGTTTGTGGACCACGAGAAAGCCTTCGATTCGATTGAGACTTGGGCTGTACTGCAGTCTCTTCAACGGTGCCAGATTCCCTATCGGTAAATCGAGGTGCTGCAGTGTCTACGAATACACTACTACTATGTCCGTCTCGGTCCGACTCCAGGATCACGATCCACGACATATTTTATATAATATTTAGTCAAAAGAGGTCATTTGGTTGCAAATAACCTCTATTACATCCCCATATTCGATTGCCGATACACTACTGTACGGTGTAAGTACATGGTTTTGAAATATGTATTTTTGATGCAATAAGTTAGTTAGTAGGTTCGCGTATTTGCACTTTGATCGCGACCTACATTCGGAAGTGCATTTACTTACGGCGGAGCCTAGATGATGCATTTTTGTACATAATTTAATTAGTGTTCAATTAGACGTGATTTGAGTCGGACAACTTGCATTTTCATTTAGATTCATTCCCGTTGAGCATTCATTGACATTCCTTGCATTTTATTGACATTTTCTGCATACTTACATTTGCATTGACGTTAGTGTTTGGCTTACACCGAACATAATTTTTTTTGGTCCTTCGAAACCTTTGCAAGTACCGTACAGTCCGAAACATCGGTCAGTAATACGTCGCGTGTGAGCTGTGTCGTGCCGCGTCATACCGTGCCACGTGTGTTGCCGTACAGGAGCATTCGGGAAGGTAGCAGCGAGCCAGGTTCCAGAGCGACGCTTGGCATTACGGAAGAAGGCAGAGTTCCTGAAGTTCAAGTAAGATCGTTCATTTTTTACTTACCGCTTTGGCAATGGAAGCGTTAATCGCGCGTCAAGCTGAGGTTCTCGAGGAGGTGAAGAGAATTCATTCTAATTTTAAGAAAGATTCATCGAGCAGGAAGACCCCCGATTACATTCGACAAAGGCTTGAGCGATTAGATCAGTTGTGGGCGGAATGTGAAGAGAAGAACCAGGAGCTAAGCACAGTAGATGATAAAAATCATCAATATTTCACGAATAACATTTATGAGGTAATCAAAAGTTGGTACCAAGGAGCTCGTCAGGAGGTGGCAGCATACGAGATCAAGACTCAGAGCGGACCTACCAACGCCAGCCAGAGGAAGTTAAGCGTTGAGTTTGACAAGACCCTTTTCGATAAATTGCCAAAAGCGGAGGAGAAGCTACTCGATTTACAGCAGTTGCAACAAGCTAATTTCCGTGCTTTTAATAGGTTGGTCGCCAGTAGGAACGTTGACGACGTTAAGGAAAAATGGGAGATTGAGGATTTGTTAAAGACCTTAGAGTCTCGGTGGGCTACAATTGACAAGATACATTTACAGATTGATGGTATACTAGAAGGCAGACCCAACGAGTATTATGACGATTTTTGTCGTCATGAAATGGCATTTTCAAAAGTAAAACGGGCGTTAAACATGAACCTAAACGCCTCTGTGCATCAACAACAAACTTTACCTAAAATTGACATACCAAGTTTTAACGGAAATTATACATCATGGCCTACTTTTATGGATCTGTACGTAGAAGCGATCCATACCAACCCCGCTATAGCAAAAACCCAAAAAATGCAACATCTAAAAGGAAGGTTGCGCGGTGAAGCGGAAAAGCTCGTACAGCATTTACACATTGCACCCGAAAATTATGACACGTGCTGGGAAATATTGAACCATAGATATAATAACAAATTTCTGCTATTCACCAAGAATTTTCAAGTATTTATGCGTCAACCTAACTTACAAAACCAATCTGCACATGACCTTAAGCGGTTATATGACACTAGCAATGAAACCATAAACGCCATACATAACTTGGGTGTGGATACAAGCTCGTGGGACCCTGTATTGGTTTACGTCTTATGCGAAAAACTGGACGCCGAAACCTATTCGGAATACATGCAGTCCAGGTCAGATCCGCGAGAGATACCTTCATTCAATCATTTTATGGACGTCGTTGAAAACAAATTTATGGCATTAGAACCTTTGCATAGGAAAAAGACAGAAAACAACAATAAACCTGCACAAAAACCACAATTCAATAATACGCCATATCCATTTAACAGAAATCATAAGCCAACATATTCGCAACCTAATAAAAGTTCAGCAAACCGGTCTCGTAACTTCCATGCATACAACGCTGGGAAATTCAACAAAATTATTTGCCCCTTGTGCAATACCAATCACGCACTATTCCAATGTTCCACATTCATGGACATGGCAGGTTCGGAAAAGTTAAAATGTATTGAGGACAACCATATTTGCAAGAATTGTCTGTTTGTGCACACTAAAGGTTACTGTGCGTCACAAAAAAGATGCAGAGAGTGCAATGAATCACACAACACATTACTGCACATCGATATTGTCAAGTCAGCGCAAACGCCCTCAGCAACACACACAGTGCCTAAATCGTCGTCATCAACGACAACTAGGTCAACAAAAACTGTGCAAAATAACTTCGCCTCGAATAATGATGACGAGATATTACTGGCAACTGCATTAATACAGGTAGCGACAGCTAGTGGGGACTATATTACACTACGGGCATTAGTTGATCAAGGTTCACAAATAACCCTGATCACCGAGAGTGCAACTCAACGACTGGGGATACAGCGTCAGCAGTTGAACGCAAGCATAAGTGGTATCGGCACTTTGTCCAATAGGAGTAAAGGAAAGGTCCAGTTATTCTGCAAGTCGGTACACAGCGATTTCCAGTTTACAACGGAAGCATTAGTCATGACAAGGGTGGTAAATAATCTGCCTAACGTTACATTCGCAAAGAAACCTTGGGCTCACGTGACAGACATTACACTAGCCGATCCAGACTACAACATAGCTAGGCCCATTGACATACTCCTAGACGCACACGTATTCTCTGAAATCCTAATGAATGGTTTGGCTAAGGGAGAGGTTAATGAACCTATGGCTCAACAGACACATTTAGGGTGGATTCTGTCAGGCAACGTCAACAAGACATTAAACTGCAACGTCGTCATAAATCAAGTTGATGATTTGACAAAGTATTGGGAAGTGGAAGACATCAACGGAGATACATGCAATTCAATGACGACACAAGAGAGATATTGCGAGGAGTTTTATATTGCAACAACAAAACGCTTACGAAATGGCAAATATGCAGTTCGTTTGCCGATGAAACCTAATTTTAATCAGTTGTTGGGCAAATCAAAACCACGTGCAGTAGCACAATTCATGGAATTAGAAAGGAGATTGACCAGGGATGACAAATTATCCGAAAGCTACGTTAATTTCATGCAAGAATATTTGGAGATGGGACATATGAAAGAGAGTAAGAATGACAACAACCCAACATGCTACTTACCTCATCATGCAGTCCTTAAACAGGACTCAGTGACAACGAAACTCAGAGTGGTTTTCAACGCCTCGCAGAAGACTGACACCGGTTACAGCTTAAACGACTTGATGGAGTGTGGTCCTAAGCTTCATCAAGACTTATTGACACTACTACTGGGATGGCGGCTATACAAGTATGTGTTTACAGCAGACTGTGAGAAAATGTATCGTATGATCTTAGTACAAGAAGAAGATCAACATTTGCAGAAGATAATGTGGAGAGAACCAAACCAAGGTCCATTAAAGGAGTACCAATTATGCACAGTGACTTATGGTACTAAGGCGGCACCATTTCTAGCACTTCGAACACTAAAGCAACTAGCTAATGATGACGCAGGGAAATATCCGTTAGCAGCAGATGTCGTTACAAACAAGATGTATGTTGATGACGTACTAAGTGGTAGCAATTCTATCGAGCGAGCTCAAGAAATCCAAAAACAACTCATCAACATGCTGAAAGGAGCTGGTTTAACGCTGCGGAAGTGGTCAAGCAACGACCCGACCTTGATAGAAAGTTTATCATCATCAGACCTTAATCAGACTACCATGCACTTTACAAACGACGGAACTACAAAAACCCTGGGTGTACAATGGAATCCTACAACTGACACATTTACATTCACAAACAAAATAAAATCGGACAATAATAAACAACTGACAAAAAGAAAGCTACTGTCCGAAATATCTAAAATCTTCGACCCACTTGGCTGGCTTACACCACTGACAGTAAAAGCAAAACTGATGTTTCAAGACGTTTGGCTATCAGGGTGTGATTGGGATGAAACATTACCTATCAGCGTACAAGAAGAATGGAAGAAACTGACAAGTGACTTGCATAACATAACCAAAATTGAGATACCGAGATGGCTGGGGGATACTACAAAACCCTTCCAAGTCCATGGGTTCTGCGACGCGTCAGAAAAGGCCTACGCGTGCGCTATTTACCTACTGACATTAGATGATAAAAACGAACCCGTGAGTAGACTTATAGCTGCAAAGTCCAGGCTATCACCAATCAGTAAAAAATTAACGTTACCACGGCTTGAACTATGTGGAGCTGTACTACTTTCACGTCTGATGGAAAAGGTCGTAAAATCTTTCAAATGGGAAAATGTTGACAAAAACACATACGCTTGGACGGATTCGATGATTGTATTAGGCTGGCTGCATGGTGACGTCACAAAATGGAAATCATTTGTGAGTAACAGAGTACAGCAAGTGCTTGAAGTTATACCAGAACAACACTGGAGTTACGTCAAATCTGAGGACAACGCTGCAGACTGTGCATCACGTGGCATTAGTTGTTCCCAATTGTTAGAACATCCGTTGTGGTGGCAAGGGCCAGAATGGGTGAAAAATTACAATGAAAGAACAGCTGACAAAGTTGCAATCACACCGACAACATGCGAATCAAAACAAAACCAAATGAAAGTGTGTGTTGTGAAATGTGAACCTTCTTCGATTGTAATTGAGTTATTAGACAGGCACAGCGATATGACTCGCATTACAAGGGTCATAGCGTGGATAAAACGTTTTATTAATAACTGCTCAATTAACAAAACAAATACAACTGCTTATTTGACATCAACAGAAACACAAAGCGCCGAAAACCTCATACTGAAAGAAATTCAACTGCATGCCTTCAAGGACGAGATTATGAGATTGAAGGAAAATAAAGGCGTGAGCACCAAAAGTAACCTCCTGAGTTTAAACCCATTTCTTGACAAGCATGACATTCTACGAGTGGGGGGAAGGTTACATAACTCGAATTTAAATGATAACACCAAACACCCAATGTTGCTACCACATGACCACAAATTGACAGAATTACTGATTTGGCAAGCGCACAAAAGGACATTACATGGAGGTCCCAAGCTAACCCTGACATATTTACGACAAAGACTGTGGATTGTGGGAGGACATCGCGCAGTTAAAAAGATTCTACATAAATGCGTAACATGTCGGCGATTTTATGCAAAAACTCCTAATCAGATTATGGCAGATCTGCCAGAGCCTAGAGTGACAGTATCTCGGCCGTTTACACATACAGGGGTCGATTTCACTGGTCACGTCGAGATCAAGGCTAATAAGGGCCGGGGAGTAAAAACATTGCTGGCTTACATTGCCGTATTCGTCTGTCTAGCAACAAAAGCTATACATTTGGAGCTGGTCACAGAATTGACGAGCACAGCGTTTTTATCGGCTTTCAAACGCTTTTGTGCGCGTCGAGGCACGCCACGGGATATGTACAGCGACAACGGCACGAATTTTGTGGGAGCAAATCGGATCCTATTGCAACAATATAAATGCATTGTAGAAACTATTGACAACTTCTTCTTGGACAAGGTATCAGAGATGGGAGTTAAGTGGCATTTCAATGCTCCTGTTTGGCCGAGCGCAGGCGGACTGTGGGAAGCTGCCGTAAAAAGTATGAAGTACCACTTAAAACGTGTCATTGGAGAACAGCGCCTAACTTACGAAGAATTCACCACGCTGTTATGCCAGATCGAAGCATGCTTGAACTCACGACCAATATGCACTGTAACAGAGAACGTGGATGATATCGACTGCTTGACACCTGGACATTTTCTAACCGGCACATCGCTCATGACAATTCCAGAACCGGACATTGACAACACTTACCACTTAAGCAAAAGATGGCAAATTGTGCAGAAGCTTAGTAAGGATTTCTGGAAAAAATGGTCGCAAGAATACCTGCAACAACTACAAGCAAGATTAAAGTGGAAACGACAGAATACCGACCCACGAGAAAATGACATTGTATGCATCAAAGATGAGAAATTACCTGCAGGAAAATGGGCACTGGGACGTGTAGCGAAGTTACACCCTGGAAAGGACGGCCACACTAGAGTTGTCACAGTACAAACTGCAAAAGGAGAAACGAAACGACCGATTACAAAATTAGTACCAATAGTCGACGCTGAAGAAAAACGCACTGACAATGACAAGCTAATGAAAAACAGGCGCAACAGATCTAAAAAGCTTACCTGGAATAGTTTGGTTTGTTACACATTGATGCTAATTATGACATTAATAACACCCACTATCCAACAAGATATAAAACTTACCCCACTGACAAAAAATCAAACAATGTACTTTGACAAGATAGCGGACCTGCACGAAGTTAGAGATGAATGGAAATTAGTGTTTTACTATAATATGACGAATTACTGGCGAAACGTCGATACACTGCAACAATTCGTGTCACACATAAAACAATTTCGTTGCGATGAGTGGTTGATGCAATTTCATGTCTTAATCAACCAACTTGACCAAACCACAAATGAACTAAACTACTACAATGTGATACTGAAATCCCAGCGATTAATTCAACACAGGTTTAAAAGGGGATTAATCGACGGAGTGGGATATGTTGCAAACTCGTTATTTGGCGTACTAGATCAGCGTTTTGCAGACAAATACGAACTCGACATTAATACAATTAAGCACAACGAGAAACACTTGCTACAGTTACTCAAAAACCAGACTAGTATTCTAGAAACCGAGCATAACATTGTAAAGCGCAACGAAGCAACAATGATAAAGCAGTTTACTCTGATAAACGAGCATCTGAATACTTTAGAAAATAGTTCCTTTAAAGATAAAGCGGACACCGCAAACGCTTTCTACATAATAACATCGGCAATGGCTGCCGAAAGAATGGCCCAAAATCTAAAGGACATCCAACAAACCCTTATCAACACATTGACAAATATGTACCAGGGACACATGGACGTACACTTATTATCACCAAACCAATTGCAAAGTGAATTAGATAAAATAGCTCGACAACTACCTCGCGACTCTGCACTACCCGAAGTACAGAACGACGTAAGAGATATCTACAGGCTGTTCAGAATACATGCACGCATTACACAGCAATACCTATTGATGGAAATAAAAATACCGATCTTAAGTGATGCATTATACGAGCTAAATAAACTAATCAGCATACCTCAACGTATTGACGCTACTCGTGTGATGTACGTTATGCCCAATTCTGAATTAATTGCATTTAATGCTAACCAATACTCGTTTATACCCCTAGAACAATCCGATATTCAAGAATGCCAAAAGATCCATGATACAACCCTGATGTGCAAAATAAATCACCCTATATACAGCACTGGCGATCGGCGTAAGTCTATTTGCGAAGTACAGCTGATTCGGGACAACGAAGAACATAGTGCATATTGTCATACCGAAATAAAAATATGCGCTGACAAGTGGGTAAAATTACATAAGCAAAACACATGGTTTTATTATTGTTGTGACACGTGCGAAGTGCAACTAGTGTGCGGAGCTCAAATGACATCGGAGACGCTACGTCACTCGGGTCTGATAACACTCAAACGAGGTTGTAACCTGCAAGGTGATTCATTCATGCTTCACGCATATATGGAACACACAAGGGACATTTTATTAATGAACCATATGCCATGATAATACCCACGATTTCACCCATTAATAATATCATCAACACCTCTGTTCGTAACTCGTCTTTACACATTGAAACGCACGAAGAGTCTTTCAAGAAGATTGATACTGAACTGCGCTCGATTAAAGAACAATCGAAGTTAGAAACCCTATCTCCCCATGACGTTCATCACTACATCGCGATCTATGTGGTCATTATAATTAGCATTGCACTGTTTGTAACATCGCTGTATTATTAGCGAAAGATGACAACCAAAAGACAGGGGGAGGGTCCTCAAGATGCGAGAAGCAGAGGAAGACGAGAAGAAGAAGATGAAATCGAGGACGGGTACAGCAAGATCAACAAACGGGAATCAAAAGTGCATAGTGAAGTGAATACGGTGACAAGGGCTAACCCCTCCTCTAGTGAAGTGAAATTTGACACTGATAGACATAGTGACGTATGCTAATTATGTGTGACATTCTATTTATAGATTTTAGTTTACATTTTTACATATTATAGGATTTTAGTTTACATTCTTACTTATTATATGATCTTAGTTTACATTTTACATTATTTTACATTTATTACTGCTCTGCAGTTATAAATTGGTTTTTCTACGGTCTGTAATTGTTTACATGTCTTGCAGTTAGTTACTGTCACCATTCTTTGTGGTGGCAATATGTACGGTGTAAGTACATGGTTTTGAAATATGTATTTTTGATGCAATAAGTTAGTTAGTAGGTTCGCGTATTTGCACTTTGATCGCGACCTACATTCGGAAGTGCATTTACTTACGGCGGAGCCTAGATGATGCATTTTTGTACATAATTTAATTAGTGTTCAATTAGACGTGATTTGAGTCGGACAACTTGCATTTTCATTTAGATTCATTCCCGTTGAGCATTCATTGACATTCCTTGCATTTTATTGACATTTTCTGCATACTTACATTTGCATTGACGTTAGTGTTTGGCTTACACCGAACAACTACCAATATATATTTAAGACGAGGCTGTAAAACTCGAAAGGAAAATAATGGCAAACTAAGCATTCATCGCTGAAACACGTGTATAGGAATATAGGAATATTAAGTTATTCGCCTATTTTAAGGTCAATCGACTCAGTTCTTTGAATACTATAATTTATACATACAATGAAAAAGTAATACTTACCTCAGAAATGCTTAAAGTAATCTAATGAAATAAAGAAATAATATTTAGGTGCTTACCTATTTCTAGGAAAAGTTTATTACTGACTATATAGTTTCTTTTGATTGGAAATATTTACTGAAACCACTGAGACCTAAGAAATGAATAGGTAGGTACTTTATGAATAAGTACTTCGTTAGATACTTTATTACGAAATTGTATGAGTTACCTAGGCTTCAAATGAACTATTTTCATGTAGATAATTAGGTAGGTTCGACCCGTGGAGACTGGGGTCAACTAATAGAAAGTATTTTTATGGGTGAAATCAATACTTTAAGCCTTTAAGAATCTAGTTTTTGTTGTCACTCAATCAATGGAAAAAGTGTAAGTGGTGAACACCTTACTGAAAAAAACATAAAATTTAAAAACAACCAAGTGTGTGTAAAACAAATTACCTAAGTTATAAGCCCGTTACAGACGTATTATATATATAGCTATAATATATATTAATGTACTGTGCTATATATTATATTATAGCAAGCCTGCGGTAGTCTGCGGTTAAATATACCATTATAATTATGTATTACTATGTCTGGTTAAGTATTTCTATCCACATATTTTGGTGACGTAATAGAAATATACAGGGTATTGGTTATAAGCAGAGTTCATTTACAAACAAATTACCTCTGACGACCCATAAACCAACGTCAACCATTTTCGAGTAATTTGACATTATATACCTATAGTACTAAAATATAAATATAAAATGTCAAATGACTCGATAATTGTTGGGTGGCAGGGACATCGAAGCGAAAACTGTAACCATGGATTCAGTACATGATTCTGAACACCTCTGCGTTAAAAAAAAAGCATCGGTTAATTTAAAAAAAATCTGCTGTTCCATACCTTTTTAGACATAGCTATAACATATATATGTATATCTGAATCCATGGTAACAGTTTTCGCGTCGATGTCCCTGCCACCCTAGCTATAATAGCTATAATAGCTATAGTAGCTATAATACCTACATACTAGATGTATGTATGTATATATGTATTATAACAGAACATATGCTCTGCATTGCTTGAGAATACTGGACCAATTTTGGACAAAGCTTTGCAGAAGCAAGCAGTAATGCCAATCATTCAGTGCGTCAATATTTTCTGTTCATTCGTCTGCGAAAATCTGTTGCGAGATGGAGACACGTCGTCATATCCTAGGCTCGTAGCAGACTTTGGCTGACGAAAAGAAAATGCCAGTTACCTACTCGTACTTATTTTATTTTTTCATTTTATTCCTTAACTACATTGCTGCTTACCCGGTTCGAACGGATAACATTTGTTAGACACAGAGATTTCATTATCTTTTTTTTATATTTATAAAAATTAATTGCCGTACGTTAGTCTCGCAAAAAAAAATTATGAACAAAAAAAGGAATTTTCAAAATCGGTCCACAATAGACGGAGAAATCGGCGGATATACATTTAAAAAAAATACAAACGCTACGAACATAGAACCTTCTCTTTTTTGTAAGTCGGTTAAAAAGGCATTACAACGCATTAGTAGTAGCTAGTAGGTAGATAAAACTAATGCGAACTTAATTATTATGGATCGTAGGTTAAGTTAGTGTCAAGTTACATGATAACAAAAGAGGACACTCCGCGAGCCGGAACTTCGCAAACCAGTGACGTCATTACGTTATACACTGAAAAAAAATACCCCAAACCACAGCCAAACATCCTAACCATCACTAAACATTAACCAATAGAAAATAGAATTCTACTATAGTTTGACCGAGATCGCTGTACCGCGGAATAAGGAATATGCGGCGAAGTGGGGGAGGGCGGGGGGGGGCAGAGTTGACGAATAAGCGGCGGGACACGCCATCAGCGTTGACCAATGTGAGGCCTGCACTGCCCCTCCGTCTCGTCGCGCACATACCGAAGGCGCGGTACAGTGGTTTCGGTCAAACTATAACTCACATGACGTGAATTTGACTAATTCTAGTGCATGATTCTGAACCCCCCTGCGTTGAAAGTTTTCGTCGGTCATAAAGAAGCTGTTTTTTTTTTATAACCGACGAAAAATTTCAAAGCAGGGTTCAGAATCATGTTCTGAATCCATGGTGACAGTTTTCGCGCCGATGATTTCGCCACCCTGTATAAGTAATCACCTAATTTCCTAAGGATAAAACTTTTTTTATGAATAAGAAAAGTCGTTCTGGTTATTAAATCGGACTTATAGTGTTCTCTAGCCGCCAGAATTGACGCACATTTGGATGCGTGTTAGAACATTTTGCATTACTTTTCTCAGTACTTCTGGCGATAGATTCGCCACTTCTTCTACATTGTTCTGTTTTAAGGCAGCCAAGGTCTGTGGCTTGTTCGCAAAACGCGTGACTTCAGAAAAAATCCATAGAGAAAAGTCTGCAGCCAGCCAGCCAGCTGTCAAATCGAGCGATCTTGCGGGCCACTGCAAATCGAGATTAAGCGGTCGGGAATTACTTATTGGTTAAAAACAATGAGACAATTATTCCGCGTTCTTGTAAAGTATAGCGCACCATGATTTTACGATGTGTATTTTATAGAGATGCGCCGAATACTCGTTTATAACTCGGTGCTCGGCCATTTAGATAGTACTTTTTATCGGCCGAATAACTCGGTTTGGCTGCCGAGGTAAATACTCGAAAAGAAATCATAAACTTATAACCTGACCTCTTTAGATTTGTCGCCTTCTATTTCGTTATAAACTCTCCAAATCAATGATCTTTTGCGCGCACCCATCTCTAAAATAGTTACAAACAAACTCATAATAGACAGTGCTTTTAACTTTACCCTAAAAATACGTAACATACTCCGTGCGTGTGATATGTAAACAAAATAACAAATGGCAGGTGTTAGTGTTACTGTGATGCACGCGGGGAATGGCGCATGCGAGGGGCGAGGTTAGCACTCGCTCGCCGGCCGCACGTTGCGAGCAAGTTTAAAAATTTGTTTTCGCGACCAATACTCGCGTCAACTAAACCGAGTTACTCGGCAGATTACTCGGTTCGGTAAACATACCTAATACCGAGCAATACTCGGTAATCGGTTACTGGGTAATTGTTGTAAAGTGCGTTCGGCTAAGTTCGGACGGATTTTCGATGAGTTGAAAGGATATTGTAGGATTTGTTTTTCTTTCTAACATTTTTAAATTATCTCTGCGTAGTACATCAATCTGAATATTAAGAAATCTACTTTATCCGAATATTTTATCTTCTTCCTATTCTCAAAGCTCTAGCTTGAAGGCAGTTCAAAATATAACAAAAAAAAGCATTTAAAAGACCGGACGTTCGGTGGGTAAGTTCGGACCAGCCGTTCGTTTCTGTAAAAATATCACCGTGAAACTTAGGTGAAGTGAGCGTGAAGTGAGCTGTCACTGCCACAGAATCGACCGGCAGGATGCTAGGGATTAACACTATTGACAGCTCACTTCACGCTCACTTCACCTAAGTTTCACGGTGATATTTTTACAGAATCGAACGGCTGGTCCGAACTTACCCACCGAACGTCCGGTCTTTTAAATGCTTTTTTTTACTTCACCTAAGCTTCACTTTAATATTTTTACAGAATCGTAGGTTCTAATATCGCTTCTATTACTAGTTAAGGTTCACAACAAGCAAATAATCCGGAGTTTTCTGTTACAACGATAATAATATTTCACTGCACATAGCACAGATGTTAATAGGTGGTGAATCGTTAGATGTGGTCTGAAGAGTGGGGAAAATAAATTGGTGTCGCTATGTTGCTAACATTAGAAAATAGCCCTTGTTTCGCGTTATTTTTGCGTTATATCTTACCCCATAGCCGAACTTACTCGGCGCATCTCTAATAGTTTACGTACAGATAACAATACCTCAGTTGACAAATTATGATGAGTTTAGAAATTATAAGCTAACAGATGAACATACATACGAGTACATACCGGTCAAAATCATAACCCTCCTTTTTCCTTCGCCGTAGTCGGGTAAAAATTAGAGCATCTTTCAAAGGGTTGCTCTTGATCCACCTAGTATTAGCATAGTGTAATACCGTATTCTATATTCATAGAAAACGGCTGAAAACGACGCGCTTCGAGTGTAGTACGCAACAGTATGGAGTACGCGGCAGTTACGCACAGACGCGGAAGGTTTATCTACCAAGCGGCAGTAGGTAATTGTTTCAAGGTCACTGCCGAGATATAATACTGCTACTTGTTTATTCTGTGGTATTCGTTCGGATGATTATAACTAACCTACCCTAACATTCTAATGACGTTTATATAATTACCTAAGTACGTTATCGAGATAAGGTACAAAATGTCAGACCTTGATCGTCACCGACCATGGAAAATCTACTCCCCGTGATAGTCTATTCCAAGAATAGCTTATGCATTCAGGTGCCAGTAATGTAATCGAGTGCAATGGCGTGCACACCTAACTGGTGCTGGCACATGACTGAACGTATTAATAGGTTCTGAAACTAAGAGACAAAATGACAATACCTGCCTAATGGAGAACAAGAATAATCACTGAAAAGTGATAAAGATTTTGAGGACAAAAATAGATAAGTAATTGATTGATTTGAAAATTCAACAAATGCAATTAATAACCCTGTCTACGTGTACTTCCCGGCCGGAAAAGTATTAATCAGTTAGTTCTGGGTAGTCCGATTAACCGTTATCTTACGACGCATTTCTCTCCCACTCAATGTTTACTAATGAAATTAAATTTGTCGTATGTAATCAAAGAGGACATCAAATAATACGCACCTAGCATAGTTAGTTAAAGTTCAGCAGAAGAGCGCAAATAACAGCGCACGTGCGCGTGAGCACGGTGCCACCGCGTCTCGCCGTTACTGGCTACAGCTGTAGGCTAAAAGGTAAAAAAAATACACAGGTGATGAGTTTCCTTGTAGGTTAGCTTTACATTTCTGAGTCAATGAGAAATAATCGAATACTGCATGCGGTACAAACACCGATGGACGCACCCAATGCTCTCACTCACAGTTTGGCGTTGTCTGTGTCACCGCCGAACGTTAGTAGGGCCTGGACCACTGCCAGATAACGCGCTAATCTCCGCCGCAGTCTTTCAAAATCGCACCCAAACAAATCCAAATTTTACGACTCCTCAGATAACAAAACATTTCGAGGTGCGACCGTGTGACCGGTCCACAAACAACAATAACACCATAAAGTTGGTGATTTATGGCCGTCTGTCTGAACGCATGCCATCTTCAAATTGTGAGACACCACGATACGCTACCTACTAGTGAAAATTACATTTTACTTTGCCCACATGTTCTAAATACATTTATATTCAAAAATTATTTATTATTCATTTTATAATTCACTTATTTTATTTATTTATTTTATTTTATTGTATTTGATTTGGGTGGCTTACACGATCAATACAAAAGTAACAGTGAGGTAATTTACGACAAGCCATTTACCAACCTCCACAGTTAGCAATAGACTATTGTTGTACAAATTTTCAAATTGAGTATGGGTATAGAAATTTATTTCTCAATAAGAAATTACAAGGATTTCAATTAAATACCTACTTGAGGACATTTTTCATATGCAAGTACCTACCTATTACTTGAATTCTCGAAAGCTACATTATTATTTGATGTGTGCACCTGCTGCCAACACTGGAAACCATAGCAAACTTTGCTGACATACCTTATAGTCGACATGTCGTTTTGCAGCAGGTAAATAAATAAAGGGTGCTATTTTAAAGACTGTCTCACGGACGCAGAGCAACAGGTGAACATCTGTGCGCATATAACTACAGTCAACGTGAAAGTGGAGACGAGGACGAGAGAAGATATTTTAAGACATACATTAACCAAATTATGTATGTTTGTCAATGTGGGATCACGGGACAGGCAACAGTTAAAAGACAAAAAATACCTTCATTTGTGTGTGACCTATTGGGATGAGCTTACAGGCAGCGTGGATGGCAGCAGAAGGAACTATGGGGATTATACAGACTCTTACCGAGGCAGGCACTTTTAACACGTTCAGTGCCGAGAGCCCTCCTGGAGGGTTCACCTAGTCGCATATGGGATGCCGGGAGTCCTCGCAGGGGGCTCATTTTAAATGTAGTTATTCATCTGATAATGACGTTACAAAAAATGTACCAACTCTACAAGACCAGCTCGATAAAGAACTAGGTAATGTAATCAAATCTGCAA
Source organism: Agrochola lota (assembly GCA_947364205.1). Taxonomy (NCBI): domain Eukaryota; kingdom Metazoa; phylum Arthropoda; class Insecta; order Lepidoptera; family Noctuidae; genus Agrochola; species Agrochola lota. The sequence goes on from OX376232.1 coordinate 8,983,884, forward strand.
GACTCCGTCTTCGACTTCGCAGGCTTTGTCAAAATAGAAAAAGCTTTGTATGATCACGGAGGAGGCCGAGGCGTGTATCTGACAGAAGCTTACAATTAGTACATTTTATGCGTATTTTCGAATACGAAGTTCACTCTTTGACGAAATGTTAGATGCTTTATTGTTCATGGCACAGTAAATAATTATTATTTAACTAATTAACTTGGTCTCATTGTGCTGTTTTTTATACTATCTCACTTCATAGTGAAAATCCCGAGAAACCGTAGTCCAATGCCTCGAAAAGTACGTCAAAGCGTTGGTCTCGGCTGTCATTCTTGGATCTTTGACAGTCGTTACGGGTTGTCACAAGCTCGAAAGTCTGACAACCAAGGGGTATTGTGTTACCCAGTAACTGGGTTGTGGGTGAGAGCATATAGGCAGTCGGCTCCGTGTAAAATACTGGTATTTAGCTGCACCCGGTTAGACTGGGCAGATGATGATGATGATCGTAATACTTATAATATCTCTGGGTGAATATTTCATTTCGCGCACATTTGATCTTTTGGAGAATAGTCAAAAAAATGTGCCTGATCATGTTCGTTAAATGTTTTTTTGAAAGGGTTTAGTAATGTTATGTGAAATATAATAAAGGGACAGTAATCAGACTTATAGTTTTGAAGATATTGACGTTTGTTTTTTTTTAAGGAACGGTAATGAGATTTAACACAAACGGTAATTAGATATCTATTTATGGTAATGAGGTAGAAAAAATGGTAATTAACAATACAACAACATTTTGATAAATCAGCCTTTAATTGTAATAAAACAAACCTGTGAACTTCGAAATAGGTACATAATTTTTCTTTCTTTCTTTACATAATAATAAAACTATAAAATAATACAAAAACAAAACTTAATCATACAGAAACTCTAAAATAATCTTTGATATTGTAGCTTGAGATGCACTTCAAAATAATAATTAAGGCAATCTTTATTTTGATATTAATAATTAATTTACATTGACATATTTTTTTTTTTTAAACGTGACCTAATAACAGCTTGATAAATCAGCCTTTAATTGCAATAAAACCAACCTATAATTTAACTTCGAAATACGTACATGTTTTTCTTTCTTTCTGTACATAATAATAAAACTATAAAATAATACAGAAACAAAACTCTAAAATAATCTTTGATATTGTAGCTTGAGATGCACTTCAAAATAATAATTATGGCAATCTTTATTTTAATATTATTAATAATTAATGAGTATTGAACTTTTTTTGTATTTTTTTTTTTTTTTTATACGTGACATAATAGCATAGGAGCGATAATTATTCAGAAATTTAAAAAAATCCGTAATTTCTGGCTGCTCCGTAGCTTATTCGCTCTTATTAGAAAATTAATTTTTAAAATATTTTCTCTTTGAAAAAATTTCCATGTCACTATCCGAACTGCTGTCGCTTAAGAATTGCTTTCGTAAATATTTAGTCGGTCTTTGGAGTCCAAAGCTGTCTTCAAAACTATTACTCGTATCCTCGCTACTATCTTTATCATTCTGTAAGATTCCGTATGCTCTGGTTTGTATCCTCTCGTGTGACACTTCAGGGATGGAGTTAGCTTCTGAAGTATTTTCAATTATAGGCTGTCCCTTGTAAGAGCTTCCACTAGATCTAGCTAACGATGTCAGGGGCCCACAATCATTTTCAAGATTATTTGGTTCAAGTTCTTGTAACACACTTTGGTTAGATTGAACAAAATCTTCAAATTGGTTAGAAAAATTGGCAGTAGTACTAGAAATATTGTATGTTCGTACCATTTCATTTATGTTAACATTCGGATTTAAATGAAATTTATTATCCGGCATAATATCAGAAAGTCTAGTTACTTCAGAGTTGCTTTTATGCGCTGGATTTAACAAAATATTAGAGTGGATAATCACAGCTGGTTTTTCAATATGAGGGCAGTCATTTTCTTTGTTGTCAACATTCTGTGCTGCGTATTGTAACTTTCCTACCAATTTTGTATGTGAGCAATCACCATCGATACAAACAAAACAACTTGCTTCTCTAAATATTAATTCTTCGCTTCCTTTGTGCCATATAACTTGATGTACGTTTAATGTGCCCTTTAATGGCAGCAGCTCTGTTTTAGGAATTAGAAAATCTTTTTCATATATTTGGTATTCATCAACCACTTTCACTGTAATATTCTGCGTATTACTTGTAATAACCTTAACAAAGGAATCTAAAGTTGCAATATCCTTGCCTTGAGCAACCACAGCATCGGCTGTTCGTTTTAGAGTACCTCCAACACCGTCAGCCGCACCCTTGCCATGGCCAGATTCGGAATAATTCCATGTTATCTGCTTCAAGCCACTTATGTACCAGTATAATTTTGTAATTATGTAAAACATGGTCTTGTTTCTATATTGGCTACTGGGTGAATCAGACAAAAAATGTAATGTGGTGATCTCTTTACTCAAAGTTTGAATATGTTCTAGTAGTGGAACTATATGCGCCCATACTGCTGCGGCGTCATGGCGCAGATGTTCACTAACTGTACAGAGAGACTTAGCAGTACATCTTCCTGCCTCAACATGGTAAATTACTGCTGTATGAAGAGTCAGTTCATCTCTGCTTCCCCCAAAATGAAATGCTTGTACTTCAGAGGCGTACTTCAAGGCGTAATTCTCACTAAAGTCGATGTGGATAATTGCTTCATGTTCTTTTAAATTATTTTTAAGGTCGTTTATAGCAGAAAACTGCCACCTTCGTGTTCCTTCATGTTTTAAAAATCCAGAAATGATTTTTTCCAATTCTAGAATGGCCTCTTTCGGAGGCACAGTCAGTTCAATTTTTTCTATGATCCTCTTTTCCTTTTCCGTACCTTTAGACATATATGTGGTTTTCTTACTCTCCCATTTTCTATATTTTATTGGTTCTTCGTTATTAAACTCCAAATAATTTAGAATTTTGTTTCGGCATTCTTCACATCGTTTTAATAAGCATTCCGTTTTTGGGCAACAAAGACTTTTGATTACGTCATTTGGTGTTTTCTCTGATAAGATTCTTTGCTTGTTCAATCCCTGAATCAAAAATTCAATATTTGCATGAATTTTACAAACGCATGTGTCTCTTTCATTGACGTTGGGAATAAGAATCCAGAATGGTCTTTGTTTACAGAAAAATGAGTAACTGACCTTACAATATTGATCTTCAAAGATTTTGTGAAGATTTTTTAGTGAATCCAATAGATACCTTTTTTGTTTTTGTACCTTGTCTCGTGTTATTACTTCTTTTCTTCCAGCCGTAATCCTTGAAACGTCATCACGTTCATAAAACTCCTGTATATTTTTTTTAACGATTTCGTAGTATTCATTAGATTGTACAATTGATTCTTTTTTGTCTCGGACACAAAATTTTTTTACTTCTGTCAAAATTCTGTAATCTTTTAATATTGATTTATCCCCGGTAACTGCATCGCTAAACTCTTTTTTGCCTTTTTTCGACTGTTGTTTGTAGTTACATTCTAACGTCTTCTTGATCGCTTCACCAAATAATATTTTCTTTTTAGCTTCTGATTTATCTTTCAATAATAGATCATTTACTTTCGAATTAGGACTTTGCAGTCGTTTTTTTAACCTCATAATATGTTTTTTATAACTTTCAACTTTTTTCTCCAAAGTATTTATCTTACTTTTAAACGCCTTAGTCTTTTGTAACATAATGTATCTTAATCTTCTTACCTTCTTTTTTAATTCTTCGTTAGTGGATATTTCTTGAGCTGCTTGAGATGTAGATGGTTGAGGATCCTCCACTACGCGTTGATTCTGTGAACGATTGTATCTCTGTACGGAGTTTACTTCAGCGCTATCTACTCCAGGTAAATCTTCACTATCACTGCCACTTGGGCTATTTGCATTCATCAATTCGACACCACGGTTGCGTAAAAGTTTTTTATTGTAAAATTTATTGAAGTTTTCCCTCCATTTTTTTCTTTGCTGTCTCCTGGCTCTTGGCGTCATATCGCCTATTGACAGAATTTTTTTTTCTTCCTTTCTTTTTAGATATCTTTGGCGTTCTTTTTCTCTTTGTAAAGCATAAAGGACAGGGTCTGATTTAATATTTTCATATCTTTTTCTGCGTGCTATTTTTGCCCTTTCTAGTATTTCTTCTCTTGTGCGTCTTCTTCGAGGCATTATGGTCTAAAACAAATATTATTGTTTATATGGAGACATGATATGACGAAGGACAAACAATCACAATATATAGGTAAGTCCCTTTTAGCCTGTGAGTAATATAGCCTGTGCATTTTTTCTTACTTGTCTTACTATGAAAAATATAATGGTGTGCCGGTAACCAAAGACAACTGATAAGATTGAGTATTGAATATAATGACTAAATGAATATTATCTTATTGTAAGTATTAGTTATATCCCAAATAAGACAAGTAAGGAAAAATACATTGTATACAGAATTGAATCACAGAATATAATCATTACCGTTCGTTTCTTCTCATTACCATCCGAATCAAAAAGAACGGTAATTAGAAGAATGGTAATTAGATTCATAAATATTTTAGATAAAATTACCGTTATTTGAAGAGGTACAACATTGGTAAGTTTATCAGCGGACAAAGAGACTTATACCGAATACATGTGGCAAATAATTCTTTGATAAAAAGAAATATAACTACCTTTCATAACACGAACGGTATGCAGAAATATTCCGGACCACGTCACTTTTCGGACAGGAGAACTTAAATTTACGTAGTAAATCGCTCTTTCACGCGTGTGTTCGGCTCGGTTCGGTAGCTGAGCGTTGACTGTCGTCCAATATTTTGTGCGAAGCGCGGTACACAGTGACGCGTAAATATTAAAATATCGGATCGAACATACCGTCGAATGGTAATTATGGGAAAGTGTAGGGACATTTTTCAAAGTTGTATGAAACCGCTTAAATATGATCTTCCTTCAACAATAAATCGTCTTTGTATAGATTAACTATCCTGTTATTCATATAAGTAATGAAAATGTCGTTCTTCAAACACAGTTTTTAACAGGATGTGCCAATTTACTAAAATCTGGTAAAAGGGACACAAATGGTAATTAGATTTTGGATTCTTTGTTTTAAATTTAGTGCATTTCTAATTAAAAAAAAGATGTTCTAAGGATTGTGCCTAATAAAACACCATGTTAATTATACAAAAACAACGTTAGGTTCAAATTCTTTCGGCGTTTCATATACTCTTTATCGTCTGCCGTGTAATATGCACCAAATGAAATATTCACCCCTCTACTACTACCATAAACGATAAACATGTCGAATTGTCGAGTGTTCTGCGAATTGGCGCCCAGCAACGGCCAGGCACTGCGTGTGCGAGCGTTACCGCGAGTTATGGCCATAAACGTTTATACAGCAGTGTCTTTCTGCGATGCACGGCTCTTATCCGTCGAAGGCTTCGTGGTTTGTTTTGCCTCACATTTGTGCATTGCCAATAAAAACGAAATGAGGTACTATTATAAATGGATGTATTGAAAACATTCCAAGTAAACAGCTTTCCTCCTATCAAGTGAGGTATTTCGTTACAAGTATTCTCGTATGATGAATCTCGAATTCGCGATTCAAGCTAGTGCAGAAAACCGATAGATTTTATAATCTATTGGTTTTTTTAATCTAGATTCTATCTTTAGTAGATAATCGTCACTCGCTTGATGGTTTTGTTCTACTGGAACATCAATCGATGTTAATGCTTAGGTATGTGGTTTTTGGAGTACCTACCTAGGTAGATAATGGTATAGCACTCTACAGGACGTTGTGTACTAATTAATATACTAGAGTACAACCGAAAATGGTTTTATTTTCGGCCAAAAACTGAAGACGAAAAATATGTTTTTATGTTTGTCGATGGGTTTTTCTTGGATTAAAGTAAAAAAAAATGCAGTATAATCATTATATTTAACCGTTTATACTTAAATCACACGAAACTAGGCATATACTTTTCTCAAATACATAATAAATGATTAATAAACAAAGAATCTAATGTTCTATGCATTTTCAAAGTTATCGTACTTTTAGTTTTTGTGACTATCGATTTTTTCTTATTCATTTTACTTATTGTTTTTTCCGGCATTCAATTTTTTTCGGCTGAAAACGAAAATTTCCGAAAATGGATATAGGTATGTCTATATATTTCGGCCGAAAGTTGTCGAAAACTGTAAACGAAAACTAAATTCAGTCGGACTACATTATGTACCTAAATCTGGAAAAATTTACATTGTCGGTGCCTATCATTTTTTATTACTAGCTTCTGCCCGCGACTTCGTTCGCATGGAAGTCGATAAAATACCCACCATAAAATGCCCATTATACTCGCTGATAATATAGTTATCGCAGTAAGATGGTTGAAGCTGTGATATAGTTATATCCCCAGGAATATAACTATATACCGCGTAATATAGTTATATGAAAGCGGTTCATAACTGTCGGAGTGCCCTCAAAATCAAAGACAAACAATTTATTTCAACTAGGCACATAAAAGGCACTTACGTAATCCTCATCAAGACCCCTTTATATCTCTGGAATCCCTTAATGACTATTTTTGAGATTTGGCATAGCGTTATGACTATTTCTTGACTATTTTTTGGAATTGAAACCAAGTCGGTACTCCCAGCCGTTTGCTTGCACTGAGGTGAGTATTGTGTGGAGACGTTCACCCCAGAATCCTCACCAACTTATAGCTGTATCTTCTGAATCATAATACGACAATTTTTTTAACCTTGGTGACTATTTATGACTATTTCTTGACTATTTTTTGGCGGTTTCAAAATTGATTTTCATGAAGTTTTCAAAGGTGAGGATTGTGTGGTGAAGGACACGAGTACTGTATGCACAGAATATAGTATATACTCATTGTATGTAGTGTAGTGAAGGAGGAGGGCTGTAGGGGAAACTTTATAGGTAGTTAAATAAAGAAACTGTATGCTTGCTTCCTGCGTTCGCGTATTTTGCATGATACAACAAGAACGGCCGAGCAACGCGGTTTTTTCTAAAATTAACAGCATAATTTATATTGTAATTGTAAAGTAAGTCTTAACGTGACTCTAACATAACATTTATCGACAACAGTAAGTAGGTACTTAGGCAAACAAAATCCAGGGGGGCAACTGTCCTCCCCTGCCTCCCCCCCCCCCCCCCCCTGGGTACATACTTCAACCATCTAACTGCGACATACATTTCTTTATGTGAAAGAATTGTTGAAATCGGTTAAGAGTTTTTTGAGTTTATCCATTACAAACAAACATACAAACACACGAAATCAAATCTTTACTCTTTGTAATATTAGTTTAGATGGAGTATTTAATTTTCGCTGATAAGTAGTGGTGAGACAGCAAGCAAATTGTGCAATAATGATGCAATCATTACAAATTGTCAAAGAAACTCTCCGGCTTACGTAGGTACGTAGGTACCGATGTGGCAAGAATCTAGAGCACACGGAAAACACCCTTGAAAATTACAGACGATAATATTTAAAAAAACAAAACAGTAGTTCGTTACTGACGAAACATCTTCACGTGATTTCAAATAACGTCTCACGGGTGTCTGACCGTAGTTTCTGTCTGGCAAACACATCACAGTCGACCCAGAAACACTTGACTTGGCAGTTCACACCGTAGGACGGGGTTCAATGCTCGATCAAAAGAAGATCAACAATTTTGGATCGTTTAATTACCGCTTACATAATGTGTTATTTAGGTGTCTGGACTCCGACATGTGTGTGAGGCGCACACATTGACTGCGCAGTAAATATGGTTTTCTCCGAAACTTATGAGGAAAATTGTTTAAAGTTTGTTTCGTCTGAAAGAGATAAATGCGACCCCGAGTTCTAAAAACTGATTATGCGATCGATATTTTTAGTTGCATAGTACCTACTTCCTTACTTACTTGTAGATAAGGTCATATGCGCAATGGCCATGATTCATGCTTTACGTAACCTTATACCTACCTAGGTACCTACGTGTTACAACTTAAATTTTACATTGATATAAATATTAGAAGATATCGTTTAATCAACGGCGTTCACGTGTCTGTAAAACGATCGCAGACTGCAGGGCGGCGGCCGGGCGACCGCAACCGCATTACTGATATTAATACATAGGCAAGGCACCTATTGTTTCTACCTAACTAGACCACTGTTAAGGCATACATAACATTGTAATCTCAGTTCGATTTTGGAAACTAGGATACAATCATAACTTATATATTATACATATATATATTTTAATATTATAAATGCGAAAGTGAGTTTGTTTGTTTATTACGCTTTCACGCTAAACGGATTTGGATGAAATTTGGCACATGGGAAAACCATAACCTGGGTTAGGACATAGGATACTTTTTATCTCGATATTCCCACGGGATCGAGACTTATGCGGATGAAACCGCGGAGCGCAGATTGTATGATTATAATATTATATACAAGTTTGCAGTTGCGTCTCTGCAGGCAGGATGCGCCGCAACGCAAAATAGTAACGGACTTAGCTAAAGCGTTTGACACGGTTGACACCGATTCAATTCCGTGGATTTCGTTTGACGTTTTAAAATCTCAAATAAAATAATAAAATTACTACTTATTATTACTTACGCTTTTCACCATACACGTTGATGATCAGGGAATGGGATCCTCAATTCCCTCATTGCAGGAAAATTCCCTTTTAGCACCCCGCCACAGATACATCAGACATAAAAGTTAATTTCGCGTATTACCTTTGCATAAAAGCTTCAGAATTAAGAAAATTGAGGATGGAAGAGCGAACCAAAAGAGCTCGAAAATCTTAGCACCCCGCCTAGCTGTGTCAGTTTAGATTTTCCTACAGACGATAATAATAATATGGAAGTTGATTTGTCGGCTTAGGAATTTTGAAGCTTTTTATGTAATTATTACATATAATATAAAACAAAAATATGTAGACAAAAGTTAATAAAATATTTTTTAAACAAGCATTTAATGAACTAAAAACAACTAAGAAAATACAACTTACCTTAACATAGAACTTTATTATTTTCTTAAAAGCTTGAACCTTAAATTTAAGTCTAGGAAGGACATATACGCCTCAAGCTTTTAAGAATATTTTTGTTTAACTGTCTTTTTTCTTTTTCTTTTTTAAATGCCGTTACAGATCTTAGCCTAATGTGATAGCCAAGTCACACACACAAAATTAGAATTAAAGCATAAAAATCTTAATGTCATAAAGATTATCATTGTTTGAATGAATGAAATGCACCGATCCCAGCGCGGTTTAACCAGACTCGATAAATCGAATGAACCCCAAGATTTGCACTTGCCATTGCATAACGAGGAGTAGACCGGATGGCGCTCGATAAAAGTAAGGAAGGATTTGAGAGCCGTACCGGATATGCATCCTAAAGTAAGCATTGGAATAGTAGAGAGACGGGTGTTAATTATCTATGGATGGGCATCTTTTGCGACGTCGTCGTTATGTTGGTTCGAGTCGATCTTCACCGGTGAATTTTGAGACGGGGTTACGCTGCTTTCTCGACTTTTTTCTATATTGCTGCTGTGCTGTGTTACATTTTGCTGTGTCTATGTCTCCGTCAGAAACGTCGCTGCTATCCGTTTCAGGTTTCTTGGAGATCTCGCTAGCGGCCTTCATAATCTTGTATCGGTCTGTAGCCTTGTTCATCCAAAAGACGAATTCCTTGTTGAAATAAGTCGAGTCCTGTTTAAGATTGTCGTTCCATATGTAAATAGGACGGCCTACTTTCTTGTATTTGGCCTTGTACAGCATTGCTGCGTGTAAAAGGTGTGATTTGCCGCGCCTGTGGACGTGTGCGAGATAGCACATCCTGTGGTTCTTGATGCATTTGGTTACTGTTTTCTCATCTAAGATTTCGTGCATCTTCTCATGATGACTCTCTCATATATTCTCAGTCTTGACCTGTTAGCTTTGGTGATTGCCAATACTTTCAAACCGTATATCATACAAGGTACGATCACCATTCGATACATGAGTCTGGCTAGTTTCCAGTCCATCTTTGAGTTTATTATAAATGGTAATAGTGACTTTGCGTTTCTAGTGGCCTGTTCACACCGTTTTCTAACTGTGCTTCTCCTGCTTAATGCAGATGTTATGTATAGGCCATAAAGATTATCATTGATTATAACAAAATGTAAACAATAGTACTTTTGCGAATTCACCCTACTGTAGATATACCAATTTCGACTTGAATATAATTGATGGTGCGAATTGCTCGAGTCCAAGGGGTTTTGGCGTAGCTTGTTCTTGCTCGGTCATTGAACGGATCGCTCCGATCTAGTACAATCTGTGAAACGTACTAGTTCGGGGTTCTAGTACTATTAGTACACTAACCGAATGAAGAGTATTACGAGTATTGCTTTGATGGTATCACAGGCTCATAGGTGTTTACATCGAACTTTAACAATTAAATCGTATCTACTATCTAAACTAAATTCAAAATGGAAACTAACTAGAACGTAGGTACTTATTATTCCAAGAAAACAATTTTTTATTTTTTTTATTGGTAACCTCGCATGCCTATAAGTTTCGAAATAAATAAAGCAAAATACTTAAACTATTTTCGTAATAAAGATCTAAACACCTTGGCAAATCAGAGTTATGAAGTTGTAAGTTTGAGAAGTCAGAGTGAAACACGGAGTCAAGAGTGCGTCTAGGGCCTCGCTCCCTCGCAACCGGTCTGTTTCCCGCGCGATCCATGAATCAAGAATATGCGTGATCTCTGCGGATCCAAGTCCGAGCGACCGATCGGACGGAACGTGATCGAAACGAAGTACTAAATGACCGAAGTACTATTAAGCTTACGGAATTGTTCATTCTAGTACAGTGTCGTGAATGAATTCTTAATAGTACATAGTACATGTACTACACAAGCCTATTTTGGCGAGCAAGTTGGTCCTGGCTGATGTTACCTACGACCAGCTGTGGAGGGGGCCGTCGCCGACGTGCTGTTGGCAGGCCTGCCAAGCGCGCTCTGCACTCGCTGCCTCGGCATCACTAGCGGGACCGCCTGCGTCGTCGCCGTCGAGACGCGGCACTCTATTCAGCACTGCTCGTGATAGCCAGGGCCGGTCATACGCAGGGCCCAGTAGACCAGCAGTAGCTCGAAGGGTACTGCAAAAATCGGCCTCTTCTATATGAATCCGAGATAAATACCATTTTAGATCGAAAAAAAATGGCAAAATTATGTAGGTAGGGTCGATAGAGGATGACTTGGAATACTCACGCCTGAATACGATAAACAGTCTGATAACCGAATATGGGAAAATATCCCGGGGCGCTCCTTAGAAAGCCTCACCTCACTAAAGGCTTGTGCAGACCAGCACGAGTTGTCGCGCGACGCGACGCCGGTTATACCGTATCTACAGTATTCTTAGAAATTGCATTGTTTGAGTCGCGTCGCGCGACAGGTCGCGTTGGTCTGTACGAGCCTTAACGTTGCGAAAGGTGCCTGCTTACCTCGACATCAACAAAAAATACTTCTAGGAGCTTACAGAAAAAAAAAAACTTCATTTTATGTTTAAACTTGTAGGGGGGGGAGACTTCAGACGATTGACGTGATCAAAAACGAATCTTTTTGTCATATAACCTTCGGAATTAAAATTTGAAATTTTATCAAAAAAAAAAATGTATATTTGTAATCACGTCGAAAACGGCTCGGATTTCGATGAAAGTTGCATTATAGGGGTTTACGGGGGCGCAAAATCGATCTAGCTAGGTCTTATATCTGGGAAAAATCGTTTTCTCTATTTACCAGGTATTTTTTTATGAATCGTCCTATAATTAATTAGGTACATAGTATAAAACAAAGTCGCTTCGCGCTGTCTGTCCCTATGTATGCTTAGATCTTTAAAACTACGCAACGGATTTTGATGCGGTTTTTTAATAGATATAGTGATTCAAGAGGAAGGTTTTTGTGTATAATACATTAAAGTTTTGTGTCAATTGGCTGAAATATGACGATTATTGTCGAAGATGTCGGAAAAAATCATGCCGACTGGGAGCTTTACTGGCTTGCGCCGCGTAAGCCGTAAGAGATACATCAAATTTATGTTTTACAGAATTGTATATCTTAAAAAGTTCAAAAATAAGAGCAGAATAAGTCCGCGATAGCATATGTCTATCTTCTAAGGATGACCTACAGTAACCATTTTTAGCTTTCAGAATTTAATAAAAATTTCATTGTTATTTCCGAAGCTATTTTGACCGGTATTTTATTTATCCTTCTCCAATAAAATATGTTATTTAAATTGGGCATTTAATTTAGATTAAAATATGCCTTGACATCATTTCATTAAAATTAATACTTTACAAGATATCACAATTTCAAAATTACGCGTGACAAAATAAATATGGTTGCCGACAACGCGGCCGCAGCGCAGTGGTGGGAATCAACGACTGTTCCTCGGATATTAGGTATGATCTAACTAATCCCGGTAGTACGTACCCGTGGGATATTTTCCGACATCCACGCGGGCGAAGCCGCGGGCAAAAACTAGAATTATTATAAAATAAATCTACACCTGCTATAAGTCTATTTCTTCTAAGCGTATACTATGAGAATCATCTTAAAGGTAAAGGTACTCGTATAAACTGGTTAATTTTACAATCTAAGAAATTTTAATTTTATCATGTGTCATTTTAGCATGCCAATCAATCTGTGGCAACCTATTAACAACTTCGTATTTCTTATATTACTGACTTTCTTATTCGTATCTATAATTCAATTTTATTGATAGTACTAGTTAGTAGTAGTAGTATTACAGAACCGAAATAACCGGGTATCAGGCTCTGCATAAAAACTGGAATCGAAAAAACCGGTTCCCAACATATGGCCGGTTCTCGATGCCTTGTTAAAAGGTATTAATATAATTTTATAAAGTAAGTAGGTACTGGTACAGGAGTTTACCCACACACAAGCGGGGATCTGGTGGACCTCGACACCGGGCTGCAGGCAGTCCAAGGAAGCTATGCCATCCTTGGATAGCGGGCTAACCAGGCGTTTATTACGCCTGGACGGAGCGGCCTGCGCCTGGTGACGGGGACCATCACGGGACACTGCTCACTAAACAAACACTTCCACACAATAGGCATAACGGACAGTCCTCTGTGCAGGGCGTGCATGGAGGCCGAGGAAACCGTCGCGCACGTGCTCTTTGAATGCATAGGCGTCAATCAGAGTAGAACAGAAACCCTCGGGTCACCCAGATCATTCACCGACGTTCTAAACAGACCAGGTGCTTTAATTAACTTCTGGAAGTGGGCTGGTTGGAATAACCACAAACCGCAGCCATGGCCCACGCACAATGGTCCACCTGACGGACTAAGTACGGAAACCAAACCCTATAACATAACATAAAGTAGATACCAAACACGGCCAACACTAGTTACACACGTGTAGCTAAACAAACCTATTTTTGTTAGCACTTCACGACATAGTGCCCTCAGCGAAGGTTACTAGGACCAACCTAGGTTGGCTGAAGGTTAAACATGTTGCATTCAGGTGCCCTTCGTATAACCTTTCTATTCGTTTTAAAATTGTAAATATGTTCGGCTTCAAAGAGATTCACATTTTGTACCTATTTCGTGGAAAGTAACAAGGCACCTACTTCGCTTTAGGCAGGGTTTCTTAACCTGTGGTCCGTGGACCCCTGGGGGTCCGCAGTCTCGTCTCTGGACTATTTAACAATAATAAATAAAACCTGGCGCCCTCATTTTCAATTTACTCTTTTCTGCCAAGCTGTACGTATTTTTTATAAAAAAGTTTTATTTGTTGTATTAATTGTAGTACTTAATAAAATAAATGGTCCGAAATGTATTTCTGTTTTTTTATTATGGGGATCCTTGATAACCGCGCTTGAATTCTTAGGGGTCCGTGGCCTGAAAAGGTTAGGAAACGCTGCTTTAGAGCTTTCTTATCCATCGACTACACAAATAAAATCTTATCTTCGCGTTCATAAAACTACATAATGTGCTTCGGCGCTTGACAAAAACTTTCATTTTATTTCCAATTTCAGCTTTTATAGTTGCGTTTTCTGAGAGTACTTCTTTAGAGAGGTTTATACTGACTTACTGAGCCACTTTGTACAAATTATTGGTAGGTAGGTAGGTAATCAATAAAGGTCAATCTAACAATAGGTTTTTAATCCATTTCATAAGATACTGCCAAGTCTACGAAAATATAATTATTTAAAGCTACGGAGACATTTAAAAAAAATGATACCATGGAGCTGGTCTGATGATGGAGCCCGAAGATGGCCATAGGAACACATCATCAACACTCAACTAAATAAGATAGCGTCGTAGAGTTTGAACTATATAGCCCAAGATGGTGTCCAGGGTCTGATGATGGATCAGGAAAGTGGCCATCAGAACTCCACAATCAAACAAGAGCACGCAATCGTGTTTGGATTCATTGGTTATGTATTGATAAATGCTATTACACTAGGTGGTGTGCAGGACCTGAGGTGGAGCCTGAAGTTGTCGATAGGAACTCCTCAACCAAACAAGATAGCACCATCGTGTTTTGTCTCATTAAATATGTATTGACAACTGCTATTACACTAGGTGGTGTTCAGGGTCTGATGATGGAGCCGGAAGGTCGCCATAGGAAAACCTCAATCAAGCACCATCGTGTTTGGACTCGTTGGCTTTGTCTTGACAAGTACTAAAGCCAAAAGGTAATATTCAGGGATGATGGAGCCGGAAAGTAGATAGGAGCTCGTGCCTAAGTAATAACAGCCGCACGGGTCGATCCATCAGGTTAAGCTCCGCTTGCCGGAGTTGGTCCGTGGATGGGTGACCATCTTTACATACCGAGACTCCTCCGTGTCTAGGAAAGCACGTTAAGCCGTTGGTCCCGGCTGTCATTCGTGGATCTTTGACAGTTGTTACGGGTCGTTAGAAGCCCGAAAGTCGGACAACCAAGGGGAATTACCCAGTTACTGGGTAATACGATACCCCTTGTGAAGGTCAGATAGGCAGTCGCTCCATGTAAAATACTACCAGTATTTCAGCTGCATCCGGTTAGACTGGAAGCCGACCTCAATATAGTTGGGAAAAGGCTAGGCAGATTGATTGATGATAGAGCCGGAAAGTGGCCATGGGAACTTCTCAACCAAACAAGATAGTACCATCGTGTTTAGCCTCAACTAGGTAGTGTCCAGGGTCTGATGATGAACCCGGAAAGTGGCCATAGAAACTCCTCATTCAACAAGATAGCCCTATCGTGTTTACACTCATTTATGTATTGAGAAGTGCTATTACCAAAAATATAAAAATACGCCTATTAATAAAATTGTATCCACTTCCATTTCCTTCTTTTTACGTCTTTTTGTTATTTAATTAAATATTTCTGTACTTTCCATCGTATGTGAACATATTTAATTTTTCTTTTTATTTTGTAACTTGTAACTAAATAAAAATAAAACGAAGTGCTGTGCACTTCTGTAAGTGACGAATTCACAATACCTACCTAAAACTGTATGTGATTTTTGTAAGTGTATGTTTTAGTGAGTAAGTCGTTGAGTTGCCATATCAATAAATAAATAAATTACAGTAGGTAGTATCCAGGTTCTGTTGATGGGAAGGTGGCCATAGGAACTCCTCAACCAAACGAGGTAGCACCGTCGTATTTAAACTCATTAAATATGTATTGACAACTGCTATTACACTAGGTGGTTTCCAGGGTCTGATGATGGAGTCGTAAGGTGGTTACGGCCAATCCTCAACCAAACAAAGATAGTCCTGGTTTTTTTCGGCCATTTCATTGTTTTTTTTACAAATAGGTACGTTATCCCGAAGTGAAGTCCAGGACCTGATGATGGAGCTGGAAGTTCGCCATAGGATTTCCTCAACTAAACAAGATAGCCTACTTGTGTTTGGGTTAGTTTGTTTTGTCTTGACAAAAAGTATAGTCAAAGCTCAGGTAATATTCAGGGTCTGTTGGTGTAGCGGGAAGATGGCCACAGGAACTCCTAGATAGCACCGATGTGTTCACCGATGTGTGTGTGTGTGTGTGTGTGTGTGTGTGTCCTCGTAAATTTTGTGACGGAAATTTGCACATTATCTATTACACCGTGCGCTAGTCTCGCAAAAACTTGAAAATGGCTCGACCGATTGTGATGACACTTTGGTAAGTTGTTATTATATGCGCGCCGGGGAAAATTCCTAACAAAAAAAACAAAAGGAGCTAGTTCAATAATTAAAAGAAAAAAAAAATTGCAAATTTTCTGAACACATATAGTACTTATACGAGTACAAATAGGTATTTACCAGATACGTTCGCGTAAACAAGATACATTTGAAAGTTCAAAGTATGATTTAACTTTCAAAAGACACTCATGCATGATTTAAGTACCTATTCTAAATATTTTTTTTTTTAATATTTTGTTTTCGTACCGTTCGATCTAATTTAAAATTCTGAATTTTACATGAGACTTCGGATGAAGATAATGTAAAGGCAGTCTAGTATATTTTTAAACATGTTTTGACACGGAACACGCTCCTCCTATACCGACCTACCTAACGTTTATTTCTATATTAATCTAGCCCAATATTAACTAACTGCCCGGATATTATTATTATTCTATATTATTAAATGAGCAATTTTTGTATAGACGTATATATATACGTATACAACGTGTCCCAAAATTCAATGATAAGCGGGCCCGAGGACCCGAGAAAAATAATGAAAAAAAAATATCTTTATTTTTTGGAAATTACAAACAATACATTGAAATCCTTCGGAAATTGACAACCCTTAAGATATTTTTAACTACCATGACCACAATTTTTCTAATAAGTATTCCCGTTTTTTTTTTATTTAAATCGGCATCCTAAGTAGCACTGCTATCCACCACAACCCTTTAAAATCCCAAAATACATGTAGGTTTTACACAAAAATCAAGCTTAATTATTTTTTTCCTTAAAATTTTCTAAGTGTTTTACTTTCAGTCAACTTTCAGTCATCGTGGTGTAAAAAAAAGTACGGACACTACTACGGCAAGTTTAAAAAAAAAATGGCGCAACTAATCAAGATTCCAAAATGGTATATTACTCTAGGCAAAATAGCTATTAAAAAAAATGGGTACTATTTGTAAACAAGAACCAAACATTATTGTTGTTGATAGTAATCACTTTTACTACGAGTATGTGCCCAAAATAGGTTTCTGGTGCCCCCTGGTGCTTATCGTTGAATTTTGGGACACGTTGTATATACAATGTCGCCCATGGGCATGCACCCGCCCGTATTTTTCTGAATATTCATGAAAAATTATCGAAAATTAACTTTAAAAGGGGGAATTATCTTTATTCCCCCTTTGATTAAAGATAATTTATGAAATTATCTTTTTGTAATGTTTTTAGTAGCGTTTGCTTTATCTCCTATGATATTGGCTTGATTTGGAATCTGTTTATTATGTCTAATAGCATATGAGTTATCTTATCGGATTAACCAATTTTTTTCGTAAAATTTGTCGACTATGAAAAAAAAACGGAGGCGAAGACATTTTTGTCAAAAAAAAAGCAGTATTTATTTAAAACACAACTGTAAGTCCATAAAATCATAGCGGGACACTGAAATAAAATTAAAAAAATAATATGAAAAAAAAAAAGTTAGACGCCGACACATATATTCGTTGACCCGAAAAAAAACATCTAATCTTTTTAGGGTTCCGTAGTAAACAAGGAACCCTTATAGTTTCGCCATGTCCCTCTGTCTGTCTGTCCGTCTGTCTGTCTGTCTGTCTGTCTGTCCGCGGCTAAGGGCTAGTACTAGAAATCTGTAATTTGGCATATGTATACATATTAATCATGCCGACAAAGTGGTAAAATAATAACAGGAAAAATATTTTTTTTTAGGGTACCTCCCCTACACGTAAAGTGGGGATGTTTTTTTCTTTCTCATCTACCCCATGTTGTGGGGTATCGTTAGAAAGGTCATTCAAAAATATTATGAGTTTGTTGAAACCATTTTTGGATTCAGGGATCCGTTTGCGAAATATTAAGGCTTGTGCTGACCAGCGCGACTAGTCGCGCGACGCAACACGAACAATACCATTTCTAAGAAAACTTCACAGTATAATAATAACCGGTGTCGCGTCGCGCGACAAGCTTCGTAGTCGCCCCGACTACCACCGACCTATTAATTACCTGTCTTTTTCAAGACACAATTAATAAATATTTCTTATCAGAGTTGTCTATCAAAACGTAATCGTCGCGATTTCGACCCCTTCTGGGAAAATCCACAGTTTCGTGGTCCTCGGTGGATACCATACGGTGCCAACGAAACCGAGTGGGGTGTTGACCCAACACACCCGCCGAGCCCCCTCAGGGTGAGGCAGTCAATTGGACGGGTCCCAGTGTTCGGCCTTGGGGGAACTCCTAGTCGGCATTGGTGACAGTTTTCCCTTAACAGCAACGCACCTAGTGTTGGTCGGGTGTGTCTACCCCGGCGCACTAGACTGGTTAGGACCCCGTTGCACAAATAAGATAGGCAACGGGCAAAAGCAAGCTTAGGGCTCACCCTAGGTACTAAACCTCCCTGTCTACCCCGACAGGGAGGGTTTACACATCCCCGGCAAATCCGCCCGGGGAGTTAGTGTTAGATTGTTAGGAAAATAGGAACCATTCCTCTTTTTAATTAAATTAGTTTTAAAGTCATTATAATGGAGGCATTATTGAAGTCTCTTCAAGACGACATTAAGTCGCTTAAAAGCGACAATGCAGCATTGACTAGCATCCTAAAAAGGATTATTACCGACTCCCCCGAGCTGAAAACAGTGTATGGCCCGGAAATAATCCAACTAAGCCGGCCTACTCCCACTCCCCTACTAAGACCTTCAGTTGCCAGTGTCACTGAATTCAGTGACGCGCTGAAGTGCTCGCTCCCAGCAGTCGAGCTAGACAGCCCGCTCAATCCGCCTGAGTTTATGGACACTAGCGCCCCGATAGCCGCTTCTTCAAAGCGCCCCCAATCCCCCTACACCACGTCAGATTTAGAGGCAATCCTCACTTGTTCTTCCGCTTCGTCCCACTCCGAAGACGATGAATTCGTCCCCGTCCAAGGAAAGGGGAAGAAACGGAAGAACAAGAAGCAGTCCTCCACTCAGGCCAATAAGGTCGTAGCATTTGAGGATCGCGACATTTTCTCGCTATCCCCAGCCTCACCCGCTACTTGCACCCCCGCAACTACCCCCCCCCACCCCCCCCCCCGCCCGATCGCGTCAACCTCTTCGCAGGTTACCCCCTCCCTCACCCCCACCCGACCGCGTCACCCTCCTCGCAGGTTGCCCCCACCCCACCTATTTCTGGCCCGAAGAAGGTCCCTCCGCCACCACCCATTTTCATTCAGGACAAGGGAATGTGGACGGATATCTCAAAGTGGTGTTGCGATCAAAATAGCTGTTCTCGATGATTTTGTCTGGTATATTGGCGTGTGCTAGCTAACATATGGCTAATAATTTAAATTATGTTTTGTGTTGCGTAATGTAAATTATTTTGAATACATTATATATAATCTTTTTTTATTTGTTCTTCTAACTCAAACTCAAAAAAACTCAAAACTCAAAGCATTTATTTCAAATAAACCAATTACAGGTACTTTTGAATTGTCAAGGGGTCGGTCAGTCAGAAATATGAAGCTAGTTGCCCATTCCAACGCGTAGTAGGTTCCTATGGAGAAGAACGGGCAAGAAACTCCACGGACACTCTTTTCAATCAGAATATTTTCACAAAATATTGGTTACATCATCCATTTTTGTAATTATACATGTGAGAACAATGTAAAAAGACGTGCACGTTAAAAGCGTCAGTAATAAAAATAAAATCAAAAACAATTCAAAAATTAAAATAAATTCAAATAAGCCGTGGCAGCTAAGAGATGACCAGTCCTCACTGACGGCGCCCGTTCACGAACATGACGCATGCATCAGCACCATTTAGCTCAACCATTTTGAAGGGAACTTAACGATCCAACACACACGCCACCACCAGCGAGACATTTGAGTGAGCATGACATACTCACAACCGCCAGGGCAAACTCAAGTCAATGAAAGACGTACCCAGTAAATGGTAACTGTAAAGTAGGGACATAGTGCTCACACATGTGCTATGCAATTATATAATACTAAGAGATTGAATTTATACAATCTAAAGATAGTTTTACAATCTTCAGCAGCTGCAACAATATTTTGAATGCTAATCAATTAGTTTATGCGCCCTTGTGGAGCTGGACCAGCGCTGAGCCAAGCATTTTTGTCGTCGATGTAATCCCCCAACTTATAATATGCTTGGCAGCATAGTGTGCGTTTTATACAAGATTTAAATTTCGTTTCGTTCAATTGGAGTATGTGGGGAGGTATTTTATTGTAACATTTCAAACAGTACCCCATGAAGGATGAGTCTACTTTAGCCAGTCTGAAACCCGGTTGAATCAATTGGTCCCTATTTCTAGTCCTATAATTGTGTCTATCACCTCTTTTACTGAAAAGACTTAGATTTTTCCTAACGTACATGATGTTTTCATAGATATATTGACAAGGTACCGTCATGATATTAATATCTTTAAACAGTTCCCTTAGAGAATCGCGTCTGCGGAGGCCATATATTGCTCTGATGGCTCTTTTCTGCAGAATAAAAATAGAGTCGATATCTGCAGCCCGTCCCCATAGTAAAATACCGTAAGACATAATACTATGAAAATAACTGAAATAGACCAGCCTCGCGGTATCTACATCAGTAAATTGACGGATTTTTCTCACAGCATATGCTGCTGAACTTAGGCGTCCTGCAAGAGATGTTAAATGAGGACCCCATTGCAGCTTGGAGTCGAGCGTGATCCGTGAGCGTGAGCGTGAACTGAACAGACAGCTGTGCTGCTGGGGAGTTTGTTGCGCCACTTCTTCTTCCCAGCTATTGCACTAGGAAGTGGTGAAGGGTGGGCGTTTTGGGGGACTGTCTTATGTAATTGACGTTCGAAAAATGCTGATTCTCAGCCTAGTTTGAATAAATGACTATTTGAATTTGAAAAGATTGCATACACCAGTGCCCGCAATACCCAACAGGGTATAAAAGTTCAAACGCCTACCTCCCGCCATTATAGGGAATTAACCAAACTTCTGAGAGAGCGACGTGTGTCATTCCACACGTACACTCTCTCAGAGGAACGTCAAATCCGAGTGGTGATCAAACGGATCCCCAAGGAAATATATATTTTAGCCGACCTTCAGTCACAAAACGTCCCGGTTGACGAAGTCCACCGTATGCACCGCACAAAACGCGGGGAAGCATACGACATGATACTCGTCGTATGCTCCCCCGTTGAGGGGCATCACCCCATATTTCAATTAAAGTCCCTCTGCTCAGTCACGGGCTTTACAATAGAAAAGCCATGGAAAAATGGCGCCATAATGTCATAATTGCCAGTTATACGGTCACTCGCAGAGGAACTGTCACGCAAAACCCAGGTGCGTCAAGTGCCTGGGCGAGCATGGCACTTCCGACTGCACCCGTCCCAATCCCCTCATCCCAAATGCCCCAGAGACTAAGCCCCCAGAGGCCTAGTCCATGGAACTACCTACAACACCAGCAGGCTTTCCGAGCCCTGGGTCACTTCCAAAACACACATCCCTACTAGCCTTGAGCAACTCCGTTATCATAGCGGGCGACCTCAACGCCAAACATCCCTCCTGGAATAGTTCCAGATCCTCCATAAAAGAGCGACACTTGTTCGACCTCACAAACTCCCTTAACATTGACATCATCGCTCCGATGAATTACACTCACTATCCCCATGCAGTAGGCCATGCCCCTGACGTACTAGACTTGGCGATCCTTAAGAACGTCAATCTACGACTAGATTCAATAGAGACGGTGGACGAGCTTCACTCTGATCACCGTCCTGTAATACTAAAACTAGACCCCCGCATAGGTCTCCCCGACCCCAATCGCCCCCCGACCACCAAAAAGGTAACAGACTGGAGGAAAGTAAGCACCCAGCTGAAATCCAACACGTCCCCCAATTGGACTCCATCCCTGATTTCTGAATGAATTCGACTCTATCGTAGCAACAACGGCCGCGATCGACTCACTCACTGATCACGTACAATCCGTCGTGAGCGACTGCTCAAAGGAAGTCCTAGTGGGGGAAGACCCCCGCTGGAAACTACCTGTCGATGTGCGTGACCTATTGACTGAGAAGAACGCAGCCATTCGTGCATACAGCAACTTTCCCTGCGCCGCAAACAAAGCCCATATGCGCTATTTACAGAGATCTGTAAAGACACGCATACAGGAGCTGCGTGATGCGGGCTGGGACAAGATGCTGAGCGAACTAGAGCCAACCCACCTAGCCTTCTGGGAACTCCAGAGGAAACTCAAGTCCCAGCAAGTCGCTTCCACACCACCCCTAATCCTCCCCGACAAGACCATAGCCTTCGACGACATCGACAAGGCTGAATGCCTAGCCGATAGTCTAGAGGCACAATGCGCACGAGGCAGGGTGCTGGGTGCACTCTACCAGTAGACCAAGCTCACCTCTTAGAGGTCGACGCTGAAGTCGAACGTAGAACCTCTCTTCCTCCCGTTGAAGACCCTGAAAGTCCTCTGCCCCCCGTCACACCAGACGAAGTGCACGACATTATCAAGGGTCTGAAAATCCGTGAAGCCCCCGGCTCAGATGGAATCACTAATAGGGTGATTCAGCTATTCCCTGCCCACCTAATAATGCTACTGACTACCATCTTCAATGGTGCCTTAAGCAACAATTTCTTTCCACAAGTGTGGAAAGCCACCAGCGATATCCCGAAGAGTAAAAAGGCGCAGCTGGCTCTGTTCGCAGACGATACGGCCATTTACTACAAGGGCGCTGGGCCCGATTCGATAGCCCGCATTCTCCAAACCGCAGTCGATAAACTCGGCTCCTGGTTTAGGAAATGGAGGATCGAAGTAAACCCCGACAAAAGTCAAGCGGTTTTATTTTCAAAAACGCACGTACGATACAGACCCCCCTTGCCCCGACCCATCACCATGCTCGGCAAGCCGATCCCTTGGGAGAAGCGAGCCAAGTATCTAGGTGTGGTCCTCGACGAAAAACTCACTTTCGCAGACCACATAAAGCAGGCAGCTTTCGCTCTCGGAAGACTCCATTCCATATTAAATGCACGGAGCAAATTGTCACTTAGGTGCAAATTGCGAATCTACACAACGTGCATTAGCCCCATCATGACCTATGCGGGCGTCGTCTTTGCCCAAGCTAAGCCCCGACAAATCCATAGACTGCAGGTGATGCAGAACAGATTCCTTCGTAAGGCCACGGGAGCCCCTTGGTTATGTAGGAACGAAACCCTCCATCTCGACTTTAAACTCCCCACAATCCACCAGTTTCTCAAACGCAATTCCAAGCGTTTCTTTGATTCCGCCGCCACCCATCGCAACCCTCTGGTTGTCGAAGCCGCCAGTTATGTCCCAAGTCAAATCAGTAAGATCCGCCGTCCGAGGCTAATCCTTTCCGACCCAGACGACCCCATAACCCTCCTCCAGGAGAGCAATAGGGAAACCAGTACAGTGAGAAAACACACACACCGACACACTTTCCGACCTCGCCGCAGAGGTCCGCGATCGCGACCCTCCCGAGTAAACGATACTCCCCCCCGACCCTCGCTCGACGATGCACCAGCCCGCGTCGATGCTGAGCCTGCAGCTTTAAATTCCCCGATTAATAATAATGAAATACTTTTGATCCAGCCTGTCCCTCTTGCTGTCCTCCCCCAAGCGAACGCCCTAAGCCGAGGTTCGTACCCCACAGGGGGTGCCCTTAGCGAGCGTTCGCCTAGTTTTAATTAGCATAGTTTTGCCCCTGGCTGGAGGCTTTGAGTGTAGAAGCTTAAGGCAGCCATAGGATTGACCGGTTAAGTAGTCATGACCTCAGTGGTCAGCTACGAGATGCCCTACATAAAAAAAAAAAAAACGAAAACTATCAGAGCTAAGTAGGCTGTACAGGTTAACGGACATGTATCAATTTCTGTGACCCAAATATAGACGCGTAACGTAAATACGTATAAACGAATTTTGAATATGGGGGTCACTTTTGTTAGGCAAACAAGAAAATTTTAAATATTTCAAAGTTTTGCAAACTATACCGTGTGACATATCAAATGAATAGGCTTAGTGTGAGGGTCGCAGACATATTTTTTTATAATTTTAAAAGTATTAATAAAAAAAAACAGTTTTAATGTTATTTAAGAAAATAGATGAAAAAAAATTCCCTTATCTCCGAAACTACCAACTGAGCCATTTTTTTTTTTTAAAGATTCGGAATATAGTTCTATACTTATAGATTACAGGATACCCTAGAAGTCTACGAATTTAAAATAACTTTGCAGATCTCTTTCATTACATTTGCAGTTCGAATTTAAGGGAGACAATGTTTTTCAACAATGACAATGTTAAGTTTGTTCTTGGGATGAATTTAAGTACTTATCACAACTACGGAAGCCTTCATTGTTGTGCGTGGTTTTACACGCACTTGGCCGGTTTTTTTATATAAGAAGTAGGTAGTAGAAATATCACCCACGCCAACAACTCAAGAGATTTTTCAGACTAGTTATTCATTTATTTTTGCATTACATTACTTTAAATTTTCATCCAAGAACTACAGCGTTCAAACAGTGTTATCAATGGAAATTTAAACTTTGTTATTTATCTACTTACGTTATTTAAAATGAACGCAAATCAGAGTTACGATGAACTGCGCATTATTGTAGGTACCTCATTAACGTTTCAAATCTATGACTTCTACGAAGTTTACTACGCAGTAGCGGATTTCCACGCAGATATGCGTCATCGCCGCCGGCGCAGCTGCCGTCATGACGTCAACTATTGAGGGCTCTCTGACCTATCGCCTCTCCATTCACAGATCTATACACTAATCGATTATTAACCCTTGAGCAATGGCTCTTATCAAAAAGTGTAGAAAACAATTACAGTGCTGATAACAACGTAGAACGTAGGCCCTACAAACTACTTAGTAGGTATATAGGTACTCCTATGTTATGGTTATGATAAACATAGTAGCTACCTACTTATATATAATGTCAATTACGCATTAACATAAATACAATCTTGTACAAAACTTTCAGTTTGAAAACTTTGGCGTATACAGGCTCCCACTAACATGCGCAGCGCGACGCGACTCATAAAACAATATATTTATATATAACGATATTTTCCTTAGCGAAGAATAGGCAGTGTTGCCAACCCCTACCAAAAGTATCCCAAAAGATTTTTTTAAATCCCCCTAAAAACCCTAAGAAAAGATTGAAGAAAAAAAAAAAAATCTTTGATGTAGTGCGCAACTGCCCAAGTCGTGTGTAAATTATAGAATAAAACGCATACAAATATTGTTTGTATTTTATTTTAAATAAAAGGGTCTAAGTCCGCGTTCTAAAGTCTAAGAAGTTTACTAATACAATACAAAAAGAGATTCAAGAGACCTCCTTTTAATAACTAGCAAAAACATAAACGTCAGGTCGTCAGAGTTCACGACCGGTCTCGGAACAAACGACGGATTGACCAAACTTGCGAAAGGAGCGAACGAACGAGGACGAAACAGTTGAATTTAGGAATGAATGAATGAATGAGAAATTAAGGTGGCTCGCAGTTCGTTCCATTCCACGCACAGGCCGCGTTCGTAGAGTTTTTTAAGATGTCATTCTATTCCTACTGTTGTTCGAATAGCAGGTTTTGTTTGAAGCCCCTAAAAACATCCCCAAAAAAAATTATGACCCTGAAAATCCCATTTTTAACACTTCTTCCGCCTAAATTTAGGGGGGAAACCCCAAGGTTTGCACCACTGAGAATAGGCTTTCAATATTTAAAATACATTGAAATATTGAACGAGGGTGTTCCGAAATGACGTTTATTAATGGGGAAGAAAACTGACAACTTTTACCGAGGGTGTCACTGGTAACGCTTGGCTGACATTAGCTGTCAAACTACATACAAATCTTGATTCCAAAAATTTTGGACGGCATCTGACAAAAAAATATAATAATGTTGTATTATAATACACGTTTATTAACCTCATCTTAGGTACATATACATACACTTATAAATTGTAATAAAGATGAATATGTTGCTTTGTTAAGGATGGAAGCTTTGTGCCTCTATTTATGTCATGATAACTGTCTGGAGGTGGAAGATCCACCTTGGTATCATCAGTTTCATGCTGCTGAGGTATCCCAAAATTCAAATTTCTATCAAATGATTCGATTCTGTAAAAAAAATCTAATTCAGATTTTAATTTCTAGGTTATGTTATGAAACATCGAATATGTTATAAAACTACTGTGTAAGTATGTAGAATTTTATAATTACTACGATAATAAATGAACGACATGTTGCTATTTATAAAATTGGGTTATTTACTTCTATTATTAACAATAAAATTGGCTGTAAATACCTGCTGACCAAATCCTGTTTTCGGCCTCTTAGTGAAGCTCCTCGGTTCTTCAATTCAGCTTTTAACTAAGGTACAGTCCACGTTGAATATATTATCAAAAAACACACGCTAGTTCCTGTTGTAATTATTCTAAACCCGAAAAACATTGAGAGATCAAAATGACAGAGCGATGTTATGGGCAATGCGTTAGCAGCGCTACCTGTTCATAGCTTTGCGATTTCTTCCCCATTAGCAACACTAACGTAGTCAGGGGTGCGTTCAGGATGGGGGTGTAACTCCGCTGCCACGAGAAATCACGGCACAGTGGACAGAGCTCCGGCGGGATCTCATGGCGGCATAGAGAGTGCGATTGTCGCAACCCAGCGCTAGGCACGCCACAATTGTGGCGATAAGTCCCCTCTTTA
The DNA here is from genome assembly GCA_947364205.1 of Agrochola lota. Lineage (NCBI taxonomy): Eukaryota > Metazoa > Arthropoda > Insecta > Lepidoptera > Noctuidae > Agrochola > Agrochola lota. The sequence goes on from OX376232.1 coordinate 9,010,785, forward strand.
AGGAGTGGCTAGAGAGGCGCCACGGCGTCCTCACTTTCCACATGACGCAGGTCCTCACCGGACACGGTTGTTTCGGGAGGTTTCTGTTCCGCATAAGGCGGGAGGAAACGCTCGGGTGTCACCACTGTGTTGATCGCCCGGAGGACACGGTGGAGCATACGGTGGAGGTCTGCCCGGCTTGGGCGGAGCTCCGCCGTGTCCTCACGGAGGCGATCTCTCCCGTCCGGCCCTGGTTCAGGCCATGGTTCAGGCCATGGTTCGGAGCGAGAGTGCATGGGAGGCCGTCACCTCCTTCTGCGAAGCAGTTATGCTCGCGAAGGAGGAGGCGGAGCGCGCGAGGGAGATGCAAGATGCGCGCCCTCGCGCCCCTAGTCGCCGCAGGAGACGCCCCGGGCGTCGGGAGACGCGAGCTGACTTCCGGCCACCGTAGGCCCGGGTTTGCTGACGGTGAGCAATGGGTAGCTCGCCGTCCGATAAGGATCCGGCCCGAGTCGACGGCGCGTTGTGTTCCACGCGTGCCTCAAAGAGATGTCTGCACAAACTGACGGGGTCCGTAAGGACCAATGCCTGCTAAGGGTTGCGGGTTTGTCCGAAAGGGATATCGCGGCCCCAGCACACAGGCAACGGAGGGAACACGGGTGGGTTTTAGTCAGTAAAAGTCTGACACACCCTCCTGCTCCACCCAGAGCGGGAGAGGTTATTTGATAATTTCCTACCTCAAAAAAAAAAAAAAGGGGATGCGTTCAGGATGGTTTGGTTCGGATAAGGATCGTACCATTATTTGGCCTATCATACGATGAACGCTAGCGTACGATGTCTAAACTACTTACTAGGTACGTTAAACGTACTATAATGTTAAAGTTTGAATAAAATAAAGGTGTTACAGAGATAAATAAAATAACTTCTTTCTATGTTGCTTTATGAGAAGACTTGTACTAATAATTAATAACAAAGAGCATGTTTATGAGTCTGCGAGTGTCATCACTGTGTCTTGAACTCGAGACGAGACATAGTCGTCCTGCCCAAATCATAGTCGTGGCATGCACTGTTTACATAAAAACCGCGGTACGATTATTGTCATCGGCAATAAATCAGATTGTTTGTTTTCTTCAAATAACCGCGGGAAACGTTAGAAACGGTAGTCGTCTAAACACACATTATAACAAAATCGCCACTCCTCAAAGCTATGAGAAAACACTGTTTACAGTTTGTGCCGTAACTGTGCGTTAGCACTGGCGAAACATTGACAACAAAACATGTTGAAATCTCTATTTTCTGTCAATTTACGGAACATTAATGTTTGACAGGAACTAGACATTTCAACATATTTTGTTGTGAACGTTTCGCCAGTGCAAACACAGTTACTGTGACGTTTAACATTGCCATTTGTTATCAATCTGGTATATAATCAATACTTACCAGGGGCAGACAGTTAGAAAAAAAAAATTATTACGGGATAATATTTTTTAGGAAGTGCCTCTGAGGCCGTCGCCGCCGAGCCGCACTCAAAATTTTAACACCGTTGGGAACCGAGATTAAAAACAACGATTGCCGGCGCTGCCGGCTCCCATATTGAACACCAGCGCGGCGCGGCGTTTATGGAAACTCTTCCAGTATTCAGAACTAACTAACCCTAATTAAAGAATTTGGTTTTTAATATTTCAGTCGTTTTTGGCGTAGATGGTTGCAGTTCTAACCTAAAATCCGCCCCTAAGACGACCCACTGACCAACCTTTTTTTGCGAGTAAAATTATCTAACTAGTTTGGTTTTCGGTAGTAGTGGCAGCCAATTCGGTACATGGCGCCGGCAGCTGCACTTCCAATTTTGACGTGACAACGTCTTATAAATTGGTTTGCCGGGTGACACTTCAAGAAACTGCGTTACGCTCCGCTCACGTTATGCGCTCACAATGAGAGCGAGTGAGAGGCACGCGTCCCTTCCACTCGGGCATGGTTAGCCCGCCTAAGAGCGAGAGAGACAGACATAAAAAGTGAAAGGCACGCGTCCCTTCCACTCGAGCACAGTTAGCCCGCCTAAGAGCGAGAGAGACAGAATTATTTCATCCTTCTTCCTACTATACTAATGAATATTCACATTAAAATTATTTTACCACTCAAAGTCGTTGTCACGTAAAACTTTCGCCCGTATACCGACTTTACAGGCAACCAATTTTTTTTTTTATATAGCCGATTGTACAATAAATTTGTAGTCACAACGATAATTTCGACGTCAAAATTCGATATTTTGACCTTATAAAGTTGGTAACACCAGCCATCCAGAAATTCGACGCTCCGTACGTTGGTGCGTGAGTCGCGCGTCGCATCACCGAAGGCAGAAACGTAATACATTGAACGCACCCCTGAATGTCAGTGAGCAGTCATTCAAAATGTCAAAATGCCATTTTTCTGTCATATTGTCAAAGCAAAGCAAACCATTCAATGCCATTGAATTCATGTCACGTTTGCGTTTCTATTGAAATTTTCAGATTTTCACCGTAAAGTTTATAATATGAGCTTTCAAGTCTTATAAAACCAGATGTATTAGTTTCGTATACGAACAAAGAACTAAAATTTAAGACCACAGTATTTGAGAAAGCAACTTGAACAATGTCGTTGGATACCGTGCCAAAAGACCTACGAGGACTGCGAGCTTGTTTAGTATGCTCTTTGATAAAGGTATTTGGTAATTGGTTGTTGTTTCGTCGTTACTCCACCCTTATGATGAGATGACCCTCTGACTCTCGATTTTCGTAATCCACTTGTTTCCGTAGTTGTTTACGATTTCACTGATGAGTGAATAATTATGTTTTGGTACACATGCAGATTTCTTTGATAGTGTCAAATCATCTTCCAGACGTTCGACCAGTTTGAATACGATGGCTGCGACAATTGTGATGAATTTCTCCGTATGAAGAACAATAAAGACAATGTTTACGACTGCACTAGTAATAACTTTGATGGGTAAGTCCATTTGCTTGTGGAAGCTTTTTTTTCACAGAAACAGTCAATATCCAACCTGATTTACAGTAAAAGTACTTGTTTGTCATGTTCAGCCTCTAAATGGTTAAAATGGTTAATTTTGCCCTTTATTCTGAGTCTTTCAGTCGTCAGCTTTTTTGGGCATCTAAAATAGCTGGTTTTTATACATATTAATCCTGAATTCTCATTTTCCAGAATGATTGCTGTTATGAGCCCCGAGGATAGTTGGGTGTGCAAGTGGCAACGCATAAGTAAGTGTTAAATTTGATCATAAATGCTGATAAAGGAGAAAAGATTTGCTGAGCACCAAATGTTATTATAAGCTTCTCAATGGCTGCTTCACTGACTCAAAAGTGATATGGTATAAGGGGAGTGCCTGATTGATGGACTGGTCATGGCATCAGCAGTATGGTTCCTTTAACAGGAAAATAAAGCCTTATACCATTTTATTGAAAATCACAAAGTACTGGTCTATCAAATTTTGCCATGGCTCTTGCCTAGTTTCAAGTATGGTTGTTCTGCTAGTTTAGCAATACTAGTAACACTAATTAACATTATATTCTTGTTTTCAGATCGATTTACTAAAGGAGTATATGCCATATCAGTGTCCGGCAGATTACCAGCTGGTGTTATAAGAGAAATGAAGAGTCGAGGCTATGTGTATAGACCAAGAGATACGAGCCAGAGATAATCAACACATCACCTAATTTTTATTAAAAAATAATAATATTAAAGTAATTATCATTCTCAGATCGTTGTCTATAATTTTATGGCAGTGGGGAAGTACCCATTCATTTGTATATTTTTTGATTACTTGTGCAAATATGAGTTTACAAAGTTCTGTAAGTTGAAGTAGAAAACTTTATCTTTGAGGATGTAGTACCTACTGAAACATGCTTCATTTAGATCCTTGACACACATTAGGTGCTAAAGAAAACAGGTAAATTTAGAAAAAAACACCAAAACAATTTTAAAACTTTTAATTGTCCCTAAATAACTATACAACATAAAAACCTAAATAAAAACATTATCTACATTTGAACTAATGAAATGCAAGGTAAAGACATGCCTTCATATTCTTACAACAAATTGCAAAATATTTTGAGCTCTATGTAACAACATTTAGATAATTTCATTAAGCATGCACAACAATAGGACTGAGTTAACCTATTGACCTCTTGGTTTTATATCAATTTCTGTGTCCCCAGTGCCAAGCTCATAAGTCGGCAAATAAATACATACAACGAATAAGGTTATGCAATGAAACAAAAAACAAACAGGTTCACAAAAACATTTGTCGTATTAAACATACTGGGGTGGTCAATAGGTTAATTACCCAGGCGTTAATATGACACAGAGTCGCTCTACAATGCCAAACTTTTCTAAAACTACATGTTTGTGCCATATTTAGGTCTGGGTACTGTACAATATATTGACAACATTCTGCTTATCAATATTAGATTTATTTTTGTATTCAATGTGTTGTTTCTTCCAAGAGTGCATCTTGTGGCATGTAGCATGTTGCAATGCACATATAATGATGTTCTGTCAACTACTGCCCGATGGTGGGGCTTTGTACTCGCTATCTGTACCCAGTACATCCTTGTCGATTTCTTTAAAGTCTATGTTCTGCTTTTTCATAGCATTCTGAAAATAAAGACAAGCCAAGTTTAATGATCAGAGCTAAATTATCTTTATAATCTTTGATTTGATTAAACTCAAAGAATGGATAGTGGCCTAGTTGTAGCTGTTCTGTTATTCCTGCCAATCACACACCTCAGCTGCACAACAAAATTTTCAAATGGCTTAAATCTTATTTAGACATTATACAAAATCGATAAAATTTCAGTATTGATTCAATTTGAGAGTTTACATGTGATTCATATTATTTCAAACATTACCATATTAATATTGCATCAGTTATCAAACTATTTTCATCATTTCACATTGTCTTATATTAAGAGAATTTATCAAACACGATTTAAAAAAGATCTGTTAATTATATCTCTCAACGAACAGAACTTTTCTTATCAAACTGATAACAGCATGTTGTCACATAGTAATAATTGTCTTATTAGAATTAATTGCAATATTGTAGAGTAGAATAAATTTAACTGGTTACAAAAACTGGTCAAAGCAATACATATCATATTACCTTTACGCAATCCTGATAAACTTTGAATATTCCGGCACAGACCGAATCATCGTGGTCGCCTTTTAGAAATCTCTCAGAAAACCAACTATTAAAGCAATCGTCATATTTTTTCTTTAGCTCAGTGCATTCTTCTCCAATACTATTCATGATGTTGATATAAATCCAGAGCGAATGGTTTCTAATTCAAATAATTTGATAAAGTAAATTGAATAAATTCAGGACTGATTCCACTTTACAATCATGCTCAAGACTGACAGGCAGTGTTGCCAACTCCAAAAGTTCAAATTATAGAGTTCCCACCTCGAAATTATCGTTATTTGGGCAAAATTATCGTACACACGGCTACACATACAAGCAAGCTATAAATTTCCAGTATAAGCTGACCTCACATTGTACGAAAATCCTATACGATGCGAGATCAGCATAAACTGGATTGGTGTAGCTTGATGTGTAGCCGTGTGTACAAAAGAAAAGACAACAAAAAAAAACGTCAAATTCAAATTGCTCTCAAACACAATAAATAATTTTATACCAGAATCAAAGGGGAAGCATATGCTAAGTTTCACCAGTAGTGGCGCTAGCAGCCCAAACCGTAAACATGTTTTGTCATAGTTTATAGTTGATATTTTTGTGATAGCACAATAAAAATATAAAAAACTAGGGAGCATACGTAATATCTCTATGTATATTTTCAGGAAATCTCAAAATCTCCCAAAAAAATTCGTACGTTAGACATTCATTATCGTACATCGTACCATTCATTGGCCAAATTATCGTACGGGTTGGCAGCACTGGTGACAGGTGTCAGAACTTGACATTATTTAAAAAGTACGCGATTTGATCCAATCGCGTACTTTTTAAATAATGTCAAGTATAGTAGTAATAGCCAGAGATCACATCACTTTGGTTGAAACAATTTCTTTTTGAACCCAAGTATTGCTACGCAGTAAAGGCGGCACCTTTTGTCACAAAGAAAAAACTCGAGGGGCTAGGAGACAAAGTACCCAAATCTGTATTTGTATTTAGTGCGAGCTGTGGAACCCTAAAAAGGCGTCAAGTATGGTGATAGCATAATTGATCTTCACTAATTTATTTGTTTGGCGCCGCCTCAAAATGATTTACTTACATTAATTTAGGAGCTTAGTTTGGGACAAAATGTTGTTTTTTTCGTCCTAGAGTATAAAATGTGTTCTGTAGTCCGTGGCTACTTGCCTACTTGCTAAATCTAGATAAGTTTACATTTACATTTTTTATTCGACTAAACAAAACACTCCATTGACATCACTATACAATTCCAGAATGTCAATGTCATGCATGCATGTTATGTCATAACAATTAATTGTCAAACAAAGCAAACGTGATCGCTGTCGGCTGTGATGTTTTCTGAATAACCTCAAAAATAGGATATAACCACAGTATTTATTCAAATTTGTTATATTATTATCATGGGTGATATATTAAAAGATAGTCGTTTCACAAAATATCTTAAAGATCCAAGATATCGCCAAATTCCTAAACATGAGAGGAAAGTCCAAATAGACAAACGATTTCAATCTATGTTCAAAGATGAAAAATTCAAAGTGAAATACACAGTGGATAAACGTGGGCGGCCTATTAATGAAACTTCTACGGAGAATTTGAGGAAGTATTACGAGGTCGATGAGTCTGAGGGAAGTAGTTCAGGTGGAGAATATGAAGAGGAGTCAACTGTAGTTGATAAAAGTGATGGGTCTGGGGACGAATCTGTGACGGGTCGTTTCGTAAAACGACCACCCAGTGATGATAAAAAAGATGATGAGGAACCAGTCTTTCTTAATGATAAGTTAATTCGTGGAAAGTTACAGAAAAAAGTAAAGAATAGGTTGTTAGATTTGGACATTGATTATGCCCGTGGAGAAGGTAAGTTGCGTTTATTTAGTTGTTTGTAATTAAACATAATTAAGGTCGTTATTGGATTTCTTACGTTTTGGTTACTGTTTACTTTTATTTACTTGTAACGAAACAGAAACTCAATCATCTTTCAAGTAGGGCAATTCAAATATTTGATTATAATTTAAAGATTTGAATTGCCCTACTCGAAAGATGGTTCAGTTTCTGTTTCGTTAGGCACACAATGTTGATTTGACTTGACTTCATTGTCATGGAAACAAATTATTGTGTAAGCTCAGTCTTCTCAGTATGAAAACTTTTTGGCCGACTAAGTTTGGTGAGGGCAAATCTAACGATTGAAATCATTGGTTTATTCTAAAATAAGTTCAGTTAATCAACAGACATTGTTTATTTACAATATATTCTTAATCATAGTACTCATATATCTTACAGGAGTTATCCAAACTGACAGCTCTTCAGATGAGGAGAGCAGTGAGGTAGATGAAGACAGTGACCTGGAACATGAGTGGGGAGAACTTGATGCTGATGCAGGAACTACAGACGAGTCAACTAATAGGTGCACAACTCATCTTATTTCTTATAACTGTAGCCCAACCTTTTACTAGCTAACAGATTTATTAGATTAGTTGAGTAGATATTTATAAATGTGTTGTATTTTGTTGTCTATCTCCTGCCCTTATTCCAATTTGTATGGGATGTGCAAAACAAATGCGTCTTCTTCCATACTTAGTAAACTATATTGACACAAGTAGCTAGCTCAACATCTGTCAAAAGGCATTAAAACTAGAAGCCAATCCTACTAATATTATAAATGCAAAAGTTTTGAGGAAGGATGTGTGGATGTTTGTTACTCTTTCATGCAAAAACTACTAAACGGATTTGCATGAAATTTGACACACAGATAGTTTATAACCTGCATAGTTTATTCCCACCGGATCGAAACTTATGCTGGTGAAAGCATGGGGCGCTGCTAGTAATATTATAATTATGTGAAATAATATTGTTTATTTTTGTGACCTTAGATAAATACAAAAGAGTAACATTTCAACATTTTCTTTCTTCAGAATTGCTATCTGTAACATGGATTGGGACAATATAAAAGCCTCAGACCTCATGGTCTTACTGAACTCATTTCTGCCATCTGGCGGTTTTATCAAGAAAATCACAGTAAGTTACAATAGTTGATGATTTTCATGTGAAAAGGTCTTGTAAGAAGTGAATTCTCACTGTTACATATTGCTATTCCACGCAAAATTATAGCATTTATTACACATAGAATTATCTGTATATTTAGACAAGACTTAATTTCAGATGAAAGTGTGGAATGTGGCATATATTTTCTGGGCAATTAATCTTATTTAAAACTTAAAACCCTGATGTTTTCAGATTTATCCATCTGAATATGGTTTAGAAAGAATGAAAGAGGAAGAAGTTCGTGGACCTATTGAATTAACAGAAGATAAACTGGAAGATTTAACGGAAGATGGAGGCAATGAGGAAGGTTTGTTACTCGTAAACCCAATTATTTTCTTAAATTCTATTTATTTGATATTTTTCTCCAGAAGTGCTCCATATACATTATTGAAGTGACAGAATGCAAGGGCTGTTGAACAACATAGACCAAAAATAAAGTAGCTCCTAAAACAGACCCTTGTGGAACACCATAGAAAGTGCTCATTCGGCACTTACATAGGAGCCTATTTTTAACTGACTGTTTGCATGTATTTAGATAGCTGCAAATGATATTGACTTGACTTTTTTCATCAGTTAAGATAAAAAGTTTGCTCCAAGATGGTGTTGAAAGACAAGATTGGTCCAAAATTATACCAATACAACTAAACAACATTCTCATTAAGCGCAAACACTATGTCTTCAAATCAAATCTTTTCGTGTCTGTCTGTGTGACCGCTTAGATCTTCTGAACTACATAATGGATTTTAATGCAGTTTTAACCATCACGTTTATGCTTCTTTGATTTCTGTGATATACCTTAGTTAAATATTCGTGTTTTTATGCGTATAATACACAAATATTTAACTCGGTTACCTATACTACAGAAATCTCAAAGTTTTTACATGTCGCCATTGCACGCGTGCGAAACAGGGGCGAGTCGCTATGTTTTGCCCCTATGATTGTCTTAAAAAACTTTCACCACCCTATAACTTGCCCAGGTACTTTAATATTTATTAAACCTCATAAAATTTCAGGTTCGTCATATCATATGGAAAAACTACGTCGATATCAACTAAATAGATTGAAGTATTTCTATGCAGTGGTGGAATGCGACTCGGTGTCCACGGCAGACAAGCTGTATAGTGAATGTGATGGCATGGAGTATGAAAGTAGCGCTACGCGGCTCGATATGAGGTTTATTCCTGATGACGTTACTTTTGATCAGGTATACCTACTTTTAAAGTGTAAAGTATGAATTTTCTAACACGACATCGGCGCCGGACCGCATGTTTGTGTATACCAGTGGTCAGCGAACCGCGGCTGTGTACAAAATAAGTCGGGGTTTCGGTCATATTAAGCAGGATATCAAGTTTTATTCAGAATTCGGATTATATTTCAGATTTATTTCCGAAGTGTTTTCACCAAAAATTTACTGGACATCGAAAATTGAACATTTCAAAGTTTTCCAAGGTTAATGTAAGATGCCTTCATCTTATTATTATCAGCCGATATGATGATGATGATGAAGGCATCCTACTTCTTAGCAAATTAATTTTAGGATGTTAACGTTAGGGAGTGAAAGAGGATGAGTCTTAAGGATTAAGTGTGTATTGAGACAGTTTGAACACAAAGAAAGGATTGGCTCTCATAAGAAATCTTAGTCTTAATATTATTGATATTCGGATCTATTGACTAATGAGTTTGCCGACCACTGGTGTATACGAATGAGTATCGCCCATGCGCCGCAGCGTATTTCCAATCTATACAAGGCCAGAACATAGCCATAGGAAACTAATCGCGTATACATACATTGTAATGCTATTTTTAAATCTGTGATTACAATGTATACACGAATTTTACCGAATACTACTCGCGTATAGTTCGTAACGTGGACGCGCGCTTCCGGGTTCCAAATTATACTACATCACTTACGCTTGACATGAGTTTGAATAATATGGATTAAAAAATAAAAATAAATTGAACTGGGTGAAATGGAACAGCTAACAGATAACGGAATATGATATGGGTTAGGTTAGAACTGAGACCAACCGCTACTTCCAAGCTGCTCCCAGCCAGGCAGGCTATTTACTGCATGGTGCATTACGTCGCAAACAAGTTGAATACCAGTTCACAATTTGTCGCAATCGCACCATTGGTCCGTATCCGTACTGGCACTGTGTATTTTGGGATAATGTAGCCAATTAGGGCACTACGAAGTATGCGAATAGCGAGTATTTGCGTACTACTCTTGTATAGATTGGAAGACCTTAGTAAAAAAAGTGATTTCCAATCTATACGCGATTAGTTTCACACCCTGGCGTTCTGGCCTTGTATAGAATGGAAAGACGCCGCACCGCACCGCGTAAATTTTACACTAATTCTTAGATATTCTGATATTTTTCATGTTGCGGTCCGGCGCCGCACTATGGGACCAACCGGTATTTTCCATCTCAAAAATCGATAACTCTGTTGTTTTGTGATTTATCTCCTTGATTTTTTTTTCACGTATTTGTGAATATCTAGGCAATAAAAAAAATCAAACATCATCATTCTAAAAAAAATATTTTTTCCGATAAAAAATGACAAAGATAAAGTTATACGAAATTTCATACAAAAAATCATACAGTTATATTAAAATAGCAATAAAAGTTACACTTATGCTTAAAATAAGTTTAAAACTAAATTATTATTATTAAACAAGCAGTTACATGACAAAAAAAAATGATTACCTAAACTTATCCTACTCATCACTTTCTATTTCCAACAATTCTTTAGCTTCGTCAAATAATTCTTTGGATATTAGAAAACTTGGTTTATTTAAGCTAGATATATAAGGATCAGATGTATATAACAAAATATGCAGAACGTCTTCGTTTGTTGCTGATCTGGAACACTTCCTAGCGTGATGTAACCTATATTTCTTATAATCTTTATTTCGAGCTTCCTGGGCATCTTCGGATAATTGTCCTATAGGCAAAACTGCATAATGCTCTATTATTTTAGCACCATGTATAAGTACTTTATGGACCGAAGATGGCATGTAGTACCAGTTATATTTGCTTACATATAATTGCGCGGTTACCAATGTATACTGACCAAATTTTTCTGCGTTTATAGGAAATCCCGATGACATAGTTTGAAGAATTACATATAGTCTCTTGATTAATTCTTCATCAATTCCGGTTATCTCTGCAGAACATTGGTAATTTTGGAAAAATCTCCTTGCCGTATTACCGTCATTGCTATTACCGGAACCTTGACGTGGTTTATCAATATGCAAGCCAAGCACTTCTTGGAAACGTTTTTGGACAAATTTTTTCTTGTCTTCTTTAAGTTGCTTGTTTTCTGGAGTTGTTGCAGACCACTTCTCAAAACCTAAATTGTAAGAAATATGGAGGATCATTTCCATAAATCTTATCCATGCGTGTAGCGTCGACAATCCGTATTTAAACGCATTTTCATTTTCAACTCTCGTTGTAACTTTTAAAAGATCATTCATTTGTCTGGGAGTTGCTCCACAAACAGTGCAGGTAGCACTGGATGATGTGTTTGTCAACACTTGAGCAACTTTCCCATCAATCATTGTCATAAACAGTTGATGTTTAACTTCGATGACTTTGTCTTCTATTGACACAAGAGTTGGAATCAATTGATTAATTTTGGCTTCAATTTCACTGACAACCGCTGTAGTTTTTTCGGGAGTTTCTTTTGCAAATTCTAATGAAATTGGTCTGCAATATCTAACAGATGAGCAAGTAGGGTTTTTCCATATGACCGTAGAAGTTTCTTCGTCTACTAGTCGCAGTGGTACAAGGGACACTATAAACAAATTAGCGTCCGATATTTGTTCGTTTTCTTCCGGTAGAGTTTGTTTATACTCACTTTGCCCGGAGGATATCCATCACATCCCCATTTAGTGAAAAGCTTGAGACGATTGTAAGTCGATCCTGACTTTATCCTTATAATACGGCAGACTGTATGGTCTAAGAGATCTTGCAGGTTGATTTTTGCGCTTATATTTGTCACCGTAATGCTGGATGCAGGCGGATAGCAAGCCGTTTTTGCTTCACTTAGTGTTTGATACGAAGGCAATACAGAACTTAAATTCTTATCAACGAGCCTTTTTCTTAGGTACGCATATTGTGCTTTGGTTAAATCAGTTTCAATGCATATACTCAATGCTTCCTCTTTTGTAAAGGAAAGTGCGTTATCTGGATTGAGTATGTTTTGTAGAATAACTTTTTTCTCTTCTTTTTCCTTATTTCTGATAATAGTCACAATCGACGCTTCGTCATTTTCCCCCATGGATCTTAAACCTTGCACATAAGCATTACGGACATGTCCCATTCCATTCTCCTGGACCAGCTCCATATTTTTTCGTTTCTTTGTGTTTTCCGAGCACTCGTCATATTGTTTTGTTGGTCTTCCACGTTCACCAGAAGTATTCAAACCAGAATTTACAGTGGTTGAGGTACTGCAAGAATTCAATGATACTTTAAACTCACCATTTAACCAATTTGAGTATAGGCTCTCGAACCGGTCCGGCTTTCTTTGAGCTTTGGTCCATTTCTGGTTGCAACTCGATGTTAGATTTTTTTGAATACTCTCTATTACAGTATTAACGTCAGTTTCTGATAGTTGAAAATTTTCCAATAAATATTTTTTGAGGTCTGAAGTACTTTTCCCTTTTATTATTTGATCACAAAGATCGCGTCGAACACAAACGAATTCACTCATTGTTAGATAATAATGTTTTTTATGCGTTAATTGTTATTGAAAAGAAGTATCTGAACACTTTGATGAATCGTATGCTGAACATACACGGGTATTTAAAGGACTAATATTTTAGTGCCTTGTGCAAAAACCATGGGACAATTGATTATAACAGTTCTCATCGAAATAGTGTAATCAGTACTGATTGTAATTATTTACCACAACAGATAAATAGAACTTCCGCAGCAATATAGTTTATCATACTTGTGGTTAAGGTGACCACCCCAAACAAAATTGCCATGGGAAGATTCTTTCAAATATAATAGCAGTTTTTTAATTTGCAAATGTATGTTTTTATCATAGAAATAGAAAAAAACAATATAGACATCAAAGGATAATAACTAAATATAATATTTCATAATAAAAAAGAAGAACCGTAATTTTCGAGGATTTTTCCCCGATTGACATTATTGCTTCAAAATCACCTCTGGCGCAAAAAACGCGCAAGTTTTTTTTAAATCCTCATATTACTGAGTAGATAAGGTCTCTAATAGAGTAATTAACTTGACACCGGCTGCTTTCGGCAACAACGAAAACTCCAATTGAAATTAACAAAAACTAAATTTTCTTTACTTCACTAAAAAAATATTAAAAAATTAAATAAAAATATTTTTTTTACAAAAACTGAACGTGGTTGCAAAGTGTATATTCTAAGCTATCTAATGATGTATAACACTAATATGTTTCCTTGGAAAACTTCCGAATAATTATGTGTTGAACTCACTTAACGGTAATTTAATTGGCATGAAAATATTTATGCCCAATGTTTGAGGTTCATTTTATAAACGTAAAACTTTATATTTTTTTATATTTTGTAATTTATTCGTAAGTTCCATCTTTTGAGAGTATAAAACCATAAAACAATCTATGGATTTACGACTTTCGACAAAACCATTTTTGAGATGGAAAATACTGTTTGGTCCCATAGTGCGCCGGTGCGGCTCTGGCGTCATGTACAGCGACTTTCATAAATTCCCTTTACATCTTAGCAACCTTTAAACATGAAATTCAAGCTTCCGATGCTTTTAGGCTAATCTGAGAACATAACATTTTTTTTTTCAATTCAGGAGCCCCGAGAGGATTGCACGGAACTCCCCGACTTGACGAAGTACAAACCTCGATTGTTTACAACAACAGCATTACAGCAAGCTAAAGTTGAGCTCACATGGGACGCCACAAACCCGAACCGAACAGAAACTATCAAAGGCGCTCTTGATGGCAAAATTGATGATCTGGATCTTAAAGAATATTTAGCTTCCAGCAGTGAAAGTGACGGTAACGTGTATACTTATTTTCAATGAATGCAAGAGAATGATGGAGGATGATGATAGTGCACTCGTATTTTATAGAAACGAAGGTAGTAAGTAGTAACTTTTATTTGTTTTGTAGAGGACGGTCAAACTGAAGACATTGAAGCCAAGTCAGACAATGATGATGAAGATCCTATACTAAAATATAAGAAATTGCTTCAAGACATCGAGAAAAAAGACGACAAAAAGAGCAATAAAGATATGGAAATGGAAATAAGTTGGGGAATAGGAATCAAAGACAAAGCTGAGGAGTTAGTCAAGAAGAAAATAAATACAGGTATGACACCATAATAACAATTATACCAACCCATTATTGTTCCACTGCAGGGCCTCTTCTCATACAGAGAAGGCACGAGCAATGATCACCATGCTTGCTCAAGACGTGTTGGCGATTTCAGACTTATATTAACTATAAGTCCAGGTTTCCTCACGATGTTTTCCTTCATCGATGTCAGTAATGTCCAAGATAAACTCAGAATGTACTACATATGAATTGAAAAAATCACATTGGTACTTGCACTTGTCCCAACCACGTGTATGACAGGTGAGGCCTTAACCATTGGACCATCCACGACACCATAACAAAATATAAATGTTTAGGGTTCTTCCATTGTAAAAATCCATTCAACTATTTTTTTTCTAAATTTTATTTCGTAATTAAAATCATTAAAATTTAAAAAACTTATAAATGATTCCCACTTTATTTACAGAAACTAAAGAGTTAACACCATTCGAAAAGTTGATACAAAAACGTAAAGAAAAGAAAAAACAAAAGAAGCTAAAAAACAAAGAGAAACAGGAGAAAAATGACGATGATGAATCCGATTCAGAAGACGGCAGTATGTCAGACGTGCCTTCCGACATTGATATGAATGACCCATACTTTGCTGAGGAATTTAATAAACCAGAGTTTAAAAAATCTAAATCAGGTAACAAAAATAAAGACCAAAAGAAGCAAAATAATGACAGTGAATTAGACACAGAAGATGAAAAGAAGAAAGCGGAATTAGAGTTACTCTTGGATGACGATGATGGCAAAGCACACTTTAGTTTGAAGAAAATTCAAGACTCTGAGAGTAACAAAAAGTCTAGAAGGAAAAAGAAATTAAAAGCCAAAATGAATGAACAGAAACAATCCCTGCCTGACTTTGAAATAGATGTGAATGATGTCCGCTTTTCAGCATTGTATAACTCGCATCTTTATAACATTGATCCAAGCGATCCTAACTTCAAGAAAACAAAGAACATGGATAAGCTTATTCAAGAGAAGTTGAAGCGCAGACCAGCAGACACGCCACCTGAGGCTTCAAAGCCTAAGAAATCTAAAGAAGACGTTGAACTAAGTATTTTAGTGAAAAACGTTAAAAGAAAAACGAAAGTTGCATTGAAAAAATAAAACGATTTACTAAAATGTATATTATTATTTAATACGTTCGTCATAATTATAGTACAAAAAAAAGTTACAAGTCATGATTGTATCAAAACTAAAGGGAAACAAAGGTGCATATCATTACTATAACGTTATACATTATACTACAAAAAAGGTCATATAAAATAATTGTCTTAAAATAACCAGCCTATGTTGCTAAACTGGCTGCTAAAGCCGTCTTTATTTGTCTGCCCATTGCGGCGCCCAAAGGTGGGGGCACGGCATTACCGATCTGTGAACAAATATAAGAATGGGACCTGTAGATGCGCTTGCGATTGAATATGGGCTGTGCCGAAAGTATCTGATGAAAGAGTAAACAAACCTTATTCCAGAACGCGTAGCATGACCATAGAAACGGGTTTTGTCGATGGAAGAATAGACAAAATTACAGATTGTGATTGTTTATTTGTCATTTTGTCTATTCTTCCGTCGACAAAACCCGTTTCTATTGTGGTCATGCTAAGCGTGCAGGTTAAATTTCATGCGCAATCTGGGTAATCACTAAAAGTAATTAATAACACAATATTCTGTATTTAGAAGGTTTCAACTTTATATCTCACCACTTTTTTGTTTGAATAACATGATTCAGTTGTAATTGTAAAATCATCCACGAAAATTGACGTTATAAAATTACTAAATGAAAAATATTTCAATACTTTACTGCACAAAGCTTGCTTGCTATGACAGACCGCACCGACACAACAGTGTCATGCAGTAATGTCATTATATTCGGAAGTGTATAATTATTAATAATTTATTGGGCGATGTTGCCGCGGTGGTTTGCGGTCTTCGGAAGAGCACTTTTAAGGTGATTTTAAATAACGTTTTTTTTTACATTTTCTGATCCATTTTCATCGGAGACTTTTGTAACAGACTAGTCTGGCGAATAAGAATAATATACTATTAATTCATACTTATTTACTAGAGAATACATATAATAAATGTTCCGTTACCTGTCGGTGTTTATCTTGTACTGAGCCGGCGAATATGTACGTGTCGGGGAAGCCCTGCGACCTCGCGCACTCACGAACCGAAACGACGCGGTTCTGTTCGGGATGCAGTACTCTGCCTTGCTTGCCCATCGGCTCGGGGTCCGTCACCGTTGTACTGAAGTAGCCGTCCCAGCAGACACGACCTGAATATTAATTGGGTAAGGTTCATTCTCCATTTTAAATGTAAGCCGTACTTCAACGAATAATTCTGCCGCCGTGAGCAAAAGGGACGGATCTGACGATAAGGCTTACTTAGATGACGCGTTAGACTTTTGTTTTTTCGTCTAATAAGGCTTATTTTTTGGTAACATTTCATACAGTTTGAGAGTGACGATGCGGGCACGAAATCAGCGGCGACAAGCGATGGCCGAGCGGGGCGGTGGTGACCGTAGAAAATTATTCCATCGCCACCACCCCGGTCGGCCATCGCTCCTCGCCGCTTGTTTCGTGCCTGCAATCTGAAACATGTTGCTAGCATCACAAAAATGATGCTGGAGCAACAATTTTGCGCAACTTTCGTTAACCATGAATCATCATCATTTCAGCCAAAAGACGTCCACTGCTGAACATAGGCCTCCCCCAAGCTCCGCCACTTCGACCGATTCTGTGCTTCCCGCATCCAGCGGATTCCTGATTACCATGAATTTGAGGCTATAATATAGGTAGTGTAGCATTACCATAGAGCCCCGCCCAGTTGTTGTGTCGGTTCCCGGTGTGCGGCAGGCACCAGGGGATGAGCGTGTTCTCCTGCTTGTCGGCCGGCGAGCACGCGCCGCCCGCCGCGCACGCGCACACGCCGCGCAGCGCGCCGCCGCGGGCGCGCCCGGCGCGCGCGTCGTCGTATCGGTACTGCAGCACCTGGCGACACGAGAGCTCATGGTTTGCACGTTGCGTTCTTTATATAAACATTATATGAACAATTAGCGTTTTTACGACGTCACAAAACATCGTGATTTCTGTATATGTAAATTTAATATTATCGTATTGTATACCTTCCAGAGTAAATCAAAATCCGTTGTGCAATTTAGAAGAACAACGCGGTCACACAGATACACACAAAAGGCGAATTTATAATATGTTTTGATGTTAACGTACCTTGCATTTAGTTCCATCAGACAGTGCCACAGATATATTAGGCAGGTCCCTCCAATCAGAACCAGGCATAGTAGGAACCCTACATATCCTGGCTTGAATTAATGGCGCCATATTTTTGCAAATGTGGTCCCGTAGTTTGGCATTCTCGTCCTTGCTTCTCACTAGTCGTTGGAAATGACTCTCTGGCATGGATCCATATTCGATTTCTATTTTGTTAGCACCATTGCAAATTCGTGGTAGATCGCTCATAGCATCTCGGATGGAGCATGTTCTTCTAGGAGCGGACTCATCCCAGTGAATGTTGGTAGCAAAGCGTTTGCCATCTATAGTGGCAGTCAAAGAGCATGCACGTCTACTAAACACGTGTGTGGGTTCCGGATAGAATGGTAACTTGTACCCGGGTGCTGCTGCCAAAATAATAAGCCTTCTTCTTGTCTGCGGTACCCCATAATTGCCAGCCTGAAGAATCCCGAATGTGCACTGATAGCCCATGTCGAGTAATGCCCTCAATGTAAGTTTTAAAACCATACCTTTTTTGAATGCCACAAAATTTCTTACATTTTCGAGTATAAAATATTTCGGCCGGTAATAATCACAGTAAGATAAGTATGAAGCTACAAGAGAGTTTTTAAAGTTGGAGTACTCTCTTGAATTGAATCTGTTCATTCCGGAGAAGCCCTGGCATGGTGGGCCACCAACTAACAGTTCTACTTCGCCTTGCATTGGGAGGCGTAGTCCACCAACACTGTGAGTGGCTCCGGAAATTGCTTCCTTTAGTAATGCATTACAGTCTTCATTGAAAACGATGCAGTTCTTATTGTTGAGTGCATACGCATGTGCTGCAGCTTCAACATTCTCTATAGCCCACCTGCATTCCGACACGCCAGCCTGATGCAAACCTTCTGATAGTCCACCACAACCAGCAAATACATCTAGGGTTCTTAAAGGTCGAACCGAAATATGTTCCAGTTTATTTTCATTTGTTTCCACAGGTTTACTAGACTTTCCTTTACCTTTACCCTTGTCTTTGCCTCTTTCAGTGCGTCCAACACTAATAGCATGGTTCGGGACATCTATAAACTGACCTGAAGATTTATCAAAAGCCATTCTAAAGTAAAACCTACTTGGGTCTCTCTCCAGCCACTGGGCTAGAGAATATTGTTGTGGAACATTTTGTTCATAAATTAAATGACATGCTCCTACAACCGCAGAGAAAGATACGTCACGAATTTCTTCGCTCCAGTAAACTACATTCAGGTCTTCATGCTGTGGAAACCGGCTAGTTGTATTTTCAGGTCTATAAAGAACATTGACTTTTAAATAAATATCCTGAGGAACAATCAAAGGTCCTTCGCCAACGGCAGTGACAGCGGCAATGTAACCAATACAGAATGGATCCCCAGTATCTATATTTGAGCCACGCAAATTATTGTCACTCTTCCTGTAGTATTCAGGGTAGATGTCCTCATCAACTTTCTCTAGTTTTGGTTTGACGATGTTGTTTGCATTAGTGAGAGTATTCTTCAACTTGAATGTTCCTGGTTTGAGGAATACGCCACAACCTTTCTTGTAGTCGTAATCTTGCCACCTCACTAATGACCATTCTGTTCTATTAGATTCAGTTACAAAACTGGATTTTTCTATGAGTTTTCCAGAAACTTTAGGTATGTTTTTAGCATCCCTTTTAGTTTTTCTCTCACAAGATGGGCAAAATCTGTGTTGCCTCAGAGGATTAGGACACACTGGATCAACAGGTAAATCTTCGAATCGTGCATTAAACCTTTCATAGTATTTATTGTAAAAATATGTTTTACCATCATCTTCGAAATGTTTGTCATCTACTTCCTTGCCACCTAGTTTGAA
Source organism: Agrochola lota (assembly GCA_947364205.1). Taxonomy (NCBI): domain Eukaryota; kingdom Metazoa; phylum Arthropoda; class Insecta; order Lepidoptera; family Noctuidae; genus Agrochola; species Agrochola lota. Next base: position 9,030,444 of record OX376232.1, read on the forward strand.
CCAGTCGGCTGGGATTTCTCCCTTTTCAACATAAGCTTTCCTTAATATTGATGACAGTGGAGCACCTTGGCAACATCTGTCTCCTAAAAATACTTCCCTTGGGTCACTAACCTCACCCAGAACAGTGTCAGAGGCCCTAATGAATACCTCTGCATGAAAGAAACCAGATTTAGTGTTAATAGTTTCTCTCCACATGTATACTACTCTAGCAACCAAAGCAGGAATATTGGATTGAGATGTTTCAACCATTACAAAGTCGCCATTGCAAAGTTCAGAACCATCAATTTCAACTTTTTCGTAATACACTTTGGTGGCGTCGGCTTTGGTGGGTTCGCCGACCCATTTAATTTTTCTGTTATTGGAGCCAGTTAACTTGACTGGCACCGTGTCCTCTAACTTGTCTTGTAGTTTCTTCTCAGCCATTTGTTGGTACTCTTCTTCCTCATCTGGTTCTGAATCTTCAGCCTGTTCTACTGCCATGTTGGGACAGAATCTTCTTACACACGCCTTTTTAGTACGTCCATGTCCACCAAACTTAGCCATTGCACGGCAAGCATTACATTCCCCACAGTCAGGCAGTTGACAAGCTTCACACACACCACATCTTTTCCTTCTCAGCACTAACTCATGATTTGTTTTATCCAACTGATTTGAGAAAAAGCTCTCAAATGTTTTCCTCACAAGGGGAGTAGTAGTAGCTTTAGTCCAAGCTTTTTTGTCAACCTTTTTGTAATCTATTTTAGTGCGGAATTTACGCTTGCCGAATTTAATACCCATTAATTTAATTAACTCCCTCATGCATGGTAATGTAATTAGTGGTTCATCATCTTCATCGGCTTCTAAGCTCACAACTTGATCACACACAAATTGTGCATGTTTGTGAAGCAATTCTTCAGTCATTCTGGCGTCATTCAGTTCAGGAATAGTTGATTCTCTAATCAGTTCTAGCAAGTCTGCATATGTTGGCTGAAGATAATGATACTCTTCTAAATACTCTACAACAACTTTGCTTAGCCATATCTTTTCATAGAGATTGTTCATAAGCGGTGTGTACTGTTCACTTGGTTTTAATAAATTATATTCTCCGAATTCTGTTGATAAGGTGATACAGTTCCTGTCGCCACCGTCAAAGCCGTGTATAAACCTGAAGCAGACGAATTCTGATGTAAGTATATATAAAGAATAAGAAAAAAAAATCTTAAAGCCTTAATTATTTTAAAGTTATATGTAGGTATATGAAAATGATATTCAAAGCCTTTATTCACTTAAGTCAAAATCAATATGCCTAGCCTTTTCCCAACTATGTTGGGGTCGGCTTCCAGTCTAACCAGATGCAGCTGAATACCAGTATTTTACATGGAGCGACTGCCTATCTGACCTCCACAACCCAGTAACTGGGTAATACCCCTTGGTTGTCAGACTTTCGAGTTTCTGACGACCCGTAACGACTGTCAAGTTCCATAAATGATGGCCGGGACTAATGGCTTAACGCATTGATATAACCTGCTTTCCGAGGCACAGAGTTTAGTTTTTTTTCTCCTTTTATCTGCAATCAGCTTACAAGCCTTATGCAGATGGGATCTTTGTGTAAGATTAGTTCAATCTCTTACGTTCAAAACAATTAATAAAAAAAAACAATTTCATGCACTGCAAATCTGTTTGTAGTGTGTCCTTGAGACACAAAAGCCTCCTCTAGCACTTTCCATTTATCTCTTTCTTTTGCCATAGTGTAAAGTAATATGAAATATTACAGTCTAAATAACACTCACCATTCAATAATAGGACCTACATCTTTCACAGGCACAGATTCATCATCAATTTCAACTGAATCAGAACATATTGACTTCAAATACCCTGACACATAGATACGCACATCATTTTCAACGAGACCTCCATCAATAGGGCAAAGATGCCCCTGTTCATCAAAAATAGAAAAATTGGTTATATTGGTCTGTGGGCGTTCCATTATATCCCCATCATCACCTGAAAAAATATACAGTGTTGTCAGAAAATATATTGGTCTGTGGGCATTCCATTATATCCCCATCATCACCTGATAAAATATACAGTGTTGTCAGAAAAAGACTAAACTATTTGATAAACTTTGTTCAGTTTTCACTACCATTCCTTCAGAAAGGTTTAGAACCATATCAGAAACTTGATGACTACTGACCTGATGCTAGAACAAGTTTCTCATTGGTCAACGCAATATACTCTTCAACAGCATCCTGTGGGTGTCCTTGATAGTATATTATATCGGAATTGTTCAAAAATTGACCACAGATGTTACATTTTTCATTGTCATGAATCTGTTTTTTGTAGCTTCCTACTTCATTATTATTTTCAGTTTTACCAGTTTCTTTCTGTTCTTCAGTGGAACCATTTTGTTCTTGGTTTTGGACCATGTCATCCATTTCAGTTATATTCTGTCTTATAGTGTCTACTTTATCTTCATTTATACTGTCTTCTAATTTATTCATTTCTATGTCTTTTGGGGCAATTTCAACTGCTTTATTCCCTTCTTCATCTTTTGTGACAATTGCTTCTATTTGATTCACTCCCATGTCTGTTTTTCCATTCTCTGCTTCAAATTCCAAGTTTTCACTGCTATTATCCTTGGTTATGCTATCTATACTGTTTTCTTTAGATTCTTCATCCTCATATTTAAGCTTCTTCTAAAATAAGAATCAATGCAATACAAACAAATGTGTGATCAATATCTTTTTATTATTAAAACAATTCTGTAAAATGGTTAGGACTATTTAATATTGCAGTACTTAGAAAAAAAAACAGTTAAACAATTCCTCATAATGTTAACAATTCATATTTTTACTAGAGGATCAGTAGCATTACTTTACTTTAGATTTTACTATTATTGGTTTTAATTATCATTATTTAAAACTTACCGGTAATATAATTTCATTTCCATCTGGACTTCTATTCCTTTTAGACGCAAACATACTAGTTATTTTCAACTGATTTCCATTACGTGGCGACTGATTTCCATTGCGTGGTGACCTTCTCTTAGACCTGAAATTGAAATTAAACTTTCTGACAGAACATACAGGATTATCATTTTAAAATTTAGTCAAGTAATTTTAATTTTTTACAATTTCTTTTTGGCATGAATTTATTTCCCACCACCACGACATTAAATCCTTTTAATGAATGCAATTCCGTCACAATTGGGGTTAAGAGTAGGATGCTCAAGTAATGTTTTCTAAATCAACAATGTAAAGCTAGTCCTACAATTTCAACATATCAAGTTTGGTACCATTACTTACCTACTGCTTTGACAGCTGATGCCCTGACTATTTAATAATTGACCGGATAAAATATTAGTTGCTACTTGTCACTCATAAAGAAAATCTTTAACTAGTTTATTTATCCATACGAGTTTGTCTTACTAACTTATCAGTTAAGGTGGTGTCGTGTCATTGATCATAATTAATATAATTATGTACTTACATCTGAGGTGATTTCGGTTTGCCAAGAGATGAAACGCTTTCCTCAGCACCTTTTTGCAAGTTCTTAAGAGCACTACGACTTTGTACAGGCATGATTGGCAAATACCTATATTTCCATATGACAGAACTCGTAAATATTTTATAGGAAACAATAATTCATGGTTCTTATAATTAATTTATGGTAAATAGTCATGAAAAATAAAACTGAGTAAAAACGGCGCCAAACCAAACCTATTGATTGATTGACTTTGACAGTTGACTGCTGCTGACAATGACAGTTTGACTTTGACATTGACAGTCAGTTTTATTTTTTACTAGTTGTCAACTGCAATGCAAATCATGGGCTGTTTTCCGAGTTACGCTGTAATCGATTTGAGCATGCTAACGCCCGTACCGAATAATCCTGAGCACGATAACGATGTATTGTGAATCGTCATAGATGACGTCATGACATGCGCCACCTTTTTATTTACCTCATCATATGTACATACTTATTCATTGTAATAAAGATGAGTATGTTGCTTTGTTATGGAGGAGGAGCTCGTGGCTAAGTAAAAACAGCCGCACTGGTCGATCCATCAGGTTAAGCTACGCTTGCCGGGGTTGGTCAGTGGATGGGTGACCATCTTTACATACCGAGAATCCTCCGTGCCTCGGAAAGCACGTTAAGCCGTTGTTCCCGGCTGTCATTCGTGGATCTTTGACAGTCGTTACGAGTCGTCAGAAGCCCGAAAGTCTGACACCAGTCTTACCAAGGGGTATCATATTACCCAGTTACTGGGTTGTGGAGGTCAGATAGGCAGTCGCTCCATGTAAAATACTGGTATTCAGCTGCATCCGGTTAGACTGGAAGCCGACCCCAACATAGTTGGGAAAAGGCTAGGCAGAGAGATGTTGCTTTGTTATGGATGGAAGCTTTGTGCTGCTATTTATGTCATGATAACTGTCTGGAGGTGTAAGATCCATCTTGGTATCATCAGTTTCATGCTGCTGCGGTATCCCAAAATATACAATATGTTAACTAACAGAGGGCGTTCCCGTTAACCCGCAATAGTATAGGGTCCACAAAAAAACTATACTATTGCGGGTTAACGGAAACGCCCTCTGTTAGTTCACATATTGTCTATTTAAATTAGCAGACGTGTGTGCAGCTTTCTACCGACTGTACTTTGACTGACGAATTGAATAAAACTGACGAATCGACGAAAACTGTCAAACAGTGGAAACTGTCGACTTAACGAAACTGTCTAATCGACAAAACTGACGAATCAGTGAAACTGACTAATCAACGAAACTGGCGAATTAAATAAACTGACGACTGAGGGAAACTGACCAGTGATACGCGGACTCGTAAATACCTGCTGACCAAATCCGCTTTTCGGCCCCTAAGTGAAGCTCCTCGGTTCTTCGGTTCAGCTTTTAACTGAGGTACAGTCCACGTTGAATTTATAGTTAATTAAATTATCAAGAAACTCATGCTAGTTCCTGTTTTAATTATTTTAAACCCGAAAAACATTGAGAGATCAAAATGACAGTGCGATGTTATGGGCAATGCGTTAGCAGCGCCACCTGTTCATAGCTTTGCGATTTCTTCCCCATTAACAACTTATATTTTCAATACAAAAAAAATGTATTGAGCTAATGCTTATATTTCCGGAACGGAGAAAATAACCGTTATATCCTTGAACACGGTGATGTAACTATTTATTTATTATTTTTGACATACGGCATATAACGACCTAATCTGAAAAAATCAATTACATAAAAAAATCAGAAATAAAGATTTACTTCACCATTTCTAGGGTTGTTATCGATTAGATTTTTTTTCCAAAGTACGATTGGGAACATCCCTAAGTAGTCTGACAATCTGTCATGTCGATGTCACTGCCAGTGTCAATGTCAAAGATTGAGTGGAGTAGGCTGGCTTGTTGTCAGTACCTATTCGATTTGAAAAGTTATATTTAGCAGGCATTAAAAATTAAGTAATAAAGAGCCCAACAATATCAAAGAAAACGTTGGTATTAACTTCGTTTATTGGGTTGCCTAAACTGTTACGGTACTTGCGGTTGATGAATTTATTTTCCGAGTATAATAAAATGATATTTTACCCTTTAATAAGACACCTAGTTTTAACCAAATCCAAGTTTCTAAGGTTTAGTTCAACTGTACTTGTGCCGGATATTGATATAAATTATTATTGTAATGCTGACAATTTATTAGAAATTGAGAATAATATTAAAATAAGAAAAGGTGTTGGTGATGTGAATCGTGTAATGAATAAGTTTAAAATATTTAAAACAACTGCAGTAGCAGATGCTTCATATCCAATTATACGGGACAGTTTGTACAAAGAACTTAGTTGTTTACCTAATAAAACACATCCTTCTGTTGTGGAAACTGTAGACCCACAAGTTGTACAAGAAATAAACCAGAAAAGAGATTTCCAAACACATGCACCTCTAGAATTCAGTGAAATAACGAGACGCCTAAATTTAGTGAGAACGGATAAATTAGGACACACATGTGGTCACAAGAGCTATTACTTCATGGGAGAACTTGCAGAGCTAGAAGAAGCATTAATTAAATACACTGTTAACAAACTCCTTCAAGAAAAGTTTCAGCTGGTCTCAGTGCCAGATATTTTGCCTAGTCAAGTTTTGGAGAGTTGTGGTATGACAGTTAACAGTGATCGAACACAGGTAACTATTGCTTTGAAATATGTTTAGTTATGAATATAAAACATAGTTTGTTGCAGTATGAAGAGGAGCTCGTGGCTAAGTAACAACAGCCGCACTGGTCGATACATCAGGTTAAGCTACGCTTGCCGGGATTGGTCAGTGGATGGGTGACCAACTTTACATACCGAGAATCCTCCGTGCCTCGGAAAGCACGTTAAGGCGTTGGTCCCGGCGGTCATTCGTGGATCTTTGACAGTCGTTACGAGTCGTCAGAAGCCCGAAAGTCTGACACCAGTCTTACCAAGGGGTATCGTATTACCCAGTTACTGGGTTATGGAGGTCAGATAGGCAGTCGCTCCATGTAAAATACTGGTATTCAGCTGCATCCGGTTAGACTGGAAGCCGACCCCAACATAGTTGGGAAAAGGCTAGGCAGATTTTTTGTTGCAGTATGAAATGGCAAGAACAACTTTATTTTAATAAAACAATAGATTGTTTTCAATACCACAAAACAAATGGTACATGCTCTATGTTCATATGAAAATAAGATTAAAGTATTTTTTTTTACTATATTTAGATATATTCCTTGGACCCAGTGCACCATGGTCCAGATTTATACCTGTCAGGAACAGCAGAAATGTCCCTAGCAGGGCTGTTGATGAATACACACCACACAGAAGAAGACTTGCCAATGAAATTGGCTGCAGTGAGCAGATGCTTTAGGGCAGAAACTTCTAATGTTATTGAAGAGAGAGGAATATATAGGTAAGAGACAATTTTCCTGTAATAACGAAATAAAGTTGTTTTTTTGGGCTATACTGTTCCTGTCTATATATACAGGGCATCCCACGGATATGCCACATGGAGGGAAAGTACCTTGAATATAGATGGAACATTTTACTGAAAGAAGACATTATTTGAATTTAAAAAAACAATTTAAACTGCATTCATACATATTTAAATAATTACATGGTTGAACCGGGAATCGAACCCGTTACATGAGAAAAATAATCATCTTGTAGCTTTATCATTCCGATCATAAGGATTATTTTTTGCTAAATAACATAGTGTCAAAAATAAATGGAAGACCATGAATTTTAACATTTTTAATACAAAATTAATCAATTTATCAAATGCTCAAAATGAGTCCCTTTCTGTTGAATACAAATTCACACTCTTTTGATTATTTAAATTTCACATCAAATGTTAAAATTCATGGTCTTCCTTTTATTTTTGACACTATGTTATTTAGCAAAAAATAATCCTTATGATGAAGCCTTTCAATCGGTTTGATAAAGCTACAGGGTGATTATTTTAGTCAAGTGCCTAGTTTTTTTTTTTACATTTCTTTAGCATTAACTAAATAATATTGTGAACTTGTTACTAAACTTTTTTCATTAACCCACAGAGTACATCAATTTACCAAAGTAGAAATGTTTGTAGTTACTACTCCAAGTCAGTCAGAAAGAATGCTTGAATATTTGAGAACCATGCAGGAAGAATTGTTTTCACCCTTAGGATTTAATATGAAAATACTTGACATGCCACCACATGAACTAGGTGCTCCTGCTTATAGGTATGTATCTTAGACGAACTAGTCGCGAATGGCTAAAGAGCAAAATTGTTATGGAAACTGTGGCGGCATCTACATCACTACATACGAAATACGTATCAAAAACCTGACGCCACATAAATCCTGCGTCGCTTACTTAGAGTTTACCACGTGAACAACATAAATATACTATAACTTCCCTAACACCAATAGTTGGGCACTTTACGCCCTGGCCGGAGGCTTTACGTTAGTCGCTTAAGGCATCCACAGGACAGTCCGGTTAAGTAGTTACGTTCCTCAGAGATCAACTAAAAGACACCATACAAAAATATGATAAAAACTGGGCAGCTGCTCGCCAGACACGACACCCGTCTGGTCGTTGGATCCTCCCTTTTCTATAGAGGATGAGTGAACTGTACACCCTGTTCCTCATACCTCTAACTCTAAATAAAGGGTCATGCCATAATCATCATGATTGCAAGATGACTTGGCATCATTTTAATGTGATAAAAATAATTTCAGCTGCACTTTATTTTACAGGAAGTATGATATAGAAGCATGGATGCCAGGTCGTAAAAACTACGGTGAAATATCAAGCTGCAGCAACTGCACAGATTATCAATCAAGACGACTGCATATCAAATATATTCACAATGGTGAAACAAGCTACGCTCACACATTAAATGGCACCGCTTGTGCTGTACCAAGAATGTTGATAGCTTTACTAGAAACACATCAAGATCCCAAAGGGAAAATTCACATACCTGAAGTACTACAACCCTACATGAACGGAAAAAAGTATATTGCAAAAAATAATTTGGTCCCAGAACTAAAACTAATGAAAATAAAGAGATAAGATAATAAATTCAATCAGTTATTTATTTTATATCAAACAGATTAGAGCTATAGGCTCCTGTATTATATTATAATGTACTTTAACATAAGGTATCTACAAACTGCATAATCAAGTAAGCTAAGTTTGCGTAAGCTGCATTTTCGCCCTAGTGCAATAAGAGCCTCCACCTGTAACAATACACATTACTGGTATTCCCTAGCTAGATATTCAACCTTACAACTAACAATGAACCTTGCTCCCTGGCTTGGCTTTTGAACAATACCATTGTGTTGGTAACATGTTCGTATCATGAGGTTATTATAATTTTTAAACTATCATAACATCAATAAGAAAAACAATCAGATGTGGACATTCACAGACTATTTGTTTATCAAGCTACTTCATCGTTTGTAGACACCTTGAATGTTGATTACCTATATTAGGTTTCAATGTTTTATTTTATTTTAATCCCTTCTGTTGCTTGGAAAGCTTTTTCATTTTAGATTTAAATAAGTTAATATCAACTTTTGTATCTGAGGGGTCATTAGGAGCAGTCGCTTTCTCTTCAGGAGGCATAAAGTCCTTTTGTCTCTGTTCGTGCTTGGCACGTTTAACTTGTGCTTGCTTTTCTTCTTTTTCATGTCGATTCTTGGCCTTCTTCTGTTCATCTTTGAGGAAGTATTCTCCAGTAGCCAGTTCACGGTCAATTTTACTCTCTTGTTGTGGTGGTGGGAATGGTGTGTAAGGTTTCTTTTCAACTTTCTTTTTAGGTTGTTTCCTTGGAACATTTTTACTTTTGAATGTTGGTAGAAATCTATCCCAACTCTCGTTTTTTAGTCTTGAGTCTTTCATGAGTTCTCTTTTGATCATTAAACTTTTGATATTGTACATTGGATGAATATTTTTCATTGTGTCTTCAACAATTCGCCTCACTTGCACCAGACCTTTGTATGGTCCTACGGCTGAAACTGTGTTTCCTTGCACTAAAACATAACATTCAGTTAATAGTTCTATAGATTTGAGAGTTACTCCATTAGGTCCAATCAAACGTTGCCGTCTCTTTAAAAATGTCTCTTTTTTGCGAACAAATGAATTGATCTTTATGATGTCACAACCTATTTCATCTTCTAGAACTCGCACGGCTTGTTCAAACGGGACGCTTCGAGACAACAATTTCATCAAATCTCTGGCTTTAATTATAATGTAAGGATCCCATGTTTTTCTTGTTGTTTTCACGGTTATACTGCCTTCGATTAGGTCAAGTTCGGCGACGATGAAGTGTTCTTTCAGTACCTTTTGCACTAGCGGCCAGCATTCCTTTAAGTACTGTTCTCTGTACTTTGGAAACAGGGTTGCAAACTTACTTTCTTCTAAAAGGCCATGTGGATTATCTTCGGGCGTAAATTTCGGTATTTTCATAGCCCAAGCATTATCGACAGGACCTATGTCCTGATTGTATTCATCAGGATCTTGGCTTAGCATTATTAACAGATTCTAAAACGAATTTAAAATTACAATCCACCACAGTAATCTAAATTCCATGTACTGTTCCTGTCCTGTTCAATCAAACATGCGGATGCTGGTTAGGCAACTTTGTCTTGACATTGACAATTAAGTCGACTGACGGTTGACACACGCTTACATATTTTCTATCTCAATATGTTTTAACGTCGATTTTGATTGCCATATTAATTATTGTACATGACTGGGTTGTATAGTAATGGGCTTAGGGTTGCCAGGCGTCCGGCTTTTTACTATCGTAGCCGGCCAAATATACACAAGTCCTGTCCGGGTTTTGTTAGGCTTTTGGTCAACCCCGCTCCGCCAAAAGATGCCTGATTATTGATTGTTTTAATTAATTTCAATGTAATGAAAAAGGCTGATAATTGATTGTTTTATTTACTTTCAACGGAAAGAATTTACAAATTACTTTAGTAAGAACAAAATGTGATTCATAATGTAGAGAATAGTAAATAAGTCTCGTAAGAATAACAGTAATAAATACACAAATCAAAGTAAGTAGGTATAATTTTCTTTTAAAAACCAGTGTGTCAGGCTTTCAGGGCAAAAGGTCTGGCTAATTATGAACCTGTGTCCGGCTTTTCTGTTTTTGGGCCTGGCAACCCAAAATGGACTGGAATCTGGAATATTCATGCTATGTATTATTGCGTAATAGCCCAAAAGTATACTTATAGTATACTTTCGAGAAGATGCTACTCTGTACACAATAATAGTATGGTAATGACCAAGCACGCTATCTAATCGCAAGCTGATGTATGTTTTAGTGCAAAGAACAGACAGCACGGTGTGACTGATGTGAGGCGCGAGAATATATTAAAATTATCGTTGCCAGACGTCCCGTATTTCAGGCATAATTTTAAACGTCTCGCCCGTCCGGACATAGGTTATACATATGCTCTACAGTGCGTTTATTATAACTTGTCCCGTTACGCGATTGGTAGCACTGTTCTGTAAGTCTTGAATTGTACAACAAATACAACGTACTTGTGTGAACAATAGTGAGCCTGTATTCTAATAAGGTTTTTGCTTTTCTATGTGTCACGTAACACCTCTTTACCGTTATTTGATAATTTGACTACCGTAAAGTCTACAACAATTTATATCTAGGGTAAAATATGGTCAAAACAATTTTCTTATTGTAAATGCCACATGTATTGAACCTGGCAACATTATTACCTTGTTAGCCTATGGCGGGGGTTTACCAATACGTGACGGTTGGCGACGTGCTTTCTGTCCTATTTTTAGAATAGTGATGTGACTGATGAATACGAAACTACTTGAGTTTTCGCATTTGTCTTTCGACATTCAAAACATAAATTAATTTGTTCTGTTGTAATTAAGTTACAATTATCATTATATACGTATAAACACCTAATACTCTTTTGCTTGTTTGATAAATAAGCCCATCCCCGACCAGTCACATAGATCTAAAGTAGATTTTAAAAATTACCTTTCAAGTCTTTATCCGAGATACCTGTCTTGATGAAATAAAATGATAAGAATTAGTGAATGAACTTTCGGTGTCATAATGTTTTCCGTTTCGGCATTGCTGGGATCGAAAAAAATATTTCGCAATCGGCATGTACTTCCCTAGTGAAACGCCTGGGACTGGATGTCATCGACTGACTAAGCAAGGCGCCATTGTGCTGTGGGTTGCGTGTGGTGCAAGCCGTGTAAGTTGCCTGCAACCCTCATCCTTGGACGGCTTGAGCAGACGACTCAGCCCTTTGGACCTTTATCGGGAACGTGTAAGTGTAAGTAGTTTTATTATTATATTTTTGCAACCATCAAGTTAAAAGTTCTACATGAGACCAATCGGTAGTTATCTTTGTACTCGTATTGTGTGTTTATTTATTGCATTTATACTACGTACGGGTACTCTTAAAAATATTTTTGTTCTAATAAAATTTATTAGTCAACCTTGTGGTTAGTGTAGGTGTAGGTACAATTAAGTACTTAGGAATCCTTTGTGCTTTGAAGCTTCTAGAAGCTAACAACGTGAGGTTTTGTTACAATATGCGCCTATTGTTTTGCTCGTGCTTATGTCGTCGGGTCAGAAGTCAACTCGCCAATCTGTCAATGTCAAATTGTTGAGGAGGATGATTTTAATAAAAATAATGTTGCCGTAAATCAGGTATTTCTACAAATCAATTCATGTTAATGAATTTGAATAATATTATTGACATTCTTTAAATACAGTAAAACAAAATAATGTCATTATCACCGGTTATGAAGATATCGCAGATTGATTAGTTGTCTATGGCAATGGAATAAGAGTTACTGATTGTGTGCACTATGAAAGTTGCCAATGTGGTAGTTTGCACAGAGTACTTTTAATACTGTAGTTTGGCAAGTAGATTGTTGTGTGCCAAATGACACTTTATTAAAATCAATGATTTAAACTAGCTTAACTGCAGGTATTATCTATTTTATTATCTATTCATTCTGAAATATATGTAGGTAGATGGTAATAAAAATGAAAGCCTGTGCATGTTAAATTAATAATTATAATATAACTAAGCGTTATGCTTAAAATTAAATTTAAAAGACCAAAAGAAAGTAACTTAATCGCTATTCACCCAAGCTATTCACTGTCTTCATTTATATCGGGTTCTGGGAGGCAGTCTCTTGTAGTATCAGAACAAGGAAGATCTTTGTAATAATTGTGATACATTCTTGGTATCTGATGGTCTGTGCACAATTTTAAAAGATCTTAAATTATAGACAGCTAACTTTCGTACATAGAAAAATGGGCCACTTGCTCCTTTAGGTGTATTTAGTACTGCTTCTAAGTCAAAGTTGAACGAAAGAACTGTTTCATTATTTTGTGCTTCCAGCTTGTCTTCATCTCTGCATTTACGTGCTTCATCTTTTCTTGATAAATGCAGTGTCTGATCCTCAGCTTTCTTGGCTTTTTCTTCATCATTCATTCCTTTATATGCTAAACAGTGCTTACACAAATCTTTTTTCGGTTTGTGAAAACTAAGTTTATATTCTCTGAAAATCTTGCGATATTTTTCAAAGGATACCACTTTCACTGCTTTAATTGCACATAGTTTTTTAAATTCATTGTACATTATTGTTATATTGAGAGTTGAATCTAAATATTTCATCGTAGTATCACGTCTACAGTAATGCGATTCGACAGAAGGAAAGGAAAGTATGTGGTCCCTAAGAAAGTTTTCTTCATCTGGTGTTAATTTATTTGGAGGTGTCTTTTTGCCTCTTTCGTCTGGTTGTAATAGGCCGTGATCATTTACTTTTTTTAAAGCTCCTTTTACAAACCCGCCAGTAATATTGAGAGTACCTAAAAAGAACTCTCGACACACGACTTTCCTTTCTTCACCAATAGTTAATGTATAAGCTAGGGTAAAATTCCGCCTGGAAGGACCGTTGGTGGTGTTTCGATTTTTTTTATTCTTAGTCACATGTTTTACTACAAAATGACGCTGTTCCATAAGATTTGACATGTTTCGAAATTGAGTATAGATTTTTTCTCTCTCACTTTGAGGGACTTCCGAAATACACTTGTGTTTAGGAGTACTTGAACATTTTGCTGGTTTTATTGGTCTGGCTTGTATTATTTTTCCTTTCCTTGTTTCATATGATTCACCTTTTAGACGTTTACTTTTTTCTATATTTATTTTCCATGTGTTACGGTCCCTTACTTTTCTCTTTTTCGTATTATTTTGACCATCGTTCTGCTCGTCTGTATTTTCTACATCATATTCTTCAATTGTTAATATAGACGGTGATTCATTAACTACTTGTCTAGTTTCAGATGTTTTTTTACGACTACGTTTCTCTACTCTATCTGTTATATCTTCATCCGACATACTATCACTTGAATCATTGTTATTTTGTTCTAAATAATTAGGGTCTTGGACGGAATCATCACTATCAAGGTGTTCATTAGTCAAAATGTTAAAGCCTTTACGCGTTTCCTGTGACATTTGTGGTAAAGGGGAAGATGCTGGTGAAAGGGGCGAAATATTATTTTCAGTCATTTGAAATATTAAGGGAGTTAGTGGTGAAAAGGCTGGTGCTTCTATGCTTATTTCTCCAATTTCGTGTGTAGTTTTGTGTGGTAGGGGTGAAATGCTCTTCTCAGGCATTTGAAATATTGAGGGAGTTAGTGGTGAAAAGGCTGGAGCTTCTATGCTTGTTTCTCCAAGTTCGTGAGTAGTTTCGTGTGGTAAGGATGGAATGTTCTTCTCATTCATTAGTAAAAATAACGGAGTTAGTGGTGAAACGGCTGGAACTTCTACGCTTGTTTCTCCGATTTCGCGTGTAGTTTTGTGTGTTAAGGGTGGTATAGTAGGTGTTGTTTCTTTCGTTTCTTTAGCAAACTTCTGATCTGTGAAAATTTTTAATGTTCTTAGTATTCACCTAGGACAATAACGTACTGCTGGGGAGTTTGTTGCGCCACTTCTTCTACCCAGCTAAAGCACTAGGAAGTGGTGAGGGGCGCGCGTTTTGTGGGACTGTCTTATGTAATTATGTCGTTCGAAAAGTGCTAATTCTCACCCTAAATTGAATAAATGAATTTTGATTTTGTACCACTTTGCAAAATTCGTTTCTCGACACAGTGGTATTGGTGAAGCTTTATCAGTTAGGCATTACCAAAATTGTATTAAGTAGGCTAGCTGTACCCGCAGAATCACTCGTACTAGCCTTCCAAAAAGTGACACCATCACCAAAATTTTCTATGAAGAAGCAGTGCAAAGTGCAAAAATTATATTTGAAACAAATATAATAATAATAATATCAGCCTGTTATTGTCCCTCTGCAAGGCAAAGGCCTCTTCTCATACAGAGAAGGCACGAGCATTGATCACCACGCTTGCTCAAGACGGGTTGGCGATTGCAGACTTATATTAACTACAAGTCCAGGTTTCCTCACGGTGTTTTTCCTTCGCCGATGTCAGTAATGTCCAAGATAAACTCAGAAAGTACATATGAATTGAAAAAGTCACATTGGTACTTGCTCGGATTTCAACCCACAACCTCGTACATGAGAGGCGAGGCCTTAACCACTGGGTCATCATGACATCATTGAAACAAATACTTGAACAATATTTAATTTTTTAAATACAGCAGTTTAGGCTGTTTATTGTTAGTCAGCTAAATGGAAATGATATTTTTTAATAGTAGTCTGGTTTAAAAACAAAAAAAATACCTGTATGTGAGTCGCCTGAACCACAGTTAAATTCTGGACTAGCTGTAGGTGTATTTTCTATTATATCTGTAAAGCAATAAAAGCAGAACCAAGCTACAGATTAAACCCCGAAGTTAGTATTCGATAAGCACCTTCATGCGTTTTAGTTAAATTCATGTAACACTTCAAAGAATAAATAAAGCCCACCATAACCTCACCCTCGTAGTGCAACAACACTATTTAGAAACGAAATAAGTAACTTTAACAAAGATACTTGTTGAAAAACTGAATTTTATAGGTTATAAAACATTCATCATACCTGTATTATCACTTTCATCGCCGGAACTGTTAATAACACCAGCGTTTTTAAGAATTTGACGCACACGATTTCTTTGAAGCATCTTGTCTAATATTCACATTAAAGAACTTTTAGCAAGTTGACAGAAAACCGCCCGATCCCACCGGCACAACCATAGATTATACATTTGGGCAAATCTTTAAAAAAAAACGTTATTTATGGTTTGCACGACTTGTACATACAGCAGTTAGTGTTAACGAATGTGCTGGGTAAATAAAAATAATATTTATGTTATTCATAAAATGACGATACGACAAAAAATGTTAAACTATTTTTTTTTTATTATTATTTCTGGTCCAAGGTAATGTGTAAAATCTGCCAATTACCTCGTCCTTATTGTAGCTTCATATTATTATTGGACCATCATATTTTAATAACTTTTGGAACCAAGGTAATGAATGTGTTCTATTTGCCACTTACAACTATTTGAGCGTACAGTGCTTTTCAAGATTTAGGTACTTTTTGAACTAAGGTGAAATATTTAATCTGCCACTTAGGTCAGATAAGCATTGTGAGTTTTGTTTTTATCGTACATTGCACTAAAGTAAAGTATTGAATCTGCCACTTTAGCCAGTTAAGCATTGTGGCTTTAGTTTTGTATGTTACATTGCACTAAAGTAAAGTATTGAATCTGCCACTTTGGCCAGTTACGCATTGTGGCTTTTGTTTTGTATGTTACATTGCACTAAAGTAAAGTATTGAATCTGCCACTTTGGCCAGTTACGCATTGTGGCTTTTGTTTTGTATGTTACATTGCACTAAAGTAAAGTATTCAATCTGCCACTTTGGCCAGTTACGCATTGTGGCTTTTGTTTTGTAGGTTATATTGCACTAAAGTAAAGTATTCAACCTACCACTTTGGCCAGTTACGCATTGTGGCTTTTGTTTTATAGGTTATATTGCACTAAAGTAAAGTATTCAATCTACCACTTTGGCTAGTTTTGCATTGTCGCGCAAATCACATTGATTAGTTTACCTCAGTAGACATTGTATTTTTTGCAGTTAAGCAGATAAAAATTTGTCTGTATCTTCTGTATTTGAAATGCCACAGATACAATATTTTACACAGTATTGTGTCGCCAAAAAATTAAAATTTCCATGTATTAAGTCAAAACTGCCAAAATTTCACATTGGTTAGTTGACTATTGTACCGACGATGTATACCTACATAAGTCATCCTGAAATTTTTTTACTCATTAGATACCTATTTAGAGGTACTTGCCTAATAGTGTGGTAGCCGATGTTCGAGCCGTTTGTGTAGGCAATCAACTGTTTAATTAAGTTTGTTTGAAAAGCAGTACCTAACCTGATTGTTTATTTATTTATTTAAACTTTTCACACTCAAAAAAGTACAAAGGCGGACTTAATGCCTTAGGCATTCTCTACCAGTCAACCAAGGGTGGTGAAGAGATTAGATGGCAGGTGCTCTATATGAGAGGAACAAGGATAAATTAAAAAAAAGTATTCTAATTCATTATAACTAAAATTGGTACAACGGTACAAACTACATACACATACATACATATTTACTATAATATATACCTATATTATATATATATATATACATATATACGAATTCAAGGGAGAGAGGTGTTGAGATGACTCTACTCTATTTATTTTGAAAATAACTCCACAATTTCCGCTTTAATGCATACCGACTGGTGGCCGTCCTGATATCAAGAGGAAGCGCATTCCAAAGAAGAATGGACTGGATATGAAAGGAAGAATGAACAAAGTCAGAAGTATGAGAAGGACAGAGTAGGAGAAGATTGTTAGAAGAACGCAGATTCTTAGTGTGTGAAGAACATAGATATTGGAAGTGAGACACAAGATAAGAAGGAGGAGTGGGAGAGTTGAGAAGGGAGAAAAGCGTGGTTAAAGCGCGCAAACTTCTCCTTTGGCGAATGGACATCCATTTGAGCTCAGACCTATAGCTAGACACATGGTCATATTTTCTAAGGTTGAAAATGAACCGGATACAGTTGTTGAGCAGTCTGTCGAGCTTATCCAGCAAAACCGCATTCAAGTCAAAGTAGCACACGTCACCATAGTCTACGATAGGGAAAATCAAAGTCTGCACAAGCATAGTCTTCGTCTTAGCAGGCAAAAAGTATAGTGTGTGTGTGTGTGTGTGTAGTGTAGTGTGTGTGTGTGTGTGTGTGTAGTTTGTATTTGTACTTTGGTAAATTAATACCTATGATAAAGAAGTAAGTACCTGTGTCATACATAACGATAAGATGTCCCACGATGCAACGTTCGATTATACTCATTAAACATAAGTAGGTATTTATAATAGGTACTACTTAATATGTTGGGAGGTATGTTATGTATTACTAAAGACTGACAAGTTCGTAGTACTTTATCTTATCACAAACCCTTTAGAGTGAGTGTTATAAATTTATAACTTATAAAACCACACCCGAATCCTGCAAAATTTGAGGCTTGTATTATTTGTACGTATTTTTTATTTTATTTATCAACGTTTCGTGACGTCATTCTTTGAAAGGGAAGTGTATTTTATCTAATCTAAAACAAAGTCCCATAGTTATAAATGTTATAATCGCATATTTTGTAAAAACGTATAATATATTTTGTAGTGAGGCTACCACAGCACAGGGCACAGGATAACCTACAGCAGTAGGTTAACTTAAGTGCATCATTGCCGTAACCACCCTCCCTTTACCTAGACCTGATATGGTAAATTTAAACCAATACATATTATAGAGTAAAGTGACTTTGATTTCTTTTTGTATGTTTCTTTCTTTGTTTGTAATGAATAAACTCAAAAACTACTGGACCGATTTAAAAATTCTTTCACCAGTAGAATGCTATATTATGACTGAGTAACATAGGCTATAATTTATATATACAATACATATATATCACGCGGGCGAAGCCGCTGGCGGAAGTTAGTTATTAATACTTTTAATCATTTACACAGTAAAATTAAGAAGATTTGTGTTGTATTTCAGGTAAAATTGAAAAATGGAGGACGATGGCCCCGAACCAGGTAAGCAATTATCGATATCAAATCCTTCGGCTCCATTGTACTTCAACAACCGCGCGTGCGAAGCTTCACAATTTTATAGCGTGTAGATCTTATCATGTAAAACACTTTCCCAAAATTTCACACCGCGCTAATGCCTAGTTTTTGAGAAAAAAAAATCCTAAAGTTTCAGAAATGTTAAATAATTTACGTATATTGACGTAATAAAATTTACATTTTGCCACAGATAATGTAAGAGTTTCACTCCTAGGTTGTTCCATTTTACGTTCAGACAAAGTGACAGCGGATTCATATAGTATTTTGTCTTTAAATTGTAAGTTTTTTAGTTTCATTCATTTTTAAATTGCTGCTACCGCAATGAACTTAAATATGATGTCAATAATATAGTTAATTAAAGTCTATCGTACTCCTATTTGCAACGACGATTGATTGACACCATGGCGTCCCCGAAGTCACCGTCATCTCCCGATCCCGAAGTGTTAAGTGTCGTGCAAGTGTAAAAAGGCAATGAGAACTTAGGATGTAAGAGCCATTCAAGTGAATGGCTGAATGGCGGGGTCTGTTCGCTCGCTACGCTCGCTCACTAGACCCCCTCATCCCCTTCGAACCTAACCTGTCCAAGCCGGGGTGCCCCAAGTCCCGACACGACTTAGGATGCAAGAGCGAGCGAAGCGAGCTCGGGACTTGGGGCACCCCGACACGGACAGGTTAGGTTAGAAGAGGATGGCGGGGTCTTTAGACCCCGCCATCCCCTTCGTGGTTTTCTTTTTTTTAAGCCACCTTACTAAGAAAATCTTGATAATGTCCTTGACCTCAGGGCTTGTTACAAGGTAATATTCCAAGATTTGAGCATATTTTGGTTTGACCTTGACTTTTGGGATACCTTGAAGATGTAATTGACCTTAGTATTGCTTGGAAACATATTTAGACCATCCTTAATACTCCCACTATCCCACCAATCCCGAAAGAAACATTTTTTTTCTCGGCACCTGTGGTTTTGCGCACTTAGGGGTTTCAATAATACACTAAAAAGGTTCTATTCTACCCAAAAAAAAATACCTACTATAAAAAAGCGCCAGGTGTTAAAGTGTAGTGGTTCCAATCCTTCAATTATTTAGGTGATGTTTTTATCAAATAATTCAAAGATATGTTATCATTTCGTTGCATGACTAGACTATGCAGCTTAACGATATGACGACGTTTCGATGATCAAAGCATTATAATTATTCGTACCACTTTCGGATACCTAAAAAGTATAAACATAAATAGGTATTACTAACTGCTGCTCGCGGCTTTGCTCGTGTGGACCATTTCTTTTACTAACAATAAAAGTAGCCTAAGTAAGTTACTCCTTATAACATCAGCTATCTGCCAGTGAAAATCCCGTCAAAATCGGTCCAGCTGTTTCGGAGATTAGCTGGAATAAACAGACACATAGACAATTTTCTCATACGCATTTAGTAAAAAGCTGTTATTTTGACCGATTCGATTCGCGTCGATGTCCCTGCCACCCTGACCCACAAATAAATAAAACTGAAGTGTCGGTTTGTCGGTCATCGACAAACCGACACTTCAGTTTTATTTATTTGTGGCAGGGACACCGACGCGAAGCCTGTTACCATGGATTCAGTACATGAGTCTGAACCCCCCTGCGTTGAAATTTTTGGTAAACGATTAAGATAAAATAAACCGAATCCATGTTAACAGTTTTCCCGTCTAAATCCCTGCCGCCCTGTAGAAGTAGAACACTGCGTAAGTACGGTCAGCAATGGGCACGCCACAATTGCGGCGATAAGTCCCCTCTTTGAAGAGTGGCTTGAGAGGCGCCATGGCGTTCTCACCTTCCGCCTGACGCAGGTCCTCACCGGACACGGTTGTTTCGGGAGGTTCCTGTTCCGCATAAGGCGGGAGGAAACGTCCGGGTGTCACCACTGTGTGGGTCGCCCGGAGGACACGGTGGAGCATAAGGTGGAGGTCTGCCCGGCTTAGGCGGAGCACTGCCGTGTCCTCACGGAGGCGATCTCTCGCGTCCGGCCCTGGTTCAGGCCATGGTTCGGAACGAGAGTGAATGGGAGGCCGTCACCTGCGAAGCAGTTATGCTCGCGAAGGACGAGGCGGAGCGCGCGAGGGAGATGCAAGATGCGCGCCCTCGAGCCCCTAGTCGCTGCAGGAGACGCCCCGGGCGTCGGGAGTCGCGAGCCGACTTCCGACCACCGTAGGCGCGGGCTTGCGGGCGGTGAGCAATGGGTAGCTCGCCGTCCGATAAGGACCAGGGGCCTTACTCCCGAAAACGATTCGATTTTGATTTGGTTTTCGATTCGAACTCGCTTCTGATCCGAACTCGATTTAAACCCTTACTCCCGAACCAAGATCGACATAACGTTCGAATCTTATCAGCGTCGTTACTCGTATCCGGTGGATTACGTCACTGCCAAATGCTATAAGTTTTTGGTTAGTAATTGAATGTTTTAACTTCTCTATCACTTTCCCACGTAAAAAACGATAGTCCTTTATTTACACATAACAAACAAAAACTTTTGAAAAAACATATGATTTTTTATAATTTTTGGGAAAAAATGTGTAACCGAACTGCTGTCAAGTGACAAATATTATACTGAGCAGTGTTGTTCATAAGTTTATTTTTGTGTCTGCTGCTATAAGAGTTAATTATTTAATTTAAATTCATATCTTCACAAGCTCGCCAACAGACAAAACAAAAATGGGAAGAGGTCGCAATATTATTAAATTCCTTGGGTGCAACAAAATAGGTACTCTAGTCATGGGCAAAAGTAAGTTAAACACAGTTGAGATAACGTAAATATTTATGCTATCCGAATGAATGGTAATGGTGAACTGTCTTGTTTGGTTAAAACATACATATAATTTGAAATGTCACTTCGTCTGGTTGGTTTCTTCTTGTATGGTGTTAAATCGTCTACCAATACATCAAACAACTCCTTCGACAAAAGAATTTCTCCGAAATTCTTCCGAATCCATTTCCATACCCGGGTGATCACTACATAGTATAAAACAAAGTCGCTTTCTCTGTCCCTATGTCCCTTTGTATGCTTAAATCTTTGAAACTACGCAACGGATTTTGATGCGGTTTTTTTAAATAGATAGAGTGATTCAAGAGGCAGGTTTATATGTATAATAACATCCATTAAATAGTGGAGAAGTACTGTTATTTTTGAGGTTTCTAATGTGATGTCGTAAATAGTTACATTTTTTTCCGCTTACATTGCAAACGCAGGCTGAACCCTACGAGTTTTATCAAAATAATGTACTAAGTATTGTACACATTGAAAAGGTCTACAGAAAAGTCCGTGATGGTATATGTCTATCTCTTATGGATAACCCACAATAACTTTTTTTTGTCATTTACTTTTTACGACAAATAATGGCTAATTTTCGAAGCGATTTTAACCAATACAGCATTAATCCTTAACCAATTAAATATCTTGAATACATTGTTCATTTAATATAGATCTATATGGCCCTTTACACCGTATGATTTAAGTGAATATTTTCGAAGATATTACAGATTTAAAAATTGCGGGACGTAGCGTTTGCGGCGGTACCGGCCGGCCGCCCGGTGCGGCAAGACCGTGCCTATACTACTAACTCAGATTTAACTAACAGTGCCGAATACACAAGAGAAACATCATACGATCAAACGAGACTTTTACAAAATATAGCTCAAGATGAGCCACGATTAAACATCGATCAGAAAAAAGTACCTATTCACTGCATTACTATCAACAATTGATAACAATGAAGGGAAATTGTTTTTCCTTGATGCCCCAGGAGGTACAGGAAAAACATTTTTAATCAATCTGCTTTAAAAAAAAGTGACATCTATCGGAAAAATTGCGTTAGCTGTTGCGTCATCCGGCATTGCCGCTACGCTTTTGGATGGAGGCCGAACCGCACACTCCACATTCAAGCTCCCGCTGAAAATCGCCACCGATGATAATAACAGCGTCTGTAGTGTTTCTAAACAGAGCAATACAGGAAAATTGATGCGTGACTGCTCATTAATAGTCTGGGACGAAGCTACCATGTCAAACAAGACGTCTGTGGAAGCACTGGATAGGACAATGCGCGATTTGCGCAACAAAAATTCACCTATGGGTGGATGTACAATTCTGTTCTCAGGAGATTTCCGTCCGATCCTACCAGTTGTGACTCGAGGAACACGTGCTGACGAAATAAATGCTTGCCTAAAAAGATCCAACCTTTGGCCACATGTCAATAAATTAGAGCTTAAAACTAATATGAGGGTTTCGTCATCTTCACGTGAGAACAGGCTATTTCCAGAGATGCTGCTAAAAGTTGGCAATGGAGAGTTAACACAAAGTGAGGGAAGGATTGACCTAGAAAACCTTTGCGTTTTGATAGACAACATCCAAGAGTTAGTCAACAATGTCTATCCTGACATTGATAACATAAGTTATAAGACAATATCTTGGTTTAAAGAAAGAGCGATTCTGTCACCAACTAACGAACAAGTAGATAAAGTAAATAACTTGATTCTTTCAAAGATTGATGCGCCAACGAAAATATACTACTTGGTCGATACTGTTCTCGATTTGGAAGAAGCTGTTCATTTTCCTACAGAATTTCTAAATTCTTTGAACCCGTCTGGACTCCCTCCTCACAAAATGGTGTTGAAAGTAGGTTGTCCTGTTATTTTATTAAGAAACCTGAATCCACCTAAACTTTGCAATGGCACGCGTTTGCTGGTAAAATCATTGAAAACTTTCATAATAGAGTGCACAATACTCACAGGATGTGGTACCGGAGAAGATGTATTGATTCCCCGAATCCCTCTGATACCATCGGATTTATCCTTCCAATTTAAACGTTTACAGTTTCCGGTAAAGACATCTTTTGCAATGACCATTAATAAATCGCAGGGTCAAACCTTCAACGTTGCAGGCTTAGATTTGAGCGTTGACTGTTTTTCACATGGACAACTGTATGTCGCTCTTTCAAGAGTGACCTCCAGAGAAAACATGTTTGTATTGTCTAATGACAAGAAAGCTGTGAACGTTGTTTATAAAGACATTCTGTAATATGTTGTAAAAATAAAATAAATAGTTAAAAATGTAAAAAGTAAATAAGTAAAAATGTAGTGTATGAATTTAGATATTCCAAAGATAGCAGGAAATCTTCATGGTATAGGGAAAGGGGTATTGTTTTACTCCAAATTTAACGCGTGCGGGCCACGGGCAGTAATGAATAAATCAAAACTACTGAATCGATTTTAATCACATAGGCTATATATTTTATACCCGTGCGAAGCCGGAGCGGGCCGCTATGTTTTTATATACAACGTTCACAGTTTTTCTGTAGTGTATTTAGTATCAGCATTGCACCCGTGCGAAGCCGGGGCGGGTCGCTAGTATAACTATAAATCCTTTGCATATTTCTTCTTACACATTGAAAAACAACGCAAGGCGAGCCATAATAATAATGAATTTGTAGAAATATAGCAGTAAATGACACTAAAAAACCTCACTCGATCTGAAAACAGTACCTTCTTTGCTATCGTGTAATTTGACGTTTAGCTTCGATCCAACAACTCGATAATCAACTGTCAGATGGCGTGTGGAGTACGTACTTTTCGATCCTAACGAATCTCTCGATCGAAATTAGTTTCGCTTTGAACCACCGCATGATCGTGCGCTAGTGTCGGATTCAAGAGTATGAATCGGTATTGAATTCGAATAGAATTCGATTGATTCAGAACTCGAAGCTGTCGGGAGTAAGGCCCCAGGCTCGGGTCGACAGCGCGTTGTGTTCCACGCGCGCCTCAAAGAGATGTCAGCACCAACTGACGGGGTCCGTAAGGACCAATGCCTGTTGGGGTTGCGGGTTTGTCCGAAAGGGATATCGCGGCCCCGGCACACAGGCAACGAAAGGAACACGGGTGGGTTTTAGTCAGTAAAAGTCTGACACACCATCCCGCTCCGCCCAGAGCGGGAAAAGTTATTTGATAATTTCCAACCCTCAAAAAAAAAAAAAAAAGGTCAGC
This sequence comes from Agrochola lota, assembly GCA_947364205.1. Taxonomy (NCBI): domain Eukaryota; kingdom Metazoa; phylum Arthropoda; class Insecta; order Lepidoptera; family Noctuidae; genus Agrochola; species Agrochola lota. Next base: position 9,055,059 of record OX376232.1, read on the forward strand.
AACGAAAACCGTGAAATAGCTTTAATTTTATGTTAATTTACGATCTATTTTACATTAACTAAGTGTTTTTTTAACGACTAAGAAAACCAATTATGTACTTAATTTCTTTTTAATGTTGTAGTTACATAGAATCCGTTTTTATACAACTATAAAAAGCAATTAGTAAATTTTGATGTTATTGTTTATTACGTTATAAAAAATTGTATGTACGAACGAGTCCTGTGAATGAGTGTTATTTATTTATATCCAAATTAGGTCGTCGTATCGCGGGCATGTTGAGAATGAGACGCATCGATTGATCGGTCTTGCTCGATGGCGGGACTTCCCCTACTAAAGTAGAGCCAGCAAAGCATAGATTATACATACAGTTATACCCTTGTAGTTATACCTTCTTTATACAGTTATACCCTTGCAATAAAAATAGCACATTGCCAAAATTTGCACCAGAAACGCTAAAGATTGTGTCATTGCAAGTTTACGGAAAATCAACATATCCAATGCACCTTAAACGATCTTTTTCCTACATTTGTCAATTGTTTTTAATGTTGTTATAATCAATGTCCAGTGATCGGAAAAAGGTGAGCTAAAGTTCAAAGAACATAGACCAAAAAAGTGGAGACTGCCTTACGACAAAAATATTTTTACGGGACTAATTGTTGGGGTTTCGGGACATCACTTAAGTACATTTAATATTAATGTTATTAATAGAGTTAACTAATTCATTTTCCTTTTTAACTGACTTCAAAATCTAGGAGAACATTCTCAAAAAACCAATGGATGCGTTTTCTATTGTTATTAATTCAACCATAACTTGCCGTCACTTTCTATCTTTTGTTTGTCACTGGTGAACAAAGACAAAAGGGTTAAGGGGTAGAGGGGTGTTTCGCATTCCCAGCGTCGCGTCGTCTTCGTGCGCGCATCACTCACCCTGTAGTTCCTCAAGTTGTGTACGCATATTTGTCTCGTATTTTTTTTGTTTTTACCTTTACCTTGTTAGTTATATAATTATTAAAGCTGGTATGTAAATTACATTTGCTTCCGCGCTTACTTACATCGTTCAAACGAAGATTACCTTTATTTTTTTGATACAATATAAATCGTGCATGCTCCGTTCCGGTTCCGGTTCCGTAGCCAAATTGCAAAAAACGGAACCCTTATGGATTCGTCATGTCTGTCTGTCCGTCCGTATTTCACAACCACTTTTTTCTGAAACTATAAGAACTATACTGTTGAAACTTGGTAAGTAGATGTTTTTTGTGAACCGCAAGATTTTCACACAAAAATAGAAAAAAAAAACAATACATTTTGGGGGTTACCCATACTTAGAACAGAAACTAAAAAAAAAAACACCTATACGTGTGGCTGTGGGGTATCTATGGATAGGTCTTCAAAAATGATATTGAGGTTTCTAATATAATTTTTTTCTTTACTGAATAGTTTGCGCGAGAGATACTTCCAAAGTGGTAAAATGTGTCCCCCCCTGTAACATCTAAAATAAGAGAATAATAAAACAAAAAAAATACATATATGATGTACATTACCATGTAAACTTCCACCGAAAATTGGTTTGAACGAGATCTAGTAAGTAGTTTTTCAAATTCAAATTCAAATTCAAATTCAAAAGTCATTTATTCAAACTAGGCTGAGAATCAGCACTTTTCGAACGTCAAAATTACATAAGACAGTCCCCCAAAACGCCCACCCTTCACCACTTCCTAGTGCATTAGCTGGGAAGAAGAAGTGGCGCAACAAACTCCCCAGCAGCACAGCTGTCTGTTTAGTTAGAAGAACAAAAAAATAAGATTCTATATAATAGTATTCAAAATAATTTAGATAATTTAGATTACGCAACACAAAACATAATTTAAATTATTAGCCATATGTTAGCTAGCACACGCCAATATACCACACAACATCATCGAGAACTATACTCAGGCAGAAATAAAAACTAAACGTAAACAGAACTTATCTAAATAAAAGCCTCCAGGCATAAAGGGCGTGCCCGCTTACATATAGTTGTAACTGGAAGTTATAAATGATAAACTAGGACCATCGAGATAAAATAAATAAAACAAACAGTTAATTACTAATAACAATAACTAATATGATCAATTGTCGAGGTCACTAGCTAACCACATATTGCAATACAACTCATTAGAAAAAACATTGTAATGAGTAGATTATGTCAACAATAAATTGAAATAAAATTAAAAATAGCTTGACTTATAAAGTCGAATAAAAAAATAAAAAAAAATACAATTATATAAACTCATATAACTTGTCAGTAGGTAATCTGGAGAAAGAACATAAACATTGTCTTGAGTTAATCACAGCGACCAACTATTCTTATCATTTAAGTAGTCGTTTATAGAATAGTATGCCTTTGAACAAAGCTTGGATTTTACTTTCGTTTTAAACGCATCAAAAGGCAAATCTAGCAAAGAAGAGGGTAGCTTGTTATAAAAGGTTATACCAAGCCCAACAAATGAGTTATGAACCTTATGAAGCCGGTGAAAGGGAGCTCGTAGTTTGTCCTTATTTCTAGTGTTAACATTGTGAAAATCACTGTTTTTAGTGTATAAGTGTATATTTTGCCTAATATATAAGATGTTGGCGAAGATGAATTGGGACGCCACCGTGAGGATACCAATATCTTTGAAAAAATCTCTCAGAGAAACTCTGAGAGATTTTGATTTTTTTTCTTTTTCTTTTATACGTCGTAATAGTAAACCGCAATTTACCTTTCATTCAATCAAATCAAATATAAAAATACAAAAAAAACATTTAATTTCATAAAAACATAAACCTTATGCATATACCGTGAACCATTATTTTCTTGCTGCTACGAAACCCGTCATGGGCGAGTCCGACTCGCCCTTGGCCGCTTTTTTCAAACAAAAACAGGAAATGTATTCGATAATTGTTTTACTTTATTAATTTTAGTTGTATTTGTTCCGTCCGAAACCCCGGACATTAGTCCCGAAAAAATATTTTGTCGTAAGGCGTCTCCACTTTGTCTCTGTTGTTTTTAGAACTAGGTATTTTAGCTCACCTATTTCCGATCACTGAATTAATCACTTTCAAAATGTCTGTCTCTGACATTTACAAGCTACTTACACACATTCATCTAGGTTCATGGTCTTCACATTATCTGACCAAGATTATATCTGACTAGCTTTCGCCCGCGGCTTCGCCCGCGTGGAAGTCGGAAATTATCCCACGGGAACGTACTCCCGGGATAAAAAGTACCTTATAAATGTTAATCCAGGTTATAAACTATCTGTGTGTCAAATTTCATCTTAATCCGTTCAGCCGTTTTCACGTAATTGAGTAACAAACATATAAACTTTCACATTTATAATATTTATTTATTTTTTATAATAATATTATACAGGGTGGCAGAACATCGACGCGAAAACTGATACCATGGATTTCAGTGCCTACATGATTCAGAACCAAAAATAAAAACAAATTTTTCGTAGGTTATTAATAAAGAATCTGCTGTTTCATAGAAAAGTGCAATACCTACGCGGTCACAATGTATGGAACAGCAGATTTTTTTTAATAACGTACGAAATTTTTTAAGGGTGTTCAGAATCATGTTAACCATGTAAAGGCTTGTGCAGACCAGCGGGACTTGTCGCGCGACGTGAATCGAACAATACAATTTCTAAGAAAACTTCACAGTATAACAATAACCGGTGTCGCGTCGCGCTGGTCTGCACAAGCCTTAACAGTTTTCGCGTCGATATCCCTGCCAGCCTGTATATCATTATAGTAGGATTGTCTTTAAGAAACTGTGATATCTGAGTTTGCTTCGGACTTTCGGCTTTTCTGCTAGTTAAAAAAATATGATGACGTAAAAGTGTTTGTACAAACCTACTTACAGAAATAAAATCATTTATCCTATCAAAAACACAAACATACCCCCACACACCTATACACAAAATTATTCAAGTAAAAAACTAGCACCCTTAGCGACCCTCTCTTTCGCTCGGTCGCTCAAACACGTGATAGGGTTACAAAAAATGAACGATCACTAGGAAGGCTGATACTTGTCTTAGTATTAAAGTATGCACAATACCTATGTGAGCAGTATAAAAACTGACGATATTCGTGAGCCGGTTCAGGTGCTATAGCCAATTTAACATGTAAAAATATTAAGTACTAAATGATATGACTGTTAGCATTAGAAAGCTGTAAATTGGCATGGGTATACACATATTAATCACGCCGACAAAGTGGTAAAATCAAAACAGGAAAAAAAAAGGTACCTACACGTAAAGTGGGGATGTTTTTTTTTCTCGTCTGTCGGTGTGGCGTGTCGTTGGAAAGGTCGTTCAAAATTATTAGTAGTGTTAGGGCCGATTTTTCAATTCTCAGTTAAATCGTTGAATAGTTATCTAGCGTATACAACTATCAGGCGAATAAATATTTTGAATTTTTCAATCGTATAATAACTGAAGAATAGTTATCCGTGGTCTTTCTTAACCAACTTCACACTATCATGTGCAAGCGAGGTGCACAGATACAGTATTCAACGTGTTAGACAAGAATAGAAACAAAACGTATGTTGGACATTTTGACGAGATTTCTTAGCTTTTGTTTAGATCCACAGATGGTCAGCAATAATGGCGACCTTTTTTTTTGTTATTTTTTGTACCCATCTTGATAGAAGTGGGTATGTGTTTAGCTAAAAAGGATCAGTAACAAACAAATTTTCTGTGTGTTAACGATGTTTTCGACTTTGTACTAAAAGTTGAGCCTAGTGGTTTTAAATTGTTAAAATCATGTCGCCCCGAGTAAGTAAAGTGATATTTAAAGATATTGAAAAAAAACTATCGTCATTTGAATAAAAAACATCAATTTTTTCATCAACACAAGAGCACGAAAACACGCTTATGCAAAGCAAATTAAAACCCCAAACAAAACAAATGTTAAAACATTATTTATTCCCTAGAATAACGTACTAACTGAGGCTTGAAGGGACAGTTAACTTTATTGCTCAGTTACGGGCTTTAACCGTCCGATACTGACTATCAGACTGTTGAAAAATCCAGAATCACGCTATCTATGGAATAAACGCTATTCGATTCTTTATCTGAGGATTTAAAAATCGGCCCTTAGTGTTGTTGTTCCCTTCCAGCTAAATAAATGGTTATATACCTATATATATGAAAAAAATCATAGCAGTAGTATATATAACAAAGTTAAAATGAAAACTATCCGCGTTCATTAATTCATTAATTTTTTTCTCTCTTCAAGCATTATCACTTGTCACATTTTAATCATAACATGAATAAGCAAGATTACGTACGCGCGCACTTAGGACTAAACTATACCTTTGTTTTATCGTAATATTGAATCATGTTTTGTGTTTCGGAGATATGAACTGGCCAGTTTTGATGGCGCCGTACTTTTTCCTTTGGGGCTTTTTGAAATCTCGCGTTTATCAACATAAACCACAAACCTTGCAAGTCTTGAAAGCCAACATTGAACAAGAAATCACCAAATTGGAGCCTGATTAATTCAAATTGCCGTAAAACGAACTCAAATGTGCATCAACTCATAAGGTGATCATTTGATCGATAAAATTGTTTGACTAACTTAACGTCATCAATTTTACACCTTTAAATAATCTTTCCGTGAATACAGGGTCAAGTGTTTTTCATTTTCTACAAAATGGCAGCCTAATCACATTATGACATTACTTTTTGCTTCACTTAACTCGGCTCAATTAATGTTAGTAAAGTTGTTAACTCAATGACAATCCTTTTGCAAAATATAATACATATTAAGATACCGAATGCAATGGTTATTTATTTCACATTTATACACCGCTAAATTATAGAACTTTTCGCGGTATACATTTTAACATACTAACAGCGAGGACAGACATTCACATAGGATGCGCGGATGTATTTGAGTAAAGATTCGGAACAACGTTTTTTCTAAAACATCACAGAAAGGCGTGTTAGGGTTAAAGGGGACATCAAAGGAAATACCGATCTAAGGATTTCAATAATACGTTTATTATCCTTTTCTTTGTATATCTATTGGACTGTGTGTTTTATTATCTTATATTACGTGAGACGTGTGAGCCACCACAAGACTAAAAGAATAGTACAGCCACTATGAGAAAGTAAGGATTTCAGTGGCTCGGATAGAAAATAATTTGTGAGTTAGAATGAAAAAGACTATAGTGTTGAAGCAGGATCGATTTGTTTTTGCTATACTCCAACAAGGTAATCTACATTTTAGCTGCAGTTTATATCAATTCTCCAATAATGTTACTTTATAATCGTGACTTTGTCGAATTATTTAGAACGATAAAAAAATAAAAAAACATATGCCAGTTTATTGTTTGACATGGTCTCATGAATACTCTAGAGTTATGACTATTATGAGATATCAAAAGGTTCTGTAGTTGGTGGCTATTCTTAAGTATTGTTTATTTCAGGACCCTCCTGGAGGAACCACAATGAAAATCGAATTAGAATGAACACTACAAATTCTCGGCGATTCTCCGATGAAAATCATGTAACGAACCGCGGCCGATTAACATCTTTCAACATGCAAAGACAAACTAACCTAAGTCGACAAAATTTTCATGCAGAAAACAGACCTATGAGACAAACTAGCCAAAGTCGAAAAAAAAATCATCAACAAAACAGCGCGATGAGACAAAATAGCCAAAATCGGCAACATTTTAACGAAGGAGACAGACCGATGAGACAAAATAGCCAAAATCGGCAACATTTTAACGAAGGAAACAGACCGATGAGACAAAATAGCCAAAATCGGCAACATTTTAACGAAGGAAACAGACCGATGAGACAAAATAGCCAAAATCGGCAACATTTTAATGAAGAAAACAGACCGATGAGACAAAATAGCCAAAATCGACAAAATTTTCATGCAGAACAACACAGCAACAGACTGAGGAGATATGATAGTGGTATGTATTTAATTGCTCACTTATTTTTTTTTTTCATAATAGGTTATTGAATGAAAATGGCTTTTGTAGATCCAGCGATGCAACAAAATCCTGATATACCATATCAAAATAACGAACCATTTCGCGGACGTGGTGGTATGAGAGGAGGCAGAGGAAACAACATGAGGTCAGGCCGTGAAAATGAAAGAATTAGGTTCATTGGATTTAGAACCCTACAAGAAATAGCACAAGCGGAAGAAAAAGAAGTGCTTCAGAAAGTAAATGAAAAACGAGACGGGTTTATGAATGTTGTAAATTCACCCAACAAAGACAAACTCGATTATTATGTGTTACTCATCGGAATATTGTCGAAAATAAGTCAATCGCCTTTTGTAGAATTGAAATCGAAATTGATTTTAGATGTTTGCAATTCTGAGTTTATTAATAACTTGCGGAATTATTTAATGGATCTGCCTTATACAGATAACAAGTATTCAAATAGTTTATATTGGAATAATCAAAATGAATTTTGGAAAAACTTTATAACATTTTGCGAGGATATAGTTGATACATCTCCATCTATAGCTCTTAAGAGATGTAGGGCGCTTATAGACAGCGTAACGAAGACGTGTCTGAGTTGTTTGAACGATGAGCATAATTTCGTTTTATCTGATGCGAATGCCTTGAAATTAGAAGAAATACGTCAGAAGATGGCATCATATGTCGACAAATATCAGGTATGTAAGTTTAACTTAATTATCTTATACAGAAATATACCTACCTAGTTAATAGTCGAAAACATATCGGTCCACTGGGTGTTGTAAGTGGCAACCCATCCCAGGCATTTTTTGAGAATTTTATTGACGTGCAGTGAACGATACGTACCTACCTACCGCTACCTGCATAACATCGACCGACAGCAAGTTTGCTGAATAACCATAACTTTGTCTTTTTATCACATAGCAGCCGGAGGGGAACCCAATAAGAGTAGACTTTCAGGACCCGCAAATGCAACAGCCCCCAGAAAACTTTCGTAAGCTTAGTGTAGTGCCAACTAAAGAGGACTTAATGGGATCCACGCCGTTCCTGCGACCTAACATTGTCGAGGGGGGCTACAATGATGTGGAGCACTACTTGGACGTGCAGTTCAGGCTGCTCCGAGAAGATTGCTTTGGACCATTCAGAGATGGCTTAAGTGAGTATAGATTTATTAATATTGTAAAGCACCACCACCAATTATATAGACCTATATTCACATATGTTACTTATAGGTACTATAGACACTACGTATATATTGTCTACGATACCGGGACGATATGGCTACATGAAATAAGAGTTTCATACTAGCTCGGTTTTTTTTGATGGGGTGTCAGCCCCTGGGCTGTAAAAGCCCAGGGGCTGACTCCCCATCAAATAAAAAACCATATTCCTTTAACTTATTTTAAAATACAAATTGTCGGACTGTTAAAATGCTATTTTCTTAACAGCCTGTACAATGTAAGGTTGCTTATTGCATAAAATCTTACAGTACCTAGTAGTGTAAGGTAACCTACATAATTATATCTAGCTCAATTTTTTTTTTTCAGATCAATATTTGAGAGATCCTAATAAAAAGAAATACGACCACGTTCGGTAAGTTCGTTACAAATTATGATGTCAAAATTATGTAATTAAATTATTGTTACTGGAGTTCCTGGAGCGTTAAAAACATGAAAACCTCGGATTTCTGTTACCGTGAATAAAATTTAAACATTTTAAATGGACAGTGTAGCTAATAATATATATACAAAAAAGTTTACCTATTAAAATTTTGTGATCTTGATTAGAAAAAAGAAATCGTACAATAGGGATGATGCCTGGGTAAAAAAAATAAAATTCTAATTAGTCCGTCAGTCAGATAATAAAAAAATATTAGACACGTATTTTTTGCTTTATCATATTAATAAAAAAATACTCAGATGAAACGCATTTTAGGTTGGGGAGTGGGGGTCGCTACGTCACTAGTATGTATAAAATCTACATACTCGTGACGTCATGGCACATTTTACCTCAATGTATCGCCGTATCGTGTCTTTAGATTACGTAATAATAATATTACCAGCCTGTTACTGTCCCACTGCAGGGCAAAGGCCGCTTCTCATACAGAGAAGGCACGAGCATTGATCACCACGCTTGCTCAAGACGTGTTGATGATTTCAGACTTATATTAACTATATAAGTCCAGGTTTCCTCCCGATGTTTTCCTTCACCGATGTCAGTAATGTCCAAGATAAACTCCGAAAGTACATATGAATGGAAAAATTATTAAAAAATACGTGTCCATAATTTTTTATAATCTCAAAGACGGACTAAAAAAAATTTTTTTGTCATCATCCCTATTCAAGTAGGTAGTACATATTAGGCTGTAGAATAGTTTTGTATATCAAAATTAAATTAACCTATTTATTTATATGAGATAGTAATCGAGAAAAAGAAGTTAATTAAGGACAATTAAATAAAGAACAAAATCGAATTATTTGAATTATAGGTGGAGGATTGAAACAAATATTTCTAGCTAACGTCCTCAATTATTAAGATAGAGAAATAAAACAGTTATCAAAAGAAGCGATATTAAAAGGGCTTACAATACTGCATTTTTTTTTAATTTAAATTTTATTTTAGTAAATGCAATGCCTTTTTTTTACCGTTACTTTTCTCAATGAATCTTAGAACTTCTCAAAAACGAAAAGAGATAACTAAAAAAATTAAAAAGAAATCCTGGAGAATTTAAAAGGCTTTAAAATGATACCATTCTGGTTTCGATAAGATTATAACTAAGGGTAGATGTTTACACCTTTCAAAGACACCTTTTTGTTAATTGGTATATCTTTTACAAAATAAAACATGTGTGCAATTCACACGTGGTAGAAGTGAAACCTTAAAAAATTTAGGCCCAAGCAAACTCCCACTATGCCTTGGTAAACACGAGTGGAGGGGGTACGAAGCAGAGCACAAAGCGAACCACTAATATAAGTAACACTGTATAATGCTTCCTATCTCATTTTCTTCCAAGTTAAAATCTTATGAATTTATGTGTTTGTCTCTTTTTACTGTCGCGTTTTCGTTTCATCGACTTTCAAATCACAACGATGCTAAAGAAGTTTTCACTTAATAAAAGTGGTGGCCCAGTGTTAACGGCTGTGCCTTACGAGTCGTAGGTCGGTCGAACCCTGGCAGGCGCTTTACTTTGTGTAAAGTATTTCATCACTTCTGCTCTCAAAATGGTGAAGGAAAACATCGTGAAGAGGCCTGCATATCCTGAAACCAAAACTTCGAAGACATGTGACATCTACCAACCCGCACTAGGCCCGCGTTGTTAATTATGGCCCAATCCCTCTCACAGAGTCTCACAGAGAGGTCTGTGTCCCACTGCTTGCACAGGCCACAGCCTTTGAACAACATTATAGCCTGATTATGCTTATATTATAAACGTTACTTAAATATAAATTATGATTCAACGTAGGTACACTTCAATACTTAACCATACATTTTGACGTAACATCTCTTAACTTTAAGCAACGTTTATAAATAAAACCCTTCATTTCTAAACTAATCATTTCTCTTTTTAGGATATTCCATAATGTAAGATTTCTCTGTCCTTATGTTGACAACTTGAAAGTCGGAGCTATCGCACAAATCGATATGAAAACCAACAAGAATTTCCATAAAATTAATTGGGCACACAACAAGAGATTTCTTTTCGGTTCTTTAGTGTTATTCACAAAAGACCATTGTACCAGTTTCATGGCAGCTACGATTCTACACCGCGATGCGAATCTACTGTCGACTGGCAAGGTGGGTAGTGGCTTGGGACAGTGGTCGGCAAACTCATTAGTCAATAGAGCCAAATATCAATCCTATAACGACTAAGACTTCTTATGAGAGCCAATCCTTTCTGTACGTCCAAACTGTCTCAATACACTTTTCTTAATCCTTAAAACTCCCATCATCTTCCACAACGCTTCCTGAAATTAGCTTGCTAAGAAGTAGGATGCCTTCATCATCATCATATCGTCTGATAATAATATGATAAAGGCACCTTACTTATTGAAAAACTTTGAAAGGTACAAATAAATGATAAATTGTCGATGTCTTGATGAATTTTTGGTAAAATTCTTACAACTTAAAACCTTTGAAATATAGTTTGAATTTTGAATAAAACTTGATATCTGGCTTAATGACCGAAATCCTGACCCCCGCGCCTATCTACGCTCGCACTCATTGACATTTGTGCAGAGCCGTCCTCTATAGCGCAAAGAGCCGCGGTTTGCCGACCGCTGGCTTAGAATAATAAAGCTCTGTGGTAGAAGCTACCTACTAGGTAGGCAGCTGTTGTCGTTTTTTTTCTGCGATAGGGATACATTGCAGCATTATGCTACCTATTTTTACAATGCAGCACAGCCACTTGAATAGGCTATAACGGTGTGGTCACAGTTCGTTGCTGTTTATTAGCATATGTTGGCATCTTGCGCAGCTGCATTTTAAGTACCTATATATTTTTCATTTCTCATACAGTTCTGAAAGTAGTGTTTGTTTAAAAACATATTTTGGTCTTAGTCATATTTCAGTTTAATGACGATCCTTTTTTATTTATTCTGTAATTTAATCTATCATCCTACTATGTAGGCCACCTTATTTCACAGCAAATATTGTAATAGGGCAATCGACTTTGGACGCTGCATGCGAACAAGATAATACAGGAATAGTAGTTGTTATACAAGGGTCGAAAGGAATCAATTCCCATACGAGGTATTTACAGCGAACTAACCTCAATAATCAAACAAAATATCAAGTGACAGTGAGAATGACAATGCAATGCTTACGGCACTTTAGCCGGGTCAAGGCAGCGCCACTATTAAGCCGCAAATAGCGGCACTCTATACACTTAAGAAAAATATCGACTAAAATAAAAATAAATGCTGCGATCTTGTGAGTGTATAAACAGCCAGTCTGCATTTAAAAAATGCGGACAGACAGACAGACAGACGGACTTGGCGAAACTATATAGGTTCCTTGTTTACTACGGAACCCTAAAAAATCACAAATTGTTCTACCTTCTCTAAATAGGTAGGTACTATTCATGTTATTATTATCAATAAATATTTGAGATAAACTAATATTTTTTACTTTCCATACATTCGAAATGAAAAGTAGAGTGTTTAACCGAGAGAGTCCCGCAAAAGCGTCGCGCGGCGTAATTTGACTCGGGCTGACCCCGCTCACAAAAAACGCTGGCGTTCCGATCCTTATCGCGTCTATTTACATTTTGTAAACAGATTCCGGTGCTTGAACAGTAGGGCCACTCATGATAATAAGAATAAAGGCTTGTGCAGACCAGCGGGACTTGTCGCGCGACGCGACACGAACAATACAATTTCTAAGAAAACTTCACAGTATAACAATAACCGGTGTCGCGTCGCGCGACAAGTCGCGCTGGTCTGCACAAGCCTTTACACTCATAACCGCATGTTAGAATTATAAACAACCTCATTTAAAATTTAAACGACTTGACATACGACTTGTTGCTGTATTATGTTGATTTTTGGCAAAAGTAATGAATCAATTTACGTAAAATTTTGGTAATAATATCATGAATACACATATAATCGAATAAGATTCCCATTATATTCCAACTCAGACTTCATAGTGCGCGGCTATAGTTTCGAACAGCGTAGTTCTACTCAATTTTTTTTGAAAAATTGATAATAATAAATGAATACGCCTCGAATGCATGAAATAATTAATTAGAATTCGTTTTTGCATAGATAATCTATACATATAAAATGCTTTGTCCTGAATGACTGACTGACGGATCAACGCACAGCCTAAACCGCTGATCGTAGAGACCTGAAACTTGGAGGGTGTGTTCTTTGTATGACGTAGGCATCCGAAAAGATAGGATTTTTCAAAATTGTACCCCTAAGAGGGTGAAAAAGGCGGGCAAAGTTTGTATGGGACAATGTGATTCCTTAGTCCAACCTACTTCAAATTTTGCATAAACATTCTTTAACAGAATTAATGGAAGACCTGTTTCGTATTTTTTTGAAATTCATCCCCTAACGGGGTTAAATAGGGGTAGAAAGTTATTTTGGGAGTGATGTGCTCCGAAGTTGATATCAATACTCCTTAGTGCTTTTGATTTAAATATTTTATTTTGACACATGTTTGAAAAGTCCATCCGATTTTTAACAATAGGCTTGGTGCTTGCAATGCAAATACTCTTTAAAATTGGAATGTCTCGAAAGTGACCGTACTATACTCGTATATACATTTTAGTACCGCATTTGAAGGTTTCTAAGCTTTACAGAGGTCTGTATTTATTCCTAGGATTCCCATAACACCATCAGCATCAACATCCATCTATCATCATCATCATGTGAGATTTGTTTAATTGTAAGAAAAATGTAATTTATAAAATAAATAAAAATAATAATAAATATCAAATTAGCCCTTCGAATTCAAGAAAGTGCAGTTTCCCATCAAAGTATGCTTCGCAATGACTATAAATAAAGCTCAAGGTCAAACGCTTAAGGTATCGGGAGTAGACTTGAGGGAAAGCTGCTTCTCCCACGGCCAGTTTTATGTGGCATGCTCCAGAGTAAGCGCACAGAGTAGCCTGGTGATTCTAGCACCCAAAAGAAAAACAAAAAATATTGTTTACAAAGAAATACTGCGGTGCCTAGGTGTAGTATATCGATTTCGTTGTAAAAAGATAATCCACCCGTGTAACTTTCGCCGAGCTTCGTGTGCATAAAATATGGCATTTCTTTTTAACGGGTTTATTTGTCCTTTATATCCTTACACTATAATAAAGATTGTTATATTTTATAATTATCCAAACATTTTAACATCATAATTTATACGAGTATGTTTTAACAAAATTAATAACGTAAAAAACCAATAAAAATCCTATTAGAACCATTTTCGACTTCTACGCGGACGAAGTCGCGGGCAAAAGCTAGTCACCGTATAGACACAAATTCATTGAAAAAGAGTCAACAATCAGATTTATATGGTGCTTTGTTTACATCGAATTTTTTTTTTTTTTTTTTTTTTTTTTTTTTTTTTTTAAACGTTGCCCCACACTAAGAATTTCTTCTTGTATCGTGGGTGCGTTTACAAACATAGAAACTCACATACACTAACACCCAGACCCAGAACAACTAATTGCAGATCATACAAATATTTGTTCCGTGCGGGGATCGAACCCGCGACACATTGCGCAGCAGTCGATCGCTCAGCCACTGCGCCAACCGTGTCGTCAAATTAAGTAGTAAGTAAGTGTAGTGGCTCGAAAACCATTTTTACTATGTATATTGTTTCATGCAAACGATTACCAAAAAAGTTGCACATTACACTACTACGTGATTTTTCATGTACTTACCTTTTTTTTTTGAGGATGGGAAATCTTCAAATGACTTCTCCCGCTCTGGGCGGAGCGAGAGGGCGTGTCAGACTTTTACTGACTAAAACCCACCCGTGTGCCGGGGCCGCGATATCCCTTTCGGATTCATGTACCTACTTACCAAAGTTTTACTCGAAAAATCCATCACAATCACCTCACAATAAATAAACACAAACACAGTCACGACTAGCCGTCATTATTTGACAATGTCAAACATTACGTCTTTCAATTATTTTTTGACAGTTTTGGACTCGTGATTTTTGGCATTATTTATTTTCTATGGCTTACAAATATTATTGCCAGAGCTGGAAAAATCGACTAATCGATTTAATTGCATAGTCGATGCAAAAATAATATAACTGTGTCGCCGTGAACCGACACCCGGAGGGGTCGGCGGGGCTTGACGAAGGCGCACGGAAACCGACCCCCGTTTGTGCCTGTAGGACTTTAAAACCCGGGTTAGAGTCATCAAATCCTACTCGGAATATAGTCTAAATACCTCTTAGGGGAATTGATTCCTTTCGACCCTTGTATAACAATCTAGTATTCCTGTACTGTCTTGTTCGCATGCAGAGTCCAAAGTCGATTTTTCTGTAATAATATCTGCTGTGAAATTATCAATTTATTAGGTCCATCATCCTATGTAGGCCACATAGGATGATGGATTAAATTACAAAATAAATAAAAAAGGATAGTCATTAAACTGAAATATGACTAAGACCAAAATAGCGTGTGCCATGCAACATGCCACCTACTTATGTACCTATTTTTCTAAGCTATAACGTATTGATTCACGATTAACGTGTGTATAACTATAATTATGTATTAGTGGCGGACTAACAGGGGGGTGGAAGGGGCGGCCCGCCCCGGGCCTCTTGTCTTGGGGGGCTCCCAAATGCCTCCGCGTTCCCCTGATTATGGGGTCAACTCGAACAAATTATAATTAGTCTTGAAGAAAATTCAGTAGATGGCAGAATAGGTAGCAATTATCAAATTAACAATCATTAAAAGCGTTAAACGGCAGATTATGGCTGAATACTAAGGCCCGAGTTCACACACTACAACGTAATCATTGGTTACGTAACCGTTCTGTTAGAATTAAACAGTTGTTTAAACAAACCGCGTTTTTTTCGTGTTCACCATTTATTTCTAACCAACGGTTTAATAACCAAGCGTTTTTTAATTGAGTCGAAAATAACCGAATGATCGAATGGTTTATCAATATTTTGTGAATGTAGAATGTCAACGTCAATCAATTTTCATTGTCTAACTCACAGAGGACATTTTTAAATAGGTTATAGACGTCACTCGAGTCATTTTACGGGATGAAGATATGGCGTATGGCGCCATCTGGTGCTTTGTGCAAGGTACTTTGGCACGTAGACCTTTTTTTTTTTTTTTTAATGTTGCTCTTAAAAATTGAATAAAATGAAGTAGTTATTACAAAAAATTGTTTTTATTTTTTAAATCTTTTGGTACAGTATCTATGTGCTAATTAAATTAATTTAAATTTCATCATTGCGTCGTGTTTTGAATATACGGGGAGTGCGCAAAATTCTTTCTGTACCTTCAAAATCAGAACCTTGCATTTTGTTTTTGGAAATAAATACAAATATTTTTTATTTGAGGTAGGTTGAGTACAGATGTTGTAATTATTAAAGAACGCTATGTCTAGCCGAAATCGGCGTACAAATATTATTTTGGTACAAACATGCTGATTATAATAAATTATCAAACAATTATCAGTCATTATTAAACAATTCTAATTAAAATTTTCGACACAATAAAAACATTCCAATAAAATATATAATAATAATAAATTCTAGTATGAATTGTCAAATCAATAAATTATAATAATAAAAAAAGGTTAATGTGTCAGTAAGGTATTGGTTCATCTAAAAAAGTGATGCACAATGCAAAACTTCACATCTGGAAGCATAAACCAATGGTTAAACCGAGTTGGCTATCTCGTTTAAGATAACCGTCTGATAACCGTACTTAATCAATTTTTAGTGCTTGGTGAACAGTAAAATATTGTTAAACAGCCGTTTATGGTTAAAACAGATGTTTAAAATTTTAGCATCTTTTGGTGAACTCTGGTCTAAAGCTCCGGCGTGTTTTTTTCCGACATCTCCAACAATCATTGTCATAGATTTTTCTAAGTATGCAAACATGTAAGAATGTACGATTCTAGCCACGATTTCAATTGCAAATTGACTGACTAGTAATAAGTAATCAACAACAACTTATTCTAAGCTAAACACGTTTTAGAGAAAAACCCAGAGGCGGCTTTACCTACGGTGCAGGGAGTGCCGCGCACACGGGCGCAGGGTCTTAGGGGGCGCCGAGCGCTGCTCGCGAAAACTTTTAAATCAAATTCCAAACAAGACTAAAACATATTCTGTAAAAAGGCAGTTTGTAGTTGGAGGCCCTACGCTAAATATAAACGTAGGATGTTAACATTTCAAGCTCGCTTCGCTCGCTCTTGCAACCTAATGTTCTTTTTTATTAGAATTCTCTGCGTAAATCGACAATGTATTTCCTATTTATATATGGATGGTCAAAAGAAAAATTAACTTATCCGGGACGGGGTGTAAAATTTTCGAGCTCGCTTCGCTCTTGCATACTACATTTTCAGAATATTCTGTATAGGTCAACAAAGTAATTCCTGCTTCTGTATAGATGTTTTAAAAGATTTTTTTTACATTGCAGAGTGTAAAATTTATCGAGCTCGCTACGCTCTTTCTACCATCCTATATTTTTCTGATTCTCTAGCTTTTCGGTCGTCGACAAAGTATCCTATAATTCTGTATCAATGGTCAACAGAAAACCTAACCTTCTCGAGGCAGTGTGCTAAAACGAGGGAGTCCCCTGCCTAGGAATGAACGTTTTTAATTTAGTTTTGCCGCCCCGGGCCCCCGACAGGCTTAGTCCGCCACTGACTGGGGAGCTTGTGGCTAAGTAATAACAGCCGCACGGTCGATAGGCAGATTGATTTTCAATTATGTATTTTTGTTACAAGAAGGTACCTAATCCTATATATACCAACTTACCTATGTTTTCAGATACCAGTTTCAGTAATTGACGAGGATTTAGATAATAGTATCTTTAACGAAGATACGTATACTATGATAGAAAGCGAAGTTTATTTTGAACCTTATTATCATGTTTTAAAAGCTCTACAAGAACCTTCTTTTCCGCAACATTTGGCTATGCAGCAATATATTGTCAAAGTCGATGTGAGTATAGATATATTTGCATGGTAGATAATACAGGACAGCTGGGTACCAATTACCCGGCTACCATCTTATTGGTACCTAGGTACTACATTTATCTTTGCCTTGTGTTTTCAGGCTGCCTCGACACATCCCGCTTATTTATCTGCTGATACAGAGTTGGTTATTTATAAGGATAACAAATTAAAAGAAGTAGAAGAAGTACGACTTTTATTGGATATTATAGATCTTGATGGTGGCAGTGACGAAGAACTGATGAACAGACACGAAGTAGATCTAAAATTCAAAGTTTTACAACCTGAGACATGGCCAACGGCAGACGAGCTAGGTTTTAACGAAAGTCAGTATGAGGCGTATCGTTTGGCACTCACGCACGAGTTTGCTGTTATACAGGGACCACCTGGCACGGGAAAAACTTTCATCGGCGTAAAAGTGGCAAAAACATTGTTACAGAATGTTAAATCAGAAGGACACTGCCTCATGCTGATCATATGTTACACAAATCATGCTTTGGATCAATTTCTTGAAGCAATATCTCATATTACTAAATCTATAGTGCGCATCGGGGGACAGTCTCGTAACAAAGCTATGGATCAGTTTAACTTATCAAACTTACGACGTCAGTCTCTTACGCCCTCTCTTAGGGCGACATATAGCTTTTTTATCGATCAAAAAAATCAGTTGAGAAATTCAATACAGGATCTTCAGCTGGCTTTGAAGACACTTGACATATTAAATAATGGGGTTTTTCGTTACCGCTTCCTTATGGAGGATGGTGGCGATGACGTTTTGGATACACAACATCTGGCGAATTATTACAAAAATATGGGAATTCAAGTAGTAGATCCTTTGGAATATTGGTTGTTTGAAGCTGTGCTGGGCTACAATTCAGAATACGAAAGAGATATTAGTGATATTCTGTTGGAGTATGATGTTTTGGTAAATAACGAAGATGGCGTTGATGACAAGAGAGCAGAAATGATTTTGGATGACGAAAAAGCATCACATGAACAAAGAGTTTTGAATGATTTAGTTAAAAATAAAGCATCGTTTTTATTATCTAATGCAAAGGCAGAAATCAGAAAGTTAGTCTCGTTTTATATAGTAAGTGGTAATTTTGACGAGAGATATCAGTTGCAAAAAGCGATACAGGAAATTGATGCTCGGATAAATTTATTCAATGTAAGTTTTACCTGCTTTTCTATCTATTTTTTTAGTATTCCGTATGTCACAGTCAATTTGCTCGGAATCTAAGGAACCAATCAGGGTAAGTAATATATGATATAATTACAAAATCTCAAATATTTATAAAATATAACAACTGAATTTATAATTTTATTTCATATGATCAGATAATATAATAAACGATTGATATATTTTTAAAATAACGAATTGTATATAAAACCTATTTAGTCTAATATGATAAAAATGTATGATATTTTTTATATAATTTCTTTCATAGTTAGAACCTGAGTAGATATACATTTGTAACTGATTACCACGTGCCAAGATCTCCACCTACCACCCGCTCGCCTTGGTGCGCTAATGGTCACTGTTCTAACCTAACCTAACCCTAATAATTCACCAATAATAGAGGGGATCTGGCGCTCGTCAGTCTTATCTCCAAAACTACTGAACCCAAAAAAAAAAGTATAAACTATAGTTTTATACTTATAAATTACATGAAAACTTGAAGTTTATGGTCTTAAAATAACATGGTAAATCTCCCAATATTGTGCGTACAAACTTACATTTGCAGTTATTCCAGCTGTTGTAACTGTTTGGGAGAATATGTTTTTCAACTACAATGTTACTTAAGTTTCTTCTTGAGATTAATTCATCCCAACTATGGAACCCTTCATTATGCGTGGTGCGACACGCACTTGGCAGGTTTTCTTCCATTAGTTCTACTATATTATTATTTACATAATGTTACGTGTGCGGTTGCCCAGTACCTATGGTGCATAATGAGACCTTTCGCATGTTTTAGGATATGGTGACTCATCAACATCGTGAAGTCCATCTACAAATACATGCTGATACAGATTTTTCGCTAATAACAGTGCAAGATAGATGGTGTTTGTATTTTATGTGGATACGTAACCAAATCAATGAAGTAAAGGAGGAAATTGCACGATTGCAGGTAGATACTTACCTACCTACTTTAACACTCCGCCAGGCTACCATACGTTTTGCGCTAAAGTTAACCCTCGCGGATGTTCACCGGGATTATGTTTGAAACCGTGTTATAAAACACTAAAACGAAGTAAAATTGTGTTTTCAGGGGTTCTTGTCACTATACGTAGTATCTCTGGGGGTATTTTCATGTAGTCTGCAAAGGAGTTAAGTAACCAGTCACGTATACTACAATATGTGCGTGACTGGTTACTTAACTCCTTTGCAGACCGTACAAGTGAGGTCGGGACATGAAATAATAAAAAATATAAAAATAAAGAAAAGTATAATTCCTCGCTCTGATCTCGAGAAGGGGTGTAACTTTTTTATTTTTAATGAATGTTTGTTTCCGTGAAAGTGGTTTCTCACCCCTGAAATCCTGATACAATTTTTTTTTTAAAATAAGTGCTTGGATTTTAAAACCAACGCATATTTACGCAGATTTTATTTTCACAGTTTCTAATGCTGTATTCGCTAAGAAAAACCTACATTTAAAATGAGCCCACCGCGAGGGCTCCCGACTTCCCATATGCGACTAGAGTGAGCCCTCCAGGAGGGCTCCCGGCACTGAACGTGTTAACTAATGAGCAAACTCAATATTATGTAAAGTTTTTAAGTAGGTAGTATTATGTAAATATTATTTAAATGTTTATTAGGGGCCGTTCTTTTATTACGTGAGACTATTTTTGCTAGTTTTTGACCCCCTCCCCCCTTTCCTTATTAAAAAAATAAGAATAGGCCGACCCCCTCTCCCTGTTTAATATTTATTACGTAAGAATCTAAAGGAAAAAATTAATACACGTTTGGTTTGTTTCAATATTAATTTTTCAAAGCAACAATTTTTTTAAATGTTTATTTGAACTTTAAGGTACTAATAAAATTTGATTTTTGGTAGTAATAAAATTTGATTTTTGGTAGTAATAAAATTTGATTTTTATCATTCATCTTTATCTACATAATATTTTCAGTCCAGAGGCTAAAAACCCACTCGGAAAGTGAATCTGCCACTGGAACATCTTAAATCACCAATATGGGGATCAGGGTTTAGCCACAGCCAGGTGATTAGCGCTCCAGAGACCGGAAAATACTCCCCTCCTCTCCTATGTATTGAGGAGAACTCTTTTCAGAACCCCTTGATCCAGCAGCTGCCATTACTTATTATCATTTGAAACTTACCGAGTCTTTATCACCAGGGAGCAGTAGCTCCGGCAGTCACAGCGTATGAAGAAGCGAGAATGATGATGGACGTGCAATTGCTGAAGAATAAGCGCGTCAAAGTCGTAGGAATGACTACTAGTGGAGCTGCGAGAATGCGGAAGCTGCTGCAGGCTATCGCGCCAAAAATTGGTAAGTCTTAGCCTTATATAACTTGCTGGACTGAAACCGCTGTAACGTACCTTAGGTACGTGTGCGGCGAGACGCAGTACAAGCCGCTCATTCGTCAACGCTCACGGGGTCCCGCCCCCCGCCCCGCCGCGCATTCCTACGTCTCGGTAGCTCGATCTCGGTCAAACTTTAATCAATAGCTTTTATTTTGTTTTACTTGCACTACTTACTATACAACCTAATTGAAAAAAATATACTTTGTTTATTATTATTGTTTAAGTATACCTACTCGTTCCGTTCAGATAGGTACATTTGATTGGCAGATATTACCGAATCCTGGCAGGTTTATCTCGCACTATTAAGGACCTTGCATGGGCACTTATGAAACGTCAGAAGCTAGGTGCACGGTTCCAATTGGTCGTTTCAAATGGAAAAAAAATTAAAAAATTATATACACGGTTAATTTTAGCTCGTTCTGGAACGAAAAGCCATAAACTCGATCATCGAACTCGAAACGATTGGGACTATTATATTCAATAAATTACAATTCAAAAAAAACACGAAAAATCTAATTTATTGTTTTTTTTTTGGGAAATAATGAGAACTCGAAGTAACTGCGATCAATGCATATGTGTGTAAAACGGCAACACTTGCGAACGGTACCCACTGAAAAATCCATTCATCGATCAGACAGCATAAAAACACATACGCAATAGATAAATATGTATACAAATAAAAATACGAAAAGCGAATTCAGACTTTATTTCTAAACCGTAAACGGTAACAAATAGAAATTTCATCAAACTAGGTACAAGTTGTAAGTAGGTACGCAGTTTATTAAAATTATTCTGAGGTGTCCGACCGGACTTCAAAAGAATGCACAACCGAATTCCGCGGTTTAGTGTATAAAAATAAGGTCTTAATTCGGTCCAATATTTTCATAGAAAAGGGCACCACCATCTTATAATGAACTCTATTGGACAGGTAAAACGATTCATTTTTTCTGTTTACATTGTCTGCCTTTGTAGAAGCCGCCGCGCCGCGGCCGCAACCAAGCACTGTCGTATTAAAATTGGTTTAGGCAGTATTCTTTTTATTTATCACAAATATGGTAGGTAGGTATGCTTATTAAGTACCTATTAGCTCGATTGGTCGACACTCGATTCAAGGCCTTAAATACAACTCCCAAGCGTACTCGTCGTGTCTAGTTGAAAGGTACGAGTACTAGTGATTTCGTGATGCGAGAGTGGTGAATGAAATTTCAATTAGTTTCTCTCGTTTACGAGGAGATGTGATAGTGGTAAACACCGTGCCGTGCTTCCGATACAAACGAGAGATAACGAGGTGAATGAACTTACACCAATCTATCGTACCAAAAATCAAATACCTACTTGCAGGTACTTACTTGCAGCCGGACTCGCACACGCATAGCTGTGCCGCGCTACGTCATCACCGAGCGGATCGCGTACGATCTTGCGTTTATGAATGAAATAGTGGAAGCGCTACTAAGATTTAACTCGAATGACAGAATAAAAGTGATAAATTTCTAACTTCTATATTAGATGTCTTAAAAAAACAATAACAATGCTAATAGTACCTATTAATCGTCTGGAGTCACTGTGCTTCGGCTCCAGAACGATTTAAAATTAATCGTGTATATATAAAAAGTAGAGAGTAACTTTTTTAAATAATTAGCTTTCAAATTACAGTGTTATTAGGTATAGGAGGACATTCAACAAGTATCAGGTACTTAACAAAATAGAAAATGGTCAACAAATTTACAGTGTTCTCACATTCACAAAATAGAAAATAATCTATTTAAAAGATAAATAAATTAATAAAAATAAAAACCTATTTAAACGAAATTACATGATTGCCATTTAAAAACTGTAGCTAATGCGAATAATTATCATGTGCACAAAAGCCACTATTAAAGAGTTGAAATCAAATAGTAGGTATACAGGGTGGCAGGGACATCGACGCGAAGCCGGCTACCATGGATTCAGTACATGATTCTGAACCCTCCTGCGTTAAAATTTTTCGTCGGTTATTAAAAAAAAAATCTGTTGTTTCATAGAAAAGTACAATATCTACGCGGTCAAAATGTATGGAGCAGCTGTTTTTTTATTTTATAACCGACGAAAAATGTCAACGCAGGGGGGTTCAGAATCATGTACTGACTCCATGGTAGCCGGCTTCGCGTCGATGTCCCTGCCACCCCGTATAATGTCAAATAGTATGATGATTATGATTGTCAAGGAAGAATGTAAAAAAATAAACATGGTAATTTGGGAGCAGTTAATGGACTTATATAATTTGCCGTTAATGAGGTACCAGGGAAGCCACATGTGCAGAAGGAATTATTGCCAAACTTCCTTGTCTTCAACGTAGTCTTTAATTTTATAATATGATTTCTTGTTAAGGACACGTTTGATTTGGGTTTTGAACTTCCCATCGCTAAGTTCTGTAACCGACTTTGGCAACTTGTTCTCAAAGCGGATACTGTTTATAAGAAACGACTTCCTTATTTTAGTTAATCTAAATTTGGGTATCATAATTTCATGTCTACTACGTGTACCTACCTATTGATATTATGGAAATCGCTCCTTATTTTGAAAAGTCCTAAATTTTGCGAACATACAAAATACTTTCTAAGATATACAGAGAAGGCAGAGCCAGTATATCAATTTCTTTGAATTTGTTTCTAAAGGACTCACGTGGAGTCATTTTATAGATCGCACGGATGGCCCTCTTTTGTAAAATGATAATTGAATCTACTGCCGATCCCCTACAGCAGAACGCCATAAGACATAATACTGTGGAAATAAGCAAAGTTTACTAACCTAGCTGTGGCTACATCAGTCAACTACCTTATTTTTCTTACTGCATGTGCAGCTGAATTTAATCTACCTGAAAGAGTTCTAATGTGGGCGCCCCATTGCAATTTTAAATCTAAAGTAATTCCTAAAAAGATAGTTTCCGTTATTGCATCAAGTTTTAGATTTAGACCCCCTGGGTACATTGCTAATAAGAACCTAATACATTTAATTTTGTTAGCATTAAGTTAAAAAAATATTAGCTGCGAACCAATTCGAAAGAACAGCCAGACTATCGTTCACATGTAAGACATCTGTATCTTTTTTATCTATTTAAAAAATAAGAGAAGTGTCGTCAGCAAACAGAATTATATCCGATAAGTTAGCCATCATATTAGGAAGGTCATATAAACAAGAAATAACGAAGGGCCGAGAATTGTACCTTGAGGCACGCTCATTTTAACTAGACCTCGAGGACGTCGCGCCATTAAAGTTTTTTTTTGCTGCCTGTTTGATAGATAGGAAAGACACTATGCCAAAAAGAGTTCGAACCGAGATAAGTGTTGCTAAGCATATGAAATATAAAATCTGCTTTGTTATTCTTCGTTTTTACAGTGATAGTGGAAGAAGCTGCGGAAGTTCTGGAACAGCACATAATAACCTCACTGACACAGGACTGCCAACATTTTATTCTGATTGGTTAGTACCTACAGTGAAAACAAATATGTACATTGTATTCGCAATAATAGTTTTATATGTACCAATAGTAATAGCGTGAGACTACACATAACATATTTGCAGGAGATCACCAGCAGCTACGGCCATCGGCGTCCCACATAAAGCTAGCGAAGAGTTACAACATCGAAGTGTCACTATTCGAGCGCATGATCACGAACGGCATCCACAGCCGCCGGCTGAACGTGCAACACCGCATGCGCCCAGAGATCGCCGCGCTCATCTCGCCACACATATACCCTGACTTGGTGAACCACCTGTCTGTCGAAGCTTTCAACAACGTGCCTGGGATTGAAAAAAACCTATACTTCTTCACACATGATTACAGAGAAGAGGTATGACGAAATCATCATGCTTTTAGCTTATCATCATCTACAAAGTGGTAGGCAGATAAGGCAGAGGTGTGTACATATAGTACCTACCTTCCTAAACCCACATTTCGCCGCGTGCTTGACTTCAATTCAATCAATTCTGTTGACTAAAAAGGTAGGTACCTCAATTGGATAAAGTAATCTTTAAACGAATGAAACCCTTATTTTTCCAGAAACAACATGAAAGTAACAGCAAAGCAAATCACAAAGAAGCGGACATGGCACTCGCTTTGGCAAATTATCTGATGCAGCAAGGGTACACCGCTGATGACATAACAATTCTTGCCGCGTATTCAGGACAGATGTTTTACATGAGAAAAGTAAGTAAAGTGTGAAGTCAAAGAATCTAACAGCACTAATGTTTAAATTAGCATAGCATAAGTATAATCAACCTATAATAATCCCAGTGCTGGGACACAGGCCTCCTCTCTGAGAGAGGGACTGGGCCGTAATCCACCACGCCGGCCCAGTGCGGGCCAATGTTTAAATTTATTTAGCTTGGATACATTCAGATACCTTTTAAACTTTAACGTTACGTTTATGTTATGTCATTCGCTCTAGCCCTACAGAACCATTATTTAATTAGCTGAATAATATCTTAAGGCACTCCTCCTAATACACTAGTGTTTTATTTGACAGGAACGGCAGCAATATCCTAGTTTATCGCATGTGAAAATCACAGTAGTCGACAATTATCAAGGAGAGGAATCCAAAATTATCATTTTGTCACTTGTGAGGAATAACGAAGAAAATACCATTGGATTTCTTGGGATAGACAACAGGGTTTGCGTTGCTCTGTCGCGAGCAAAAGAAGGTTTGTAATAACAACTATATTATATCTTAATACGGTTGAATGTTCATTTCCAAATTTACAATCTCATTTCGCTCTTTCTTACGCCTGCCCGATTTCTGAAAGACTTCTCTTACTGAAGAGAATGATGTTCATCTGCTTTAATATAATTTACAGGATTTTATATTTTTGGCAATATCAACATGCTGAAATCCGCAAAATCTGACCTATGGAGCAAAATAGCAACGACATTAGAAAACAATGGCTCCTTGGGAACAACTCTCATACTGAAATGTCAAAATCATCCTGACCAAGTAACAACGGTAGGTACCTTAACCTAGTAAGCTGATACATAAGTTCATAATAAAGTTAACACTTAATAAACCATACACAAATAATTCAATACACAAATGTCACCAAATACACGTTAGCGAGTAACACAATCAGTTTCATTTTGACAGTTCAACAACATTCATTCCGTTATTTACTTTGTTGAGCAGACAAATTTTTCGAACATAATATGAAGCAATCTATTAGCAATTTCCTTTAAAAATATTCAAATTGTGATTGATCGTGTGTTACGCAGTTAGGGTGCAGACTTTATTGACCCATCATCGTCTAGCGCAGGTATATCTGTGTCAATTTGATCTTACTGAATGGTCTCTTGCTGGACAGGAAGCTACAGTCACAGTCAGACAGTATTGGCGTACTAATCCTGTCTGAGGCCCGTAGTAGCGAGCGGTATTTAGTTTCCGCCCCGATATTCAGAAAAAGTTAAGAAGTAGGAGAATGTAGTTTGCCGGAATAAGTGAAGCGAACTCAAAAATTTTAGAACCCCGCTTCGGAAAATTGGGTTGTCTTTTGAACATTAATAAATCTACCTCGTCGACTTATGCAGAAAATTTTGAGTATTAGAAGAACATAGATGGTAGAGTGAACTCGAAAATTTTAGCACGGGGGCCTCGGAAATGTTAGTTTATCTTTTGACCATTCACACAGATATAGGAGATACTTTGTCGATTGATGCAAGAAAGCGAGAAAGCAGGATCCAAGAGCATGCGAAGCGAGCTCGAAAATTTTTGCACCGCGTCTCGTTAAAGTCAGGTTCTCTTTTCACCATTATTAAAAGAAATAGGAGGTATTTTGTCGACTTTGAATATTAGAAAAACATAGGGATGGTAGAGCAAGTTCGAAAACTTTAGCGCGCCGCCTCCAATAAGTAACGTTTTCTTTTGACCATTCATACAAAAATAGAAGGTACTTTATCGACTTATGAAAAAAAGAATGAGAAACAATTGACCGTTCCATACCGAAAGGTTACAAGAACGAGCGGAGCGAGCGCGAAAATTTTGGCGCACTACGTTTATATTTGCCTCCAACTTGCGTCATTTCTGTGCCCCTTCAGGGTCTGCGGCCTGTGCCTGGGCACCGCTGGCACCGTCTTAGTTTCGGAACTGGATTCAGCTAATATGTTTCACACCATTTTACGAAAATTTTAGGAATTGCTAATGATCCTGGGAACTCGGGAAATGAATCGCTTTTAGAGAAATTGGTTAATGTGGCCTTTTTAGGCCTCCTGCCTAATCTCGATGTGCCATAGTCACGCCTGGGTACATGACATACTGCAGTAAGTTTTGGCGAAGATAATTTTTTGGCCAACGAAATTTAAATCTTGTACGAGTATAAAACGCACACTATGCTGCCAAGCATATTATAAGTTGGGGAATACATCGTTGACAAAAATGCTTGACTCAACGCTGGTCTAGCTTCACAAGGGCGCATAAACTAATTGATTAGCATTCGAAAATATTGTTGGAGATGAGTCAAAATGCCGGGTGTACCATAGCGAATTAAATTATACCAATTACCAAACAAATGTACCTAAAACATAATATTTTTTACCTAGCTCTAAAAATCTGTACCGTCTTCAGAACGAAATTATTTCGAAATTAAGGTACACCCGCCATATTGACATCAAGATGGCGGGTGTTCTATAATATTTTATTATTTAACCATTACTCGTAAAATGTAATTACACAAAAAAAATGTACCTAAAAAGTACCTCAAGTAAATAGAAACACACACTTGATGAGTGGGATAGTTCCTAAGAAATAAAACAACCGTATCTTGTGTATAAGAAAACACGATAATTATCATGATATGTTGATATAGTTATACAGGTGTGACAAGACCCTTAACTAAGCCAAAAGGTACTTGTTCTCCGGCCCGTCATTGCGATCTTTTTTTTGTTCTAGACCATACCTGGGAACCTTCTATGTAGTTACGGAGATATTTGGAGTCAAAGTTGCAACTTTTTAACATGTTTTTTTTTTAATACAAGTTTTTAACGGAAGATTTTTACTGTAAACATTACAATTCATTCAATCCATCCATCAGCACGATGTTTTGAGTGCGTTACATTGAGAGACCTACCGCAAAACGTGATTCTTCACCCTCCACAAAAAAAGTCGTTTCCCAGTAATAATTTTTGCGTAATGTTACTTAGTTTGATGCTTGGTTGACGGCTTCGTTATGGGTCTTGTCACACTCTGTATAACTATATCAATATAATTATCATGATAATTGTCGTGTTTTCTTATACACAAGACACGGTTGTTTTATTTCTCAGGAACTAGTTTCTATTGACTTGAGGTACTTTTTAAGTACAATTTTTTTGTGTAATTACATTTTATGAGTAAAAGTTATATAATAAAATATTATAGAACATCCACCACCTTGATGTCAATATGGCGGCTGTACCTTAATTTCGAAATAATTTCGTTCTGAAGAAGGTACAGATTTTTTTGAGCTAGGTACAAAATAGTATGTTTTAGGTACATTTGTTTGGTAATTGGTATAATTTAATTCGCTATGGTACACCCGCCATTTTGACTCTCATTGTTGGAGCTGCTGAAGTTTGTAAAACTATCTTAAGATTGTATAAATTCAATCTCTTAGTATTATATAATTCCATAGCTCATATGTGAGCACTATGTACCTACTTTAAAGCTACCATTTACTGGGTACGTCTTTCATGAATGTGCCCTTGCAGCTGAGAGTATGTCATACTCACTCAAATGTCTCGCTGGTGGTGGCGTGTGTGTTGGATTATTAAGTTCTCTTCAAAATGGTTGAGCTAAATGGTGCCGATATATGCGTCATGTTTGTGAACAGGCGCCGTCAGTGGGGACTGGTCATCTCTTAGCTGCCACGGCTTACTGTTTTGAATTGTTTTTGTTTTATTACGGACGCTTTTAACGTGCACGTCTGTCTACATTGTTCTCACATGTATATTACTACATTGATGTAGTTAACCAATATTTTGTAACAATATTCTGATTTAAAAGAGTGTCCGTGGAGTTTCTTGCCCGTTCTTCTCCATAAGATTGACCGACCCCTTGACAATTCAAAAGTGCCTGTAATTGGTTTATTTGAAATAAATGCTTTGAGTTTGAGCCACGTACTAAACTGTAAGTCTTGTACTCGTTGAACCACATTATTGGGTTGCAGATTTCGACTCCAGAGGATTTCAATAAGCTGCCACCAGAAGGCGGATGCTTTGAGAAATGCAACTACCAGTATCATTGCGGCCATAAGTGTCAACTTTACTGCCACGGATACGACCGCGAACATATTAAAACGAAGTGCACTATGAACTGCGAAAGGTACATTACCACTGCAAGATCTGGAAGAACGAACTCTGCCAAAAGTAATGCTTAAATATACTAGGCGTTTTCACCTACATAATAAGAAAATACATTTTTTTGTTTTAGAGTAATATGTGACCTCGGACATGTCTGCCCGTTAAAATGCCGGGTAGATTGTGACCCGTGCAAGGTACTCGTAATGAAAACTCTTCCATGCGGTCACGAAA
The DNA here is from genome assembly GCA_947364205.1 of Agrochola lota. Taxonomy (NCBI): domain Eukaryota; kingdom Metazoa; phylum Arthropoda; class Insecta; order Lepidoptera; family Noctuidae; genus Agrochola; species Agrochola lota. Next base: position 9,084,763 of record OX376232.1, read on the forward strand.
TGAACATATATTGCCATCGTGATCCCGAAGACCCGAGAAACAAGTGTCTTACCAAAGTTAATGTTATTTTGCCAAATTGTGAACATGAGGTAGGTAGATCCATAAATCTATAGCATACCTCGCAAAGAGGGATTTCCTTCACAAATATTTAGTCTGCATTTTCGATGAAAACCGCAATGCATTATAAAACATCGACCTTGCCTTGAATGAGGATTGTTAATTAAAGTTTGCTACTAGCTATCGTGCTTCTTAAAAATAATAGTCAGCTTGATAGCAGTTCGGTGTTCGACCACGCTTTACATTTTGGTGAAATAAATAATTATATTCATTTCATTACCTATAGGCACAGAAAGCTTGTTACCAGGATATTAAAAACGTGAAATGTTTGGTACCTTGCGTGTACCGTTTGGAAGAGTGCGGCCATGTCTGCCGTCGCGAATGTCATGTGACCGACGACCCGAACCATGAGAAGGTGAGGTGTTTGACCTTTGTATCCATAATTTTTATATCTATCAATTCTCTTTCTACCGCCTGAAAATCTGTCAATCGGAAGAAATATCGTAAGAATTTAAAGTCGCAAAATTATAATATCTGTAACATTTTTCAGTATTTATGCGTTAAACCTTGTGCACGGGCAAAAGCAGGTTGTGAGGCCGAACTGATAGGAGATCGAGGGGATCATCAATGCCGGAAGACTTGCTACGAGAAATGCGATGACTGTAATGTTCAGGTGCGTTTCTTGTTAAACTAATACTTTCACTTTCTTATGTTATTAAATTACGTGACTAAGTAACAGAGACGACTCCGAGGTAGATCGAGACGGGAAGCGATCTGGCCGCCCGGGGGAAGGTGGCGCCCTAATATGAAAGTGAGTAACTAGCGGCGACACAGGTAAAGCGAGATTATCGTCGCTCCATTCTCGTGTGTCAACAACGCTCCAGGAGCTTCACGTCGAAAAGCGCGCATCCGTCAATGTCATCAGTCTCCTGGACCTCGATCGGCATTCGGCTCTGACTTATATTTTGACCGTTATTTGTTGTCATAAACTGTTCTTTAATGCTCTAACTTGCACAAAGTGTACGGAAAATGAAAAGGATGGCATACCGTCAAATGTCAAGTAAAACACACCAACAGCGGTTACTAGACATTTCTACAGCCGACTCTCAGAACAGTCACAGCAATATTTTGTGTTATTTTATCTGAAAAATGTACTTACTTAAAATTATTTTTATATACCTGTGTGTTATAATTCTGTTTATTCATCTATATAAATAATTTTTCTTTGAATCATTATTATTGCTATATTATTTAATTTATTATAATTTTATTGTTAATTTATTTAATTTTTTTTTCCTATTATCTTTGTTTATCATTTAAATATTCATCTCAGAGTAATAGCATTTGTTTATCAGTATTTTTAATTTTTTTAATAAATTTATTTAACTTTTCTTCTTTCTTTGGTCAGGTAGTTTGTTACATATTTTTATAGACATTACGTAGGGACTTGTAGAATGCATTTTTAGCTTGGATGTTGGTATGTTTAGCCTAGATTGGTGCCTAAGTGTGTACTGTGATTGGATGTCTTCGAGTTTTGTGTAGAACTCTTGATGCTTACGGACAAATTTACATATTTTTCTAGAATGTAAATACAGGGGAGGGTTAGAATATTATGTTTTAGAAAATAGGATTTGCAGCTGTTAGTTTGATTAATGTTTACTGAGATTCTAAGTTATTTCTTTTGTAGGGTAGAGTGTCAGTGCATCTGTACAATTTTCCCCAGAGAGTTAAGGCTCGTGCAGACCAGCGCGACGCGACTCAAACAATGCAATTTCTAAGAAAACTGTACGGTATAACAATAACCGGCGTCGCGTCGCGCGACAAGTCGCGCTGGTCTGCACAAGCCTTTACGTAGCTAAGCCATGTATTAGGATACGCATAATAGGTGGTGAGGGCAGTTTGTAGATTGGTTGTCTTTTTAATTTCGCGGAGAGCTCATCTCTTGGCGTTATCTCAAACTCAAGTTGATCTAGAATATCTACTTCCTGTTGTATTTTACTTGTACGAATCGGCCGAAACAATACGTATACAAAACTAAGCTTGACGTCGATTTGTGGATTTAGTGGTAGTTAATAGGCACCAAAATAGTATCAAAAGTTTTCTTACCTATAAGTTTTTAAGTATTATGTTTTATACAATGGGTAACCGAATTAATGCACATTATGAAAGTAAGTATTTTGGTCAGAATCGTTTACTGAATCGATTTCTGTAATTTTTTATTATAGGCTTTTTAATCCCATATTACAGTCTTTCGCTGACTTGGCAAAACAAACGAAAGTGGACGAAGTACCTACTACGCTATCTCCTTAGGACGTGTGCGACTTGCGTGCGTATTTGTAATGTGACCACAATTTTCTTCCAGTCAGTATTCTAAAATAAATAAACAATGTTTTATACGTAATTAGTAGTAAAAATGTATGTATAATGATTATAACATAATATTCTAATTGGGGTGTTTGGTGGTGTGCATTAATTCCGGGACATGTTGTATATATTGGTATCTATTATGTGCCTCGTTGATCTAGTGGTCGGAAAAGGTCGGTTCTTGTGATTTTTAATCGTTCCCGGTGAAATATGTATGGTACCTACACCTACCTAATAAATGAATATTTTTTTATGTTCAGGTTAAGAAAAAAAGATCTCATTGCAAGCACTCGGAGACCGTGGCATGCTCCAAGTCAGTTGACGAGATTCCATGCAATAAGAAATGCACACGTACCATGACCTGTGGACATTTCTGTAAGAAGAAGTGTTGCGAACCATGCGGAGATTGCAAACAAATGGTATGTTAGCTTGCTTATTTTGTACCCGTTCAAATCTGACTATTGGAAAATAAGCCCTTATTCACGTAATTTTATTACGCGCCTGTCTCTGATAAGCTAAACCTAAAAGGTACAAAACCTCGTAGCGCCCGACGTCTGCGCTACGGTTAGTGCGGAGCTCTACGCCGTAGCTCGTCGCAGTCACAGCGTCAAAGCTCCGGTTGCATGATCTCCTACAGCTTCTATCATTGGAATGCTTTCGTGCAGTGAACTGATTTTTCAACCATTTTTTTTTTCGGTTTTTCAGGTAGATAAAGTAATACTTGAGTGTCTCCATATAATAAAAGTGCAGTGTAAGCAAAGTGTGCGTCAAGAGCTTTGTTATGAGAAGTGTAAACGGCTCCTTTCATGTGGGCATCCGTGCATGGACCGATGCGGTTCTGCGTGTGACCCCACGAAGTGCACCAAGCCATCGTCTGGCGAGGTCTTGTCTCCTTGCGGCCACAAAGTCAAGCTACCGTGCAATATATCAGCTTTATTCGCTAAAGGTAATTAATTTGTGAATTTTTCATTTTTTCAATCTCTTTTATCACTAATTTTTTTGTCTTCCCTTAGAAAATTTTGGTCCTCCGATGGTACCTAATGAACAATATTTTTTTCTTTTAAATCTCTCCCATTCGTCCGGTCCGTTATGCCTCGTTTTAGCTTTTGGGCATTAACCACATTAATTAACACTTAAGTTCTGATTAATGCGTATTTCTATCGTCTACACACTTTGAAATTAGTTCAATCGCAAGTCACTTTGCATACTGAGACCATCAGAACATAATTAGCATGAGTTAAAAGCAAGCTATAGGTCGATTGAAAATCGTCAATACGATTATCAAAACATGGAAAAACTAACTTTCCTTGCAAACATGCTCACGTGGACGACGGCGTTGAATACAGTGACCAAGAGAGTGGGCATGAAGGTATTCCTCATGACACCAATCATTCAGAGATGGCGTTATTCCTTTCAATATTATTTAGGTGGACCTTTGTACCTGCAGGTGCTGCTCCTTTATTTCCTCTAGGTACCTAATTAGATACCCAGCACGGTACTGATTGTAGGCGTAGTTAAAAATGGATGCCGCCGATAGTATCTATCTAAATGATTTATTGATGAGAATATAAGTTGGTTGGTTGACCTCATTGTTCATTTTTTCCATTTGGAAATCTCAGTAGCAGCCCCGAATCTAGATTTGTTCTCAGTTGGTGGTAATAGACTGGCCCACTATCACATGGACTTCAACATAACTGGCTAAATGAGGGTGGGTGTACCTACAGTGCGATATGGCTCTAAATGAAAGTAGGTATGTGACTAAGAAATCTGTCAAATCCGGTACCTATCTATATTTCATACTAGCTGACCCGAAAGACGTAGTCCTGTCATTTTGAGTTCATACCAAAACCCCATATGAAAAGGGACGTTCAGTATTACACGATATTGAAAAAAAATCGGGAACTTTTCCAATTTTTCTTTCAATAAAAACCTAGTTCGAACTGGCACTGTTGTCGTGTTTTTTTCAAGTGGTCATGGATTCTTTTAATGATAGTGAGTTTTTTTAAAGTGAGGTTGTTGATTTATTTTGGTGGTGGTGACTGAGTCTCCAAGTGAAATACATTGGCGAGATCCTTCCATATTTTTTAGTGACTTGCTCCTTTCTGCAAGTCCGCCATAGTTTCGTCATTTTAAGTCACTAGTTTATATTGTGCCTAGGTAGAGGTTTATTTGGTTTTATGGGCTAAATAATGTACCAAGATATATCAGTCGCGCACCCAACCGTGACAGGGGCGTATCGTTGACAGCGCTAATTATCGAGTTAAAATGACACACGTCGTGTAACATCGTAATCGACGAGATGTATCACACATTCAGAGCAAAGTGTCGGTTATTAAGGAAGTGACTCTGGTGCAAATTTGTTGCATTCACTAGTGCGGAGATTAAAAAGTCGAAATCATTTCTATTCGATTCGATTCGTAGCGACTTGCGAAAATTTGTTCGTAAAAACAAAGGCATGGAGGAACGGGATCTAGCTGATATTATGAAATTGTTAAGAACCCATTCTGACGAACCTCCAGTGTTCGTGCCACGGCAACTGGAAAAGTTACCACCCATCACCTTTGACCATTTGGATTGCACAAAACTTCTAAAGGATCTCTTGCGAATGTAATCCTCAATTGAAGAAATAAAGTCAACGTATGCTGCGCTGGATCATCTGAGAGCATTGAAAACTGAAGTTAATCAACTGAAGAACGATTCACTACCCCCTACATCCGTGTCTAAAGTGAATAATGAGAATAAATAGTGGCCCTGTGGAATTATCCTATCTACACGATTCTCAAAACAATAGCGATTGGGACTCAAATAAAAATACACGTCAATATCAACCAATTGAGCGGGCAGATGGTAAACAAATTGAATGTTAGTCATGTAACCAACAACAACCAGTGACAGCTGCGATACCGGGTAGTACCGCAGCGGTGCAAGCCCACGGAACGTCAGCTGACTGCCACTGATAACGCTAGCGAAAATAACAGATTTTCGATGTCTTTTCGTTCTCGCACAATACATCCAAACGCGGCTGGCGTTTGGATGTATTGTGCGTGAACAAAAAACATCTAACCTTGATATTGATGGTGAAGGTTGGCACAAGATTTCATATAGTAGGAAACAATCTTAACGATTGTTACCTAAGAAAATCGGGCATAGCGAAAGATGAGAATTGTAATTTCAAAGCTGCTGACAAGAAAGTTCCTATATTTATAACGAATATTCACAGGGAAAAACTTAAATAGACTTCGTATCCAAGTTGGTCGCAGCAAGGACAACCTGCACAAATGGGGGTTCATGGACGGCTCAGATCGCCGGTGTGTATGCGGCGTCTCTCCACAGACAATGGCTCAGCTCCCATCTTGCACCGCATGCCCAGTCACCTGCACACGTGACGCCCTAATGGCAGCTTCAGCGATCGGTATTCACGTTGCTGTTTTGGGCCAAACAAATTAAAAAAAAACTAAGGAAATATATTTTTAATAAAAATTTGAAACACTCCGTGGATAGTACTTGTATTAGGGAGCTATGAAACACATGTGATCTGATTGCTTTACTAGAAACATGGTTGCTGCCGCATGATATACCATAGATAGTGACTTCGGATGCGCAGGCTTATCTGCGGTCGACACGTCTGGAGGCATACGGCGTGGGAGGCCGTATGGCGGAGTCCGTCTGTTGTGGAAAAGCAGTGTATTTCAGCAAGTACCAGTGTTGCGGTGTGACAATGCTTGTATCTGTGCAATAAATTTAACGACAAATGATCGAGCGGTGATTGTGATAAGTATCTACTTGCCTACGAATGCGGTGGGCAACCTGCCTGATTTTACGGTTGCCTAAGTACGGTGAGCACAATTGTTGAAGAATACGGTATTGAATCAGTTTTTATGTGATTACAATGAGTCTGCATTGTAATCACATAAAAACTGATTCAATACCGTAATATTTGAATTGTTTTATATCGAGTTTTTACATTTTTGTAGTGAACAGTCGTGTGTAGATGTTGAATTGCTGGGTACTGATTCCGGTGCCTATACCTTCGTTAGTGAGGCTGACGGGTCCTGTAGCTGGCTGGATCACTGTATTGTAACTCAAGCGGCAAAACAAGCTATTGTTAACGTTTATATTAAATATGACAGTTTTTGGTCTGACCGTTTTCCTCTGATTCGTGAGTGTAATTTAAATTAATTGACACCAAAATTGCCTCATCTAACATGTGACAATAATAACGTAGTATGGGGTGTATGAAACTATACCAAGTCTGTCACAAACGGTTGAATTTAATTGATATTACCTGCTGTCGAGTGTATGATTTATGCTGATTATTGTTGTAAAGATTACGGCCACAGACGTGTCCTTGACGGTTTGTGCTCTGACATTGTGGCGGCTCTTCGCGATACGTTTTTGGTAGGTCGAGGAGGCACGAAGGCGGGTTGTAGTGGTCCGCGCGAAGTGGGTTGAAACAAGCATGTCAGAGAGGCTCAGGGGGGGCCCGGCTGAAGTTTATGGACTGGGTAGCGTTTGGTAAGCCTAGGTCCGGTATCATGCATACTGAAATGTGTGAAAGCAGAAGGGTTTTCAAATCACGACTGAAGGTTTTTCAAGCTCGTGAGCATCATTTTGGTATGGACTCCCTTGCTGAGAAACATTTCAAGGGGGGTCACCCTTGAAATGTTTCTCAGCAAGGGAGTCCGTTACGTGGTTTCTAGAAAAGCACAAGCAAACCAAAGCTTAGGCAGGGTCTACCTGTGATCGATGGCGTAATTGACCATAAGGACATTGCTAATGTCTTTAGGGACAATTTTTCTATACAATCCCTTCTGGGGCCTGTGGGGTCTTCAATGCTGAGTTACCGAACGCTGCAGTCGGAGTAAGGTTTATTGCTAAAGTCGTGGAAAAAAATATTAAGAAAACGACGAGAGGCAAATACCCGGGACACGAAACACAGTGCGGACGCCCCATACTTGGAAGCGGTCAAAATTATTTCTAACAAATTAATGATGTAGAATAACTAAAAATTGTGTTAATTAATTAAATTATCATTATTTTAGTTCATGTGTAGTATTTTTTTTTTGTTTTTAAATATTTTTATAGGTTCTAAGAGAAGTGATCGTTATAAATCGCATTATAAGTATTATTATTAAATAGATTATAAAAAAAAACTGTTGGTAAAAGGTTATTATTAATTCGATAAACTTATTTACTATTGTAATAGATATTAGCACCTAACGAGTACCTACTAAAATGCAAAAAAAAACAAGTAGGTAGTATTTTTTCACATGTATTTTTAATAATTTTGAAAGATAACATTCTCAATCGGATTCGTCAACTATCCATCTATCAATGCACAAAGTGCCTCATCCACTGACATAGTACCTGCCATTTCATTGCTGAATGTCCCTATATATGTATGTAATTTGCTAAAAGTGGCAGACGACATTGTACTTTTGTCTTAGCCCTATCGCTGTGTAGTCCTCAGCATTGAACACCTGCAACATGGTGGCCCGCGTATTTCTAGGGTTTTCGCGATGTTTGCATTTGACATTTTATTTTTATTTTAACTCAGTGATCTTTATAATTTGTACCTATTTTAATTGTATAGACATTTTACTCTATTGTGATTTATTCTTTTGCAGTATTGTGAAATTTAATTTTTATGTACTAAGGGTTTTTTTATTTTTATAATCCAGTGGCTATTATAATAGGCATGATGACTAAAAATTTTTTTTAGTCCGTCTTTGAGATTATAAAAAAATATTGGACACGTATTTTTTTCTTTTTTTACGTAATCTAAAGATTACGGCGATACATTGAGGTAAAATGTGCCATGACGTCAAGAGTATGTAGATTTTATACGTACTAGTGACGTATCGACCCCCACTCCCCAACATAAAATGCGTTTTATCTAAGTAATTTTTTATTAATATGATAAAGCAAAAAATACGTGTCGAACATTTTTTTATTATCTAACTGTCGGACTAATTAGAATTTCATTTTTTTTACCCAGGCATCATCCCTATTGTCACTCAAAAAAGATTTTGGAACACTGTGTATAGTGTTCTAAAATCTTTTATGAGTTCAAGGGAGCCTTGCTTTGAGTGGTGCGTGGTGTTTTTACTATCCCGGGCACACATACCTAAAAACTTGAAAAACTGAATTCCGTGCATTCGATTACCACATCTGCTTGCAGCCTCCTTTTTGCGCTCGATGTGCCGCGTCGGTTCTTAGGCCGCATAGCAATTGGTGTTTTAACTTTTATGATACTCTCTATTTGTGTGTATTATGGAATGCCATAAGGGGGTATCTCAACAAATCAGCTGTATAATTCTAATTAAACAATTCAGATTAAAAATTTACGTAAAACTTTAAAAGTGTAAAAAACTCTATAACCTCCCGTCATATTTGTTTTAAATTAGCTCGAGTATAACCCCTTTTCAAGGAATGCACCTTATTACCAATCACCCGGTAGACAGCAGTTTGAGTAAATAACAATAAAAAAACCGGCCAAGTGCGTGTCGGACCACGCACAATGAAGGGTTCCGTAGATGAGATGAATTTATCCCAAGAACAAACTTAACATTGTAGTTGAAAAACATATTCTCCCATACATTCCCTAAGTTGGTTGATTATTACTCGTTAACCTTTACAGCCTACTTAGCTCTGATGTTTTCCTTTTAATTTCGTTATATACATATACTACTACTGTGATTTTTTTTACAAATCCAAGTACAACCATTTCGCTGGCGGGGTGGGGGGCATACTTGACTAACAAAAAAATTCAGCTAAAAGCTTAATATTTCGCAAACGGATCCCTGAATCCATATCCTTTCTTACGATACCCCACAACATGGGGTAGACGAGAAAAAAAAAACATCCCCACTTTTCATGTAGGGGAGGTGCCCTAAAAAAAAATATTTATCTTGATTTTATTTTACCACTTTGTCGGCATGATTAATATGTATACATATGCCAAATGACAGCTTTCTAGTAGTAACAGTCTCTGAGTTAAGCCGCGGACAGACAGACAGACATGGCGAAACTATAAGGGTGCCTTGTTTACTGCGGAACCCTAAAAAAAGTTAATGATAAAAAAAGCAAAATAATAGTGACGATTTGACACAATCTACAGTTAATAAGTACTGTCACTGTAAGTAGACCAAATTCACGAAAGCCAAAACCTATATACACATAGGACATGACTTACTTCGACAAGGAAATCATTTTTTGGAAGGACTCTGCTGAATACCGAGATAGGTTTAAAAATACTGCTAGCAAGATTTACAAGAAACCTGAAACGGATAGTAGCCAGAACCTCAGATGAAGACATTGGAAACAGCAAAGAGTGAACCAACCTAGTGGCGCCGTCGTAAAAAGATGCCCATCCATAGATATTACCACCCGTCTCTCCACTATTCCACTGCCTACTCAAGGATGCATATCCGGTACAGCTCGCAAATCCTTATCTTTAAGGTCACGTATTCCCTACCATTACCGCGCCCCCCGGTCTACTCTTTGATATGCAATGGCCTCTGTAACCCCATGAGGCTCCAGGGGATAGCAATGCAAATCTTGGGGTTCATTCGATTTATCGAGTCTGGTTAAACCTCGTTGGGGTCGGTGCAATTAATTCATTCATTAAAAACCTAATTCGAATTATTACGAACACACCCTCGAAAACCATGAAAACGACACCGAAGAAAAAAATTAAAAAATTCGCACCCTCCATCTTGGATTTACATTTTAACGTCAGTACCGGGTTCACCCTCGAAAATCATGAATATGACGTAAAATTCGAAAATTTTCGCACCCGCCATCTTGGATTTAATTTTGACCAAATTCATAAATGAACTAGAAGAAGAATCGCAAGTATGAACGCTTTTTCACGTGACGATTTCTGCCAGTTTACTCTTACCGCAAGCCGCGTTAAAGAAAAATAAAGTGATGCGCTAACGATGAGCATTTCATTTTTATTTACTTATTATGTCGATTAGTTCGAATCTCTATATCACCACGTTCATTAACTAGACCCGTGTTGGGCTGTTCCATAGACACTGTAACCGTTTTGAAAATACACGTGTGATGTGTTTGTTAGTAGAACTGCAGCTATTAATGGTAAGTGTACAGGTGAGGTGAAGCCGGAGCAGCTGCTGCAGTACTGCGCAAGCGCATGTGGCGCGGAGCTGGCGTGCGGGCACCTGTGCGCCGGCACGTGCGCGCGCTGCCTGCAGGGCCGGCTGCACCAGCCCTGCACGCAGACTTGTAACCAGAACAACATCTGCGGACACCAGTAAGTCTGGCGACACTTCTACGGATCATAGCTCAGAAGTTCGGTTTGCTATCTCATGTTATAGTTTTTTAAAATAACAGGTTGAAGTTACTTCCGTTGAATTTTGACGTAAGCTTAAATATCGGTTAGATTAGGCATCTGCTAGTAACTTCAACCCGCTCTAGGGTCGCGCCTTACAGAGAGGAGGCTGATTCGCAGCTTACCTCAGTTTAGTACGACCACGTTCAAAGGTTAAATTGGATGGTACTTTTGAGCGTGATCATAACTCGTAGTTGTAACTTATACTTTTATCGTTGGAGTGCCCCGCTTTCCGTTCCATGGTCGTTCTGAAAAAATCGAGCCAACTTTTGTCGCTGACTGTAACAACTATACACCTCTGAACACTCCTTTGGGGAATACAGGCGTGATGTTATGTTTTATTTTATTCGCTGGTGAGGTGCACTTTTATACGATAGCTTGATTTGAATGTTTGTTTAGATGCCAGGAGCCATGTAATCAAATCTGCCCACCGTGCAAGATGCCCTGTGAAGTTAAATGCCACCACTCGCACTGCAAGAGGTTGTGCGGCGAACCATGCACGCCATGTCAGGTGAATACCAATTGTGTTGTATATGTAAACTTTGACTTTAGGTCCCATTCATAGTATGTATCACCACATCGCGTTGCATTCGTATAGATATCGAAAAACTGTAACCAGCATGAGTTTTTGAGCAGATTATAAGGACTGCCTCGTTGGTCCAGCTACAGCTCGGACAGAGTTTGGGTTTCCCAATACGAATTTCCCAGTAACAGCCCGAAGTCTGGTTTGGTGCTGGGTTTATAGGTGTGATGTTATTTAGATCAAATGTATCGACTGGCGAGTTCTCTCTTTCACAGACGGAGTACCTACAATTTGTGTGAACTTGGTGCCCATATGTCATATTTGTAATATTATTCTAATTTCTGAACGGTTATCGTGCGTCGGTATTAAATACGAATGTTTATACCTACAGAACCCGAACGCCAATAACACAATATTAAGCATTAGAAATAAACTATCACACCGGGTAACGGAGCCGACACTGTAAATAGCCAATTTTTTTCTGAAACTCGTCGTGCCAAATTACCGAACCTACTTCTACGTCATTACAGGAAAAATGCAGTCGTCAGTGCGAGCACGGGGAGTGCACGCGGCGGTGCAGCGAGGAGTGCTCGCGCGCGCCGTGCGACGCGCGCTGCGGCCAGCGCCTGGCGTGCGGCCACATGTGCCGCGGCCTGTGCGGCGAGCCCTGCCCGCCCGTCTGCCAGCTGTGCCGCCCCGACGAGTTCCCCACGGACTTCCTCGGGGACGCGTACGAAGAACAGGACAAGTGAGACACCGTCGTTAGCTACAAGATTCGATCGATTGCGACTGCAATAAATACTAAGTTTAAGCGCGGTCAGCCTCAAGTCACGGCTGCGTTGAAACAAAATACTGTTCACTGATTCAATTTCAACAGTCTTTGAAGATCCCTAGCGTAATATTGTTTTAGTCAATTATGTAAACTCATTACTGCAATTCGCAACTAGGGCACAGATGAATACAGATAGGACACTCCGCATTTTAGGTATGAAGCTACAAGTAGGTACGCGGCGGGCTCGACTTGTCGAATTCAGTGGGCGTAACGTAGTCAGAAGATATAAGAGTTACGAGATAGAAAGGGAGGCAACTTCTAGGCGAATATAAATGTAGGTAATTAGCGCTGTGTGACATAAATTGCACTTTATTGTGTCGTAGCAAGAGTCGTTTTTTATTAAATTTTTTGCGGAGTGACCCGTCTGTACTATTTATAAACTTTATGTGACTAGGGCAACTGCACAGCACCGTAGGACATGATTCTTGATTGTTTTGTTGCCTGTAGAAGATTTCAATCAGTATTTTCATTCGACCCTCCTTGTAATTTCAGGTTTATCGTACTTCAAGATTGTGGTCATGTTTTGGAGGTCGACAACATGGACACTTTAATGCTGGGTGACCAGGAAAACATAAAAATACGCACTTGTCCCTTTTGTCGCAAAGCGATTATTAATACCAACAGATATAAAGATACTGTGAATAGAATGTTCAAGAATGATATCAATCCTATAAAAGTCCGAGTTTACGGAACTGAGGAAGAGATACAAATGAAAATTACTGAATTACGCCGCAAAGCGGATAGATTTTCAGAAGAAAATGGAAAATATATGGCGGGTTGGTATTTAACTACTTATTACTTTTTTTTTGCGCACCCCGAGGCGCTTTGCTCCAAGCTCCAGAGTTTGGCCAATAAGCGAGAATTAATTTTTATGTTTCTTTCCAGATTATAATGACATGACAGCTACGTTTTTGAGTTTTATGAAACTTTTAAAAACACAACAAAAGGTGTCGCTTTTGCAAGTGGAAATGGAATGCGTCTATCTGAATATATTTGAATTGATCGTAGAATGTTGGCAAAAATATCGAACACAGAAACCGCAAACAACTACATTAAAGGATGAATTGCAGAAGCATATCAAAACATTACTGGATGTGCTCAAGATTCGGCCAAAATCCAAGATCTCTATCAAAATAAGTGAACAACAGCAAAAAGATATCGGCAATGAGATCAAACGCTTGAATGTTATGGTGCAACTGTCTACTCTTCTACATGTCGCGATTAGTATGAAAGGTGAACCTAAAGTAACAGAACAAGTCGAGACTACCAAAGCAGTTGTGTTCTCGCTATCTGTATTTAATGAAGACAAGGCTTTAGAGTCTCTTAAGCAGTTGCAGACAGCGATCAAATCAAACGGTGTTATCACTAAGCACGAGCGCGAATTAATTGTTAAAGCATTTATTGATTTAAAAGCTGGCGCCTGGTATAAATGTCCGAATGGACATATCTATTGCATTGGTGAGTGTGGTGGAGCAATGGAAGAGAGTTCGTGTCCGGAGTGTGGGGCGCGCATAGGTGGCAGGAATCATACGCTCACTTCCGGGAACAGGCATGCTCCAGAAATGGACGGCTCTAAGCATGCAGCATGGTCGGTACAGAACAACATGGCTAATTTTAATCTTGACGGTATACTTTAGATATACATAAAAACCAAAATAGGTACCTAGTTATTTGTTTGTAGGTTCTGGGCGTTCATTTTGATGTTTTATTAGTTCTTCAGTTGGTCTATTCTGTAAACAAACCCACCTCGCACCCGCATCACTATCTACACTCATAATTCCATTTCATCGCTACATGTTTCATTGTTTATTTTTTACGGAACGGACTGAGAAGCAAATGTTTTATTACAAATTATTTTTAATACATACTGATAAACGATATTGTACATTTAATTTTATCGGTGAACATCCAACACAGAATTATAATACATTTTAGGTAACTCCAACTTTTAGCATAGTCAATTCGTTGTGTAGGTAGAAAACCGAAATAAATTAATAATTATATAGATAAGTACGGTTTTGCATCACATTTATGTACTGACAAAATCGTTTCATCATTTAAAATGTTAATTCTTTGATTGCATCTCATTATTTAGAAAGTAAGTATGCTATCAATAAGACGAAAGTTTACTTCTCTTATCGTATTGACTACAGCGGCAAAAGCGGCTGAACTAACTCTTTAAAAGTGGTTTATTATAATTTGACAAATTCAGAATAGTTACTAAATAAAATATATATTAGAAAGCGTTGTGATTTTCAATTTTCCATGGTTTTTCATCTTAGGGACTCTTCAGACGTGCCACAACACGGCAGCGGCAATAAAGTGACTGGCACAAAATACAAAAAAAATAAACATATTAGAAGTGAAACTTCAACGGACAAATCGAAAACCGAATGGCAACGACATGTGGCAAAACGAATCGCAACAAAATTTCGACTTGAAGTTTTACGGACAGGTTTTCACATTGGACACGTACATTAACAATGACTTGTCCGTTGAGGTTTCACTTCTACTATGTGTTCCAGCACACAATTTTTTTTTTGCACGATTTCTGCAAATTACGATTTGGCCTAACCAAATCATAATTTGCAGTAAACCTGCGAAAAGCGATAGATAGATAGCGATCTCTTGAGAATAATTGTAAGTACCTATTATATTGTACGCTCGGATTGTTAAAAGTGCATGATGTTTAAATACCGACTTTAATCATTGCGAATGTAACAAAGATCTAGGTAGGTAGGTATATGTAGTCTAATCACACCGGGCAATGATCCAAATAAAACTGCAAGCAAGCATATCCTCCTACAATCAACATGCCCGCCAACACAGAGGCCAATAACACTCTGTCGTATTTTAAATGACATAGTACGTATACATAAGCTTACTATCACATTAAATACTAATGAACCTACCTAACTTTCTAATAAATCAATTAAATCATCCCTATCAATGTCATGACCCTCACTCTCTGTAGAATCATGATCATCTGATATTATTGATTTGCATGGACGCAACGTATCGCCAGCGCCAGCCACAACTGCATTAAATTTTCGGTACTCTGTCATGCCTTTAATTGAAGAAATAGTATAACAATCTATGGCGTGACAGGTTTTGGTGATTGTCTATGTTCCCGAGTATCTGTTTCCTAATTTTTTGTTTACGCCTACAGCTTGCTCAGTGACACCTCCCTTCCATAAGACTAATTGACCTATATTATATTTAGTATTTTTTTTTTGCGCCTACTGTCGAACTGTTTTTTCATTCTAGTTATGTTTAGGTCAATGTTAACTTTAGTCTGCCTACGCCTAGAAATTAAACGTTGTCTCTGTTCTTCATTGCTTATCTGTGGTGAAGATTGTGGCACAGGCAAAAGATTATTCTGATGTGCAAATAATAAACCAAATGGTGCCACTTTTGTCACATAGTGTATTGTATTGTGTCCGTTTCGACTGCTCGGCCACTATGTCGTAGAAAAAAAAAACTTATGTCAGCATTTCGAAGGAATTTGTAAAAGATGAACAGTGAAAACCGCAAATTCGAAGAGTCAATAATCAGAAAGTTATGTGGGTTTAACCGTGGCCGCGCAGTCCGCATGAATTCAACTGCGCGGCCACCAGTTCTCTTAAACGGAGCGTTGTAAAAGTCTAATTCCTTTTGCTAATCACTGACAGGATTTCGAAGAAAATGTAGATCATAAAAATAATGCCCTACTGTCTGTAGTTCACGACCTACATCACTCCAAAGTTTGGCCGCGCAGTCCGCACAAAGCGAACCGCGCGGCCACCAGTTCTCTTAAACGGAGCGTTGTAAAAGTCTAAGTTTTTTTGCTAATCACTGATAGGATTTCGAAGAAAAAATACATTGTAAAAATATAGCTCTAAAGTTTGGACTTCTCGTTCCACAACACTCACGTAATGGCGAACCGCGCGGCCACGTGTTTCTTAAAGTGGAGCTTAAACGGAGCTTGGTACAGGTGTCTTTCTTTTTGCTAATCACTGATACGATTTCGAAGAATTTGTAAACATCATGAATGAAGTTCTAATGTTTGAAAATCGCGAGTTACAGAACTTATACCCTGTAACTAGAGTTAAAAGAAGGGTGACCATGATTTACGATGCGCTGACGAGATATTCCCATATAAGACGTTTTCATTGTCACGTATATTTCTATACTTTTTATCGTAACATGCAAATAGTTTTAGTCTTTTGGTTTGAAATTGAGTAGAGAAGCTAATTAAAAGGATATAAAGAAAAAAATGTCATCGATTGATTTATATTTCTATTTCTTAAGTAATAGATAAAACATAATATTACTATAAACTATAAATCACATAATTTAAAAATCACAATTCGTTTTCATATTTATAATTACAATTTAAAAAATAATTGCTTATTTTCGTTGTTGTAACGATTAAGATCATAACTATATAAGCTAAAAAAAGTAGCTTATTTAAAAACTACACTAGATATACGAGAGCAACATCATGTACCTATATAACATAAAATTATAAGTTTGTAAGTAGATAAAGTTTTATTAAAGTATACTTTAAATCACCTAATTCAACAATCACAGTTCGTTTTCATATTGCAATCAGAATTTAAAAACAAAATCTGACTTACGATAACAACAACATTTCTAAAACTTAAAATTATACAACTTACACCTACCTACCAATCACAGTTTAATTTGTTATTGTACTTACAATTACAATTTAATCAAGAAATAACGACCTACGTTTTTGTATCGATTAACATCATAATATTTTTATTACAAACAAATCAGTCATACTATAATCGTTATAGCAAAACTTACTACGATAAAATCACAAAATATTCCTATACCATGTAAATCACAGTGAATTTCGATATAAGCCTACTATTATCTAACATTTAACAAGTCTCTATATAATAAAAATCTAATTTTAGCTCCACTTTAGAGCAAAATTCTCACCTATTATCATGTAACTTAACTACCAATAAGACCATAAGTTGAATTGTGCAGTGTTATGGGCTGCACTGAACTTTCATGAGTTTTGTTTCGATTGTCGTCATAACATAACCATTGGTCGTCGATTAAGCAATGACACTTGTAATGACCGATATTGCCAACACATGGAAGAACATACTCTAACGCACCTATCAACTTGAATGTTTTACGTTCCGTTATTTTTATATAACGTGGTATTTCATTAAGTATAATGTTTTGAGTACCATTTAAATCAAATAAAATAATATTATTTAATTTGTATTCGTATTTAATGCTTTTGTTATTGCATTCTAAACAATGTTTTAATTCTAAATTATCGATAACGATGGCGTCTTCTAAGCTTCTGATACCAAACATGTTAATAATATCGAAATTGAGAGAAAGAAACACAATGAATCTTGTTACATTTTTCTCATTACAAAAAGGCGTAATACATTTTTTACTTCTTTCTGCACTAAACAAGAAATCAAAAAGTATATGCTCAAACACAAAAGCCATATTACAATTACATTCGTAATAATTGTTTTTTTTTTGGTAATAGAGTGAAACAATGTTTTCTCTTAGCTTATATGCTTCCTTTTCATTTTGATTTTGGGCTAATATATTAATAAAATCACGAATTTTCACGAACTATTTTCACAAGAGTTGAAGACTTCGCGAATATAATTGTTTGTTTGGTATCCATGTGCCAGCATAAAAAACACAGAATCAAACGCGCAGGTGTTTAAAACATTTTGTTTAGATTCGATTACATTTCCATTTTTTAAAAATAAGATTGAAGTAGATGTTATTTTATGAGTTTCATATCCCTCACCCTTCCAATTTTCGGTATACGAGGGCTCCTCAGCAAATATCGAGTCGGAAGTGAATGTCACGGCAGCATTTTTTATTCTTTTCTTTATGCTAATGCTTTTAACTCGCTTTAACTTTCGTTTTCGGGATTTAGAACTAATATTGTGTGGAATATCATTCAGACTCTTCAAACTAACTTTGGTTTCTCCTTGCAGAAAATTGTAATGAATATTCAAAAACTCATCAATATTATATTTGTGAGTACGAGTCTCAAATAACAAATGCTTTAGTGTTTTGAAGTAACTCTCTACTGAGGAGGATGTAGGCGACTTATTTTGTGTATCATACAAAGGACACATTACGTTACTCCACAATGGAAGCTTGATTAGCAATCTTCTCAAAGTTGATGTTAGGTGGGGCAGATAATATTTGTTGCGTGTTTCAGTCGGCGTCTGAAATAAGCTTTTTTGTTGCTCAACGATCTCATCAAACCAATACATTATATTATCTTCCTCAATTATTAAGGTATCGTGATAGAAAGTTTCTCTTTCACCGCCATATTCGGGGACCGGATCTTCCGTAGCGAATAATCTCTCCTTCATATTTTGCATTGCTAAGTCCCAAGCTTTATTAGTAGTGTTATAGTATTTGTAAGTGCATATTTTGACCATATTTGAAACTATCATTTTGACTTCATCAAAACTTTCAGATCTTTTTATCAATAAAATACATCGAATAAAAAACATTTTAATTGGAGTATCCACGTTTTGAAAACAAGGTAAATTGTAAACATTTTTAATAAAATGGCTGGTGTCTAACCTAAGAAAAACTTCTGGTAAGTTTACACTAAGTTTTCTCAACACTAAGAATGATTGTCTCAGATAGTTTTTCACTGTTATAGATGTTGTAAAAGCATCTACATTTGCAGCAATCAAAGCAGACGAGTCGTCAGTTACAACTTCGTTAGGAGCGGTATGTATTTCCTTATACCATCTTTTTAACCAGGATGATATGGAATCTGCAGTATGAGTGTCCGCTATCATTTGAAATATCGCTTGAGATTTTATCGTTTTTGAAGTTAGCATACAAACGTATAGAAAGAGTCGCTTAGTTAATGTTGATCCATCAGGAAGTTTTATTGGGTGAAAGAAAGATCCCGTGGCGTCTATAGTGATAGTTACTTCCTGTGGATTTTTTTCTAAAAAATCTTTGTAGAATTGATTTTGTTCTTCAGACCAATAATACATGTAAAAATTCGGGACAAGTTTTATTTCGCGAATCAAATTTTTAAAACTTGGCAACATTGACATCATAAGTAGGCTTAAAATGGGATTGGCATGCAAACGATTACTTTGTCTCTTCTCGTGCTTTATTTTCCGAAGAGCGTTCATTGTAGGAAGTATGGGAGGGATTGCATTATCTTTATACTTAATAACTTTTGAAGCTATTTCTTTATGAATTACTGTGGCAGATTTGTACTGTAATTTCTTTGCAAGTTGATTTCTTTTGTATGGTGACATCTTAGATTTCAGTTTTGGATTATGCGGAACTAAGTTATCTGTATTAAAAATTGTACATTTTATAGTTGCTGTTTTGTCTGTTAACTTTTCGCTACATATTTCTACAGTGCAGCTGCATTGTGTGCATTTCCCTTTTATTTTCACATTATCTTCTGAGTCAATTAATTTATTCTTGAAAGTCCACGTGCAAGGTCGTCTCGAGTACTGCCATATTTTTTCTTTGAGTAGATTGCTCCACTTGAACTTAGGCAATGTTTTGTATTTCTTGTGTGTCGATGTAGTTTTTAGATCTCGTCTTATATAACGAACAGAAATTGGTTCTACTTTTTTCCACTCATGCTCATCTAGTAAGAAAGAAAATTGATTTGTATGCTTATCATTAATTTCACTTTTTGTCGTTGAAGATGTCGTGCTCCGACACGATGGAGAAGATAAAGAACTTTCTGTCGTCGTACTTATATCAAAAACTTTATTGTAATTTCTCTTTAGCCACGAGTACAACGCAAGCGGTGACATATCGTGATTTATTTCTTCTGAGATAGTATGAAATATAGGATCATTATATTTAATTTTTGTGTTTATGCAGTCTGTGGAATATTTTATAAATATTTTTTTTAGCTTGTCTTCGTTGACTCTCAGTTTACGTCCTTTTCTACCCATCGTTCTGAAAAAAAATGCGATGTATTAGTGGTAAGAAGTGGTCCTCCGGCCAGCTACGGTAACAACGCGAGCTTTGACGCGAGTTTGCCGCTTTAGTGGAAGTCTGCCGCGGACGAACATTTCCTAGGAAGTTTTATATTTGGTATCTATTTGTTTATTCCTTTAATATAATATCGAATTCATATGAGTTTCAATCCTTTTGGCAATGTATTTCGAGGGCTTAGAATTGACCTACCGAATAGGTAAAACATTTTTTTATGATAATGGTTATAATGTTGCATTAAATTTAACATATTATCCACTGTATTCAACTTTCAATTTAACAATACCCACCTTAAACTGTAGGCATGCAATAAAGAATTGGGAATTACACGCATGTTCCAATACATTACATTTTATTAATGTTTTGAATAAGTACTTACCGCTTGATTGATAAAACTTCCTTGTGTGATAAAAGCAACAGTATTAAAGACAATTAGTATAGTCACAATACAATCCTATGAAATAACTATGAACTATCTAACACTGCACTGATAAACACGGGCGCACTCTGTAACAACCGAGACTGAATAAAAACACTATACAGAGTCAAGCTCCGCGGGGCAGGGC
Organism: Agrochola lota; assembly: GCA_947364205.1. NCBI lineage: Eukaryota > Metazoa > Arthropoda > Insecta > Lepidoptera > Noctuidae > Agrochola > Agrochola lota. The sequence continues at coordinate 9,105,462 of OX376232.1, forward strand.
GGGACCCCTCCCCGCTGATATTGTAGCCATTTTGGGAGTCGCTACAGACGCAACTGGGTAGGTGCTTACCTATACTCTCGAATGAAAACATACCAACGCAAGCGCACAGTGACTTTTTTAGGAAGTTATTTAAAACAGCTTACATCTTGGATCTGAAACGCATGGACTACTGCAATAGGTAAACGTCATCATTATAAAATAATTAAGTTTTATAAATAAACACTTTAGGAAGATATTATATTTTTGGCATTCCTTTCATTCGCAGACAGGACAGATGTTTCATATAATTTAATAATTTAACTAATATTATAAACGTGAAAGGTTGTAATAATGTGTGTGTGTGTGTGTGTGTGTGTGTGTGTGTGTGTTTGTTGCTCTCACGCAACAACTACTGAACGGATTTTTCTGAAACTTTGCAGTAAAATAGCTTACATGTCAGAATAACACATGTGCTATAATTTATATAGATATAGTGTACATTTTTCAAAATATCACGATAAATAAAAAATTAAAATGTAAAGTATGAAAAATCTGTCTTTTGCGAGCTAGCTTTTATTTTACCCTATACTTTTTTTTGAGGCATCCTACTTCCTACTAATATTATAAACGTGAAAGTTTGTAATAATGTGTGTGTGTGTTTGCGCAACTACTACTGAACAGGTTTATAAAAACGTTTAAATACGCGCGGGCGAAGTACTTCGAACGTTGTACATCACGTTAGAAACATCAAAAATAACAGCCCCTATTTAATGGATTTTATTATTATACATATAAACCTTCCTCTTCTATCACTATCTATTAAAAAAACCGCATTAAAATCTATACATAGGGATATAGGGAGGGACAGAAAAAGCGACTTTGTATATTGTGTAGTGATGATATATTTATACTATGATATTGAAATGGAAAAAAGCCTGGATTCACACACTATAAATCTTGGTCACCCTATTTTTTCCTTCGATTATAGGTTTTAAGTTCTGTAGGTCTTGTAGTTCTTAATTATAGGATTTATTTATACTGTCTACATATTCTTCGAAATGGTGTCAGTAATTAGCAAAAAGAATGGGACTTCTACTAAGCTCCGTGTAAGGTCTATTAAAAAAAACTCGTGGCCGCGCGGTTCGCTTTGTGCGGACTGCGCGGCCAAACTTTGGAGTGATGTAGGTCGTGAACAGACAGTAGGGCATTATTTTTATGATCTACATTTTCTTCGAAATCCTGTCAGTGATTAGCAAAAGGAATTAGACTTTTACAACGCTCCGTTTAAGAGAACTGGTGGCCGCGCAGTTGAATTCATGCGGACTGCGCGGCCACGGTTAAACCCACATAACTTTCTGATTATTGACTCTTCGAATTTGCGGTTTTCACTGTTCATCTTTTACAAATTCCTTCGAAATGCTGACATAAGTTTTTTTTTTCTACGACATAGTGGCCGAGCAGTCGTAACGGACACTATTGTATTATTAATACCCCAAACTATATTTATTCATTTTGAATCCCAGCTACATTCCTCTATAACGGATGTACTTAACCCATCTAGAATTGTTCTATTCACACGTTCAATCTGACCATTTGAACGGAGTACAGCTACCAGCATTCAAAACATGTTTAATTTGGTAATTAGCGACAAAAGTTTTGAAATAGCTACTCGTAAAAGCCTTACCTCTATCAGTTATTATTCTAATGGGTTTACCAAAATCGAGTTCTTTAACTGTTTTTGTTGAACGTACAGATTTTACAGGACGAGCAAAAATAAATTAAGTAAACGAGTCTATAACCATTAAAATATATTTGTGTCCCTGGCGACTTTTAGGGAATGGGCCCAAATGGTCTACGTGCAAGGTATGCATAGGTATATCTAGTGTTTCTATGAGATGCAATTCACTCACATCGACCGTAACCTGATTTACCAAACTGAAATTGGAGACAACTTTTAATATATTTACGAATGAATCTACTCATATTTGGAAACCAGTAAGAAGATTTTATTAAGTTTTTCAGTCCTCTCAAAACCTGGATGCCCAATCTGGTCATGGAACTTTTGCAATATACTGTATTTGGTCAGTTTCGGAATAACAAAATGTTGACCCGTTAAAGTTTTCCTGTATAACCTGCCGTTAGTTACGGTATAATTATTAGTGATATCTTGATTTTCCGTACCCCCTTGTAGCTGTCTAATAATTTGTTGGATACTGTCATCCTGAAGTTGAACCGACAGCGCCCAATCGGTTTCGTCAATCATGGCAACATCTATATATGGTAAAGGGAAACGATCCTTTACCGTGCATGAATTTAAAGCGCGATAGTCTATTCATAGCCTATATTCTCCATTTTTTCTTTACTAATACTATGCTTATGGTGAATTTGATACTCTTGCTATTCCAGAAACTAATAGCTCTTGTACTTTTTCATCTACTATTTCCCTCTCCTTGTGCGCTAACCTATACGGTTTACAAAATACCGGCTTGTCAATAAAAGTGTCTATTGACATTTATATTAGATCCTTGCAACCTAAACTAGCCGTACTGTTAGCAAACGATTCAGAATATTTACGCAGTAATTTAACCAATGACTCTTGTTCACTATAACTTATTTCACCTAAGTCTAAGTTTTCAGAATTAATTTCATACTCTGCTTGATTACCATAAAAATTTTGATTATACGAGTATGTAGTATAATTAATATTTATAATACGTTTTTCATTACAGTCTTTAGCCCTAGTTAATAAACGTCCAGCCCGCCAGGTTATAGATTCATTCCCTACATTAATTATTTTAATTACCTACTTCAGTCGTAGCCGATAAAACACCGCCCGGTATAAAATACATAGCCTCTGAATTGTATACTGGTAGCGTAGTAAACGTTGTATCCATATAATCGCTATTTATAAAAATATGAACAAGCGTTTCGCAACACGGAGGAATAGTTGCATCTTTCAATAACCGTATAGAACATTTATGTTCAAAGTCATCGCTATGCAGATTATGCGTTAAAATACTATCACAGGGGTCACATTTTGTGAAAGTAGCACTAGTCGAAGTAGTTAACAAGCTAATATTATTTTGACAGATAATAGGTTGACCTATAATCATGTCAATATCTCCCTTAAAATTGTATGTTACTTCTGCGAAGCTGGGTATTCGTATTTTATCAATGTCTGCAGTGAAGTGAATTGCTCCCAAAGAATTTATACAACTACCCTCAAACCTCCTCAGAACTATCGTAGATGGCGATAATGGAAGATTATTTAATCTTTCAACCACGTTCATTCGCTAAATATCAACTTTAGGTACTACTGGTGTCTATGTATGCACTTATACAACGGTTATCAATGAAAACATTATTTTTTTTAAACATTCGTTAGAAGAATTACTGAACTCAAAAGTGTGCATCACCTTGGCTGCTGTACTCCAACAGGTTGCAGCTTCGTGGTCTCGTCGTTGGCAGATGGTGCAGACGAGTTGGCTCCGGCAGTCCTTTACCTCGTGGCCAGGTCTCCGGCAGACATAGCACAGCTTCACAGACGGTTGCGCCAATCCTCGACGCCACGTGGTTGACGTAGTCGTGGCAGGCTGGCTAGCTTCTTTGGTCTTCGCAGTGCCGCTGTCCAGCCTCTTGTAATTTTCCAACTAAGACAAATACCCGTAGTACAGTTCTTCTGCAGTCTCACATCTGAAAGCTTTTGCATTAGGTCTTAGTTCAACTGGAAGACCCCTGATTAAACACGAAATTGTCGCTTCTTCATCCAGTTTACATTTCTTTGACAACGATAATTTATCGTGAAAATATGCGGTCATGGTTTCGTCATCACTTTTGTTACGTGCCAACATCAATTCTAATTTATCAACGAAATCCACGGCCATAGGGAAAGCTCGTTCGAGTGCATATTTCCATTCATCCCAAGAGAGATCGTAATTATCTAAATGTTCATACAATTCCCTTGCAGAACCACGTAACCTCATGTGCATAATATAGGACTTATCAGCGTCACTACAATCATAAATATGACTCAATTGATCTATTTTATTAAGCACTTAAAGATTTGAGTCCCGGGTTGAATTTTGAGATCAACTCTGCATCCGTGTGGGTAGTTGTTCTTTTCCTCGCAGCATTTGGACTACAGTTGGTAGAAAAAAAAATTAAGAATATTTTCTGTTACCTCAGCACCAGTATTTCCCGCATTCTCCATTTTTCTTTTCTTGCCTAGTCCGCCGATGTAGGGTCCCAACCCCGCCATTACCTATTACCTTGTTACCTTGTGAAGCGATAAGTAGGCCCTTATCCCACTTCTGAGATAGTGCAGGTGTTGGGAAGGAGGTTGATGATAAATGATAATCAATTACTTACAACTTTGTGTATTGTTACCAGTCCAGCGAAATGTACAGAAAAGAGACCAAAAATAAACTTACACGCTCTTTTATAACATTTCCAATGACAGTTGTCTACCCTTACTACTTAACTAACATGAATATTGCAACAGATAAAATTAACGAACTGAACTATTAATACAAAAAAAATACTTTTAAACTAAAAATTTTAACAATGCCTTTACAAATATAATTGATACGTAAATTAATCTCTTAGATATTCTAACAAAATAATTTAATGGAACTTACAAACTCAATCATTTAGTATTTAAACATATAGGTGAAACAAATAAATGAAATGGAAACAACAAATAAATTGGTCAGTGTGACCCTATTCTACATAGGTACTTAATTCAACCAAGATATTTTATACGATAACATTATACAATTACAAAGGAACATGAACAAATGCAGCTCAGCTGTCCTTCCTATCCACACTCCTTGCGGCTGCGCATTATATCCATCTAATATAGCCGTTGCCCTCTCTCCGCCGCCAGCCTATCCCTCTCTCCACCGCTGCCTGTCGGGGATGTCGCGACGCCCCCGCAAGGGGGCGTGGCGAGCGGGGTCGGGGCGTCGCCCCTCGCCCGCGGATGCGTCACGGTGGCCCGCTAAAACGGGCCCCTCAGTGTGTTCGCCTTGAGCGGCTTCGGGGAATTGACGCACGCAAAGTGCGTCTGTGTGAATGGTTGCTATGAATTTTTCTGTAGGCGCGCCACGACGCTATGTACTATAGCGTCGCTTCTTCACGGCATCTCGGCGGTCTGTCCCCGCCAGGTGAGACCCCCAGTTGCCTGGGGGAGGCCCAACGAAGACGACCAGCGACGGAGATGCCGACTCGACGCTCCTACAGGTAGATATGTAGCTTTCCCTCGCCCCGCTCACAGATCTAGCCGTTTACGGATTGAGGGATAAGCAGTCGTGTTTGTGTGAGCGGCTTGTATTGTAGTGTACCGCCGCTCAGTGTCATCGTGCTACGCGGCCCGCGTCGCGCTCGCACGTGTTGTGTAGGCGTCTGTTGAGTATAGGTTGTCTGTATTTAGTTACGCGGCATGCCTATATTAACCTAGAACACGTCGCGCAACAGATGTATGTGTACATCTGTAGAGTCTTATTATATCGAGTGAGCCGCGTGTAACCTGGGTGCGGCTTACTCGAGGCGTCAGTCCGGTGCGATGGGGTCACGTGTCCGCTACCAGGTCGCGGGGCAGGGGTCTCGCGTCCGGTGGGCGCGCGTGCAATGGCGCTATCTGCCTGACATGGGGCCAGGCAGATGCGTCGGCACGCGCGAACATCACCTTCGCGAGTCGCCTCACAAACTCGTCAAGGCTCTCCATCCGGAGGTCCCTGTGGAGCACATCGTTCCTCACAAAGGGAGGAGCGTCAACAATGGTCCGCAGCGCAAGATTTTGTTGCGCGCGGAGCAGCTTGCGGCTCGACTCCCTTGTGAGGGCGAACCACGCTGGGGCGGCGTACGTCAAAATTGGGCGTACATACGCTTTGTACACGCCCAACTTGACGCGCGCCGGGATGCGGGAGGAGAGCACGGGCCTGAGGAGGTTGCGGGCGACCCTGCCCTGCGCGGCGACATTGCGAACATGGGGCCCCATCGTGAGGCGGCGGTCGATGGTCACACCTAGGTACTTGACCCGGGGCGACCAATCGACGTCGACTCCATGTAACTTCAAAGGTGGCGGGAGAGGCGCCGATCCAGTGACCATTGCCTGCGTCTTACTCACGTTAACCGTTAGCCGCCACTTCGACAGCCAATCGGGGAGCAGGTCGAGGGCGCGCTGCATTTTGACCGCCGCGTACTTCGCATTAAGCGAGTTAACGATGTACGCGGCGTCGTCGGCATACAGCGCGAGCGTCGCCTCTGGAGTGGTGGGGATGTCGTCGGTGTAACGTGAGTAACACGCCGGCGAGAGGCAGCTGCCCTGGGGCACGCCAGCCATCACCAAGCGGGCGCCAGATAGCGCCCCGTCGACCACCACCTTGAAGCTCCTGTGGGACAGAAAAGGGGAGACCACCCTTACAACGCGACGGGGCGCGTCGGACGTGGCCAACTTATATATAAGGCCGTCGTGCCATACAGGGTCGAAGGCCTTCTCCATGTCGAGGAATACTGCCACCGAGTATTCCTTTTTATTTAGTGCAGTTGTTAGGAGGTGCAGTACCCTCGACAACTGAAGCGTCGTGCTATGCTCCGCCCTGAACCCAAACTGCTCCGGGCGTGGGGCAATATGATGTTGTAGGTGTCGCAGCAGGAGTACTTCAAACACCTTGGAGACCGTCGGCAAGAGTGTGATCGGCCGATAGCTCTCCGGCTTCGCTATGTTCTTCCCCGCCTTGGGCAGCATTATGACGCGCCCCTCCTTCCACGAGGTGGGAAAGACCCCCGTGCGCAGTATCGCCGTAAACAGGCGCGCCAGCGCCGCTACCGTACGGAACGGCAGATGGCGCAGCACTGTGTTGGTGATACCGTCAGCACCGGGGGCCTTCCTGGGCTTCGTCCTTAGGATGGCGCGTCTAACTGCGCCAGGCGAGAAGAAGATAGGGTCCTCCTCTGGAGCTATCGGCGTTGCGAAATAGTCTCCTAGGTGCTTCTCGACTGCTGCGACATGCTCCATGTCGGCGGTCGGGTTAGGGCGGAACTGACGCTCCAGGTGCTCGGCGAAGACCTCCGCCCGGTCCTCCGCTATATACTTAAGCGCCCCGTCGCTGTTGAGTAGAGGGCGCACCGGGGCTGGGGTATTCGTCAGCTGGCGGCACAACTTGTGTACAGACGGCCAGCTGTCCGCGGCTGCGTCTATTCTCTCTTCCCAGCCCGCGGCGGTATGGGCCGATAGCTCGGCCTTTACCTTCTCCGCGAGACGGCTTAGTTGCGTCTTTAGGGTCGGGCATCGTAGTTGTTGCCACTGCTTGCGAAGACGCCTTTTCACGGCGATCATAGCATTAATATGCGCCGGCAAGGGTGGCAATAGCCCTCTCCCTTGCGGCTGCACTGCGGTCGCCGTTTCTAGGGCGCCCTGTATGCAAGCAGTGACGTCATCCGCCGCTTGCTCTACGTCCGCGGAGGAAACAATAGGCCGAGTCGGCGTGGTGGTCTCCATGTTTTCTGTGAATGCCATCCAGTCGGTGATTCGACGTGGCGCTAATGGCTGCAGTCGGGCCGGCGCTTCCGATAAGACGACGAGCACCGGTTGGTGGTCCGACTGTAGCTCGTCGTCTATCACTTGCTGCGTGATCTGGCAGCGTAGCCCTCTGTGTACCGCGATGTCCAGCACGTCTGGCATCTTCAGGACTGCATCTGGGTAGTGGGTGGGCGTCTCTGGTCCGGACACCGAGTACCCGAAGGCTTCCGCGTCCGCAAAGAGCCGTCTCCCCCCGGTATTCATTCTCATTGAGTTCCACGCCGGGTGCTTGCAATTTAGGTCGCCGGCTAGGATAGTTGCATTACTATGCGCGCTAAGTAGCGCCCGCAGCTCAACCACGTCGAGGCTAGCCGCGGGCGGCTTGTAGCACGCATAGATATTTATGTCCCCGCCGGCAACGTATAGTTGCACACCCAGCGCGTAGAATGTGTTGAGTGACGGCAGGGGGAGCTCCTGATGGACGACTCTTCGCTTCACAAGTACCGCCAGACCACGGTATCGGATGTTCAGCGCCGACCTTTCGTCCTTGCGGTAGACATGGTAGCCCGGGAACCTGACCCTATCCTCAGGTCCCAGGTATGTCTCGCTAATTAGCGCCACGTCGATGCTCTGATCCCGAAGGAGGTGGCGGAGGGGAGCGACCTTATCCCTAAGGCCGCGGGCGTTCCAGTGTACAATCCTCAGCGGCCTAGCCATCACACAGCGCTAAAAGTGTGGCCAGACCGTCGAGGATCACTGTCTCTATATCTCGGCCCTGCCTTATTGCTCTAATCAAGTCCATTAGGAGCTTGATCGCGCAGGTTGTGAAGTCCTTATTTGTGTGTTGTTTCCGTTGGGAGGCGATGGTAGCGACGCCACTCGTCGTTGCCGGGAACCCTTCTGGTTCCGCGACTTTCCGCTGTGCCGTCTTGGCGTTGACCGCGGTGGTGGCGACGGTAGCGGCTCCCTGCGGTTTTTGGGCGAACCTACGAGCTTTCTTACTCTGCCGCAGCGACATATTGTCGCTACTGGTAGGTTCGTCCAGTACTGTTTCGTGTGCCTCCTTTGGTGCAACCTGCGCGATAATTAAGGCAGGGGCGACCTTAGGGAGCTCTTCTTGGGTCTCAGGGGGGGGGGGGGGGGGTTTCTTCTTGCCCTTTCCCCCTCTCTTCTTCTTCCTCCGCCCGGAGGAGGAGGCTTGGGTCCTCTCTGTGGGCTCGTTGGCCGCCGCCATCAGCGTCGGTCCTTGAGCCTCTATAAGGGCCACTGGTTGCGGCCTTGCCGCTGTGCGACCAGTGGCCGTAATGGCGACGGTCCCCGCCCGCTTGTTCCTAACTTCGCGTTCGAACACGGGGCACTTTATATTGCTCGCGGGGTGCGGGCCACCGCAATTGATGCAAGTGGCCGGTTCCTCCCGCGGGCGTGGGCAATCTCGTGCCGCGTGCTCGCCTCCGCATCGCACACAAGCGAGCGGTCGGTGGCACTGGTGCGAGCTGTGTCTGAACCGCTGGCACCGGTGACACTGTGCGGGCCCACGTTTTCCACGCCAAGCCTCAATTTTGACACCACGCATGAACATAAACACGGTGGTGTCAAATATAGCTCGGACGTCCGGGGTCTTCTTTAAAATCGCGTGGAACACGCAGCCGGGTCGTCCTTGTGCGCCCTTAATGTGACGCACATACTCCGGCTGGTATCCCAGCGTCCGGAGCTCCTCCTCGATCTCCTTCGGGTCCGTGTCCGCCGGTAGGCCCCGAATGGCTATCTTCATGTTTTTGTCCGCTGGCAGCGAGTACGCGAACCAGGAGACGCCAGCGCTCTTTTCCAGGCCAGTTAGGTAGCGCTGGACCAACCTATACTCATCCTCGGTCTCCGGGGTGAATCTCACCCCGGTCCCGTACGGACGAGCATTAGGGGGTCGGCCCAGCTTCGCGCTAATGGCCCGAAAGTGCGTCGCCCAGTTCGGCAGCGTCTCCACTACCAGCGGCGGGAATCTCGGCTTCTTTTTCCCCGGCTTTTGTTTCGTCGTCGACGACGCAGCGGCGCCGGGGACGGCAGCAGAGGGGGCAGTGGCAGCAACGGGAGCGGGGGGCGAGTTTGCAATACTCACCCCTGTCGGTCTCGGTGGTGTAGGCGACTGCGGTGGTGTGCGGTGGCGGACCGCGTCGGAAAAAGTAGGCGACATCGGCGTACCCCGACCCCGCGGCGCGCTATCGCGCTGTGGCCGCGGCGGGTCGAGGCAATATCGTTTCGCTTCCTCCGACGCGGTCTCGTCGGAGCTTCTTCTTCGTCGCTGGGGTCTGGCTTCGAGCTCAAACTCAAAGCTGAACCCCAGCGATGGTGTTGGTGATGCCGGTGACAGCACCCCGGCGGCTGATCCGCCCGCGGTAGGTCGCGGACCGGATCGCGGAGTCATGTCCGGGGACATATCTCCGCGACCGGATGCGACTGAGCCCACGGACGCCAGCGACATGCTCGACCCCACAGGGGAGGAACATGCCGACAGCATGGCGGGCGAGTCGCAGGCGGATGCACGGGGGGGCGCCGGCGAGGCGGGCGCCTGTACATTACTTAGTGCCGGCCTATAGTACGGGCCGGCACTGGCTGGCCGCTCCTGCTCAGCCATCGCCGGTCCCGCCAGCGAGAGGCGGGGGCCGGGTGCGGCGGTGCGCGGAGCGGGCACAGCTTGGGCCTTCTTTGAAGGCACGCCAGATGGCGTGGGCGGCGACACGAACCGCGGCGGCGGAGCCGCAGGGGTACGCGGCGCGGGTAGCGCGGGGTACGCCTGCGCCATGGCATGGCGCGCGGCAGTCGAGGTAGGGTACCCAGGCGCGGGCGCGCGCGCGGGTGGTACCGGGGCGCGCGCTTGCGATGCGCGGCCTGGGTTGGCGTTTGGCCCTGGTGCCTGGATAGGCACCGGGCGAAACGCGGGTGGGCGGACCGCTACGGCGTGCGTCCGGCTCGACGACGGCGTAGGCGCAACGCGCGCAGGCGCCGATGTCGTCGGTGGGCCGGCAGCGACCTCCTTCTTCCTCTTCTTTGTAGTCGCACTCTTCTTGGATGCGGCCGGTGGCGCACCGGACGACACGACACCTATGTTAGGCATCGACGTCGCCCGGTCCAACACCGGACGCTCCTCCTGATCCCCGGCATCGCGGCCTAGCGAGCCGCGCGTGCCGGGTTTCGGCATTTTAAAATTATTGGGCTAGGCCTCCGCGACCGCGACGGCGAATGCACGCCGAGCAGCACGGGGCGGCTCCCTCTGTGCCTGCACAGGTACCCGACGGTGTCCTGTACACACACAGAGAGAGACGGTTAAAATAAAGCGGTCCGCGCGAACGAAAACTTTGGCGTGTGGACCAAGGCTTGTGGTAGGCCACGAGCTAATCCTCCACCGCTGCCGCCTCTCACCACGCGATATATCGTCTACCCCCTACATGCGGCCCTAACGCTTTTTCGTGACTGAAAAATCCTAATACGTATAATCGTCTATATAGAAGTTTCACTTCAATAAATAAATAAATAGAAGTTCAAGTGCACGCTGGACTCGCATTCCGAGTGAGTTCCGTACCATTTACATCGTAAATGCCACGAGTGTAAAAGAGACGGTTGATTTTTTTTAACACATTCACACATAAAGGAGTAAACATTTTATCAACAGTAAGGCTGCGTTTCCACCAGAGATGAGCGAGGATGCGTAGCGAGGGATGTGTGTAAAATTAACCAATAACATCGCTTCACTGTCAGAGCTTGAGCTAAGCTAGCGTTGTTATTGGTTAGTTTCACACACATCCCTCGCTACGCATCCTCGCTCATCTCTGGTGGAAACGCAGCCTAACACAGGTATATACAAATATGTTAAAACATTAGAGTCCGGGAATAGATTAATACAGATGGGAAAATCCCCAAAATCATTTAAATAAATTGGAATGCAATTCAGGTCACAAAGCATATTTTCAAAGAATTTTAACAAAGTGGCCCTCACACCACACGCACATAAAAAATCCTAATACCGGGGGGTATTAGGATTTTTTTTTTTTTTTTTTTTTTAATCCTAATATCTATATAAAAGTTTCATTAAAAAAAAAAAAAAGTATACACGGTAGGCCCGGTCAGCAACGCAAGTCTATTAACAGGTAGAGGAGGTACAGGTTTATAAATCCTAAACCTAGTACACGCATCATACTTTGTATTGTAGTACCTAATTGTTTTCTCAGATTTATAATTTACCAATTTTTTTTTTTTGAATAATTGTTTATTTTTTATTTTTGTATATTTATTTAACACTTCAGCTTTATGATGAATATATCTACCTTTTTTAAAGAAAAATCTTTGTATCGAATATTTTTGTTAACGATGATGTGTGATGATAACTGATAATAATCAATTCTCGTTTCTGACCGTACTCGTACCTACTACAATTTACACTTTTCCTTTTGATTAATAATTATTATACCGAAAGTTAAAGTTATTATATTATGTGAAAGTGCTGCGAGGTCCGCAGCACTTTCACACCAGTTGCCAGCCCACTGTGCTGTTCCCCTTCGAATTTCGTGTCTACCGCTTCAAGTAGTTACCGGGCGACACAATTTACACTTGGTACTGGGGCGGTGCGTAGATGTGGTACGTCAAAACACCCTCTATGTTTTTTTATGACTTTATTGTAGGTACTATATTTAAAAAAAAAACTGTTGCAGACCACATCATGATCTATAAAAATACAAAAAAAAAATTAGTAAACAAAAAATAATACAATACAATAAAATTGCATACATACACAAACATAAACTCACGCATACTATATTTACGTGTATTATGTTCTTGTTCCAAAAATTATGTTTTACTGTTCTAAGTTTTAAGGGCTCTCACACAAAACTGCGACGCGTTGCGATACGACGCCGTATGGCAGCTTTTTAGAGGAGCTTTTTTTTGTAGCTCGCAGGTTTTTGCAATGCGATGCGAATTCGCAGTTTTGTGTGGGACACTATGGGAACACTTCTGCCTAACCCTTCGGGGATTAAAGGCGTGTGTTCTTAGTATTATGTTGTTATTCAATTAAATGTAGGTACTACTCATTAATCAATGTTTTATGAAAGTGATGTTTTATTTTCTATTGTTGGTGGACTTATACCTACTGTGAGACTCACTATCACCCAGTTGCAGAAACGAACTTTAACTTTTAAAGTTGTCATTAGAGTCTGTCAAGCGAGTCTAGTCCCATGAAAAAGGCGGCAAATTCAAAAATCTTTCAGGTGTCAACACTGATATAGCACGCTGAAAACTTGTTGATACTTGAATTTTGATAAAAAAATTACTTGGGATAAATAAAAAAAAAAGCATTTCAATGTACGTATTTATTCATCAGAACTAAAATCAGAATCAAGAAATTCAATGCCTTCAAATGAGAAATCACTGTCAGTAGAATCATTACGCACAGAAATGATGAAGGGTTCCAACTCGGTTTCGGATATCCTGTCTCTTACTTTATACTTATTTTCGACACTAATAGTGTGATCTGTGCATTTTTTCCAATCATTGGCTGTGACACTATTAAAGCATTCTTTTATAAGGTTCTCCATTTCTTTACCTGGAATCCCTAAGTTTTTGCTGGCTATTTTTCTTTTAGCCAAACTCCATATGAGTTCAATTGAGTTCAGGTCACAATGATATGGCGGAAGTTTCAAAACCTCATGGCCATGTTGTTTCAAAAATTCTTCAGCTTCATACATTGGAGTTGTTTTATGTTCATTCACAAGGCACATAAGCTCAGCCTTTGTAAAGAATTCTTCATAATGAATTCCATTTTCAGTTAGCCATTTCTGAATGTCAGCCTTTAAATCATTCATAGGTGGTGGCTTATTTATTTGTGTTACATGGTAGCTAGCGTTGTCCATAACAATGACACTGGGCTGACTTAAATTGGGTATTAATTTTTCACGTAACCATTTCATAAAATTATTTCTGTTCATATCATCATGATAATCTGCCATTTTTGATTTAGTACTGAATACCAATAATGCATTGGGAACAAAACCTTTTTCGGATCCAGCATGAACAACAATATGTCTTTTGCCTGACGATATTTTGTCAATTACACCGCTTGTTGATGGCCCTTGCCATGATTTTTTAACTTTATAATTTTGGTGGACATAGGTCTCATCAAGATAAACTATTAATTTTCCTTGTTTCCGCTTTTCATCAATAGCTCTGAGATACCTATGTCGCCATGCAGCTAGTTCATACTTTTCAATAAGAAGAGATCTCTCATTTTTATTTTTTTTGAATTCAAATCCATTTTTGAGTAATAATTGTCTCAATGTTTCATGAAATCCAGTAAATCCAATTGACTCTCTTAAATCTGCAAGCAAACTTCGTAGAGTTGGAACTTGCTTTTTCACACAGTAAAATTCATTAATTTTATTGCGTATGGCTGATAAGTCAAAATTATCCAGATTGGCTACAGTTGGCTGTCGTGGACGTTTTTTCCCCGGTGTGTTCCACTCGCCTTGGTTAATAGCACCTTCTTTTTTAATTCTTCGCAGTGTTTTCACACTTAAATCTGAAAGTTCAATATGTCAGTTCAGTATCAAACGCACAAATTTTATGATAATATTTGTAGAAAATGCAAACAATGTAAACAAATAAATCTGTACTAACCTGTCATAGCAGCAATTTTTGTCAAATAGTCTGTTTCAGATTTCATTTTTTTATTCTCATCTATGGCTATGACTTTCTTAACTAAATTATCAATTGTGCTTTTTATTAATTCATCATCCAAGGTGGCTGAAAAAAGATGACAACAATCTCTTATAATACTTTTCACTTATAGGTGCCCCATTGAGATTCAATGTCATGTATACGACGTCTGAATCTAAACCAAAACCGAAATCGTGATCACATCATAGTAAAATAAACAAAATTAGACAATTGTGCTAAAAGTATCAACATTTTGTAGCCAACCTACCTGTTGTTGAAACCATTTCATCCAAAAGTCGTCGTTTTTCTGTTAACACGTCATCAGATTCAATCTTTACATGATTATATTTATTAATCATTGTAAACAGCAGGCTCCTGACACTACTTTTAATAGGTTTTGGCATTATAACATTAAAAAATTCAACAAAAACCGGAATGCTTCGAGGTTAGAACAGAAATTGTGACAATCTGTTTGACAGATAATAGTATTGCCATTATAAGAAATCAGTAAAATGGTTGTGGACTCGACTCGCTTGACAGACTCTAAATACTAATCTTCCATTAACTTGTTGCAGAAACCATAGACTCGATTTTAATGGTTCTTTTAACCTTTTCACCGCCACGGACTTCAATAGAAGTTCCGGATTTCCGTGCCACCAGCGCCACGACTTCATTAGAAGCTCTTCATTTTAACTATGTTATAAAAATAACTGAGCTAACTTTTCTGATTTTATCTAGGACATCACTGACATCACTGACATCGGTGAAGGAAAACATCGTGAGGAAACCTGGACTTGTAGTTAATATAAGTCTGAAATCACCAACCCGTCTTGAGCAAACGTGGTGATCAATGCTCGTGCCTTCTCTGTGTGAGAAGAGGCCTTTGCCCTGCAGTGGGACAGTAACAGGCTGGTATTATTATTATTTTTTATTTTTATAAAAATAAATTTACTGTATTTAACAGGTTTTTTTATTTTATTATTTAATATAGCTGTCTACCCTGTTTTTTTTTATTTTTCCACACAAAATAATCCGTTATTTGCCTTAAAATAGGCAAAAACAAAGACTCCGAACATTTTTAATGTCCCCAGAACGCCAAGGACTTTATATATAGTCGGCCAGTGATGTGACGCGAAAGTTATCACTGTTTGATTTCAGCCGTTGAAATATTTATAAATATTATTATCGAAAACAATTTGAGGTCAGTAAAATATGAACTTAGTTAACTACTTTATAACAAAGGCAAAATATACTCATTTCGACCTTCAGATGGGTGCCGACTCGGAGTTAAATAGTTGTTAGCAATCCTTGTCGATAATTATATTCCCATCTCTACAAAACAATTATAAGTTTATGGTTGTCAGTGCCCTGGGCGCCACGGACTACTATAGAAGTCGTTCTGTGACGTCATAAACGTACGGCTGTCAAGGTCACTTTGGCATAGTGCAGGCTGCAGGTACTAATCGGATTCTTTATCGGAGTAAACAAATAGATGAGAATATGAATGAAGAACTGGATTATTCAGATCAGCTATTAAACATTTTAGGTGTGGAATCGGACTTCTTCGAATTCTGTAGACAAAGCTTAAAAACAGTGCTGTGATAGGTACTCTGCTACGAGTGTGTAACTTAAATCCATACTTATATTCCATTTCGAAAAACTATATATACACTGAAAAGTTATGGAGATTAGCTAGGGTACAAAACGTTGACTGAAGTAGTTTAAAAAAACATGGGAGTAGAAAGAAATAGAAGAAAGACCATAGACCACATCCCTAATCAAAATTTAATTTAACGTGCTTAGAGCGCCAAGGACTTGAAAAGAAGTCAAAGAATGACTTCATGAAACGAATAGAGATGTACCTCATTTCCTACAGCTCTATTTGAGTTATGTATTTGTTTCTTTGAAACTTATAATTTAAACTGTTTTTTCTTACTAGGGATACTGTGAAATAAAATAAATATGGAAATATTTAACCAGTTTTTATTTATATCCGTAACATTATAATTAAAACTTAACTGTACTTAACGCGTATGAATGAGAGAATCTTATTCATCGATATGACGATACCCTCATCACTACTGTTTACTATATATTTCGTTATACATTTATAGCGTGGCGCCTGGCGAGGCATCGCGCTCTGTGTACGTGGGCGGTGAAAAGGTTAATACATCTCTCTAAGATAGATTTTTTCCATAATAAGAAATCTCATATGGAAAAG
Source organism: Agrochola lota (assembly GCA_947364205.1). NCBI lineage: Eukaryota > Metazoa > Arthropoda > Insecta > Lepidoptera > Noctuidae > Agrochola > Agrochola lota. The sequence goes on from OX376232.1 coordinate 9,121,880, forward strand.
TTTTATGGAACAAATTATTGACCTGCAAATTGCAAAAAACGTCAGAAAATTTGAATTTCGCGGGCTAGAACTGCGGATCTACCTTATCAATTTTTATGTTTTCCCTCTTAATAAAAAAAAAATACTGCTTAATTGTATAGTGTTTCACTTAAAATTTCATTAAGTATGTAATTGGTAGATCGCACAGGGTTTTGTCAGTAAACAGTTGATCTTGGGTCTAATCAAATTGGTCACCCCTGCGCTCTATACACTTCCAACCGCATGGTTAGAACCTGGCAACATATTATCTTGATAGTCTATAGCGGGGGTTTACCGACATGTTACTTCCACAGTGAAAAACAAACGCCTGGACGTCAACAACTCAGTGTTTCCACTTTTAGGGATTTCTCCCTTTTTCTGGGTAAAATTACCAAATATTATGCATGGCTCACGGCTTTTTAATTTTCACAGGGATTTAGGGAATTTTGGGGTAAAATTGAACTTGAGTGGTTATTCACTTTTACTAACAGTTCTATCTTCAAATAATGAGGTAGAAAGGTTATTCAGTGTTCTCAAAAATGTAAAAAACAGGCAAAAGAAATAGACGTAGCAACGAAACTCTTGCTTTCATACAAAACTGGAAATGCTAGCAAACAATTGTTCAATTTTGGTACTATGTTAATTGCAGCGAAAAAGTGTGAAATTAATGCTTCGGTTTCTGATCTTGTAAAGGAGACTGTTCAAATTATGCAGCATCAATATAGCTACAGGAAATCGTTCTTAGTAGATTACCCCTAACTTCTTGAGTAATTGCTAACTGCATTCACAGATTTTGTAAAAATTATACAGTCAGCTAATAAAATTACAATCCTCCTTTTTTATGGTGCCCATTGATGCAATTTCGTGTAAGGATTAACAAACTCTTCTATACCTAGTAAAGTCGTAAATAACAAAAACGTTCTCATCATGTACATTTCGTGTCATTGACTCTGGCAGGGCCACCATCAGGGATTTTAATTTTGATTACACTAAAAATGTGTCGCTAATTAGTCGAAATTTGTCGCCAAATATCAGAATTTGTCGGTCACTGGTTCAAAAGATATAAAGGATTGACGGATTGAAGGATTGGAACGACCAATTGCGACTAATTGGCGGCAAAATATGGGAGAAAACACTTATTCGCAAGGTGTCCTAGTTTTTGAGATATAAATGTGGCCCTGCTGGGGAGACTCTCCAGATCGGCCACCTATAAACCCTTATATCTTTTCAACCAGTGAGCAACAAATTCTGATATTTGGCGACTGATGCCGACTAATTGGTGACAAAATATGGGGGAAAACAGATCTTCGCTAGGTGCCCTAGTTTTTGAGATATAAGTGTGGCCCTGTTGGGGAGACTCTCTCGAGATCGGCCTCCTATAAACCCTTATATATTTTGAACCAGTGACCGACAAATTCTGATATTTGGCGACAAATTTCGCCTAATTAGCGACATTTTTTTTGTGTAATCAAAATTAAAATCCCTGATGGTGCTCCTGCCAGAGTCAATGACACGTACATTTCGTAAGAAATTATCGTGCATAGAGATACAAAAAGTAGTAGTAGTAAAAGTAGTTTGAATCTATTGATAGTTCCAAAATACTGACCTCTATGACCATCCTAAAGATGCAATTTAAAACCCCTTGATTCGACATAACCTCAGAAAAAAAAAGATGATTGAAAAGAAAGATTAGTATTTGCAATAAGATGACTTTATTTTTTCAAATGTAATGCATACGTTATAAAAATCGTGGATAATGTGATTTATCATGTTTTTGGGAAAAGTTTTTGCCATTTGTGACATTTCTAATACTCTAACCTCGGTTGGTCCACTAAACTTTTTTGATCCTTATTAGAAGCAGGATCAAATAGCTTAAAAAAAAATTACTTACTGTGAATTGCCCATTTTGCTGACTGTACATTTTTTTTACATAATCTACAGAAGACAGTCTTCTAAGAATGTTTTCCTCTAGCTATAACGTAACCGTTAGGTAGATAAGTACCTACCATTACGACCCATCTGAATATCCAGCCTGTACATTATAAGTGTTTCTTTTAAAAAAATTGTCGGGTCAGATTTTGATGCCCTTTTCCACAAGAGCTAAGATGAGGTATCCCTACACAAATATCAAAACCATATCGCTTTTGGTCCGTAAACCACTTTTGTTCAGTCTCCTTTATGAATGTTTTGTAGGTATTTTATGATATTACACATTTATGTGGAATGAAATGTTATTATTTATTATAATCATGCTCCGAAAAGAAATAAAAAAAACCAAGGAATTTTGAAGACTTTTTAGGGAAGTTTAGGGATAATTCAATAAAAAAACTGGGGAAAATCCAAACACGTAAGTGGAAACACTGTAAGAACGACTATTCGACTAGTGACTGGAGGCAAGGAGAGTAAGGAGACTCGAGCGAGTAGTTACTTTGCTTGTCATTATATTGTGGTGTTGGTTGTGTGATTGTGTGTGGTGCAAGTGCCTGCGACCCTCATCCTTGAGCAGACGGTTCAGTTCAGCCCTTTGGACCTTTATTGCTTATGTACGTACGGTACTCGTTTATAAATATTTTTGTTCTATTATAATTGATTAGTCAACTTTGTGGTTTGGCAGTTATAGGTACAATTCGGTAGTTTGGAATCCCTAGTTCTTTGAAGTTTCTAGAAGCTGTGGAACAACGGGAGGATTTGTTACAAGTTGCGCCTATTGTTTTGCTCGTACTTATAAATACAGAAGTCATCTTGAAAAAATTATACGCATTATATATTTAGGTAGTTACCTATTATGGAATGTTCCATGCAATAGTTTTGTAGCCCATGTTCGTACCCGTTAGTGTAGGCAGCAGGTTTGGAATAAAAACAGTTTTTTAAAATTTTATGAAAGAAATCGTTCAAAATTTTTGAATCAAGAGTTTTTTGTTTTGATCGATTTATCAATTTTATTATCAACACAAATCGATCAGGCCTAATATAACTCTTTTCTAAACAATTGAAAAAAAATAATAACATTATACTTACAAGTTATAGTTAGTACTAACTATCATAGGTACTATTTAATGTGAGAGTCAAAATGGCGGGTGTACCATAGCGAATTAAATTATACCAATTACCAAATAAATGTACCTAAAACATACTATTTTGTACCTAGCTCTAAAAAATATATACCTCCTTCAGAACGAAATTATTTCGAAATGAAGGTAAACCCGCCATATTGACATCAAGATGGCGGGTGTTCTATGATATTTTATTATTTAACCATTACTCATAAAATATAATTACACTAAAAAATTGTACCTAAAAAGTACCTCAAGTAAATAGAAACACACACTTGACCAGTGGGATAGTTCCTGAGAAATAAAACAACCGTGTCTTGTGGATAAGAAAACACGATAATTATCATGATAATTAGCATGTATTCAACACCATGTTGAATACATGCTTTTCTTATGCCGATTTTTTTACATTATTTTAGTAATTAAGGATCAAAATTTGAGGTTTAGTTTCAATCTTCTTTTCGTAAAGAAAATGAATACTTAAGCTATAACCTCAATACCTATCAACTCAATATTTACTAAAGCCAAATAAAATGGAAAATACTTAACGCGAACAAACCGCCCATACTTAACCTTAAAATCACTTATTTTGTAAGTAGTTTTTTAAAATTTTATTAGTTTTCTTATTTATTGCTTAATTACTTAAACTTAATGTTTATGGTGAAATAAACCCATTTAAAATATTTCATAATTTGATTACTTATGTAAAAATAATACAAATTGCTTCTAAGTTTCTTGACATATATTTCACATCTTATTCAGCTAACGTAATAATAAATAAAAGTAGCAGTTTGTTAACTTTATATAAAATAAATATTTTTTCTTTTGTTATCACATATCACGCATTTTTTATTTTAAAACCTTTATTGCAATAATTAACAAACATTAATAAAAAAGGCAGCAATTTTATTTAAATATTGTTGTTATTGCAAATAATAATAATTGTTTCGGACGAGAGGGGTACGACCAGCACCCGCAGTCGTCCTGGGACAATCTCCCAACGTTTTTGACGTATGTTCCCTACTGCCTGAGTCTAGTGACTCTGCTGGCGACACACGTCACCACGCACTCCTGTATGCGTATTGTTCACTAGGTACAACCCACAGGGACCTCGGCGAGGGACTGGCGGCTTAGAGGGATTCCTTGGAATGAAACAGGAATGTTCAGTCTTGACTTGTTTCTTGTAATACTGCTGGATTCGGAATACCTGACCATAGAAAATTGCCCCTTTTTTATAGAAAGCTCTAGCCAATCAGAGCATTTCAATTTTGCACACGGCACTAATCCCTTTTCTCTCAACCAATCAGAGCACTTCAAGATTGTACATGGTACAAATGTGACTTTGTATGGGAATCTTACTTTGGCAATTTTCTATGATAAAACACCCCTTACAATGTTTATCTTATTTTGCTAACATAGAAATGGATTTATTCTAACTATATACTAAAAACTGTATCAATAAACCTTAATTTAGACATTAAAAATAGCAAAAATCTATAACGGTTCTCGTTACGGTAAGGTTTCTCATTAGTTAAGCTTAGGCTGTTTTATGGTACAAGTGGCGTCGCCTAGTGTTAGGAATGCGCAATAAATTCGACGTCTTTATTACTACACTATTAATTTCTTAAAATTAAATAATGATTATCTAATAAAAACAATGACAATATAAAAATAACTAACTGAATGTTGTTGCTAACAATAATACCCAATATAATTACAAACATCAAAAGTTCGTAGAACATAAACTAAAAAATTGTAGGTCGATACATTTTCTTACACAAATTTGCTTATAATTCCTAAACGCGTTGTCCTATTAACTTGAATCCAACTGGAATATTGGTTTTATGCAAGATTCTATCATACAAAACAAAAATTATCAAAATATCACCATAAACAAAAAATCTCATTTTCAAGTTACGTAATTATACTACAGTCCTAACAATTATTAAAAAATTCTTTGCAAATTGGTTTGTTTCAGTCTTATTAGATCAAATATGAAAACTAATGACAATTTTAAGTTAGGCAAACTAATTAGAGCAAGATAAACGTAATATTAACAAGTTCTAATAAGATATTATGAAATTCTTTCTAACTTACGACTCGATTCATTGATTATTGAGAACGCATTCGTCGCAATCCCGCTGCTACTTGTGCCCTAGTGCGTAGATAGGGTCCCGTTGCCGACATTCTCCCCCTCGTGCGTTGCACCATCTTCTTGACTCGGCAACACTCCCGGCACCAACAGCACCACTCTCGAACTGGGTCTTCGCAGCACTCCTCCTCTGGTCTCGACATCGACGATCCTGGTCCGCCCATCTGGTCCCGGATACACTTGCTGGATTCTGCCGCGTGGCCAGGTGCATCTTGGTAGGGTGTGGTCGACGATCAACACGATGTCTCCAACTCGCAGGTCGGTTGCGCTGATTCTGCCCGCTGTCTTCCTCGGTAGTAGAGTGGGCAGGTATTCTCGCAGCCAACGTTGCCAAAAGTGGTCGGCAAGTCGCTGCGTGGCCTTCCAGGTGTGCTTGCCCACAAGCTCGTTGTCTTCAAAGCCGCCGATTCTCGTCGCGCCGCACGACCGCCCGATGAGGAAGTGGTTTGGAGTGAGTGCTTCCTCCTCGGGGTTCTCGGAGAGGTGAGTGAGGGGCCGAGAGTTGACTATATGCTCGGCCTCTAGGAGGAGGGTGTGGAGTACCTCCTCTCGTGGATGTCTTTCGTTGAGTGTAGCGTCTAGTGCGGTTTTTATGGATCGCACCAAACGCTCCCATGCGCCGCCCATGTTTGGCGCACCAGGAGGTATGAATTTCCAATGCACGCCGATCTTCCCTGCTTCTGAAATGAAGTCTTCTTGCTTCATGGAGTCTTGTGCTTCTTTCAGTTCTTTGTTCGCGCCGACGAAGTTGGTCCCGTTGTCAGTGTAGATAGTCTTCGGCATTCCTCTTCTGGCGGCGAATCGTCGCAGCGCCATGATCATGCTGTCGGTGGAGAGTGAAGGTGTGAGTTCTATGTGTACAGCTCTTGTCGTCAAGCATGTAAATAAAGCTCCCCATCTTTTTTCATGACGCCTTGCTACGGTGATTGTTATCGGGCCGAAGTAATCTATGCCGGTGCACGTAAAAGGAGGGTTACTGTGCATCAGCCTTTCAATAGGTAAGTTGCCCGTCGGTAGTTCTTGCGGTCTTGCTTTTCTTGTCTTGCACCACTGACATTGATGCTGAACTGCCTTGATTGCTGACCTCAGTCCCAATATCCAGAAGCGCTGTCTTACTTCATTCATAACTGTTGCGTGATTCCCATGATTGAAACGGCAGTGGAAATCCTCAATGATGAGTCGTGTCGTTGTGTCCTTACTGTCGAGGACGATGGGTCGCTTGTAGTCTCTGGTTACTCCCTGTATTGCGTCGATTCTTCCTTTTAGCCGCAGGAGTCCTTTTTCTGGTACCACGTCAAGTTTTTTCAACTTGCTGCCGCCTTCTAATTGCTTCCCTAGCTGTAGACACCTGATATCTTCTCTGAAGCTTCTTTCTTGACCTCCTTTTAGTAGCAGAGTTTCAGCTTGCTCTAGTAAGTCTGTGTCCAATGGTATGTAGTTCCTTTCTTTTATTTTTGAAGGTTGGTGTCGCTTCGCTACCGTCTTCTGCTTTTTTCCTTTCGTTATTCTCCAGGTGGGATCTTCTTTGCTGACGTTGACCTTCACCTTTGTCTTGCAGAGTTGTATGAACTGCAGTACTCTTGCTGTGGCTCGCAATAGTCTCTTCCATGATGAAAACTTCTCAGGATTTGGTGATGGATGAGTGGTGCTCGTTACTGCTACGACGTCTGTTGTTTTTTCTTCGCCGGTGGTTTCTTTCTTGAAGCTTCTCGCTGCTGGCCAGTGAACTTCTTCCTTTCTCAGAAAGTCCGGTCCTGTGTACCATCGGTGATCGCAGTCGAAGTGCTCTGGTACGTCACGCGTCGCGTCATCTGCAGGGTTCTGCGCCGTGGGTACCCATCTCCAATCTTGAGGTTTAGTGAGATCTTCTATTTCTGCTAAGCGATGAGCCACGAATGTCTTGAAGGTTCTTGGGTCTGTCTTGATCCAAGAAAGTACGATGCTGGAGTCTGTCCAGAACGTTTTCTTCTCTACTTTCAGGTCCATTTCTTCTTCTACTGAATGTGCCAGCCTGCTTCCTAGGAGAGCTGCCTGTAGCTCGAGTCGCGGTATTGATACCGGTTTCAGTGGAGTGACTCTTACTTTCGCTGCCACTAGGTTGACGTGGTAAGTTCCATCTTGATCTTTTGCTCTCCAATAGACTGTTGCTGCATACGCCGTCTCACTTGCGTCCGTAAACGTGTGCAGCTCCCCCTCGGTACTATGTGGCGCCAGGCATCTTGGGATCTGAAGGTCTTGGAGAAGCTTCATCTTTTCTAGGTAAGTTTTCCAGGCTTCGTACTCCCTTTCTTCTATTTCTTCATCCCAGCCGATACCGCTTCGCCATATGTTCTGAAGCAGCTTCTTACCCTGCATGAGAACGGGTGAAGCCAATCCCAGTGGATCGAAGGTCGACATTACAGCGCTGGTGACTTCCCTTTTCGTAGGCACCTTAAATCCCTTGGCTATTTCCTCTGGTGTATTCCGGAGATTTGCCCTGAAGCCAATGGAGTCCCTTTCAGTGAACCAGCGTAGTCCCAATGTCTTTTCTTCTTTCTCACCTAGGTCCACTTCTGTTTTTTCTGTTGTCTCGGTGTTCACGTCTTGCAGCAGCTTAGGATGGTTTGATGCCCATCCTCTTAACTCGAAGCCCGCCTTCTTGTGTATGAAATCCACCTGTGCTATCACTTTTTTGAAGTCTTCTTCCTGGTGGAAGCTGTGCAGGTAATCATCCATGTAATGGTTCAGTTCAATTGCTCTTGCAGCCTCTGGATACTGCTCTTTGAAGTCTGCTGCGTTTCGGTTTTTCACGTAGATCGCTGTGCTCGGAGATGATGTCGCGCCGAAAATGACTGATGTCATCCTATACTTTTTTGGCGACACGTCGCGACGATCCCCGCGCCACAGGAACCTCAGGCTGTCTCTATCTTCTGGTCTGATGCGTACTTGGAGAAACATTTCCTTAATGTCGGCCGCCACTGCTAAAGGTCCTTGCCGGAACCGCAGTAACACTCCGAAGAGGGATTGTAGTAGGTCTGGTCCTGACAGCAGAGCGTTGTTGAGGCTTCTTCCTTTTGACATGGCTGCGGCATCGAAGACGATCCGTATCTTCTTCTTTAATGGATGTACCACAGAGAAATGAGGGAGGTACCACGTTTTCTTAGGGCATTCTGCTTCATCAGATGCTTCTTCTGCATACTTGTTATCGATTAGATGCTGGATCTGCTTGCTGTATTCCGCCTTCAACTGAGGATCCTTGCCTATCTTCTTTTCGATGTTGATCAATCGGTTCTTGGCAGACGTGTAGCTTTCTGGCATATGTTCTTCTTCATTCTTCCACAGAAGTCCAGCTTCAAATCGACCATCTTCAAGTCTTTTGCAGGTCTTCTCTAGGATGGTGAGTGCTCTTCCTTCTGAATCTGTAGTGGGTCTCCTTGGTGTCACGCCGAGTGCTTCGATTGCGAAATGATCCTTAATGGCTTGATGCATCTCTTCTTCTGGAGCGCTGACATGTAGACAGGCATTCAGGAAGTGTACTGGTTTTGCGCCTCTAGTGTCTGACCCGTGGAGCACCCAACCAAGTCCTGTTCTTGAAGCAACTGGTTCTCCTGGTTTTCCTCTTCTCACTTCTTGAGTCACAATCAGCTCCCAATTATCTTGACCGATGAGTAGCTGAGGTGACTCCCTTGCGTAATATAGAGAGTCGGCGATCTTCTTTAAGTGTTGACAATCTTGAATCCTCTTCTTGTCTAGGAACTGCGGTGCAAGCTTCAACTCGTCGACGGTCCGAACTCGTTTCAGGGTCTTCTTGTTTTCCTGATAAACCCCTTTTACCGTAAGGTCCAGTATCTGAGAATCCTTCTTTCTGATCAGCCTGCCTCCTACTGTCTCGATGACCAGTTCCTCCTTGCTTCCTTGAACGCCAATCTCTTCTGCCACTTTTTCATCCAGAAGTGACACCGTTGACCCTTCATCCATGAGAGCCAATATCTTCTTTGACCCTTTGGACCCGAAGATTTCCACTGGAACTATCTTCAGGTATGCCCTTGTGTTGCTGACTGCATTTACTGATACTGTGACGCTCGCCACTTCTTGTGGTGTTTCTTTTTTCTTATCCTCCGTCTTTTCTTCTGACTCGACGTGGAGTAGATGATGGTGCCACCTCTTGCATTCCTTGCACGGTGGTTTTCTGCAGCTCTCCTTTCGGTGTCTCCCTTGAAGACATTTGAAGCAGACATGACTCTTCTTCGCTGTTGCCCACCGATCTTGAACCGACGCCTTCTGGAACTTCTGACATTCGACGAGGAAGTGTTCACCCTCACACATAGGGCAAGCCTTTTCCGTTTGTCTTGAATCCTTTTCTTTGAAGTTCCTTTCCTTTGTTGAATGCGTCGCTTGTCGATGAGTCCGTTTGAAGCCGCTCTTTTCTTCTGAAGTTGCGAAGGCTCCACACTTGTCCGCCTCTATGTTTAGGAACTTGGATACCAGCTTCAGGTTGGAGAACTCGCCTTCATCTGATGCTGCAGTGAAGTCGTACCATCGGAACTTGAGAACTGTCGGAATCTTCTCTATAATTTGTTTCACCATCTCAGGTGAATGCAGGTACTGTGGTTTCTTCAGTCCTTTTATTGCTGCTACGCTGTTGTTGATCTGGCTCGCGAAGATGCATATGTCTCTTGGATTTTCTGAAATCTTCGGTAATGCCTTGACCTTATCCAATTCTGCCAGTACCAGCGCATCAGGTCTCCCATATCTTCTTCTGAGGGCCTGCATCACGTCCAACGGAGAGGCTTCAGAGTACAGCAGGCTCTTGATAGCTTCTCTTGCGTTGCCCTTCAGAGCTCTTCTTAGTCGAGCCATATTCTGAACGTCGTTGAACATCGGTGCTGTATCTTCGTAGACAACCTTGAAGGCCAACCACTCGCTGCTGTTGCCGTCGAAGTAGGGTAACTCGTGGATGTACTTCGGCTGCGCTGCTGGTCCTCCTCTTGTGGTAAAGGCTTCCTTCAGTGCTGTTGCCAAAGCTTGAATCTCGATTGTAGCCCCTTTCACTGAGGAGTTTTCTTCTGGCTTCACTTTAGGTAGTTCTTCTGAAGGGTGTTGATCCCGATGCTCTGGTTGCTCCATGTCTTTGTCTTCCAACACTGACGTCTGAATCCAGTTCTGCACCTGCGCTGTTTTGTCTTCCTGGTCTTCATCCACGGAGTCTTCATCCTCACATTGGGCCAGCTCCAATCTGACACGGGCTAGCTTCGCCGCAGCCTGGGCTTGATTCAATTCCAGGCGTGCTAATTCTTCTCTGGCTTCCAGCTCGCGTCTTCTGGCCGAGGAACTCGTAGTCTTCGTAGACCTGGCGCGACGACTGACCCCCTTCGGTTGTAGGGTCGTGGCGGAGCCATAAACACCCTTTTCCGGGACATCTTCTGGGGTCTTCTTAGTCGTCTCCTTCTGTGCGGCATCTTCTTTTTTCTGTCCGTTCTTCCCGGACGCCGCTGTTGTCGCAGTCGTAGTCGTAGCCTCTGTAGCCGTGGTCCCCTCCGTGGCCGTTGTACCCGAAGAAGTGTTCGTGTCCGATGTCGCTGCGGTTCCCGATGACCCTGACGCTGACGTGACCCCTTCTGACCCTGATGCTTCTGCAGTCGCGTCCCTTACGGTAGGACGAGACGGCGGGTGCAAGGGGGCATCCTTCTGCGACCTGGTTACCGGCATCTTGCAGTTTTTGAATCTTCTGGACTTCTTGCTTCTTCTTCTTCTGGCAGGAAATCCGGCTCGAAGGACCAACTGTTTCGGACGAGAGGGGTACGACCAGCACCCGCAGTCGTCCTGGGACAATCTCCCAACGTTTTTGACGTATGTTCCCTACTGCCTGAGTCTAGTGACTCTGCTGGCGACACACGTCACCACGCACTCCTGTATGCGTATTGTTCACTAGGTACAACCCACAGGGACCTCGGCGAGGGACTGGCGGCTTAGAGGGATTCCTTGGAATGAAACAGGAATGTTCAGTCTTGACTTGTTTCTTGTAATACTGCTGGATTCGGAATACCTGACCATAGAAAATTGCCCCTTTTTTATAGAAAGCTCTAGCCAATCAGAGCATTTCAATTTTGCACACGGCACTAATCCCTTTTCTCTCAACCAATCAGAGCACTTCAAGATTGTACATGGTACAAATGTGACTTTGTATGGGAATCTTACTTTGGCAATTTTCTATGATAAAACACCCCTTACAATGTTTATCTTATTTTGCTAACATAGAAATGGATTTATTCTAACTATATACTAAAAACTGTATCAATAAACCTTAATTTAGACATTAAAAATAGCAAAAATCTATAACGGTTCTCGTTACGGTAAGGTTTCTCATTAGTTAAGCTTAGGCTGTTTTATGGTACAAGTGGCGTCGCCTAGTGTTAGGAATGCGCAATAAATTCGACGTCTTTATTACTACACTATTAATTTCTTAAAATTAAATAATGATTATCTAATAAAAACAATGACAATATAAAAATAACTAACTGAATGTTGTTGCTAACAATAATACCCAATATAATTACAAACATCAAAAGTTCGTAGAACATAAACTAAAAAATTGTAGGTCGATACATTTTCTTACACAAATTTGCTTATAATTCCTAAACGCGTTGTCCTATTAACTTGAATCCAACTGGAATATTGGTTTTATGCAAGATTCTATCATACAAAACAAAAATTATCAAAATATCACCATAAACAAAAAATCTCATTTTCAAGTTACGTAATTATACTACAGTCCTAACAATTATTAAAAAATTCTTTGCAAATTGGTTTGTTTCAGTCTTATTAGATCAAATATGAAAACTAATGACAATTTTAAGTTAGGCAAACTAATTAGAGCAAGATAAACGTAATATTAACAAGTTCTAATAAGATATTATGAAATTCTTTCTAACTTACGACTCGATTCATTGATTATTGAGAACGCATTCGTCGCAATCCCGCTGCTACTTGTGCCCTAGTGCGTAGATAGGGTCCCGTTGCCGACAATAATCATATTTGCAAAAAACGCGCTGTTCTATACGAGATTAGAAACCTAGGCCAGCTGCATCACAGTCCAACACATGACACCTAAATGCTATCAGCACATTTTAGTTTGAATTTTGGCAATTCCATGAACTGGCCAAGGTCACGCGCATGATGCGTGTGTGATACCGTATCTAACAAAAGCGACTGAAATGTATTTTTGTTTCGTGCAATGTGTCGCGATACGACAGTGTGTGAAGACTGAATTGCAAAACTGCGATCTCTGTGGTGGGTGTACCGTGTTGTTTACACATACAGATGAACGGACTGTACCGCGGCACCGCGCACAGCAAAACGACTCCTAACGTGCCCATGCACTTTTGAACGTTTACTGTACATTACATGAATGTGTAAAAACATTCAAACACTTAATAACTCGGCCGGCTGCACTCTGCAGTTTCTACATGTAGCAATCGCTGTACGACCGAATTTGGTCGCAAATTCCTAACGATCCCGATGTAACGATGGTAGTGTCGACCATAGATAAATTATTTGAAACTATATTTATAGTATTGACAGTCAAAGTTATCTATTGGCGCCGATTCTCTTGTCACAAATGCTACTAACTAGCATTGTGACAAGAGAATCGGTCTAACTATCATTAAAATTTACTTTATTCCTGTCAAACGACGATTTCCCATTCTGAAATAGACTAAAGTAACACAACTTAACTATATTTTAGTTTGACAGCACTAAGATAGTACTGAGTTTTTAATTTAGTGAAAATAGTAATTTTGCTATTCTGAATCTGACGTTTTTCACCAAAAATTTTGATTATAAAATCCACACCAGACAAATTTTAATCGCGATTAAAAATATATGGGATAAAATACGTTGTCATGAACTAAAATTCACACCAACCTCTCGACTTCACGTGGAAAAACAGTACTGTATTTATTTTTTCTTTTGCTTCTCGAAAATGGTGCGTCCTATCGCAAAAATAATGAAAATTTCGAACCCCTTTATAAAGTCCATAAACCCATAATACTCAACATGTAGGTAATATTTTTTTCCATACAAAAATTAAAAATTCCATATAAGCTACAAACCTTGCGCGCCTTAAAAAAAAAACTAAAAACTAAAAAGCTCTTAAAAAAACCGACCAAGTGCGAGTTGGACTCGCACACGAAGGGTTCCGTACCACCGTACAATATTTAGCAAATATAACGTATTAAAAAAAAACGACTTACTAGATCTCGTTCAAACCAATTTTCGTTGGAAGTTTACATGGTAATGTACATCATATTTTTTTTTAGTTTTGTCATTCTCTTATTTTAGAAGTTACAGGGGGAGGGACACACATTTTACCACTTTAGAAGTGTCTCGCGCAAACTATTCAGTTTAGAAAAAAATGATATTAGATACCTCAATATCCTTTTTGAAGACCTATCCATAGATACCCCACACGTATAGGGTTTATGTTTTTTTTTTTATTGAGTTTTAGTTCTAAGTATGGGGAACCCCCAAAATTTATTGTTTTTTTTTCTATTTTTGTGTGAAAATCTAAATGCGGTTCACAGAATACATCTACTTACCAAGTTTCAACAGTATAGTTCTTACAGTTTCGGAAAAAAGTGGCTGTGATATACGGACGGACAGACAGACATGACGAATCTATAAGGGTTCCATTTTTTGCCATTTGGCTACGGAACCCTAAAAATCATGGATTAGAGGCAAACCACGGGTACCACGTGGATTTGCGATTGTCAAATTCAATTTTAGTTGCGTCAAAATTATTTTATATTTTAGAAAATTTAATTTGCAGAATAGTCTAAGATTCTCATAGCTAAAACTAAGGTTTAGTTCGATGAAGAGAATCGGCACCTATGTCATCGGTATTTTACCGAAGTTTGTCGCAAAATTTACGATTTTCGTAGTATTTACGAATATGCAGCTTAAATTGAATTAATGGACATCCTCTTAAGGGGTCATCGTATAAGAGGATGTTCATTAATTCAATTTAAGCTTATGCTCCACCGTGGAGGTCTGCCCGGCTTGGGCGGAGCACTGCCGTGTCCTCACGGAGGCGATCGGCGGCGGCGATCTCTCGCGTCCGGCCCGGCCCTGGTTCAGGCCATGGTTCGGAGCGAGAGTGCATGGGAGGCCGTCACCTCCTTCTGCGAAGCAGTTATGTTCGCGAAGGAGGAGGCGGAGCGCGCAAGGGAGATGCAAGCTGCACGCCCTCGCGGCCCTAGTCGCCGCAGGAGAGGCCCCGGGCGTCGGGAGTCGAGAGCCGACTTCCGGCCACCGTAGGCGCGGGCTTGCGGACGGTGAGCAATGGGCAGCTCGCCGTCCGATAAGGACCAGCCGTTCTATTCGGTAAAAATATCACCGTGAAACTTAGGTGAAGTGGGCTGTCAATAGTGTTAATCCCTAGCATCCTGCCGGTCGATTCTGTGGCACTGACAGCTCACTTCACCTAAGCTTCACGTTAATATTTTTACAGAATCGACCGACAGGCCCAGGTCGACGGCGCGTTGTGTTCCACGCGCGCCTCAAAGAGATGTTACCACCAGCCGACGGGGTCGAAAGACCAATATCTGCTGGGGTTGCGGGTTTGTCCGAGAGGGATATCGCGGTCCCGGCACGCAGGCAACGGAAGGAACACGGGTGGGTTTTAGTCAGTAAAAGTCTGACACACCTGCTCGCTTTGCCCAGAGCGGGAGAAGTCATTTGACGATTTCCAATTCTCAAAAAAAAAAAAAAAAAAAAACAGTGGTCATCGTACTCATCATTATGAACAACTTTTACTATGGGACCGAACTTAGAATCGCGAAAAAAAATTAACTGTTGCCTACATTTATGTTCGCATAGGTCGTCAAAATGTAGGAAACAGCTGAGTACCTAATAATCCTAACTTAATAATCCATATCCATACTAATCCATATTATTATATTATAGATTCGAAAGTAATTCTTTGTGTCTGTCTGTATGTTACCTTTTCACGGCTAAACCACTGAACGGATTTCGATAAAATTTGGCAAGGAGATAGATCGACGGTTCCTACGTACATAAAGACATGTCAAAAACCGAGGTTTACAGGAAAGCGTTATTTATGTTCAAACTGCTCTAGAAATAATTATATGTAAAATTATGTTTTTTTTTTCTATAATGTTTTATTTGCTTTAGGAACGTTATAATGATATTTATACATATTTCCTTTTTTTACATTTTCTTGGAAGAACTGATAGATGACTGTTTCTACGCTGATATTAAAATCAAAGCATGTCAGACATGTCTATGATACCTTTTTATACGTTTCACCACGCGAACAAGCATTGACACGTCTTATTGGGAAACTCCTGCCGTAAATGACGCTATGTCAGACAGGACCGCGTTCGCACCGAGTGGCGCGCATCACCGTACGAAACGATACGTATACATATCCGCATCTACGACACTTATTCGTTGTAAATATAACACTTGTTCTCATATACGATTTGTAAATGACGTAAAATACGTAATATTAAAAAAATACAAATATACAGGTATGTGCATATGGAAAATCTAATCCCAATTGCGCAATAAAAAAAAAAGCATTTTTGACATGTCTTTATGTCTGTACGTAGGGACCGTCGAGATGGCATCGTGGAGGGTACTTTTTGTCTCATAAATAAGCCTAAAGGGGGAATCCATATGGGAGGAAAGTTTGTATAGGAAATCCGGCATTTTATAAGTTAGGGATATGAAAATATGCTTTTGGTAAGAAATAAAGGATTACGCATTTCAGCGTTTTTGTAAAATCATTCGCAAACGTAATGTCGGTGACCTTCTTGGAGTAAACTTGCAATATCTATGGCGGCATGGTGTATGAGCTCTATGAAAAATGGGTGGAGTCGAAAGTGTTTAACTTACACGGCCAATACATTTTATTTTCATAATTCTTTTTTTTTAATGACTGAGTTTTGTGAGGTGTAAAGTAGCTTCAAAAGTAAAGTCTCGTGTTTAACAGATAGTAGTTGGTTAGTTGTGGATTAGTTTATTACTGTTTGACTATCGTCTTGCTTGGCGCCATAATAATTTGCTTTTTAGTAACCTACAGCCGCAGCCATTGAGTTAAATGTACGTAGTACATTTTACACAATTGCCGCAGCCGGTTTTTTTTTAAAGTTGGATAGGTTTTTAAGCGCGATAAGGCGCCCGTTAAATGAAACTCGATCCAGTTGTAATAGACGTGTATTTATACCACACTGCACAGTATCCAAGCGACAGCGGAAGATTACAAACATTTACATACGAACACAGGTTAATAAACTTGTTAATCACACGTTACACAGAGTCTCGTAATATGTAGTATTGAGCCAATATCTTTCTCCATTCAGATTCGAAATCCTCTAGTGGTTTTTATTAACCATAGACTAACTGCCCTAGACAAACTAGTGTCGTCAGGTTACATTTTACAGTGGGAACCATAGATAATTAGTGGGTTCGCCACAGGTTTATTCATTATAGGATTTTAAACTGACATAGTTGTTTTCACTACAAAAGTTTTTTTAAACGGGATATTTACCATGTTATTAAAAACAAAAAACATTGTAAATATCCCGGTTTAAATAGCGCTTGTTCCCGGTTTTAATAGTGGCATATTAATAATAATAATACCAGCCTGTTACTGTCTCACTGTAGGGCAAAGGCCTCTTCTCATATAGAGAAAGCACGAGCTTTGATCACCACGCTTGCTCAAGACGGGTTGGTGATTTCACACTTATATTAACTACTAGCTATTACCCGCGACTTCGTCTTCGTGGATGTCGCAAAATATTCCAATTTCAAAATACTAATAGCCGAGGAAAAGGTCATTGACTCCTACCGCTGCGCCCGCGTTGCCCACAACCATAATTATTTTGTCACGCGTAATTTTGAATCTGTGATATCTTTTATACTATTTATTTAAATGATATGAAGTAAGTCAGTTAAGGCATATTTTAATCTAAATTAAATGCCCAAATTAAATAACATATTTTATTAGATAAGGATTAAAATAGTACCGGTCAAAATAGCTTCAACAATGAAATTTTTATCAAATTCTGAAGATAAAAATGGTTACTGTGTGTCATCCTTAGAAGATGACTTAAGCCATCGCGGACTTTTTTATTGAACTTTTTGAGATCAACTATTCTGTAAAACATAAATTTTATGTGTATTTAACGGTTTACGCGGCGCACGCCAGTAAAGCCATCGCCAAGTAGTAAGTCGCATGATATTTTCCGACATCTTCAACAATAATCGTCATATTTCAGCCAATTTACACAAAACCGTAATGAATTATACACTAAAACCTTCCGCATGAATCACTCCGTCCATTGGTAAAAAATTTTTGGAAACCGTTCGGTAATTTTTAACCGACTTCCAAAAGGAGGAGGTTATCGATTCGATTGTTTATATTTTTTTTTTAATGTATGTTCGGGCTTAACTCCGTCATTTATTGACGGATTTGCAAAATTCTTTTTTTGTTTGAAAGGGTATACTTCCGAGATGGTCCCATTGTCATTAGGCCAGGATCTGATGATGAGATTCTGGAGAAATCGAGGGAACTCTTCAAATATTGTAGGCACACCTATAGCGATTTGGGTATTTTTTATAATAACACGTCCAGTTGCTCTTGAAAAGCACCATTTGGTGAAGTGGAACTGATGATGAAGACCACAGATGGCCACCGGTACTACTCAATAATAAGTATTTCACGGGTTGCGATTCGATTACATTAATATGAATACCAAGCCATTTATGCTCGTCACAATGTATATGGACGAGTGGAGCTGATGGTGAAGTACCAGGAGAACTCCTCAACGATTAACGTCCCTGCTTCGGGAAAAGCAATATTTTGTAAAAGGTGATGAGTAGTCAACATTAGGCTATTGTAACTTAGATAAATTACAAACTGACCCACTAAAAAGCGAAAAATAAAAACTTTTTTACAAAAAAAAACAACCGACTTCCAAAAAAACGTTAATGTTTCGGAAGTCGGTGGCAAATAACAAAAATACAAAACCAAAGACACCGACTTCCGAAATTTAAGTTATTTTTCACTATGTAATGTTTTTTTGGAAGTCGGTTGTTTATTTTTGTAAAAAAGTTTTTGAGTTTATCGCGTTCAGACAGACAGTCTGACAGACGACAGATAAGTCCAGGTATTAAATAGGTAGCCATATTAATTGTTGCAAAAAAGTTTGTGCTTGCGAGGTCTACTGTTTTCAGAACTACTAGTTAATATTTTATAGTTAGGTTCGGTTAGGTTAGGTTAGGTCATCACTGCCGTAACCATAACCACCCGCCCATAACTAGTCGTGATATAAATTATTAATACTTTTAATAATAAAATTATGAAGATGTGTTGTATTTCAGGTAAAATTGGAAAATGGAGGACGACGGCCCAGCACCAGGTAAGCTATTATCGATATCAAATCCTTCAATTACGTATATTTAGGTAATGTTTTAATCAAATAATTCAAAAAAAAATAAAACAAATTCAAATCATTCAAATTTTATAATTTTATTGCATGATTAGACTATGCAGCTTTACGAAATTAAGACGTTTCAATGACCAAAACATTATAATTCTTCGTACCACTTCCGAATACTTCCTTAAAAAACACATAACCCTCCTTTTTTGACTTCGCCACAGACGAGTAAAAGTTTAAATATAAATAGGTAATATGTAGAACACTGCATAGTGCAGTGCAGCGTGACCTCTGCTGGTTGAAACTTTTTTGTTTCTTGCTGGTCAACGATTAATTATTCTTATCTTAATTTTTTTTTGATTTCCAAAGGAGAATGGGCGATTCTACCCTTAAGCTCTATAGCGTTACGATTCCTGCAGACTTGCACGACACGGTGGCGGCGGCGCGACACGACACCAGTAATTGTTATACCGTGAAGTTTTCTTAGCAATTGTTTTGTTAGAGTCGCGTCGCGCCAGTCTGCACGAGGCTTTAATATATGTACCAATGGAAAGATCTCATGAAGGAGAATATTTCTTATTATGAAGACTTCTCTTGATTGTTAGTACCTACGTAAGGAGCTACAGAGCTCTAAATGTGAGTAAAATTCTGGTATTTCGTCAATTAATTGTGCCTTGCAAACATCATGCTTCAAGCCTATAAACGGACATTTTAAAACATTGGCCTCCTATTTGAAGTTTTAGGAACAATGTTTCTAAGTAAGATATTTTTATAATATGCCAATGGAAAGGTCTCTTCTCAAGCGGAATATTTCGTGTTCCAACGACTTTTTTCGATTGTAGTCAGTGAATACCTACAGAGCTCTAAATGTGAGTAAGTATTTAAGTATTATTGAAGTTCTGGTATTTCGTCAATTAATTACCTCTAATTAATTCTGTGCCTTGCTAAAATCATCTTTTAAGCCTAAAGGCAGAACAGCGCGACGCCGGTTATTGTTATACCGTAGTTTTCTTAGAAATTGCATTGTTTGAGTCGCGTCGCGCGACAAGTCGCCCTGGTCTGTACAAGCCTTAACACGGTCAACATTAACGCATAAAGGCGTCGTTTATTTGTCATTTTTAGGAACAATGTTTCTAAGAACCTCCCAATACCGTTATGATAATATTTCATTGAAAAGATCTTGTTTAGAATAATAATTGATACTAGTGCGACTTGTTTAAATTATAAGTCTGTTCGGCGTTAAACGTCTTAAATGTGGCTTTAACACGTTCATTGCCGGGAGCCCTCCTGGAGGGTTCACCTTGTCGTATATGGAATGCTGGGAGCCCTCGAGGAGGGCTCATTTTAAATACGTAGTTGTTTCTTACCGAATACAGCATTCTAATCCGTAAAAATTAATTCTGGTGTATATTTTAACTACATTTACTAGTATATGCGTTGGTTTTAAAATCCAAGCATTTATATTTTTTAATTTTTTTTGTTCACGGTTAGGAATATTCACAAAAAAAAAATTAAAGGGTGGAAACTGAAAACACTATTTTACTTCGTTTTACAGTGTTTTATAACACTGTTTTAAACCTAATGCCGTTGACCGTCCGCAATGGTTAACTTTAGCGCAACCGTACTGCCGGCAACCCTCCCGGAGGGTTCACTTACAATATGTATGGTACTCGTACAACTACATTTCACGTAGGTACAGAGGTATTTTTATCTTCTATCTACAACTAGGGATGTAAATAAGTACATAGTTTTCCGTGTCTCTCTGTGTGTGTTCGGTTAGTTTTTCACGCAAACCACTCTTATTGTCTTCTAGGTCCTCATAATCATTTAGAGAACTTACAGGGCAGCGCCTGTGTGCGAAACCAAGTGCCTTGATTTTTTTTGTCGGGTGTCGCCGCCATTTTTATTTTTTTTATTTTGACGGTAATAATTATGTTCTCTAGATATATATATAACTAGCTTTTGCCCGCGGCTTCGCCCGCGTGAATGTCGAAAAATATCCGACGGGAACGTACTAACTGGATTAAAAAATAACCTATAGGTTAATCCAGGTTATAAACTATCTGTGTGCCAAATATCATCCAAATCCGTTCATCCGTTTTTGTGCAAACCGGAACACACATACAAACAAACACACCAAAATTATAAAAACGATGTTTTGGGCATCAGTACCTCTACCATGAGTTGTCATCGAAAACTTACTCGCACTGAACGTGTTAATACGCTAACGCTAGTATTAACACGTTCAGTGCCGGGACGCCTCCTGGAGGGTTCACCTAGTCGCTTATGGGATGCCGGGAACCCTCGCGGAGGGCTAATTTTAAAAGTAGGTTTTTCTTAGCGAATACAGCATTATATATATATATATATATATATACCAGCCTGTTACTGTCCCAATGCAGGGCAAAGGCCTCTTCTCAAACAGAGAAGGCACAAGCATTGATCACCACGCTCGCTCAAGACGGGTTGGCGATTTCAAACTTATATTAACTATAAAGTCCAGGTTTCCTCACGATGTTTTCCTTCACCGATGTCAGTAATGTCCAAGATAAACTCAGAAAGTACATATGAATGGAAAAAGTCACATTGGTACTTGCCCGGATTTGAAACCACAACCTTGTGCATGAGAGGCGAGGCCTTAACCACTGGGCCATCACAACATAAAAACATATGACAAACATTATTTTACTTAATCTGTTAAATCAATTTATTTATTTAATAATCTATTCTTGTTCATCTCATTATTGTTAAAACGCATGTTTATATTGTATTGTGAATGAATGATATTGTCAAACCATATCATATACAATTTAACAATTTTTAGTTATAGTAAGTAAGATTGTGAACATTTTGTACCTGTTTTCTAACTAGATGGCGTTGGCGTCGAGTTAGATCGCGATATGGTTTCGTTACCGATGAGACTCTAAGTAATTTAGACATTTTATATTTTTTGCGTTGAATTTCTGTATTTGGGTGATATTATTATACTGTGTTTAAAGCGGTTTAAGTGAGTTTTATTGAAGACCTTGGGTGGAGAATTAACAGATACAAATGTACTTTTTGGGAAATACAAGGCTTAAATAAATAAAATGAAAAATATAATATTTTGTAAAGGAACTTATTTTGTTTTTTTTCTTGAATTTGACGTTGTGCACGTCGTTGGTCTCCAAATTTAGCGGCCACTAACATATTCCAAGCTAAATAAGCTCTTCCAGATAATATTTTGACTTTAAAAGACTCAAAAACGTATTTATTTTTAATGTAAACATGTTTCACACCTCAAAATGCTAGTGAGCTACGTAACTATCGCAAGAGTATTTTTCGATAGCGTCTGTCAAATTAGTGACTCATGGTGCCGTTTTGTATGGTGACAGCTGAAAACGTTGATGACTATCGAATAGATTACGTTAGGTTTCTTACCTATCGAAATCTATAGGGCTGTTGGTACGAATTTTAATTCTTTCCGTGACCGCTAGGGGCTCTGTACAATATATTTTCATATAAATCACTGACGGAGACGCTAGCGAGTTTTGCCGCCTGCGTGTTACTCGCGTTACACCGACGACATCCCCACCACTTCAGACGCAATGCTCGCGCTGTATGCAGATGACGCCGCGTACATTACTACATCGCTTAATGCGAAGTACGCGGCGGTCAAGATGCAGCGCGTCCTCAACTTGCTCCCCGAGTGGCTGTCTAAGTGGCGGCTTTCGGTTAACGTGGGTAAGACGCAGGCGCTGACCACGAGATCGGCGCCCCTCCCACCGCCCTTGAAGCTTCACGGAGTCGACATCGATTGGTCGCCCCGGGCCAAGTACCTGGGTGTGACCATCGACTGCCGGCTCTCAATGATACCACATGTCCGCTCGGTCGCCGCACAGGGCAGAGTCGCCCGTAATCTGCTCAAACCGGTGCTCTCATCCCGCATCCCGGCGCGTGTCAAATTGAGCGTGTACAAGCTGTACGTACGCTCAATATTGACATACGCCGCCCCCGCGTGGTTCGCCCTCACAAGGGAGTCGAGCCGCAAGCTGCTCCGCGCGCAACAGAACCTTGCGCTGCGGACCATTGTTGACGCTCCTCCCTTTGTGAGGAATGACGTACTCCACCGGGACCTCGGTTTAGAGAGCCTGGATGAGTTTGTCGGGCGACTCGCGACGGGGATGTTCGCGCGTACCGACGCATCTGCCTGGCCCCATGTCAGGCAGCTAGCGCCACTGCACGCGCGCCCCCCTGACGCGTTACCCCTGCCCCGCGACCTGGTAGCGGACAAGTGATACCTATCACCGGACATGACGCCTCGAGTAAACCGCATCCAGGTTACACGCGGTTTACTCGATATAATGAGACTCCACAGATGTACACATACATCTGTTGCGCGGCGTGTTCTAAGTTAATATAGGCATGCTGCGTAACTATACACAGACAACCAATACTCTACAGACGCCTACACAACACGTGCGAGCGCGACGCGGGCCGCGTAGCACGTTGACACTGAGCGGCGGTACACTACAATACAAGCCGCTCACACAAACACGACTGCTTATCCCTCAATCCGTAAACGGCTAGATCTGTGAGCGGGGCGAGGGAAAGCTACATATCTACCTGTAGGAGCGTCGAGTCGGCATCTCCGTCGCTGGTCGTCTTCGTTGGGCCTCCCCCAGGCAACTGGGGGTCTCACCTGGCGGGGACAGACCGCCGAGATGTCGTGAAGAAGCGACGCTATAGTACATAGCGTCGTGGCGCGCCTACAGAAAAATTCATAGCAACCATTCACACAGACGCACTTTGCGTGCGTCAATTCTGCAGGCCGTTAAGGCAAATACATCGAGGGGTCCGTTTTAGCGGGCCACCGTGATGCATCCGCGGGCGAGGGGCGAAGCCCCGACCCCGCTCGCCACGCCCCCTTGCGGGGGCGTCGCGACATCCCCGACAGCGAGTTTTGACATTATCGAAATCTATTTGATTCACGTTAATACGCTAGCTAGCGAGTAAGTTTTCGATGGCAACTCATAGTAGAGGTCCAGACTCGAATATTCATTGTAAGGTTCTACTTCGGTACTATTTTATTTTAGTTCGTCTGCGTAGAGTATACATTTTTTATTCTAGATAATTATGAATTATTATAACAATAACAATATAGAGCTTTGTTCACGGCTAATTGTCCTCCACTATGTGTTATATTTGAGGAATACCGTCAAGAAATACCTACTGTAAAGGACCGGTATCTACCTAAATCCTTCACCGTATTTCTCTATACATATACAATGTTTTTCACTAATTCGTAAGCGGGCACTACAACAACCAGGCTAGTTGGAGAGCCAACCCGTGAGCAAGCCACATAAAACTGGCCGACGGAGAAACAGTCTTGCCGCAAATCAACTCCAGCATTTCAGAGTTTGTCCCTGAGACTTATTAATAGTCATCGCGAAACAAACCTTGATTGGGAACTGCAATCTTTTAAATTAAAACGGAATGTCATTTGGTATCAATGGTATACGCGGCACGAAGACTGTTTCTCTTCTGGCAGATCCAGTTAGTATTTTGGCCTCAATAACATTGCATAGATGTTCCCTATACTATGTGTGGTCAGTCTGTAGGGTACAAATTATCACGCTATTTGCTATGAGGGTTGAGCAGTATCGCATTCTGTTCGTATCCTTACTATCCGAATCTATATCTATATCGATTCTCCCGGAGAAGGGGATGGGTGGGTTTTTCGGGGGAGGGGCTCGTGGTTAAATAATAACAGCCGCACAGGTCGAACGATGGGATCACAGGATCAGGGTTGGCACAGGGTGGGACAGGATCCAGTTTAAGCTACACTTGCCGCAGTTAGTCTGTGGATGGGATCTTTACATACAAAGACCCGTCTGTGCCTCGGAAAGCACGTTAAGCCGTTGGTCCCGGCTGTCATTCGTGGATCTTTGACAGTCGTTACGGGAAGTCAGAAGCCCGAAAGTCTGACAACCATTCTTACCAAGGGGTATTGTATAACCCAGTAACTGCGCTGTGGAGGTCAGATAGGCAGTCGCTCTATGTAAAATACTGTAAAGTTAGAAACGGTACACGTGTACTTATATAAGTTTTACTTGAATACCAAATTCAGCGAATGAACAACAAAACTTCATCGCCCTTTTTTTATTTTTCAAGGTGGGAAATTATCAAATAACTTCTCCCGCTCAGTGCGGAGCGGGAGGGCGTGTCAGACTCTTACTGACTAAAACCCACCCGTGTTCCTTCAGTTGCCTGTACGTTGCCAGGGGCCACGGTATCCCTTTCGGACTTTCGCGCGACCCCGGCAGGCGTCAGTCCTAGCGGACCCCTTCAGTTGTGCTGACATCTCATAGAGGCGCGCGTGGAACACAACGCGGCCTACCCCGGGCCTGTTTCTTATCGGACGGCGAGCTACCCATTGCTCACCGTCCGCAAGCCCGCGCCTACGGTGGCGGGGAATCGGCCTGCGATTCCCGACACCCTGGGCGTCTCCTGCGGCAGCTAGGGGGCGTGAGGGTCCGACATTTGCCTCTCCGCCACGCGCTCCGTCTCCTCCTTCGCAAGCATTACTGCTTCGCAGAAGGAGGTGACGGCTGGCCACACCCTCTGGCTCCGTACCATGGCCTGTACCAGGGCCGGACGCGAGAGATCCCTGTCACCGATCGCCTCCACAAGGACACGGCGGTGCCCCGCCCAAGCCGGGCAGACCTCCACCGTATGCTCTATCGTGTTCTCCGGGCGATCCACACAGTGGTGACACCCGGGCGTTTCCTCCCGCCTTATGCGGAACAGGAAGCTCCAGAAACAACCGTGTCCGGTGAAGACCTGCGTCAGGCGGAAGAACAGGACGCCATGGCGCCTCTCTAGCCACTCCTCAAAGAGGGGACTTATCGCCTCAATTGTGGCGTACCCAGCAGTGAGTTTCGACAATCACACTCTTATGACGGAGACTTGTGGGTTGAAATTAAAAAAAAACAACGATTAACGTTGTGTTAGTTTCCAACCATAAGCCGAAATATTAGTGATTTTAACTTAAAAAATAAAGAACTTAAATTAAAAATAAAATTTCATCCCCCTTTTCACCCCCTTAAGGGTTGAAATTCTAACACCGTTGCGATAGCTTCCAACCATAAGCCTAGATAGTAAATTTTGTGATTTTTCTTAGAAAATTAAGGACTTTTCAATTTCATCCCCCTTTTTAACCCTTCGGGGTGGAATTATCAAAAATGTCGAGACACGTTTTTTTAATAAATGTTACAACTGCTTCGCTTAGCAATAACATGATCTCCATGTTTTCATTTTTTACTCTCTTGAACTATTATCATATCACCTTTGTGATTTTTATTGCCATATCGGCAACCTTTGTGATTTTTATTGCCATATCGGCAACAGCAACCTCTTTTTAACCGACTTCCAAAAGGAGGAGGTTATTTAGTACAACGTTTCGTTGTTTTAATGTCAATTTTATCAAGGCTGGCAATTGTTGCATTTGTGCTCTGGCTATCATGGAACTTGTTCAACTGCCGTTCGACAGTTTCTAGAGAGTTTGCTTCTACTATGATTTTTCAATTGTTGCTGTGTCACCAAGTATCAAAATATTATTTCTTAATTTAGTCGAGCGGGCTACACTTTTCCGTTATTTGGTCGGTAAGATTTTCGTCCTCTTTAGCATAATTGCATTTTGAGCTTTGACGTATCAATCTAACCAAGAATTAATCAGACCTTTCGTCCGGTGCTTGTTTAATTAACCGAAAAATTAGACTTTTAAATACATTACTTTGTTTTGGGGAAAAATACTCTTCCAACTTTTTAATTGCGGTGACATAAATTGCGTCAAGATCAGTATATGTCTTGTAGTGCCATACCTCCGGAATGCAGTAACAATGCACGTTTTTTGTTTTGATCATTGGTGTTTGTCGTTACGAAGTATATTTCTAAAGCAAGTTTCTATCTTTCCCAACAGGAGCCTATGGAGGTTGGATCACCTTCACAATCAAATGGTTCTATCGCCGGGACTTGTAATTGGGACATGTTGATCGGTCTGTAAATAAGAGAGAGGGACCTCCTCAGCAAATTATTGTAGTAAAATAATTTTCAGATCGACTCGACGAATTAATATACTTCAAATTACTTTTATTGTTTTATTATTTATTATTATTTCATCATTAACATAAGTGCAATAAAGATTTAATATTGAGTTAATCAAACCCCGTACTCTACACTTATTTTAGGTGGTTCCAGTGAGTTGGAACCGGGTGCCGCATAGTTCGCGGTGAGTCGGAACTGTCTGCGGTGGTTCCCCAGTGAGTCGGGGTAGCGCTGCGTTATGATCCAGTGGGTCGGATGTGGTACAGCGCTGGGTTGTGGCTGAGGGTGATGACCAGGAATGCGCGTTCGCTGCATGCTGGTGGTCAGGATACCCGTTGAAGCCGTGGGTGCTGACTGGCTGTGTGACTCGCCTCACGAAAGCTTGCGGGAGTAATGATGATGATGACGTCACGCTGAAGTAGTTGCACGAAGGCTGCGTTGACGTTCGTATTCGGGGTCACCAATTTAGGGTTATGAGGAACAGGGTGTAAAGTTCATTCATCCCCCATAGAAAAGGGAGGATCCTCCGACCAGACGGGTGTCGTGTCTGGCGGGCAACTGCCCAGAGGTTGAAGTCGGGAAGCTTGTATATATGTTTATCGCGCGGTAAACTCTAATTGTGCGATGCAGGATTTGTGTGACGTCAGGTCTTTGATGCGTAGTTTGCATGTAGCGATGTAGATGCCGCTACAGGTACTTTTCTGGTAGGCGTTTAAACACAACCCTTATGTAGGTAGTCTTAAACTCATATCACGGGCATGTGAAAATGAGACGCATCGATTTTTTGGTCTTGTTTGATGGTGGGACTTACTCTACCACGGGCCAGCAGACCATAGATTACCCTCTGTAATTTAGTCGTTATGGCGATAAAATGGCAAATCAAGCCTTTAGGCGCGATATCTATATGTCGTGGGGGCTCGAACGCGCATGATGGCATCCACCGTAGAGCGCCCCTTGCGGAAACCATACTGGCTCTCCGCCAAATCCGGCCCCACTCGCACCAGCTGCCCGACAAGGCGGTCTGCAATTACTCTTTCAAAGAGCTTGTCCACCTCGTCGAGCAGCACGATGGGCCGGTAACCGGACGGAGAGTTCGCCGGGTGCCCCGGCTTCTTAATGAGGACCAGTTTCCCAGTTTTCCAACGAAGTGGGAACTGACCCCTCTCCAAGCATGCGCTTAGGAGCCCTTGAAGTCGAGGCCCGAGAGCCTCTAAGGCCAGAACCCAGGCTTTTCCAAGTAAGCCGTCGGGTCCTGGGGCGGTATTTTTGGCAGTCAGCCTACGTACCGCCACTCTCAGATCTACCTCGGTCACCTTCGGAGTATCGTCGTCGTCGTCCCTGGTGTGGTCCGCAGGAGGCGGAGCCATGGGTGGGGGAGTATGTTCCCATCGCGAAGGGAACAGAGCGCTCACCACGTCCTCCACGAGCTTGGGCCGGAGCTTATCTCGCACCCATTTATATGGGAGTCCCAACGGGTCTCTGTTCAGAGTCTCCAGCGACTCCTCGCGGGCCAGTGCTCTGGCCCGCTCGATCCCCGCTTGGAGGGCGATCTTCGCCGCTCTGTACCCGGCGTACAGCTCCGCCTCAATGGCTTCCGTATCCGGCGGGCGGATACAGCTCACGCGACCACCAGTACATCTGGCGCTGAGCACGTCCGGGCTGGATCCGGGGCATTGCCACGTCACATATTTCGGACATGGCCTCCCGGAACCACTCCACCTCGTCGTTGATGTGGGCAGGCCTGTCCGGTGATGACACCCAGGCCTGCACGATCGAGGCTTCCAGGAGGAGCTACCGGCCCACCGCGGACCACTCGGAGGTCTGGGCGGAGACGTCAAACCGGATGTACCGGTGATCGGAATAGGTCTCCACCCCCTCCATGACGCGCCAGTCGATGACACGTGGCGACACAGCGGGGCTGGCGAATGAAATGTCCACCACTGACTCGCCCCGCATCCGCACACACGTGGGGACAGAACCCCGGTTTAGGACGACCAGGCCCGACTCCAGAGCCCAGTCCTCCACCATCCTGCCCCGTGTGTCCGTTTACCGGGAACCCCAAGCCACATTCTTGGCATCGAAGTCCCCGAGGACGATCACGAGGAGGGGATGGTACCCGACGACGACGACTCTCAACGGTTCGGTTCGGGGAGAAGTACGCTCCCACCACGACAATCTCCCCGAACCGTGCTGCCACGCAACCCCGTCCCCTCTTGACGGCCTCGAGGGACGGGGTACCGGCGGCGGCCGACGAAATGATGGCCACTGAACCGCTCAGGTCCTCCACCCAGTAATCCCTGGGCGGGACAAAGTACGGCTCAGCGACCACGGCGATGTTAATCGACCACTGCGCCATGCTCTGGAGCAACAGATCCAGAGCTGCGGCGCAGTGGTTGATGTTTGCCTGGAGGAGGCGTACTGGACCTATTGGGAGTCCATTTTAGCCTCCCCCCGAGCCCCATGTGAGGGCCCTGCCACGGCGGCAACGGCGCCGGCGGCGTTACGGTGGTGGCGGCAGCGGCGGTGGCAGTAGTAGCGGCGGCCGCGGTGGTGGCGGAGGGCTTGCCCTTGGCTTTGGTGGGTTGGGCGCAGGCCTTGCTCCCAATCCGGTGCTCGGCCGGTTTGCCAGCCGCAGCACATACGGCGCAGTGCGGCGTGGCTTCACACGAGCCGGCCTTGTGACCGGGCTGACCACAGCGATAGCTGTGATCTGCGGTTCAGCTCCGAGGTGCATTTAGCTCCCACGTGGTTGCCCACATGGTAGCGGACGCACCTCAGACGTCTGGGTTCGAGCAGTTTGACCTGCGCGGATACCCAGCCTTTGGCCCTCCCCGGCGATTTTCCTGGCCGCCGACACGGAGCAGCTCACCGTTACGGCTCGCATCCCCGTGAAGCACTCGGCGTCAGCCTGGGGAGATTTAGGAGGCAGGGGCGGCCGTTTCGCCACTGGGGGTGGAGCTCCCGCTGCCAGGGCCGAGGCCGGGGCCCCCAACGCCTTGGCCGGGTCTTCGCTGCCTGTGTAGCAGCCCCATCCCTGGTCTGCCCTGACGGGCCTGGTTTGGTCGCGGCAGCTGTGGTGGTGGCATAAGATGCTGCCTTCCGCTGGCCCGAGGCCGGCTGGCTCGCCGCTAACGGAGGGCGCAGGACCACGGCCTCCAGTACGGAGAACCCGCTGTTGAAAACAGCCAGCTCCTTCCGCACCAGGGCCAAAACCCAGTCCTCCGCCGGCAAGGGCGGGCCCTGCCCTTGCACCGCTCCGCGCTGTAGAACAACGCGGGCGCCGGCTCCACGGAGCCCGGCCAGGTCTGCTCGTAGCTCCTTATACTCCTTTTGGAGAAGCTCCGTGGCGGCTGTCAAGCGGGTGACCTCCGCCCGCATTTCTGACATACCCTCCAACGGAGCCCCGGGATGGAGAAAGGCCTCCGCTGCCGCCATAATGGAGGCTGTGGCACGTACTGAGCTTCAGATTCGTTTCCACCGGTAAAAGGCTACGTAACTTTTGCAAGCGTACCTACAGTGCAGCATATTTGTAAATGTTTACTTGAATGAGTTCACCGAAAGAAACATTTGTGCCGTACACCGTAAGGTAGTGTCGCACAGTGCCGCACACTGGTGGAATCGTGCCTTTATAAAGAGCGCAAAATAAGACGACTGCTAAATTGCTACTGCTTAAATTATTATAAGGAAATTGATTATCGCCTAGTCATAGCCGACTAGCTGTGGTACCAACATACAAACAGTAAGAAAATAAAATACAGCTGTAAATAGATACAACGCAATAGGTTATTCTTGTTGTGTTTTTCAGAACCTTCCTGGAGAGGTAGAGGAAATTACATGAGGTCAGGCCGTGAAAATGAGGAAATTAGGTTCATTGAACTTGAAACCTTACAAGAAATAGCACAAGCGGAAGAAAAAGAAGTGCTTCAAAAAATAAATGAGAAACGAGAAGCGTTTATGAATGTTGTAAATTCACCCAACAAAGACAAACTCGATTATTATGTACTACTTATCGAAATATTATCGAAAATAAGTCAATCACCTTTTGTAGAACTGAAATCGAAATTGATTTTAGATGTTTGGAATTCTGAGTTTATTAATAACTTGCGGAAATATTTCATGGAGCTGCCTTATACCGATAACTGGTCTTCAAATAGTTTATATTGGTATAATCAAAATGAATTTTGGAAAAACTTTATAACATTTTGTGAGGAGATAGTTGATACATTACCATCTATAGCTCTTAAGACATTTAGGGCGCTTATAGACAGCGAAACGAAGTCGTGTCTGAATTGTTTGAACGATGAGTATAATTTTGTTTTGTCTGAAGCGAATGTCTTGAAATTAGATGATATACGTCAGAAGATTGCATCATATGACGATAAACATCAGGTAAGTAAGTTTAACTAAAATATTGTAAACAGAAATATACCTACATAATTAATAGCGAAAAAATATCACTCCATTGACTGGGTGTTGTGGGTGCAGTGATCCCAGGCGTTTTTTTGAGAATTCTGTTGAAGTGCAGTGGACGATACGTAGGTAGGTGTATAACATCGACCTACGGTAAGTTTGCTGAGTAAACTTATCTGATCTTTAGTCTGCGTCAGGATTACTGGACCAAGGGAGATTTTGGAAGTTTGGGCGTTTGGCTTATCGAAAAAATCTAAGAAAAACATATGTTGAGGTACCAATGAGGTACTAAATTTTAACGAAAAGATGAACTATTTATAACGCCTACAACTAGGTGAAACCGACTTGATCCAGCCATTCTGAAGTCAGAATGGCTGGCCACTTTCCTCGTAATAGTTTTCCCTATTTAGCGAGGTACCAATTATTTGATGTCTGGTACCAAATAGTACTAAAACTTGGTACTGCCCAAACTTCCAAAATCTCCCTTGGTCCAGTCATCCTGACGCAGACGATCTCTATCTGTTTGTCTCATAGCAGACGGAAGGGAAACCAATGCAACTGGGATCCACGCCGTTCCTGCGATCTAACATTGTCGAGAGGGGCTACAATGACGTGGAGCACTACTCGGACGTGCAGTTCAGAGAAGATTGCTTTAGACCATTCAGAGGTGGCTTAAGTGAGTATAGATTTATTAATATTGTAAAGCATCAGCGTGTAACGCGCACTAACACCAATAGGGAAGATGCCTGGGTAAAAAAAAAAAAAAATTAGTCCGTCAGACAGATAATAGAAAAATATTAGACACATAGTTTTTGCTTTATCATATTTATAAAAAATTACTTAGATAAAACGCATCTTAAGTTGGGGAGTGGGGGTCGCTACGTCACTAGTATGTATAAAATCTACATAATATGTACTCGTGACGTCATGGCACATTTTACCTCAATGTATCGCCGTAATCTTTAGATTTCGTAAATAAAGAAAAAATACGAGTCCAATATTTTTATAATCTCAAAGACGGACTAAAAAAAAATTTTTTGTCATCATCCCTATTGTATATATTTACCTATTGTGACAGTACCTGAATTACCCTAGGCTGATAAAATTTTCGTTTTTGCTAATTGTATTAATATTAGTGTTTGGGGCGGTTCCCCCGTAGGGGAAGAACTGTGCCCCTCCTTTCCGCACTCTTCTGTAAGGCTCGTCCCAGACTGGTCACCCTCCCACCGATATAAGAAAGAGAAGCATTCCCATAAACTAAACTACCTTTTCCCGTCTCGGAAGAGCTAGGGGACAAGGATTGGACAGGGAAGTTAATATTGGGAATTCACTGTTAGTAACCATACGTATTATAATATGAAGCTAAGAAGACAAGAGGGTATGCAAAAGTATATAATATAGTATTATGTTTAGTATTATAAATGTTGGAACGCCAATGTCTCCTCTCGCAGTTGAGCACCAATATCTGCAATGCAGACTTGGTAAGGTGGAAGGGGTAAAGGGACCGTTACGCTTGTACTTCAAATACGATTACGTAATACTACGTTAATTTGTCTGATTACAATATACCCACTTCAGTGAGACCGGGAACCGTATAACAACGTTTGCCTCATTGTACGTGTCCTGTTAGACCTAACGCATATAACCTCTGAGGAACTAATACGATTCAAACGGAACACGCTCCCTTAGCACTATATAAATGTTTTACTCAATCCTAAGACAAGTATTGCGAAGTCCAACTGTTATTGAGGAAAACAAGTTTAATATTGAATAGTTCTTATCGAATACTAATATGAAAGACACAAAACTAGCACAAGCGCACCGTAGACTCAGTCTCTAACAGAATACATTACGATCGTACCTGGTGAACGCCGAAGTGGTAGCTCTTCACTTCATATTTCCTTAATCTGTCCCATTTAGAGGATGCTTTCAATGTAATCGGCAGCCGTGTGGATCGTCCTTATCGACAACGGGGCGTTTCGATCTAGGCATCCAAAGGACGTGTCTCGCTAATATAATTTGTGAGAGGTCGAAAGCCGGTTGTAGAGGTTTAACGAGACACGATTTCTAGCGTTCCTTAGAACGAACTATCGATTCAGTTTGAGATACTTGGTGAAGCCTAACCCCACTCCCTGGAAATATGCGTCAACAAGCCTCACGCAAGGTATTCTGTAGCAAAACCTTCTGGGAAACAGAAATCGTCACTAACGTTTGGTTGTTTTGTAATGCAATTACAGATTGGCTTTATAGCCTAGATCAATTCCAAATGACCTGTGAGTATTTATGGCTCTGCCTTCCAAATGTGGTGCGTCAGCACAAAGTCAACGGTCGTCATAAGTCATGAGCATTAGATCTCCGTGTCAAGTATGGTGGAAGGCCTTCGCCATTTCCCTATAGCCAACTGCTAGTGACAATAATCTACCAAGGTACGGATTAGGATATGGACACGTAATACACGTGAATGTAACATTAGTTATAAAACACGATACTAAATAAGTGTTTAGTTACAAGAACTTTAATTATATTACCAGCCTAGGATGATTATTATAATGAAAGACTCACCCAGTCGCACCAGCAAACACACACTCACCCAGTCGCACCAACAAACACACACACATACTCGTACTTCGTTAAATACTACATAAGTCTAATCTGGGCTTCAACCCAACTATATTTAACTTAATAAATAATACTCGCTATCTTGCGACAGCCCACTTGGACATGGCCTAATATTACGTCCATACCCTACCGTGGTTTCAAACGAACTCCCTAACTTAACCAGCTTGGAATGTCGCGTCCGTAGTCTTTCGTGATCTAGAACCAACTCTCTAACTTAACCACCCTGACTACGGACTCTGGTGTCTGACATGTCTGTCCCCTTTCGCGACTCAAAACCAACTGCCTTTCTTGTCTAACAATATGCCTGTCCTAAATTCCTAAAATATTCCATGCTGCACATGGAATGCTCAGCCCCTTTACAAGTTTTTACAACAAAGACTTAAAATCTCTTAATTGTTTCTGAGTGGCCCGAATAGGTCGGGTATCGCGACATTTACGATCTCCAGATGTGGCCGCATTACTGTCCGTTGCTTTAGGTCCAGGGAATATCAATCTTTTGCGATGGAAAAGTCAAAAGTTACAATTTATTTTACATTGTATTAAATAAAACATACCATTATGTTTTTAGCACGAAACCTATTCAAGTGTTTTAGGTAGCTGCTAGAATAATAAAACAATTAATCCAATATCATTATCCTATAACTACAATCATAGGAAAATACATCAATGGGAACGTCGGCTTTGCATGCTTTTTGAATGGTTCATAAGTTATTCTTTTAAGTTTCAAGCATGATTCTAGTTTTTTATTTGTTTGTTGGTTTCTTTACCTTACATTATATTATATTCATGTAAGCGCAACCTTTTAAAAACGATGTTATTTTTAACGTAAAATTGATCTTTTAGCATTTCAATATGATGCAGCATTTAATGTTATTATTTGAGTTATATAACCCATTGTTAATACTTTTCAGTTGCTATAACTATTTTTTTATGACAATTGGGCTTTAAATTTTAAAGTTACTGTTTTTTTAGTATGCACTCTCCATAAATAAAAGGCGATCAAAACACAAAAATGGCTGCTAATGGGGGGGGGGGGGGGGGGTGTGCTACCGACCCTAGGACATATTGTATACCTAATAAATCATGAAAGAAGATTTCTTGTTACATTCACGATCTATTGCATTAACTAATGTACTTTTATGTGTGTGTTTTTTGGCGCTTTATAATTAACGACTAAGTAAAACCAATTACTTAATTTCGTTTTAATGTTGTAGTTATTTATCATCCATTTTTATACAACTATGCAATTAGTAAATTATGAAGTTATTGTGATTGTGTATATCATAGATATATTTCTATGGTGTATATACTTTAAACAATGTACGAACGAGTCCGTTGTATGAGTGTTATTTATTTATACCCAGAGTAGGTAGTCGTAAACTCATGAAAATTTCACCACGGCCTAGCAGAATAATACCCTCTGTATACAGTAATTATGGCGATAAAATGGCAAATCAAGCCTTTAGGCGCGATTCCACCAAAATCGTGTTCAGCACATTAGTTCACAAACATTTTGTGCAGAACTCCAATAGTGCACGTACTGAGCTACAGATTCGTTTCCACCGGTAAAAGGCTACGTAACTTTTGTAAGCGTACAGTGCAGCATATTTGTAAATGTTTACTTGAATGAGTTCACCGAAAGAAACATTTGTGCCGTACACCGTAAGGTAGTGTCGCACAGTGCCGCACACTGGTGAAATCGTGCCTTTATAAAGAGCGCAAAATAAGACGACTGCTAAATTGCTACTGCTTAAATTATTATAAGGAAATTGATTATGGCCTAGTCATAGCCGACTAGCTGTGGTACCAACATACAAACAGTAAGAAAATAAAATACAGCTGTAAATAGATACAACGCAATAGGTTATTCTTGTTGTGTTTTTCAGAACCTTCCTGGAGAGGTAGAGGAAATTACTTGAGGTCAGGCCATGAAAATGAGGGAATTAGCTTCATTGGATTTAGAACTTTACAAGAAATAGCACAAGCGGAAGAAAAAGAAGTGGTTCAAAAAGTAAATGAAAAACGAGAAGCGTTTATGAATGTTGTAAATTCACCCAACAAAGACAAACTCGATTATTATGTGTTACTTATCGGAATATTATCAAAAATAAGTCAATCGCCTTTTGTAGAATTGAAATCGAAATTAATTTTAGATGTTTGCAATTCTGAGTTTATTAATAACTTGCGGAAATATTTAATGGAGCTGCCATACACCGATAACTGGTCTTCAAATAGTTTATATTGGTATAATCAAAATGAATTTTGGAAAAACTTTATAACATTTTGTGGGGATATAGTTGATACATTTCCATCTATAGCTCTTGAGACGTTTAGGGCGCTTATAGACACCGTAACAAAGGCGTGTCTGAATACGTTGAACGATGAGTATTATTTTGTTTTGTCTGAAGCGAATGTCTTGAAATTAGATGAAATACGTCAGAAGATGGCATCATATGACGATAAACATCAGGTAAGTAAGTTTAACTAAAATATTGTAAACAGAAATATACCTACATAATTAATAGCGAAAAATTATCACACCATTGACTGGGTGTTGTGAGTGCATCCATTCCAGGCTTTTTTTTGAAGAATTTTGTTGAAGTGCAGTGGACGATATGTGGGTAGGTGCATAACATCGACCTACAGTAAGTTTGCTGAGTAAACTTATCTGATCTTTATCTTTTTATCTCATAGCAGCCGGAAGGGAAACCAATGCAACTGGGATCCATGCCGCTCTTGCGACCTAACATTGTCGAGGGGGGCTACAATGACGTGGAGCACTACTTGGACGTGCAGTTCAGAGAAGATGGCTTTAGACCATTTAGAGATGGCTTTAGTTAGTATAGATTTATTAATATTGTAAAGCATCAGCGTGTTACGCGCACTAACACCAATTGTTCAAGTATATTTACCTATGTTACTTACTTATAGGTAAATATACCTAATAAATCATGAAAGAAGATTTCATGTTACATTCATGATCTATTTCATTAACTAATGTACTTTTATGTGTGTTTTTTTGGCACTTTATAATTAACGACTAAGTAAAACCAATTACTTAATTTCGTTTTAATGTTGTTGTTACTTATAATCCGTTTTTATACAACTATGCAATTAGTAAATTAGGAAGTTATTGTGATTGTGTATATCATAGATATATTTCTATGGTGTATATACTTTAAACAATGTACGAACGAGTCCATTGTATTAGTGTTATTTATTTATACCCAGAGTAGGTAGTCGTAAACTCATATCACGGGCATGTGAAAATGAGACGCATCGATTGTTTGGTCTTTTTTTGATGGCGGGACTTACTCTACCACGCGCCAGCAGACCATAGATTACCCTCTGTAATTTAATCATTATGGCAATAAAATGGCAAATCCAGCCTTTAGGCGCGATTCCACCAAAATCGTGTTCAGCACATTAGTTCACAAACATTTGGTGCAAAACTCCAACAGTGCACGTACGAGCGGTACAGTGCAGCATATTTGTAAATGTTTACTTGAATGAGTTCACCGAAAGATACATTTGTGACGTACATCCGTGTGGTACATTGTCGCATAGTGCCGTACACTGGTGGAATCGCGCCTTTAGAAAGAACCAGTGGCGGATTTGCAGTCTTGGCCGCCCTAGGCCCCAGGCCATGGCCGCCCCTTCTTCAGCACCCATCATATAGACTACATAATGAATTTACTTTATTGCCAACTTATATCGAAATCGGTTCAGAAAAGTTAACTATGAGTCGGGTTGGCGCCGCGAAATTCTTTGACGCGTTTCAATTAGTTATTTGGACATATTTTTAAATGTTTTTAAGTCATTATTGTTATAACATGCGGTGCAGTGCGGCCCGCCATAATGTGCGCGAACGTTTAGAATATACGTATATAGGTACTTTGAGTTATTTCTTGTGTCATCTGTGAATTTTTTGTCAAGATGGGCCGCCCCTAATATCTGGCCGCCCTAGGCCCGGGCCTACTGGGCCTTAGGGCAAATCCGCCACTGGAAAGAACGCATAATAAGCCGACTGCTTAAATTATTTTAAGGAAATTGATTATGGCCTAGTCATAGCCGACTAGCTGTGGTACCAACTTTGAATGAACAGTAAGAAAATAAAATACAGCTTTAAATAGATACAACACAATAGGTTATTCTTGTTATGATTTTCAGGACCTTCCTGGAGAGGTAGAGGAAATTACATGAGGTCAGGCCGTGATAATGAGGAAATTAGGTTCATTGAACTTGAAACCTTACAAGAAATAGCACAAGCGGAAGAAAAAGAAGTGCTTCAGAAAATAAATGAAAAACGAGAAGCGTTTATGAATGTTGTAAATTCACCCAACAAAGACAAACTGGATTATTATGTGTTACTTATCGGAATATTGTCGAAAATAAGTCAATCGCCTTTTGTAGAATTGAAATCGAAATTGATTTTAGATGTTTGCAATTCTGAGTTTATTAATAACTTGCGGAATTATTTAATGGATCTGCCTAATATCGTCAGATGTTCAAATAGTTTATATTGGAATGATCAAAATGAATTTTGGAAAAACTTTATAATATTTTGTGGGGATATAGTTGATACATCTCCATCTATAGCTCTTAAAACATGTAGGGCGCTTATATACAGCGTAACGAAGACGTGTCTGAATTGTTTAAATGATGAACATAATTTCGTTTTATCTGAAACGAATGTCTTGAAATTAGATGAAATACGTCAGAAAATGGTATCATATGTGAATAAATATCAGGTAAGAAGTTTACCAAATATCTTAAGCACAAATATACATTCCTAGATAACAGCCGAAAAAATATCACTCCACTGACTGGGTGTTATGACTGCACCCATCCCAGGCATTTTTTGAGATTTTTATTGAAGTGCAGTGAACGATTTGACAGTTTGCTCAGTAAACTTATTTGATGTTTAACTTTTTATGTCATAGCAACCGGAAGGGAAACTAATGCAACAGCCCCCAGAAAACTTTCGTGAGCTTAGTGTGGTACCAACTAAAGAGGACTTATTGGGATCCACGCCGTTCCTGCGACCTAACATTGTCGAGGGGAGCTACAATGACGTGGAGCACTACTTGGACGTGCAGTTCAGGCTGCTCCGAGAAGACTGCTTTGGACCATTAAGAGAGGGCTTAAGTGAGTATAGATTTATTAATATTGTAAAGCACCACCACCAATTATATGGACCTAAATTCACATATCTTACTTACCTATAGATAAATATATCTAGCTAAACAATTTTTTTTACAGATCAATATCTGAAAGATCCTAATCAAAAGAAATACGACCACGTTCGGTAAGTTCGCGATTATTATGTATTTTATCATTCATCGTCAAACAAGATGCCAATTTTTTTTAATACCCCCTTTCTTTTAACCTTTATTATTTATACTAATTTGTAGATAAAGGTTGCGGTGGCTTTGCGGGTGGTAGGTCGCGAAATTCAATCGAAATTCGATTTGTTCTTATAACAAACCTAACATAGAAATAATTATGTATTAATGATTCAAATGATAATAATTCTGTTAATACTTATCTATTATAGTCGCGAATCATATTTTGATCAAGATACAACCTGACACTGACCTGCAATTTGAAAAAAGCGTTAGACAATTTGAATTTCGAGGGTTACCAGTGTGGATCCTCGATTAACTTAGATATACTTACTTCAATAACATACATTTAGCCGCAACATCTCTTAACTTTAAGCATCGTTTATAAATAAAACCCGTGTCTAAATTAAACTACTTAATCATTTCTCTTTTAAGGATATTCCATAATGTAAGATTTCTCGGTTGTTATGTCGACAACTTGAAAGTCGGAGCTATCGTACAAATCGATATGAAAACAAACATGGATTTCCATAAAATTAATTGGGCACACAACAAGAGATTTATTTTCGGTTCTTTAGTGTTATTCACAAAAGACCATTGTAACAGTTTCATGGCAGCTACGATTCTACACCGCGATGCGCATCTACTATCGACTGGCAAGGTGGGTAGTGGCTTAGGATAATAAAACTCTGTGGTAGAAGCTAAACCTACATAATAGGTACCTGTAATTTTTTGCATACTTTAGCTAGTATTTTTTTTCTGCTATAGGGATACACTGAAGCATGTGCTACCTATTTCTACAATGCCGTACAAGCAAAACAGCCACCTGATTAGGTTCCAACGGTGTGGTCTCAGTTGTGGGCGGATTAGGCAGTTGCATTTAAGGCGACGATCACTGACTTTTAATGATTTTACGAGTATACTGAAGATCCCATCAAAGCGAGTAGTGTTAATGATTTGGAAATTATGTATGTA
This sequence comes from Agrochola lota, assembly GCA_947364205.1. NCBI lineage: Eukaryota > Metazoa > Arthropoda > Insecta > Lepidoptera > Noctuidae > Agrochola > Agrochola lota. Next base: position 9,161,979 of record OX376232.1, read on the forward strand.
AAATTAGAGCATTTTCTTAATAACTTAATATAGAGTTAAGTCTAACGCAGAAACGGTAAGAAACTGAAAATCACGCAAAATCTATCAAGCGTACTTTTCTGAAATCTTCACCATTTTAAAGATAGTTTAATTATTGTTTTTTTAGTATACGTGTTTTATTAAAATACCTTTTGTTTTATGTACAATAAATTAATAATGCGTCTAATTTGGGACAGCGCTCGTTGATGAGCGAGTCCTATTACTAGCTGGACATGCGACGCATTGCGTGAACTCACTACTGGTGAATGACTGGGCTTACTAAGAGGGACAAAATTGACAATTTCAAAATTTATTACGTTATCTAAAAAAGTATTCAACCAACGGAACTAGTTAAATTTGCGTTAAGTATCTTCTAAAGTATAGCTCACAGAAAGTCGAAATTTTGGATTTGTAAGGTACACAATAGTTTCTAACTCCGAGCACTACTGGGCGATCTGAAAGTATAATAACAATAAAAATAATCATAAGGGGCCCGCTAGTAAGACACTTCATAGAAACGTCATTTAATCAAAAACTGTCGAGGTACAAAATATATCTTATTTATTTTCTATAGGTAGAAAATAATGTTTTGATCACCTGTTGATAAAATATCTCGTTGGGGCCTGCCAGATAGACCCACACTTATAGAAATACAGTAAGAGTCTGACAGACCCCTCCGCCCGCCCCAGGGCGGATGACATCCATGAGGATTTTCAACCTCGGAAAAAAAAAAGTGTACCTTAGGTTAGCACTGCGATCCCCTATGCACGAGCCGAGTGAGCGAAGCGAGCGGTGCCGCGGCAGCGGCCGGCAAGTGCCATAAACGATAGACTTTTTTAATAAAAAAAAACACTTTAGTAGGCTTAAAGAACTTCAGTAATTGCTTGTAAATTATTCAACGACCCAAATGGAAATTGCAACCATGATCACTTTGAGACTGGTTTAGATTTTTTTCCATAAAATGATATTTAGTAAACGTGATGTTTCCAAAAGAATCTAAATATTAAATGAAAAATGTTTATATGATTTAAAATCTTGCGAAATATTTGGAAAGAGAAGCATTTGCTAAATAACTGTTTGTAAAGCGAGTGTTTATAAAACAAAACATTTGCGGAATAAGTTGTTTGTGAAATAAATAGTATACGAAACGTACGTTGCATGTAAAGTAAAAATTTGTCAATGGTGTTTTGCTGAAACATTAGTGAACCATTGATACACTTATATTAACGTGTGTATTTTTTTTTTGTTTTTAGGTGTGTACCTAATCCTAAATATACCAACTTACCTGTTTTCAGATACCGGTTTCAGTAATTGACGAGGATTTAGATAATAGTATCTTTAACGAAGATACGTATACTATGATAGAAAGCGAAGTTTATTTTGAACCTTATTATCATGTTTTAAAAGCTCTACAAGGACCTTATTTTCCGCGACATTTGGCTATGCAGCAATATATTGTCAAAGTTGATGTGAGTATTTATATATATTTGCATGGTAGTTAAGACAGCTGGGTACCTATTACCCGGCTCCCACCTTATTGGTACCAAGGTACTACATATCTTCACCTTGTGTTTTCAGGCTGCCTCGACACATCCCGCTTATTTATCTGCTGATACAGAGTTCGTTATTTATAAGAGACACAAAACACTAAAATTCAAAGTTTTACAACCTGAGACATGGCCAACGGCAGACGAGATCAGTTTTAACGAAAGTCAGTATGAGGCGTATCGTTTGGCACTCACACACGAGTTTGCTGTTATACAGGGACCACCTGGCACGGGAAAAACTTTCATCGGCATAGAAGTGGCAAAAACATTGTTGCAGAATATTAAATCAGAACAACATTGCCTCATGCTGATCATATGTTACACAAATCATGCTTTAGATCAATTCCTTGAAGCAATATCTAAAATTACTTCATGTTTAGTGCGCATCGGGGGACAGTCTCGTAACAAAGCTATGGACCAGTTTAACTTAACTAAGTTACGACGTCAGGCTCTTACGCCCTATTGTAGGTGGGCTCATAGCTTTTTCTTAGAGCAAAAGGATGAGTTGAGATGTGCAATACAGGATCTTCAGCTGGCTTTGAAGACTCTTGACGTTTTAAAGAACGGAGTTCTACGTTACAGCTCCCTTGATGATAGGGAGCATGGCGGCGATGGCGTTCCGAGTCGACGACATCTGGAGTATTATTACAGAACTAAGGGAATTAATGTTGAAGATCCTTTGGAATATTGGTTGTTTGAACCTGTGCTGGGCGGCAATTCAGAATACGAAAGAGATATTAGTGATATTCTGTTGGAGTATAATGTTTTGGTAAACAACGAAGAAGACATTGATGAAGATAGAGCAGAAATGATTTTGGATGACGAAAAATCATCACACGAACAAAAAGTTTTGGATACATTAGTTGAACATAGAGCATCTTTTATATTATCTAATGCAAAGGCCAAACTCAGAGAGTTAGCTTCGTTTTATGAAGAATTTGGATATCTCTTGGTAGACAAGATGCAAATACAGGAACTTGATGCTCGGATAAATTTATTCAATGTAAGTTTTACCTGCTTTTCTATGTATTTTATTAGGGTTCCATATGTCCGAATTAAAAAACAGAACTCATCACTCGTGTGTCTGTCTGTCTGTCCGCCCGTCTGTCACAGCCAATTTGCTCCGAATCTAATGTACCGACCAAGTTGAAAGGAAAACGGGCGGAAGTGGTCCAAATGCCGTCGGCTGACGAAACCTAGTACATTTAGTAGTTCATGAATGTGGGATATTTTTTACTATGATGGGCACCATAAAATTGTCCCACGGAGAAAAAGTTTTACAATCCAGAAAAATGTTAATTTAGGTTAGGTTAGGTCGGAAGAGGTCCCTTACTCCTCCCTCTTGATGGAGCGCCCAGAGGCGGGCCATTCGAAGGCTGCGATGAAGAGTGCTTATGTGCCCCCGTAGCCCGTAGTAATTCATGAATATAGGATATTTTTTTAATATAATATGGGCACTATGGGTTCAGGGGCGACGGGCTCGGGGACATCCATCGCTCCCATTACAAGAGTCTGACAGACCCCTCTACCCACCCAAGGGCGGAGGACATTCATGAGGATTTCCACCCCGACAAATAAATTGACACATGGAGACAAAGTTATTAGCACTTTACTTTGGATTACCACGCCTTTACAAAAAAAATAACACTGTCCAATACGTTGACTGATGAAACCTAGTCCAGGTGTCATCAACGAACGCCTTTGGTCAGTGTTATTTTTTGTAAAGGCGTGGAAATCCTCATGTGGTTCTGTCAGACTGCTACTGACTAAAACTACCCCGTGTTCCCTCGCACACTTGCACCGGGGGCTACGGGCTACGGGGGCACTTAAGCACTCTTCAACGCAGCCCCCGAATGCCTGACTATGTGGGCTCCGTCTATCGGGGGGACTGAGGAACCCCTTCCGATCTAACCTAAGCTAAAAAAATCTGGATTGTTTAACTTTTTTCTCCATGGGCCAATTTTGTGATGCCAATAGTAAAAAAATATACCACATTCATGAACTACTAAATGGACTAGGTTTAATCATCCGATGCCACTTCGACCAAAGTCCATGCTAAAATGCCCGATCTCCTTTGGTACACATCAATTTCTGTGACCCAACTAAGGACGTATTACGTAAATAAATGAATTCTGAATATATTTACTCACTTTTGGGAGACAAAATAAGAAAACAGTTAGGAAGCCTGAAATTATCTTGGACGAAGTAAAAAAAATTATTAGTTCAAGAATTTTAATTTTTCATTCTAAAAAAATGTTTTTTTAAATTTATTTTTTGGAATGAAAAGGCATGCCCTTTGGAGTTTAGATTTCAGCATACAAACCCCCAGGATGTTATAAAAGCTTTTAAAGATCTTAAAATTAAATCAACAGAAGATCTATGGGGAATGTCTGTAAATCTGTAGATCTATCATCGAAACCATTGCGCCCTATTTAGCTTTGATATTTAACACCAGTGTAGACCAAGGAGTCTTTCCAGATCCCATGAAACACAGTAAAGTATACTACGTTCGCAATTTATTTGCCAAACATGTAAACAAACAGGAGTTTTAGGATAAACAACTGTAAGGCCTCATAAGGTTTAATTTGCACTTCAGCTTCATATTTTTTATGACTTTTTCAACAGTACCAGTCAGTCTAAAATCAACTTTATTTACACAGGCATAAAGTTGATGTTTGTTTAAGTGGAAATAACATCAATTGGAAACAAGGTTGTAAATAGACCTTAGTTCGTTTGTTCAAATCCGGTGATAGTAAAGAACCCAAAAAAAGAAAACATAAAAAAAAACACCTTTCATGAACAACAGTACTGTTTCACCAAAGTACCACTGACGCCAGTGTCACCCTAATAAAGAACATTTATAACGCCTGGGAAGAAGCACAAGATCCCATTGGAATCTTTTGCAACCTCTCGAGGGCGTTCGATTACGTAGAGCATTAGACACTTCTGCTGAAACTGGAGCACTATGAGGGTAGGAATACAGCTCTTGATTTACTAAGATCATACCTGAAAGATAGAAAGGTTAAAGTTCAAGTAAATGGCATAAACTCATTAGGGTCTGAAATAGCAATGGGCGTTCCTCAAGGTTCGATATTAGGTCCATTCCTCTTTTTAGTTTATATTAATGATTTACCCCACTTCAAAATCAACCGAAGATGGTGTTATTTGCATTATAATAATATAATATAATATAATAACATTATCTCCTTAATTACGATTACATTTTAAATACTTATAAATTATATTTTTAAATAATAATATTTAAAAATATAATAAAAGAGATAATAATAATAATAATTTATAGTAATTAATAGTTTTCTATCAGACGGGAACAAGGTGCGAGCCTTCAACGGTTGGGTCATGCCGGTTTTGATGTACTCTTTCGGCATACTCAAATGGACTCAGAACGAACTCGACGCCCTGGATAGGAGGGTCCGTACGCTGCTGACTGCATATCGGATGCATCACCCACGGTCATCGGTAATGAGACTGTATATCCCGCGAAAGTGTGGAGGTCGAGGCTTTTTAAACGCTAAGACCCTCCACAATCGCGAGATATGCAGTCTCAGGGAATATTTCCTAGAAGCCGACGTGGGGATGCATCGAGATGTGGTCGCGGTAGACAAGGGTCTCACCCCGCTCTCCTTGGCTAAGGAGAACTGGCGTAAACCTGTAGTGCTTGACACTAACGATCGCAAGGAGGTATGGCAGAGTAAGGAGCTTCACGGACGCTACTTTCGGGCCCTACATGGACCCGATTTAGATTTACTAGCGTCCGTAGCCTGGCTGCGTTTTGGTGACCTCTTTGGGGAAACCGAAGGTTTTGTCTGTGCAATTATGGACGAAGTTATGATGACGAACAATTACCGGAGATTCACTGTGAAGGACGGGATGTTTGACATCTGTCGGGCATGCCACCGTCCGGGAGAATCAATCCGACACATAATCTCCGGCTGTTCTCGTCTAGCTAACGAAGAGTACTTGCATAGACACAACCTTGTAGCCAGGATTATCCATCAGCAACTTGCTCTGAAGTACAGTCTTGTGAAATCTGAAGTACCGTACTATATGTATGCGCCCGACTCAGTTCTCGAAAATGGAAATATAACTTTGTACTGGGATCCATCCATCATCACTGACAGAACTATTGTTGCCAATAAACCTGATATAGTGGTGGTGGATCGAGTAGAGCGGCGCACAATGATTATTGGCATGACGGGAACCTCGTGAAAGCCGAGAAAGATAAACAAATCAAGTATCTTGACTTGGCTCGCGAGGTTGTCGACATGTGGGATGTGGACTCGGCGATCATTGTGCCGATAGTCGTATCAGCCAATGGTTTAATTGCCAAGAGCCTCGACCAACACCTAAGGAGGCTCTTGTTGGGCAGCTGGCTCAAGGGCTTGGTTCAGAGAGCGGTACTCTTGGACACGGCTCGCATTGTCAGGAGGTTCCTCTCTCTGGAGCCCTGACCGCCGGTAGCTTCGACCCTGTTCCCGATACCGGTGGGCTACTATTTTTTATATTTTTAAATGTTTTTATATTCTTTTATTCTAATATTTAAAAATAGAATTTATATGTATATAGTTGAATAAAGGAAATAATAATTTATTTATTTGTCACAAAAACTTATGTTACATTTGGACAGATAGATAGGACAATTTAAAAAAATTCTTAGATTTATAGTGAAGGCATCTGTTTCTGAACTAGATAAAAAAATCTGTATCTCAGACATCAGCGCTCTTCCATACGATGACCATTACAATACAAGCTTAAAGACATAATGGTATATCTTTACACAGAAAACAAGTTTTAAATAAAATAAAATAACCAAACGGGTGTGTGGAGATGACACATCATTGATCTTTAAAATAAACCGCCGGCCTCAAAATTTTGAGGACGTGAATAGCTCCATTCTTCAGCCCATGCCGAGTCAGGTCAAAGATTGGTTTACAGTAAATAATTTGGTACTAAATAAAAAAAAATACCAAATGCATTAGATTTAAATTACCTAGTGTTAGAAGTAGCGAATGTGGCATCATATTGAATGGAGAAAAACTGGTATTTATTAATCAAACTGTTTTCCTAGGAATCACGCTAGACGAGAAATTACAATATACCTCGTAAAACATCTCTTGCGGGGGGCTAAGCTCGGCCGCTTAAGCTGTTAGAAAGATACGACAATTAACAGATGTAGAAACCGCGCTTTTGGTTTATTTTAGCTACTTCCACAGTATTATGTCGTATGGCATTTTACTGGGGGATCGGGCTGCTAACATTGAATCCATCTTTATTTTACAAAAGAGAGCTGTCAGAGCCATTTATAATCTACCTCGTCGCGAATCACTGAGGGAACTATTCAAAAAGATTAATATTATGACGATACCTAGCCCATTCATTTATGAAAATATTATGTATCTAAGAAAAAATCTACATGTTTTTAATAAAATAAGTGATAGATATCATTCCGGTCAGCCCCCATTATATCCACGCGGATATTTAATCGCAGATCTATAAAACCCCACTGTATCCATATGGATATCGCATGTACACGCGGCTTAAATCTCTATTTTCACTATAAATAAGGGCTAATATGGTCTGTGGGCAGTTTCACTCTATGGCCTGACGTATAGAGTAATCGACTGAATCATTCGCATACAAAAATATTAATGGACAACACTGCAAAAAAATGTTGAAACTGACGGTTCGCGCACGTCAAACGCGAGTCGAACTAAGATGGTCGAGAGTGCGCGGTCCGCATGTATTTCATTATTTTAAATAGTTTTCTTGTGTAAATCGACGGGAAGTGGTGTTATTTTCATTACTAAGTAGTTTTTACATCGTGGTGTTTGAAGCATCCAAAAACATGTGAGCAAAAGTGTCGGTGCAAAAAGTGATTCTTGTGTTATTTTGTGTTTTGTGTGTGATTTGTGTATGTAATCGCTAGTAAGTAGGCTTATAAATACTAAGAAATAGTTAGAATATAGATTTAGACGGTATTCTAAGTAAAATAGACTGTTTAAAAAAAATTATGATGCAAAATAATTTTACGTAAACAAACGGTTAGTATCTACTCAAATGTCGTAATTTTTTGTGTTTTTATTATCTGTGTTTGTCTGTAAAAAAAGCTGTCTTTAGGTAACTTATCTATTCACAATGTACCCTGCAAAATTTCGTGTAAATAGGAACAGCAGTTTTATCAGAAATCGTCTTATCACTATATATACTATACTATATCTACTTATCACACGAACGGAAGAAGTGCCGTTATCAATACTTATTTATAAATTCTTACAAACGAACACGCCGACACTAAGCATTACAAAAAATCCTTTGTCTAATCACCATTCCAAATCAGTTTACGATAACACGGGACCCCAAACAAAAAACGAGAGTGTTTTGTTTATTTGAGTGCGTCATAAATCGAGACTCACTTCACTTCGCTTCCCTTGAGAAACGGTCGCGGTACGCGCGGGGTCTGAGCGGTATACTAAAAATAAAGGTAAAATTGATCAACCATTTTTCAGATTATCTAAAGTACATACATTTTTTATGGGGTACTGTGTTAAATGTTACCACAACAACAAAATACCTTGTGATATTTTACAATTAAATGAAAGAAAATTTTAAATTCATACATTATATAAAGTACACTTTGTAAACAAGCATATTAGAAATTAGAGCAATAAATCCAAGATAAGAATGCTGGGAAACATGCTAATCCTGCTCCATAGGACAATCTAGAGTCTAGACGAAATCAAACTGGTTGCTAATTTAATTTTATAATTTATTATTACATTGATTTTACATTCTGTGATTACTTGAACTCACACACTGACTTAATTTTACAACGTTTGTAAATATGGGAGCACCATGTATCTATCACATAATTAATTTATCTGTCATTGCTTAATATTTGATTCTTTTTACCTATTGTGGTAGTAATCTTATTCCAGGTGCATCGTCTTCACATATAATTATATGTATAATTAATGTATACAAAATATTGTGAAAACATTTTAAGAAGAGTAACGGTGGCGATTCATGTCCATTCTTCTCCATGTCAAAACTACCTTTTGGAAGGGAACACTAGAATCGATTCTATTTTTTGTAAATTTTGACGTTCAAAAGTGTCTTATATGCGCCTAATTGAAATATATTTGACTACGTTTTTAACTTCAATGTTGCTTAAGTTTGTTCTTGGGATAAATTCATCCCAATTACGGAACCTTTCATTATGTGTGGTCCGAAACGCACTTGGCCGGTTATTTCAATTATTTCTAGTATATTATTATTTACATAAAGTTATGTGTGCCCAGGACATATGGTACAAAATGAGACCTTTCACATGTTTTAGGATATGGCGACTCATCGACATCGCGAAGTCCATCTACAAATTCATGCTGATACAGATTTTTCGCTAATAACAGTGCAAAATCGATGGTGTTTGTATTTTATGTGGATACGTAACCAAATCAATAGAGTAAAAGAGGAAATTACACAATTGCAGGTAACTTACCTACCACTTTAAATAATGAGCAAACCAAATTATATATTATATAAAGTTTTAAGTACTTATAGGTATACGAAGTAGATAATACGGACTGGTATTCGCAACTCCACGTCAAAATGCGTATTTTGGGTAGGTATATAAATATTATATATATATTATATATATATATAAATATATATTATTTATATATAAATATCGTTTAATTGTTTATTACCTACCAACTATTGTTTGATGTAAGTATTTCGAAAATAAAATAGGGGCCCACCAGTATGGGAATCAGAGTTCAAGCCACAGCCAGGAGATTAGCGGCCCAGAGACCGGAAACTCCTCCACTCCTCTCCTATGTATTGAGGAGCACTCTCTTCAGAACGCCTTGATCCAGCAGCTGCCACTACTTATTATCATTCGAAACTTACCGAGTATTTATCACCAGGAAGCAGTAGCTCCGGCACTCGCAACGTATCACGAAGCGAGAATGATGAGGGACGCGCGATTGCTGAGTTATTACGGCGTCAAAGTCGTAGGAATGACTACTAGTGGAGCTGCGAGAATGCGGAAGCTACTGCAGGTTATCGCACCAAAAATTGGTAAGCCTTAGCCATATTTAGCTTGACCGAAACCGCTGTAACGCACCTTGTCAACGCTCACGGCGTGCAGCCCGGACACACACACACACACACATATGTGTGTATGTCTATCTGTGTGTGTGTCTGCCACACTTTCCTAAGGCGCGGTACAGCGGTCTCGGTCAAACAGCATTGCCAGAAGATTACATGACTCGAAAGGTTACTTTTAGGTGATTTTGCGTAATTTGTAGAATTAAAGAAGATTGGGCATTATTGCATGAGTTGCCAACCCTTGTAACAAGTTGCGACTAGTATAAACATGTTCTTTTAAGCTTTTTTATGATTAAGAATCCAAGTTTTTATTATAATTGCGTGCAGTTCAAAAGATATTGGGCTTCAAGTGAAAAAAAAGGTTTTTGTATTAAATAATACTTTAATCACACTTTATTACACTGCCGTCCTTTAACTAGAAGGCCGTTAAGCCCAAAAAGTTGTTTCCGAGAAAATCGCAAAAAACGTGGGAATCGTTATTTCTTAAAAACTATGATACTTTGGTTAATGATTGTTGGACACATCAATTGATATTTCTTTCTATTTATCCTAAAGAATCTTTTATGTCCAGAAACTCATATTAATTAGTTTTAAAATTCATTTTTCTTATTTTGTTAAGCATGTAACCTAGATATCGCATCTTATTACTGTACTAAAAGGCCGTTAACCATACCGTAACGGCTTTTTAGAGAAGTAATTTATTTGAAATTTTAACCTTCATAATGTTTGTTAAATTTTGATCAGAAATACTTAACTAAAAAGTTGTTAAGTGACATAACTGCTTTATAGCCATGACATTCACTTAGATTTAAATTTCAATAACTTTCCTAATGAGCGGCTACGGGACTTTAGATGCTCTTAAGCTAATTATTGCCAATGTGATATGGAACTTTTGTAAAATGTTAACCGTTTTACTTAACTAAAAGGTGGCTAAAAACATTTCGCTTGTGATTAACTTCTTTATAGTTTAGCATTCTTATGGGAATATGTGAGAAATTAAAGACGTTCTTTTAAAAATCAAAAGTATATTTTAAAATTAAAAAGGGTAGGTAAATCAAAGGTAACCTAAATATAATTTTATTAGGCAATAATCAACACATAACTAATTAAGATCTTGCAGATCATGAGATCACTAATTTGGCATGGATTCACTTAATCTATGTTCTTCATTTAATTAATATTGTTGTCTTTTTTAATCTTTTTTATTATTATTGGGTCCACCTATGAAATTGGCGTTTTTTTTTCATAAATAGAGAACCTCGTCACTTCTATGATTTAAAATATTCATCAATTGCTTTGTATTATATCGAATAATGACCATCATAGACAACTACTAATAGTAAAAAAACCTTATTTCTTATAGTTTTATATACATAAAATATCTATCTATCTTCATTTCGGTAGCAGAAATTACCACTCAAAATTCAAAATTCAAAATTCAAAAGTCATTTATTCAAACTAGGCTGAGAATCAGCACTTTTCGAACGTCAAAATTACATAAGACAGTCCCCCAAAACGCCCACCCTTCACCACTTCCTAGGCATTAGCTGGGAAGAAGAAGTGGCGCAACAAACTCCCCAGCAGCACAGCTGTCTGTTCAGTTAGAAGAACAAAAAAATAAGATTCTATATAATAGTATTCAAAATAATTTAGATAATTTAGATTACGCAACACAAAACATAATTTAAATTATTAGCCATATGTTAGCTAGCACACGTCAATATACCACACAACATCATCGAGAACTATACTCAGGCAGAAATAAAAACTAAACGTAAACAGAACTTATCTAAATAAAAGCCTCCAGGCATAAAGGGCGTGCCCGCTTACATATAGTTGTAACTGGAAGTTATAAATGATAAACTAGGACCATCGAGATAAAATAAATAAAACAAACAGTTAATTACTAATAACAATAACTAATATGATCAATTGTCGAGGTCACTAGCTAACCACATATTGCAATACAACTCATTAGAAAAAACATTGTAATGAGTAGATTATGTCAACAATAAATTGAAATAAAATTAAAAAATAGCTTGACTTATAAAGTCAAAAAAAAAAAAAAAAAATACAATTATATAAACTCATATAACTTGTCAGTAGGTAATCTGGAGAAAGAACATAAACATTGTCTTGAGTTAATCACAGCGACCAACTATTCTTATCATTTAAGTAGTCGTTTATAGAATAGTATGCCTTTGAACAAAGCTTGGATTTTACTTTCGTTTTAAACGCATCAAAAGGCAAATCTAGCAAAGAAGAGGGTAGCTTGTTATAAAAGGTTATACCAAGCCCAACAAATGAGTTATGAACCTTATGAAGCCGGTGAAAGGGAGCTCGTAGTTTGTCCTTATTTCTAGTGTTAACATTGTGAAAATCACTGTTTTTAGTGTATAAGTGTATATTTTGCCTAATATATAAGATGTTGGCGAAGATGAATTGGGACGCCACCGTGAGGATACCAATATCTTTGAAAAAATCTCTCAGAGAAACTCTGGCACCTAGCTGGTAAATAGCTCGAACAGCTCGTTTTTGAAGGACAAATATATTTTGAATATCAGCAGCTTTGCCCCACAGCAGAAGACCGTAGGACATAACGCTATGAAAATAACTAAAATAGACTAACCGAGCTGTATCGACGTCAGTGTATTGTCTTACTTTCCTGACGGCGCACGGTGGATCGAAAATCGGCTGTAGAAGACATAGGATCTCGATGTCTTAAATGTTATTTTTTTTGCTGGAAATGACTTCTGCCGCTCATTACTGTTCTATAAAATGTCATATGAAGTAATTGTGTGCACAAATGGAAGAGTTATAATTTTTATAAGAAAAAAATGTATGGAGCTGACATGAAAAATGAGGATATCTCTGGAATGGCTAGGATAACCATTATATCCTTGCACACTGTTATAGTACTATTTATTTGTGAATTTTTGACATACTTAATGTTGCGTCATATCTTGTGCTTTTTTTTTTTAAAATCGTCAAAATTAAATAATAATAAATGTTTATGATATGTACATTTTAATGCTTAAATATGGCTATACCAAGTGTAATTTACAATATTTTTTATGCTTAGACCAAAACATTCTAAGAAATCACAAAGTCGTATTACCTACTTATTTGAAATGACATGGTAATTATGAATTACATAATATGTAATCTTGTCTAACGCCTCAAGTCCACATTAGCTAATGATTAATAAAACTTAATACCTATATACCTGTTAAAAGGATATGTACCATAATGAGGGTAATTAGATAAACGGTGATCATTAGTCAATAACAATAAATGGTAAACTATTGTATGATTAAAAATAAAAGCAAATTATTTAAAAAAAAAAAATAACTTAACCTAACCTAACATAAACAATAAAAGTTAACTTATTTTATACTTCGTCACCATCAGAATCCACTTCAGAATCAGGCTCTACAATAGATATAACTTCTAAGAACTCTGTCGGAGCTTCCTGATCCTGAAGTTTCAGTAGTTCTACTGTTTCCTTAAAGTATGTCTGCCTCTTGTGGGCATTTAATTTTGTCTTGTGGAAGAAATTAGAGGATCAGGAGAGACGATAAGCATATTGAGGATATCCTCGTTTGATGCTTGTCTACTCTTTTTCCTAGAATGGGGTTCTCTGAACCTCCTAAAGTCTTTGTTTCGGGCCTCTGAAGCTTCTTCCGAAAGACTTCCAATTGGTACAATAGCATTTTCTGCAATTATGTCCCCTCCGTGAATCAACAATTTGTGGACGGTTGATGACATGTAGTACCAATCGTACAGTTCCACGTATTTTTCAGCGGTTGTTCTAGCGTATTCTTTAAATTTCGGCACGTCTACAATATCTCCAGATGTGATAGCTTGCAGAATCACAGCAAATCTGCGTATTAGGTCTTCATCTAATTCAGTGATCGCTGCAGTTTTATCAGGAAATTCAAAAAACCGCCTTGCTGTGTTCCCGTTGTTAGTTGTGCCTGATCCTTGCTTAACGATGTCAATCAAAAGGTTGAGATCATCTTTGAATCGATCTTGAATGAGTTTTTTTCGTGAATGCAATAACTCTTGATGACCTTCTCCTCTTGCAGACCACTTTTTGAAGTCGAGACGATACGCTATGTGTAGAAGACATTCCATCACATTAATGCGGGCATGAAGTGATGATAATCCGAACTCATACACACCAGAAGAAATGGTTTTTGACGCAATGACATCTAACTTATTCATTTCTGTAGGCTTAGCCAAACACAGGTAGCAGGCCGCATTTGACTTAGCTTCAGACAGATATGTACAAATTTTGCCGTCAATCATCGTCATAATTAATTTGTGACTAATTTCATGTCCTTGACATTTTGAGGGAACGAGAGCTTCAATTTCGTTATTCATTGCAGTTTTTTCATTTATGACAACGTCTTTGGTTTCTTTCACAAAACTAAACTGGACTGGACGGCAATACCTAGGTGAGCAGGGTTTTTGATTCACCCATACGGTATCACCGTCAGCTGTCAACTGTAATGGAACCAAAGAGGTCATAAATATGCTGGAATCATCTTGACCACTCTCTATGTTTTGCTTATATCTACTTTGGTTAGATGCACCGTCAAATCCCCACTTTGATATTAATATCAATTGTTTATCTTGTATCGCATCAGGACTACGAATAGTTTAAAAAATTCTGTTCACTGTTAAATCTAGTAACGCTTGTAGTGCAATCTTAGCAGATGAATCCGTTACAGTCACAAATGTCTTCGGAGGGTAGCACTGTAGCTTAGCTTTTTGCACTTTATAGTAAGACGGATATATCTCCTTTGAACCTTCTCGAATAGTCGTTTCCCTTAATGTGATATATTGCCATTTCGATAGTTTTAATGAAAGTAGCAAACCCAGTGCTTTTTCTGGTGAAAATATTGTTGAAGGAGCTGGTTTGTTCAACATTCAACATTCAACTTGATTTTTTCTGCTGCTTCTGGATTTTGGAGCATATGTTCAATAACAGATGCAATATCCTCACGACCATCTCCTTTCAAAAGTGCTGCAGCTGAATAAGCTACTTCATTAGGGTCATCGCCTATATGTTCATCAGATCGTCTCTTCTTCTGCTTGTTACTTAGATCTTCAAACGGCTTTCGAGATCTTTTTGTCATCGTTGAAGTTGATTTCATTGTTGAAGTTGATGGTACAGGTTCAGGTACAGGTTCAGTAGAAATATTTTCACTTGTTGATTCTTGAATGAGCAAATTGGTTTGCACGCAGTTTGGCCAGTCAATATTTGCCTCAAGCCAATTACTGTAATCACGTCTAAAAACTTCACTTTTCCTGTGGGATCGTAACCATCTCTTTTGAACTGCCCGTGTAAATCTTCGACAAAATTCTTTCACGGTAACACTGTGTTCATCTGAAAGGCTAGAGCCCAGTCGAATAACAAGTGTGTTGAACAATAGTTCATGATCGAAAGACGAAGCATCCTGATTGCTCAGAATAACAAACAAATCCAAATTTGTAATAATGCTTTCCATTATTCACGATCACTGAGTAAAAAGACACGGTAGGATAGATGTTAGTATTAGAAATGCTCTAAATGAACTGAAGTTGTGAATCCAATGTTTGACTATTTATTGTTATTGATGATGGTATCACATTTATCTAATTACTTTCATTAAGTTAATCCTGCACTAATTGCTAAATTAGCGAGTACCCCAAATTATTTTGGTACGTATCCTTTTAACTAGGTATATAGGTATTAAGTTTTATTAATCATTAGCTAATGTGGACTTGAGGCATTAGACAAGATTACGTATTACGTAATTCATAATTACCATGTCATTTCAAATGAAAATCACAAAGTAGGTAATACGACTTTGTGATTTCTTAGAATGTTTTGGTCTAAGCATAAAAAATATTGTAAATTACACTTGGTATAGCCATATTTAAGCATTAAAATGTACATATCATAAACATTTTTTATTATTTAATTTTGACGATTTTAAAAAAAATAAGCACATGAGATGACGCAACATTAAGTATGTCAAAAATTCACAAATAAATAGTACTATAACAGTGTGCAAGGATATAATGGTTATCCTAGCCATTCCAGAGATATCCTCATTTTTCATGTCAGCTCCATACATTTTTTTCTTATAAAAATTATAACTCTTCCATTTGTGCACACAATTACTTCATATGACATTTTATAGAACAGTAATGAGCGGCAGAAGTCATTTCCAGCAAAAAAAATAACATTTAAGACATCGAGATCCTATGTCTTCTACAGCCGATTTTCGATCCACCGTGCGGCGTAGGCGGCCGAACTGAGCCTTCCCGCTAGGCTCGATATATGTGGGCCCCACTGAAGTTTGGCATCTACTGTTATGCCCAGAAAAACTGCCGAGTTTACAGACTCAAGCACCTCTTTATCTAAGACGATGTTGGGTCCTAGATTTCTAACATTTGGTAGGGCGAACTTTACACATTTCGTTTTCTTGGCATTGAGAACTAGGTTATTTGTCGTAAACCAATCCGTAACCATTGAGAGAGCACTGTTTACATCGTCAAAATCTTGTCTATTCCTGTCTACTTTAAAAATAAGAGAGGTATCATCTGCAAACAGTACAACTTCACAGATACCCTTTAAATAGAATGGTAAGTCATTGATATACACTAAGAACAAGAACGGACCTAGTATTGAGCCTTGAGGTACACCTAACTGAACTGGTAGACCGGAAGATTTCACACCATTAACATCTACACATTGGGACCTATTGTGTAAATAAGAATTTATAACGTTGAGAGCTTCGTTTTGAACACCGTAATGACGCAGTTTACGCAAAAGCGTGGTACCACTATTTGTTTTAACTTAGCCAAAACTTATTTTTGTCGCTAAATCTAAGTGGCATATTACGTTAACTTAGTTTTTAAACATTAGTGCATAAAAGTTTTAAAACATTCGTGTTCATGGTTGTTATATAAACTAAGAAAATTTTAGTATGAAAAATGCAATTTCTTTCAAATTCTCCATACAAAACGCTGATTTCATAGGTCCCACTTAATATTATCTCCTCTAAATCGGAGCACCTGCCATCTTCTCTTCACCACCCTTGGTTGACTGGTAGAGAATGTCTAAGGCATTAAGTCCGCCTTTGTACCTTATTGTGTGCGAGAAGTTTAAATAAATAAGAGGTTTTGTCTTCCTAGCAATGAATTTTGAAGCATTTATTTTTTTGGAACGTTTTCTTGCAGTTTTGGGTTTTTCCGTGACAGTATCTTCGTCTGTATCGTCACTTCTTCGATCATCGTCAATGGGTTCGTAGTCTTTATCTTTGACAGAGTCATCAGAATCATAATCACCATTATGAGAATTTTGCACGGGACTATCTATTGAAACCGATTCTTTGCAAAACAATATTCTCATCTCATGCTGAGATTCTCTCTCAAGAGGTTGGGTATCGAGTGCAGGACTATCAATTGGCGATTCTGCACAAAACAAATCTGCCTCTTGTTGAGCTTCTGCCATTACAGGTTGTGAAACATTATATGCGTAAAACATGATCCTTTCAAAGTATGATTTATATTACATAAGTTATTAAAATGATATTTTACACAAAAGTATTGGAAAAATTCGGACGTCATAGAATAGTCTCTAATGTAGAGACTATTTACAAAGGAGTAGGTTTTCTTTGCCAATTTTTTATGTAGATATCATACCTGCAGATGATCAGTATTTTTCGAGGTGTGAACTTTTTATAATACCTGTACGGCCAGTCTTGCACCTGTTTGTATTTTGATTATCTAATTGCTAGTCAAGGTTTTCAAGTTTCGCTAATTACATTATATTATTGATCCTTTATGAGATTCCGGATCGCCTGAAATAAAATTATTAAACTATGTAAGTGAATAAATTGTATGAATTCTCGAAAACATCTATCCTTACATATTGTATCTATGTTCATATCTGTGGATTAAAAACTACTTACACTTACTACTTACTTACTTAATACTTTCCTCTCCTTCGCCAGATAAGCGAATCGTAAGAGGCGTTGAACGTGGTACGAAAATTGTGCCCGAAAAATGGCAATAGGCTCGCCACATATTTATTTACATTGAACTTAATAACGAAGGTGAAACGTAGAAACAGACTCGGAGAACACTCCAGTCTGCTTACCCCTTCGTGGATTGTAGGCGTCGGGTTATGTATGTATGTACATAACTATACAATCCCTAGCAGACGGAATTTAATCTATAAAAATCATAGCGAAATCTCCCGCAAATAGGTACACCTAATATTTATTTTAATTATAGCATCATTGCCAAAAATCTTCAGTTTTGATCAAACAAAACGCAAAAGAACTTAGCGGACAAACAGACGACGCGATTAGTGTCTTTGTGTCGTACTATGTTTACTATTTGGTAATAGGAATTGAATGAAATGAATGATGAATGAAATGCACCGATCCCAGCGTGGTTTAACCAGACTCGATAAATCGAATGAACCCCAAGATTTGCACTAGCCCATGAAGCCTCATGTTTCATGGGACTACAAAGGCCATTGCATATCTAGGAGTAGACCGGGGGGCGCGGGTAATGGTAAGGAAGACGTGCCCTTAGGATAAGGAAGGATTTGAGAGCCGTACCGGATATGCATCCTAGAGTAAGCATTGGAATAGTGGAGAGACGGGTGTTAATTATCTATGGATGGGCATCTTTTTACGACGTCGCAGCCAGTTGGCTTAGTCGATCTTCGCCTGTGAATCCTTTGGCGGAGTTACGTTTCTTTCTAGGCTCTTTTCTATCTCCCGGCTGTTCTGTTTTAGACTTTACTGTTTTCTGTGTCTTCATCAAAGGACTCGCTGTCCGTTTCAGGTTTCTAGTAACTCTTGCTGGTCGTCTTCTTGATATTGCATCGGTCTTCAGCCGTGTCCATCCAAAAGTTGATTTCCTTATCGAAGTGCGCCATGTCCTGTTTAAGATTGTCGTTCCACGTGTAATCCAATCGGCCTACATTCTTGAATTTGGGCTTGTACTGTATTGCTGCATGTAACAGGTGAGGTTTGCCGCGTCTATGAACGTCTGCGAGATAGCACACCTGTGGTTCTTGATGAGTATGGTTACTGTTTTTCCGTCTAAAATTTCGTGTAATTTCCTTAGCTTGGTTTATTCCTAGCGTTGTTAATCAAGTCTCTCATGATAACTTTCTCATATCTTCTCGTCTTGGTCTGTTAGCTTTGGTGATTGTTGATACTTTCAAACTGTATATCATACAGGGTACGATTACTATTCTATACATGAGTCTGGCTGCTTGCTCGTCCATCTTTAAGTTTTCTATGAATGGTAGTAATGATGATTTTGATTTGTGTTTCTAGTGGCCTGTTCGCATCGTTTTCTAATTGTGCTTCTCCTGTTTAGTGTAGATGTTATGTATGTGCTTAGGTATTTAATTTCAACGATTGTAGGTAGATTTAATGCATTCATTGACACGTATGTCGCTTTCCGTGTAGTTATGGGGTCTCTAATTAGTATTTTTGTTTCGTTTATTTGGAGGCCGACACTAGCTATTAGGGGTTTACTAACTAATGATAACAGCTAATGAAGATGAGGTCATCCGCGAATTATAGTACCAGAGGGAGTGAGATTTCACGATCCTTTATTTATTATGTTCTAAACTTACTTTGTCAAGTCGCGCCGTGACATACTATCGAAATTTTTACGGGAACCGGAGCGACGTTGTACACTACCGTGGCAGTCGACGCTCCGGGTGGAAAGTGGTGGAAAGATTGAGTGCGACGGCATGGCGGACGGCGTGGGCGGAAAAGTAAACGCAGCGCGAGAGTCGGCAAACTGCCTTTTAGCTAAGTAATGTGGCTTAGCTGTTTTTTAGCGTAGCATCATTTATTTATTTTTTCACCATTTTCATCAAACAGACAAGAATTATTTACAAGCAAAGTATTGTGAGAAATTTACAGAATTAAATGCTTAACTAAAATAGCGTTAAGGGCGGATAACTGCGAATAAGTTAAGTTTTTTACTTAAACTGTTATATAAATGCTTAACTATAACGTAGTTATAGTCCTTTTGCGTCAGGTTAAGTTAAGTAAAAGACCAGAAAATAATCGTCACATCGGGCAGTTATGGTATTTTAACGTACATTAAGCGAAGAAGTGTGGCTCAGACGCTTTCAAGTGATGGAATCATCATAAATTATGTTACTTAACGGCCTACGAAATTTTCATATCTCTGGAACTATTTATGTTGTAAAAATGTTTCTTAGACAAAAAGATAGAGAATTTTGAACTCTATCACTTTGTATTAAAAAGTAAAAATCTACTATTTGAGGGTTAACGGCTTTCTAGTTAAAGGACGGCAGTACATTTTGTGTTACATATCCAAATAATTCTTACATTCATAATAATTGTACAGTAATCACAGGCAGTAATAGTTATTTTTTTACAGTTATTAATAAACGCACAGTTGAAAATATATAGATACCAAAGGAAATAATAGAATTATCAAAGAGTAATTCCAATATGTAAGAGTACGGCTCAAACAAATGCATATTGTATACTGGATCTTGTGATTTAACAATAAATTAATTACATTTACAGTGGTTTAATTACTTTTAATAATGATTATTATCTAAATAATATCGTCCAAAAAGGTCGCGGGTAACAATATGCTTGGCTGGTGTCTAGCCCAGCCTACCACCTACTGTTTTTTTCCAGTTAAACATGCATGAGCAATAATAATGAGCAATTGCATCTCTCGCCGTTTCTCCTCTTTAAAAAAAAATATTAATAATAAATCCTACTAGATACATATATACGATTTTATCCGCCCCTCAACAGAATACCTTCTGAAATATTTATATTATATCACAAGGTTAGGAATAGCTCCTATGCATATTTCAATTGTGTACATGCCATTTCTCATGTGTTCACTCAAACAGGGTCGGACTGGGCCGGAAGGGCCCGGGTGGCTGACTATAAGCCCGGGGCCCGAGACTAGATGATGGTAGATAGGATCAGTGTCGTAACTAGGGCGGTGCCAGCGGTGCCCAGGCACAGGGCGCATACCCTGAAGGGGCGCAGAAATTACCGAGTTGGAGGCAAAATATAAACGTAGGGCGCCAAAATTGTCGATCTCGCTCCGCTCGTTCTTATAATCAAGGATTTCGCAATGAGAAAAGCGCGTTAATTAAATCTAAATAGATACGTTGATTTTCTTTATTGCTTTCAAGGTTTATCTCCATTAACGAGTAATGGTGTCATTTGTGTATTGTATTATTGTGTATTATTATGACAAATATTCGCGAAATGTATTTTTTTTACATACGTTATTCATACTTATTCAAAGTTCTATCAAGTACCTAAAGGTAAAATAATTTTTTTGGATGACAGATTTATTTAAGTAGTTACATAAAGTTAATTTTAAATCCCAGTATTTTGACAATTCAAATCTTTGTTTTTTGTTTTTCAATTTGGAATTTCTTTGTACCTATCTTATTAGAACTTTGACCATTTTATTGTCAGAGCCGGCTAAGAAGAGCATTTTTAAGGGCGCATAAAGAAGCTCGCACCGGGTGCATAAAAGGCCAGTTACAGCACTGGATAGGATACTATCGGAAAAAACTGAGATAAACAAAATATAAAAATTATAACTACTTTACAAAAAAAAGTTTTTCTTTTACCCAAAGATAATTTATATTGGATGTGTTTTCTACCTACCCCCTTACTACAAAAATATATGTCTCATAATTTTATCACGTCAAGTTTTTGATATACGACCAACATTAACCTAAGTAAGCTATCTTGTTACCCGTGTCTGAGTTAACAGTTTGTTTTTATTGCGTTTAAGTATTATTTAAACATTTTAATTTGTTTTAAAATGTCATCAAGGCAGTGTAAATTAAACCCAAATAACTTTTGCTATGTTTGTGGTCAAATTATTTTGTCAAAAAAGAAGAGACTAATCAGTGAGTCCGTAAAACGAGCCTATTTCCATTACTTTCAAATCTCGGTAACAAAACTTGATAAAAAATGGCGTCCTGGTGTAGTGTGCGAAAATTGCAGAACTATATTAATGAACTGGACTGCAGGAAAAAGAAAACATTTACGATTCGGCAACCCAATGATATGGAGAGAACCAACAAGTCATACTACTGACTGTTACTTCTGCCTCACTGAAACTACAGGTTTTAACAGCAAAAACCGAAAGCACATATAATATCCTGATGTTGCATCACTCACAAAACCTGTGCTACATTCTGAAGGAGTTCCTTATCCATCATTGCCCAGCAGTTCCAGTAAGGGAAATGAACCACAGCTCATGGAGTTGGAAGTAGATGAGGCGGTTTCGAGCCAGGACATTGATTTCGAAGCTCTTCCCGGGTTAGAACCGAATTGTGAACCACATTTAATATCACAGGTTGAATTAAACGACCTTGTAAGAGACTTACAGCTTTTAAAAATCAAATCTGAATTGTTTGCGTCACGACTTCAGCAATGGAATATTTTGGCCTCTGATACCTCAAAGTGACTTTTTACCGCAGTAGGAGTGATCAATTCACGAAGTATTTAGCATCAAAAGAGGGGTATGAATATTGTGAAGATATTCGTGGACTTTTCGCTTCAATGAACCAGTCATACAACCCTGAAGAATGGCGTTTATTTATAGATTCTTCAAAAATAAGTTTGAAAGCAGTATTGGTTCATAATGGCTACGAAAAACCATCTATTCCCATAGGGCATGCGGTAAATTCCAAGGAATCATATGAGTCGATGACAACATTAATAAAGCTTATAAAATATGAAGAACACAATTGGAAAGTGTGTGCAGATCTCAAAGTTGTGGGGGCTACTTCTTGGTTTGCAAGGTGGTTATACCAAGTATTGCTGCTTTTTATGCTTATGGGACAGTAGAGCTAAGAAACACCACTACATTAAAAAATATTGGCCTATACGTAATGAATATAGACCTAACAAAATTAATGTAAAAATAATCCTCTGAATGATCCAAAAACGTAATTTTACCGCCGCTTCACATCAAACTGGGATTAATGAAAAACTTTGTCAAAGCACTTGACAAAGATGGACAAGCTTTTAAGTATTTAAAAACCATTTTTCCTAGTTTGTCTGACGCATAACTCAAAGAAGGAATCAATGTGGGGCCCCAAATAAGAAAGATATTAAAGGATGAAAATTTTGATGGTTTTGATGGATCCAGTGTCGAAAAAGATCCCCGGGCGTCGGGAGTCGCAAGCCGATTTCCGACCACCGTAGGCGCGGGCTTGCGGACGGTGAGCGATGGGTAGCTAGCCGTCCGATAAGGACCAGGCCCGGGTCGACGGCGCGTTGTGTTCCACGCGCGCCTCAAAGAGATGTCAGCATCAACTGACGGGGTCCGTTAGAGCCAATGCCTGCTAGGGTTGCGAGTTTGTCCGAAAGGGATATCGCGGCCCCGGCACACAGGCAACGTAAGGAACACGGGTGGGTTTTAGTCAGTAAAAGTCTGACACGGCCTCCCGCTCCGCCCAGAGCGGGAGAAGTTATTTGATAATACCCCACACTCAAACAAAAAAAGTGTCGAGAAAGATGCTTGGTATTCATTTAAAGCAGTAGTGATTTCTTGGGAAACAATAAATCTGAGAATTATGCAGAAATTGTTTCCAATTTATTGACAAATTACCAAAGAACGGGAGTGAATATGTCGTTAAAAATATTTTTTTTACATTCTCACCTGGATTTTTTTCCTGAGAACCTGGGAAGCGTGAGTGAGCATGGCGAACGTTTTCACCAGGATTTGCAGGTTTTTGAGGAAAGATACTAAGGATTTATAGCCAGCCGGGCCCGCGCAGGCCGGGGCCCGGCTGGCAAATGCCACCTCGACTATATCTGTGTAAATGACTATATCTGTGTAAATGACTATATCAGTGAATCTACACATAAACCAATTTACATTTCGGAATGTCTTACCCCTAAGGGAAGGTGACTGTTCTTTCTCGCGAGAGATTTTGCTAGTTCAAATGACTACAAGTATTGCTGGACATCTTATGGCAAAATTTATTTACGGAAAAAGGAAGGAATGGCACACGTCCGAATTGAAGAGGAGGCTGATCTCACTAAGCTGAAGGTCAACACAGTATGACTATTGTTAGATATACGTAACTTTACTGTAACTCCGTATCACGTTAATTTTCTTTTCTCACCTTTATTATGTATTTTTGTGTTGCATGCTATTTTAATTGAAATAGTTATTTTAAAATTGTTTTGTTGTGTAATTTACTTACTAATTCTACACT
The DNA here is from genome assembly GCA_947364205.1 of Agrochola lota. Lineage (NCBI taxonomy): Eukaryota > Metazoa > Arthropoda > Insecta > Lepidoptera > Noctuidae > Agrochola > Agrochola lota. The sequence goes on from OX376232.1 coordinate 9,185,961, forward strand.
ACTCAAAAATTGTTCAGAGGCTTTCGTTTTTGAATGTTTTATTCGAGCCAACTGCTAATCATATTCATCAGAAAAAAAATACCGGGTATTTGTATTGCTACTACATAGGGGTATACGTTTTTAATTATGTCACTTCGAGTGATAACTGCCACCACACCTTTATTGCATATCTTATAAGTAACTGTAATATCTGTGCCCTTTTGTTTGGTCATGTGCTATTACATACTTTTACAAATGGATGATTTGGCTAAGGAAATAGATAATATATCTGTTTCAGAATCTCGGTCTTGTTGTGTCGAGGATTGCAAGCATCTTATAATGCATCCCGCTGATTGTCTCACTATCATAAATCAAAATATACGAAGTATTTCGCGCAATTTTGATAGTTTCGTTGTCATGTTGGATAGGCTTGGTATTGAGTGTGATACCTATAATTGTTTTGACGGAGTGCTGGTTATCGTGCTGTCCTGCTGTGCCAAGGTTGGACGGTTATTACTCATATACATCGAAAAAAATTGTGTAATCAAAATGACGGTGTATCGGTGTACGTTAAAGCCACTCTTAGTGTCGTTGTTGAAGAACCGCCTTGTATGGATTGTAATTGCCTCATTATAAAGATTGGTACTGAAATGGCAATTTTGGCTATTTACAGATCTCGATCACATAAAAACCTAGAGAACTTCCTCCACTCACTCGATATTATCCTAACTGAGCTATCAGCTTTCAAAAATGTTACCATTATAGGAGACATTAACATAAACATCTACCCCGGTCATGATTCTAGATTCCAAATGGAGTCTATATGGATTTGTGTTCATATCACAAATTAAGGTAGAAATTTCTGTAATAATTTGTTGAAAAAAGTTAAAATCGTGTATAATAAAAAAATGTTAGAAGATGCGGGTAAAAATAACAAAAAAATCTGGGATGCAATACGAAATATTACAAACACGACCAAAGTGAAAAATTATGCTTTAGAACTAATAGACACTTCTCCAACTCAATCGATTGAAGATGTGAACGAGTTCTTTGTCACGGTAGGCAAAAATTTAGCCAGCAAGACCAGCAGCTGCCAAAATCCTCGACACCCCGTTGCTTTTATTCCTCAATATACTGGCTCGTTAAACTCCTTTGTTTTACTCGGTACATATGAACAAGAGGTAGAGCGACTGATTTTGGAACGATGGTACTCCATATCTAACCATCTCCTTAAAGAAAACAGAAACGTGCTTATCCGTGCTCTGACCCATATTTTTAATATGTATTTAGACGAAGGAACATTTCCCACTGTTTTGAAGAAGTCGGTCGTTCACCCGATCCATAAATCTGACGATAAAGATCATGTCACCAACTACAGGCCCATTTCTATTCTCCCAGCGGTCTCTAAGCTCTTGGAACAAATTATCAACAGTGGATTGGTCAATTATCTGGAAACGAATAACCTTCTCTCAAACAATCAGTTTGGTTTCAAAGCAGGCAAGTCAACTTGTGATGCTGTCCACGAGCTCGTAGATTACGTGGTTACGAATATTGACTCCGGTAAAAAAACTGTTTGCAGTATTTTTGGACCTAGCTAAGGCCTTTGACACGGTCTCTGTGCCACTGCTTCTCAGTAAATTGGATAGGTTGGGTGTAAGAGGTAAACAACTAAAATTGTTTGAAGATTACCTCTCGGGTCGCTGTCAATGTGTTAAAATTGATAAATTTGTTAGCAGTGACTTACCTGTCACTTTTGGCGTACCGCAGGGCAGTATTTTGGGACCCAGTCTCTTTCTTGTGTACTTAAATGAACTGTGTGGTCTTACTTCTGTAGGTGGAAAGGTAATTTCTTATGCAGATGACACTGTTCGTCTTTTCTCAGCTGATACGTGGGAACGGGTCTATGAGGATGCTCAACGTGGTTTTGATACTGTGTGCCACTGGTTGAGGAGTAATATACTGACACTTAACGCTGATAAAACGCAGTACATAACCTTATCAATGCGTAGTTCTAACTCACCCTCTACATTACTCTCTTTAATTACACACAACTGCTGCAATAGTGGAATCTGCCAATGTCCAGCTTTGGTCAAGACAAAGTTAATAAAATATCTGGGAATAACAATAGATAGCCATCCAGCTATACCATCCAGGCGACGAAAACCTATACCGAGTATTGGCAGATGCATGTTTAAACACTCATTCGTTAATAGGTATTTCTGCTTTCTAAGTCCGTACCTTTATGGCAGGATTGATAGAATTGTCGATATACTTGCCTTAAATAGCAGAAGTTGTAAGAATTAAGTGTTTAAGTACATTCATAAACTGACCTATGACGAAACTGAAAACCTTTTAATTCTCAAACCAAACTCAAAGCATGTATTTCAATTAGACCATTTACAGGCACTTTTGAATTGTCAAGGAATCGGTCAGTCAGAAATATGAAGCTAGTTGCCCATTCCAAAGCGTAGTAGGTACCTATGGAGAAGAACGGACAAGAAACTCCACGGACACTCTTTTAAATAAATTGTTACAAAATATTGGTTACATCATTCATGTTGACATTAAACATGTGAGAACAGTGTAGAAAGACGTGCAAGTTAGAAGCGTCCGTAATAAAAACTTGAAAACAATTCAAAAATTTAAATCAGCCAAGGCAGCTAAGAGTTGACCAGTCCCAACTGACGGCGCCCGTTCACCAACATGACGCATGGATTAGCACCATTTAGCTCAACCATTTTGAAGGGAGCTAAACGATCCAACACACGCCCCAGCATCAGCGAGACATTTGAGTGAGCATGACATACTTTCAGCCGCCAGGGCACATTCAAGTCAATAAAAGACGTATTACCCGGTAAATGTTAGCTCATTAGTACATAGTACTCACACCTGTGCTCTGAAATTATATATTACAAAGGAAATTGATTTTATACAATGCAAAATTGGTCTTAAACTCTTCGGCAGCTCCAACTGCTTTTTCAAATGTTAATCAAATAGTTGTGGTTGTGGAGCAGGACCAGCATTGAGCCAAGCATTTTTATCAGCGATGTAATCCCCCAACTTATAATATGCCTGCATGCATAGTGTGCGTTTAATACAAGATTTGAATTTCGTCTCATTCAGTTGAAGTATGTGGGGAGGAATTTTGTTGTAACATTTTAAACAGTATCCCATGAAAGATGAGTCCACTTTAGCCAGTCTGAAACCTGGTTGAACTAATAGATTCCTATTTCTTGTACTATAATTATGTCTATCACCTCTTTTACTAAAAAGATGTACATTTTTTCTTTCTAATTGTACAACACTAAGTTCACATACTCACCCTCCTACACACACCCACACATCTACATTCGAAACACAAGGAGGTCCCTACTCCACTCCACTTTACTTCATTTTGCTTTATTTGTGTTTTAATTTAATTTAGTTTTATTTGCTACTAAATTGATATAAAATTAATTAAGTATATTTTATAATAAATAAATAATCAGAACTTGTAAGCTTTTAAATGTATATTTTAGGGAAGAGCGCTGTTGTCTGAGATACAGATATTTATTTATCCAGTTCAGACACAGATGTCTTGTCGAATTTCTGTTAGTTTAAGCTCATTTATGATGTTTTTATTTATAATGCACCATCTTACTTGAATTTGAAATAAATTATTATTATTATTGTGTCTTTGACATTTCTCGGAACCCTGGGGTCCCGGACCTTTGGAAGACGTACGAGGGGCCGAAGCCAACTCGCAGAGGCCCGTTAGGCGTTTTAAAGAAATGAGGCACCAACCGACGATTATCCCTGTATGCACTATGCATGTGCACCCAAGGACAACTCCCGGTTGGTGTAGGACTATTGCAGGATATGGAAACAATGATATGAGGACTATGGGTTTGGGTGGCTTAAGTTGACTGGTGACCTGGAACTATGGAAGGACCATGGCCCCTGCCTGATCAATGTTTTATATGTACACGGAAAAATGGCAGGGGGTGACTTGCACACTCAATAATGGGTCCCCAAAAACTGTCGCCAGCACATAGTGACAAGGGGGCAACATGTCCTGAGGTGCTTGAGAAGTGAAGAGGTATTCCACGGCTTTCAGAATAATCCCAGAGCCCGGAAGATGGTCAAGATCCCTACGAGCACTTACTGGAATACTTCCTTCCTCCGAGCACATTTGCTCTTGCGAATCTCCACTCAAGCCAGCCAATTAAGGCAAGAATGAGGTGGGAGCTCTGTTCCTCGTCAGTGTTCACTCCAGCCGACCAATAAAGGCAAGTCAGAGATGAGGAACAAGATTTCTCCCGGGAGATAGGGTCCGTGGGGTCGCTACTGCCCAACAGCTCGCCACATGCTGCCCCGGGGTTTCTGTATCTCTCTTAGTCTGGCCCCTCATCCTAGACCTGTTCCGGCAAAGTGAACTACCGGCACAGACCCAGAGTTTGGAGCGCGCAAGCCCCACCACGACGTCAACGTAGAGATACGGCGGTGGGGTTATTATTATATTATTATCCAGCCAGGCCAGTCTGACGCTGCACTCAAATAAGACCGGGCAAGTTTTTTTTGGTATCTGCCTAATGTAACTAATAGAAGGTCTTTCAGTCCTTTTGTCATTAAAATACTAATTAATTAAGTTATATTTAATATTTTATTAAATAAATGAAACCACCATAACAGGTTCCCTGCACGAGATACAGAGTTACGCCCATACAAAAAGAGGATTTGAAGGTTTTTGAGGAAAGATACTAAGGATTTATAATGGGATAAAAATATGTTAGCGGAGCACTGCTGGTCTTTAATAAGGGTAACTGATACTAATCAGTATAAAAGAAGGAGTAACACGACCCATTTTTTATTTGTTTTTGAGATAAATGTATAAAAATGATTAAAAAAGAATATAATCCATATTTACAAAATTGCACGTCCTAATTTTTTTCCAACTCCAGTTTCTGAGTAAGGGTTTATAAGTCTATCAATACAATATCAGTTTCATCTCGGGGTAAAAAACCTTGTAAAGTAGTGTTATTTACGATGTAATAAATTATTAGGTACGGACCATTTCTTATATCTATGGTAAGGACAATAGCACATCAGGTTACCCAGTACCATGATAAAAGGACCTCCCTTAATAGGCAAGTTTTATATAACTCGATTTTTCTATTTCATTTCTCTCTAATTGTATGAACGAACTATCTGATCTAGTTTTACATTTAGGTCGCAAGAGCTGGGACCTAGCCTGCGGGGGCCTCCTATTCTACGGTTGCCGCAAGCCCCGCAAGCCAGGCCCGTGGGAGGCCCGCGCAGGCTGGGGCCCGGCTGGCAAATGCCACCTCGACTATATCCAGCCAGGCCAGTCCGACGCTGCACTCAAATAAGACCGGGCGAGTTTTTTTAGGTAACTGCCTAATGTAATTAAGAAAAGGTCTTTCAGTCCTTTTGTCATTAAAATACTAATTAATTAAGTTATATTTACTATTTTAAATGAAACCACTATAACAGTTTCCCTGCACGAGATACAGAGTTGTTGTGTTTTTTATTTTGTTGAGTTCATTTTCAATGTACCTGGAAGTTCGTGTAATGCACGAGACCTGTGATTTTTTTTCAATCGTTAGTTTAGGTACATTTCTATCATTTTTATTTCACTTGCAAATTACAGTATAGGTACCTACATATATATATGTCCTTAATTTTTAGCTACTTTTTTTTAACATAAAAAAGTACCTGGTAAACGCAACTTAAAATGGAAAATATGATTAAATTATCCATATTTCTATAAGTTAATACAAACAACAACTGTCTTTCAACTTTTAATCTTACTACTGGAAAAAAATATGAAAGGCTATTTTTCACACTAAAAGGTTACTTTTCTACCAGACACAGCAGGCAACACTGGTCAAACTATAGTCAGTCGCTTTTATTTTGTTTTACTTGCACTACTTATAAGCTCATTAAAAAAAAAACTTTGTTTAAGTATAGGTACCTACTCCGTACCGTTCAGATAGGTACATTTTGATTAGCAGTTATGACTGAATCCTACCAGGTTTAGCTCGCACTATTAAAGGGCATCTTTGGGATCTTCTTACCCGGCTGCGGAGAAGCCAAAAAAGGCGGGTTATGTATTTGACCTGTATGTATGTACGTATGTCCGTCTCTATGTTCGTTCGTAACTACTAAACGACTGCGCCCATCTTGATGAATGATATGTCGAAAATTATACAAAAAACAATGTTTGATTTTTGGCGCCAAAATTTGTGTTTAAAAAAAACCTCCTTACCCTATCAAGTGGGGTATGAAACTGAAAGGTTTTGAAAGGTGATAAAACAAAAATATATGCAAATTATTTGCTTAATAATGTAATTTGGAATGAGTAATCTTAAAAAAAGTTACTTATTCTGCAGTCGGTTTTTTTTAAATTAGTTGGGCACACTATGCCAAATAGAGTTCGAACTAATATAAGTATTGCCACTTGTATGGAATATAAAAGCTGCTTGGTTATTCTTTGTTTTTACAGTGATAGTGGAAGAAGCCGCGGAAGTTCTGGAACAGCACATAATAACCTCACTGACACAGGACTGCCAACATTTGATTCTGATTGGTTAGTATCTGTTCTCACTACATCAAGTGAAAATAAATACATTGTACTCGCAATACTTTATAGCCCCTATTTTATACAGAGCGTCCCACGGATATGCCACATGGAGGGAAAGTACCTTGAATACTGTAGATGGAACATTTTACTGAAAGACATTATTTGAATTTAAAAAATAATTTATACTGAATTCATAGATATTTTAATAATTACATGGTTGAACCGGGAATCGAACCCGATACATGAGAAAAATAATCAGCCTGTAGCTTTATCATACCGATCGAAAGGCTTCATCATGAGGATTATTTTTTGCTAAATAACATAGTGTCAAAAATAAAAGGAAGACCATGAATTTTAACATTGCGATGGACAAAATAAGTTACGCGTCTTTCGGCTCAGGATACAGCTCGATTTGTTGCATACAACCAGGTACCTACTAATTACGTATCATTTTATCATGCACTTAAATTATAATAGGGAATGATGCGTACTTCTCAAGTGGGTACATTTATTAGTAATACGTTCTTATGATAATGTCCGTTGTATGGGCAATGTCAGCTTTTCATTTTTCTGAACAAAATTTCACATCAAATGCTAAAATTCATGGTCTTCCTTTTATTTGTGACACTATGTTATTTAGCAAAAAATAATCCTTATGATGAAACCTTTCGATCGCATCGGTATGATGCATCCTTTCGATCACTATGATAAAGGTACAGGCTGATTATTTTCTCATGTAACGGGTTCGATTCCCGGTTCAACCATGTAATTATTTAAATATCTATGAATGCAGTTCAAATTGTTTTTTTTATTCAAATAATGTCTTTTTTTCAGTAAAATGTTCCATCTACAATATACAAGGTACTTTCCCTCCATGTGGCATATCCGTGGGACGCCCTGTATATACCTATAGTTATAGCGTGAGTCTATACACAACATAACTTACAGGTGATCACCAGCAGCTACGGCCATCGGCGTCCCACATAAAGCTAGCGAAGAGATACAACATCGAAGTGTCGCTATTCGAGCGCATGATCACGAACGGCATCCACAGCCGCCGGCTGAACGTGCAACACCGCATGCGCCCAGAGATCGCCGCGCTCATCTCGCCACACATATACCCTGACTTGGCGAACCACCCGTCTGTCGAAGCTTTCAACAACGTGCCTGGGATTGAAAAGAACCTATTCTTCTTCACACATGATTACAGAGAAGAGGTATGACTAAATTATCTTGCTTTTAGCTTATCATCATCTACAGAGTGGTAGACAGATAAGGCAGAGGTATGTGCGTAAACTTGTGCTTGAACTAACTCAAACAGAGAACTAAATCTTGATTTCTTCTAATCTAACTTTTCAACCATGCTCTGCTGATATCTGAGTCAGAGTTCTGGGTTCCTGTTTCACGTTTCCGGATAGCTCCTTTGCATGAAGAAATGAAGAGTTCCGGTTCCTCAGTCCTAATCAAATTCTTTTTTGATCCTACTAACTTAAACACTGAATGAAATCTCGATTTCTCCTAACCTATATTTTTCATAAGGCTCTGCTGATAAGTTTTTGAGACTGCTTCAATTTAGTTTTTTTTCTGTTACTGGAATCTTGGTTATTAATCATTTCCCAAAGAATCTACGAAAATCCACAAATTACGTCATTCACGGCTATTTTATCAAAATTATTGTCTTTTTCCAGTAACAGGTCAATATTTTCTTCTTTTTTTTATACATGTCAGCAGAACTCTTTCGGAAAAGTATAAGTAACTGTAGAGCTCACCACAGTGCACCTAAATCAATTTTAAAATTAAAATTTTGGAAGAAATGAGCTGCTAGCGGAAGTTAGCAGAGCATATTTTCATTCGACTTTTTTCAGGCAAAAAAGCCAGAACTATATTTTTTAAGTATAAGGAACTCTAGAACTCACCCGCATGCCAATAGAACTTTCATTTTTTGATGATCAGCTGGGAAATGTTCTGCCAAGTTCACCCACATGGCAGAGGTACCATCAAAGAAGTTCATATCTAACCATCGTAAGCACTATTCTTGCTTGCAGCGCTCAGCGGCTACAAAACCAGGCCGGTAACAAATGTGGTCATCGTGGTTCACGGGATTTTGTTTTGAAACTGGTTAGATATGAACTTCTTTGATGGTACATATAGTACCCACCTACCTAAACCCACATTACGCCAGTTACGTTTAAGCGTGCCTGATTTTCAATCCAATCATCTCTTATAACTATAACTTGTGTTGTGTTGACTTAATAGCTAGGTACCTGAATTGGCTAGAGTAAACATTAAACGAATGAAACCCTTATTTTACCAGGTACAACATGAAAGTAAAAGCAAAGCAAATCACAAAGAAGCGGACATGGCACTCGCTTTGGCAAATTATCTGATGCAGCAAGGGTACGCCGCTAATGACATAACAATTCTTGCCGCGTATTCAGGACAGATGCTTTACATGACAAAAGTAAGTAAAGTGTGAACTCAAAGAACCTATCGGCACTAATGTTTTAATTAGCATACCCATAATTCAGCCTATAATAATCCTACTGCTACTACCTGTGTCCCAACAGGCCTCCTTTCTATGAGAGGGCCTGGGCCTCCACACAGCGGGCCTAGTGCGGGCCAATGTTTCATTTACCTATCTCAAATTCAATAAGTCTTGGATACATTCAGACACCTTTTAAACTTTAACGCTACGTTTATGTTATGTTATTCGCGCTAGCCTTAGATAACTATTATTTATTTAGCATCGTAAGGTACTCCTCCTAATACACTAGTATTTTATTTGACAGGAACGCCAGCAATATCCTAGTTTAACGCATGTGAAAATCACAGTAGTTGACAATTATCAAGGAGAGGAACCCAAAATTATCATTTTGTCACTTGTGAGGAATAACGAAGAAAATAACATTGGATTTCTTGGGACAGACAACAGGGTTTGCGTTGCTCTGTCGCGAGCAAAAGAAGGTTTGTAATAGCAACGAGGTTAAAGTTTAGATACGTGCCTCCTCGATAGGGGGGAGGGTTAGTAAAACCCCACACCCCACTGCCGGAGATAGTTCTTTTTTTAAACGATTTTTTATATGACATAAATCTCATAAAAAGGTTGATAAATTAAATGTAGAGCGAAGTGGAAGGCTGGGGAGCAATTCACAATACACATTTTCAAGATCAATGTCAAACGTCTCGAAGGTCAAGGCTAAATATTAAAAAAAAATGTTCTATGGTAATTTTTTATTTTTTTATTTGGCGTAGTCGATGGACGACGGGCTCCTATTTCTGTTTGCAGGGTTTAAAGGAACCTAACACGAAGGAGATGACGTAGGCTCGTTCACTCGCTTTCATCGTTCACTTGAGCCCCCGTCATCCCCTTTGAACCTAACCTGTCCTAACCTGTCGGGGTGCACCAAGTATCGAGCTCGCTTCGCTTGCTCTTGCATCCTAATTCTTATTGCCTTTTTACTAAGTGAAGATGTGTCGGGACTTGGGCCACCCCGAGTCAGACAGGTTAGGTTCGAAGAGGATGGCGGGGTCTTTGTTCACTCGCTTCGCGGGCTCGCCAGGTCTGAATCTCGCTAGGCTCGCTCTTGCATCCGTAAATACGTAGTTTTTTTTATTAAATTAATGTTAAAAAAAAAAACTATGTTAAAAAAAACGCGCACCCGGCAATAAAAAAATGTGAAAGGTTCAGGAGACCCTCTAGAACCTCCAAATAACCTCACTTTCTATCTAGCGAGGCGGCACGTTTCTAAAATTGATTTGACTTCTCTTACTAAAGAGAATGATGTTCATCTGCTTTAATATACCTAATTTACAGGATTTTATATTTTTGGCAATATCAACATGCTGAAATCAGCAAAATCTGATTTATGGAGCAAAATAGCAATGACATTAGAAAATAATGGCTCCTTGGGAACAACTCTGACCCTGAAATGTCAAAATCACCCCGACTATGTAACAACGGTAGGTTCATATTCTAGTAAGTACGTACCCACCTAAGTACATTTTAAAGATAACACTAATTACATGTTAGCTCACTGTCTGATTCGCATCAAGTTCGCATCCTACGGAAACTAAATGTAGGTAGGTATCTACTATGGCGGACGTGGATTAATATTTAGGATCGTGTTTAACAAATAAATTATTCATTATATCTTCATTCGTAACCCTTCTACAGAATTTTCACGAATGATGTGCCGGATATCTCCTGATGTCTTTATTTCGAGTTTCAACAGCTTCTTCGGATAATTTTCCAATCGGCACTACACCCAATGTTCAATTATAGCTGCTCCGTGAGCAAGAACTTTATGTACACTTGCAGACATGTAATACCAATTATATACAAATCAACGTACAATGTAATGGTGGCTTCGTTGTAGTCTTTAAACTTAATTGTATCTACTGGGTGACCTATATAAATTGCCTCTTATATGACTTTAAATCGTTTTATCAAATCCTGATTGACTCCTGTGATCGAAGCTGCAATAACAGAGTTTTCAAAAAATCTCCTCGCAGTATTTCCATCATTAGTCGTGACCCTGTTTCATGACGTCAACTAAAAGTCCTGTTTGAGATTTCAATACTTCCTGAATATTTTTCTTTCTGCTCTGCATAATAGCCTTGTTGTCACCTTTTACAATCCATGTCTTTAAATCTAAACTATAAGCTATATGAGGAGTAAATTCCATGTTTCGTATCCAAATGTGTAATGACGATAGACCATATCTCTCTCATATCACATAGGTCGGTATAAACTTTCTTCGTCAATATCAAAGGCAAGTCATTCATCTCCTTTGGAGTAGCTTTACACACGTCACATCTTTGGGGCGATGTTTCGCAAAGAATAGCTGTTGCTTTACCATCTATCATGGTTAGTATTAACTTGTGTGAGATTTTCATTTCTCCAATCACTACTGTCTTTACCAAATTATCGATCTCTGCCTCCATTGCATTTTGCTCTTGTAAAATGGTAAATTTGGTCTCTTTTACAAATTTTAAAAAGAGTGGACAACACCAATATGCAGAGTTAGGGGAATAATTTTCCCAAACAAGTAGATCACCAGAAACTAGTTTAATAGGTATCTAACTACCCAAATAAGAATCATCATAATCAACCTCCTCTGTTCTTTCTAAATGCATTTTTTGCTTATAGTTGGCTTGATTCGGAGCCCCGTCAAAACCCCATTTACTAGTCAGTGTCATTTCCTTCTACACCTCATCAATTATTGTTGACTTAATTAGTCTTTTCACAGTAATATCCAAAAAAGCATGTAATTCTATTTTAGCTGTTGTATCTGTTACTGTAATAGCAGTTTTAGGTAGATAGCATTTTAGTTTATCATTTTGTAGTTTCCCGGTCCGTCTATCGTCAACGCGAGCATGGGTCGAAAAGCTTGTTGTTTCATCGAGCGCAAGTGAGAACTGCTAACACACAAGCGAGAACGCGATAACATTTTTCTCAAGCACCCTTATTCTTTAGCTAATGCTACACTAACAAGGCTGTCCCTCTTTCGAGATCTTGGTATTCTCCTCGACGATAAACTTCACCTTGATGCACACATTAACAAAGTTGTAAATAATGCCTATCGGATGTATGGTTTTGTAATGAGATCTGCGAAGGAGTTTGTGCGCCCCTCTACCTATTTATATCTGTATAAGTCTCTGATAAGATCACAGCTCGAGTATGCAGTGCCGGTGTGGAATCCCTTTTACAATAAGTATTCGGAAAGTATTGAAAAGGTTCAAAAAAAGTTTCTAAAAGCCATGCACTACCGTTGCTTCCACACAGTTTTATCTTATGAAGATTTGCTTAAGAAGTATAAATTACTTGGTCTAAAATCAAGACGCACTCTCCTAGAGACGACATTTTTGTTTGATTTGTGTAGCAATGTATATGACTGTATTGATATCCGTAATAAAATAAGTTACATAGTTCCCAGAACGACAGTATGCCGCGGGGTGCGCGCACGGCCAATGTTTGCTGTTACCTCTTGTCGCAGTAACGCAGGTATGCGGGCACCTCTGCGTCGACTAACTAATAATTACAACAAGAAATTCGATCATATCGATATGTTTGCTCTTTCTGCTGGTAGATTCAAAAATATTATATTCAAAACACTTAGTAACTAGTAATTTTAATTAAGATGTGCATGATATGTTTTTCTTTACTTTTGTTTAACTATTTAGCACAAAAAATGTTTTCTTAAATTATTGTAGTTTGGTTTTAGTTTAAATAGCATAGTTTGTAAAAATTATTTGTTATGTGTATTCCGTGGAAAATGTTGTTGGTTACACATTTGGCCGTATCTTTTTTATATTACTTCCTAAAAAATGTAATGTGTCACTGTTTGTTTTCCCTAATAAATAAAATAAAATAAATAAATAAAAACATTGTACGAAAAATTGTGTGTAAAAAGTTGTATCAGGAAATACGTGTTTTTGAGTAAACCTTACAAGCTAACAAGTTTGAGAAAAAAATGTTTGTTATTTAGAATTTCCATTACATGTGCGAGGTTTCTATGCAGATGTTTTCTTTACTTTTACCAATTGTGAGTATATTATTACCGGCCAAAGTTCGGGTAAAATTTGTGCAAAAAAGCTGATTTTTGGAGGCTTATACTGACTTTGTTTTTCAATTTTTTTATTTTTTGCTGTCATAGACACCTAGTTATAGTGCACAAGATACATATTAGTTTTAAATTTTCAAAGAAAGATGTGTTACTACGCCATAATCAAAACGAGCGTTTGTATGAAAAGTATGACGGGTTGGCCGCTCTTAACACTAGTTACTTGTTGGATACTTTTTCGTAGCGTATTATATTGCCACTATTTCAAGAGACAAAAACAAGCCTAAAGCTTCATCTGGTGGAAATTCAGATTTCTTTTTTTTAAACAAATAGTCAATCTTTTACTTTCTACACATCTGGTGGATTCTTACACAAGTGTTCTAATATTTCAGAAATGCCTTCATTTCCATCTGCTTCTAACTGCGAAACATGTGCATATGATAATTCGTCCGAAGACATAGTTGTTACACTATGTCCTGAACGTCTCTTTTTTTTTTGCTTAGAACCTAATTCAGTAAAATGTTTTCTAGGACTTACCGTGGTCGATGTGTCAACAGATGCTTTTACTTGTGGTGGAGTTACAATCTGTGTAGATGTATTGAGAACTGATTCGTCGACTTTTTACACAAAACCTATAAAATTTGGCCAAACTATTTCCGACTCTTACCGAACTTACTTTTAAATAATTGTTACTTATGATGAGCACTTTCCCATTTCCTATTAATATTATAACAATACTTTGCACAGAACTCCTTTAATGTTTTATCATTTAAACATGATAGTTTTGACTTAATGACATTGTATAAAAAGCTATTATCTTTAATTGTTATGACCAGCTTCTTTCAATTTCACAAAGAAATCAATGTTGTTTACTAAATCACGTAATTTTTTTTACAAAATCCTCGTAATTCTTACGTTCACAAAAATCAAATAGTAGTCAATAAAGGGGTAGTCCATAATATGTAATGCTGGGTAACAACGAACTGAGGTTATCTTTTGACGTTTCCTACCCTCTCGGTTTCCTACGGTACCTACCTGCAAATTTACTGCCCTCTGATTGGCGCACGTCACGAATGACCCACTAATGACTACGCGTATACTTGTATTTTTCAATACAATTCTCAGACGTGCATCAAAAATTTTTTTTTTTTCATAACATATTGAAACTACCTATAACTTTGAAAGTAATGGGCTTATGAAAAAAAACACATAACATAAAAGTATTGTATTAGTATGTAGATTTCAAGATGTACATACGAATCTTTAAGTCGGATATCAGTCCACTGTGCATCGTGCTGCTCGACGAAGTGGGCAAGCTCTTCGAGCGAGTCATTGCTGACTGTCTCGTCGGCTGGTGCGGGAGGGGCGAATTTGGCGGAGAGCCTGTTTGGTTTCCGCAGTGGGCGCTTTACGGTGGACGCCATCATGCGCGTGCCCTCACGACGGGGAATGCTGTATGCGCGTGCCCTCACGACGGGACATGCTGTACCCCGGGGTAGGGTCGTCTTGGCGGTGTCTAGACATCGCCAATGCGTTCAATACCCTGCCCTGGAGTTGCATTAGGGAGGCACTCCGGTATCACCAGATGCCAACTTACCCCTGTCGTGTCGTCGAGGCCTAGTTGATAGACTGGGCCGTCATCTACCGCAGTCACCAGGGAGAATGGAACCGGCAAGAGATGTCGTGCGGTGTCCCACAGGGATCGGTCCTGGGGCTGCATCTGTGGAATATCGGATACGACTGGGTGCTGTGCGGGTTTTCATGTCTGTACAAAACTAACGAGTAATAGTCGGCTAATATTATTTGGATAAGTTAACATTTTGTAAAAAAAACTATAGAAAATGACTAAATATTTATATGTAAGCTAATATACATATAAATATTTAGTAATTTTTTTACAAAACGTAATTTATTCAAATAATATTAGTAGACTAAATATTTATATGTATATAGCTAATAAGTAAAACTAGGTGCACTATTGGAGGAGGTCTATGTCCAGCAGTAGACATCTTTCGGCTGAAATGATGATGAGGTTTATATAACTTTTTAATGTAATATATAAAACATTTTAAGATGAAAATTTTATCATGTGTCTTTCGCGGAGTAGGCAGAAAAGATCAAGCGATACATAAGCGTGTTTGGGGTATTGTTGGATCCCATAACTAAAAAGATTATGATGTTTCGGAGTTACTTGCTATTTAAGGTATTTAAGTCAATACTTTTTTAGATGTTTTCGGTTATAACCGCAGAAATAACTTTGCTTTTTATAGGTTTTTCGAAAAACACTATGATACAAAAATTATTTTTGCGGTCAAAAATCAATACTCTGCATGACGTAAACGCAAACTCAAAGCATTTATTTCAATTTAACCATTTATAGGCACTTTTGAACTGTCAAATAGTTGGTCAGTTAGTCAGAAAGATGAAGCTAGTTGCCCATTCCAAAACGTAGATCTTTATGGGGAAAAACGGGCAAGAAACTTCAAGGACACTCCTTTAAATATAGATACTCGTCTCTCTCTCTGCCTAGCCTTTTCCCAACTATGTTGGGGTCGGCTTCCAGTCTAACCGGATGCAGCTGAATACCAGTATTTTACATGGAGCGACTGCCTATCTGACCTCCACAACCCAGTAACTGGGTAATACGATACCCCTTGGTAAGACTGGTGTCAGACTTTCGGGCTTCTGACGACTCGTAACGACTGTCAAAGATCCACGAATGACAGCCGGGACCAACGGCTTAACGTGCTTTCCGAGGCACGGAGGATTCTCGGTATGTAAAGATGGTCACCCATCCACTGACCAACCCCGGCAAGCGTAGCTTAACCTGATGGATTGACCAGTGCGGCTGTTGTTACTTAGCCACGAGCTCCTCAAATATAGATACTCGTATTATTATAAAATCCTAGCTACTCGTACATTATTATTGTTGCTTCTATAAGCAAAACAATTATTGTTTTGCTTACATTTGCTTGTATTTTTAAACTTACATTTTGAATAATTCAAAATGTAAGTGTAAAGTTTTTTTATATTATGTATGTAAGAAAAAATCTACATATTTTTAATAAAATAAGTGATAGACATAATTTTAATACTAGAAATAAAGATAAAATAGATCAACCATTTTTCAGATTATCTAAAGTATGTACTTTAGATAATCTGAAAAATGGTTGATCTCTTCATCTTTTATGGGGTACTGTGTTAAATGTTACAATAAAATACCTTGTGATATATTACAATTAAATGACAGAAAATTTAAAACTCATATTAAAAGTACACTCTGTAAACAAGCATATTACAAATTAGAGGATTATATCCAAGATAAAAATGCTTGGAAACATGCTGGTCCTGCTCCATAGGACAATTTAGAGTCTAGACAAAACCAAACTGGTTGCTTATTTAAATATGTATTTGTTATTTTTTATAGCACTGATTTTACATTCTTTGATTTCTTGAACTCACACACTGATTTATTAGTATTACTTGTTAAAATGTTAGGAATATCGTATAATTTTACAATGTTTGTAAATATGTGAGCACCATGTATCTATCACATAATTAATTTATCTGTAATTGCTTTATTTTTCATTCTTTTTTACCTATCGTGGTATAGTAATCTTATTCTAGATGCATCGTCTTCACTTAAAATTATATAATGAATGTATACAAAATATTGTAATAGTTATTTATGCTATAAGTGCGGAAGGTAGGTGATTTTCGACGAGTGGCAATTTTATTCACGAGCAAGCGAAGCGAGCGAGTGTATGAGTCGACCCGAGTCGGAAATATTCTTACGCACGTGTATCATACAACGTTTTACTATGCATTGTGCGAGGAAATAAAATAAAAAAACGAGCGAGCCTTACGGCAGTCGCTTGCGATGTGTAACATCTAACATACCACGACATATAGGTATAAATGATAAAAACAAAATTCATGACTTTGACTTTTGACTTTGATTTAGACTTCGACTTTGACTTCGACTTTTTGATTTTGACCTGTCATAATCATCGCCATCGTCATCATCATCATTCTGAAATAATAAAATCTCTGAGACGAGACGGGCTGACGACGGCCTCAAAAATTAAAAAAAAAGAAAAGTAAAAAGCACTAGTGAAAAAAAGTGACACTTTCCGCACAAATTGACTCCTTGGAAAACGCTCTTTTCGAGCAAATGCATTGTAAAATAGTTATTTATGCTATAAGTGCGGAAGGTAGGTGATTTCCGACGACTGGCATTTTTATTCACGAGCGAGCGATGCGAGCGAGTGTATAAGTCGACACGAGTCGAAAATCATCTTACGCACGTGTATCATATAACGTTTTATTATTATCCATTATCCATCAGCAACTTGCTCTGAAATACAATCTTGTGGAATCGGAAGTGCCGTACTACAGGTATGTGCCCGACCCAGTTCTCGAAAATGGAAATATCACATTGTACTGGGATCGATCCATCATCACTGACAGGACTATTGTTGCCAATAAACCTGACATAGTGGTGGTGGATCGAGTAGAGCGGCGCACAATGATCATTGACATAACGGTCCCGCATGACGGGAACCTCGTGAAAGCTGAGAAAGATAAACAAATCAAGTATCTTGACTTAGCTCGCGAGGTTGTCGACATGTGGGATGTGGACTCAGCGATCATTGTGCCGATAGTCGTGACAGCCAATGGCCTAATAGCCAAGAGCCTCGACCAACACCTGAGGAGGCTATCGTTGGGCAGCTGGATCAAGGGCTTGATTCAGAGAGCGGTACTTCTGGACACGGCTCGCATTGTTAGGAGGTTCCTCTCTCTGGAGCCCTGACCGCCGGTAGCTTGGACCCTGTTCCCGATACCGGTGGGCTACTATTTTTTATATTTTTAAATGTTTTAATTTTTTATATTTTAATATTTAAAAATATAATTTATAAGTATTTAAGATGTAATAAAGGATTATAAATAGAAAACAATAACACTGTGAGTATTTATATAACTATAGTATATATGTTTATACGTGTAAGCGAATTTGTATTCCTTATTGAGAATAAATTCTTTAAACCTAACCTATATTTAAGCTTTATGTATTTATTTAAGTATATGTTAATTTATTACGTTATACGTGTAGGTTTATTTCAATATTTTAGTTTAAGACTTCGCATATTTATCTACTTTTCTTTCTCATTTCTCCTTTCGCAGGTCTGCTGGAAGAAATTTCTTAAAAAATATGCAGTACCTATGTACTCATTATTATGATTATGTCGTATCTGTATCTATTTTACTGTGTATACATAAATAATAAATATAAATAAATGTGAAAGTTTGTATGTTTGGGTGTTTGTTACTCAATCATGCAAAAATGGCCGAACAGATTTGGATGAAATTTGGCACACAGATAGTTAATAACCTGGATTAACATATAGTATACTTTTTATCTCGGTAGTACGTTCCCGTGGAATAAGTTCCGACCATAGATATAAGAAAGAAGGAGATATGCCCGGTAGTTGAAAATGTATCGAAACCCTGTAGCGGCATCTACATCGCTACATGCGAACTACGCATCAAAGACCTGACGTCACACAAAATCCTGCTTCGCGCAATTAGAGTTTACCGCGCGATAAACATATATACAAGCTTCCCGACTTCAACCTCTGAGCAGTTGCCCGCCAGACACGACACCCGTCTGGTCGGAGGATCCTCCCTTTTCTATGGGGGATGAGTGAACTTTATACCCTGTTCCTCATACCCCTAAAACCCAATGTCTTCCTACAACTACACATGCGATCAGTAAACCCAATAAATACGAGGTCCCGCACACACTTGCAATTTACAAATCAGAACGTACTACACAATCAATTATAAACCTTATCCCATCAAACACAGCGTGCATTTACCATGCACCGTACAACTCACTCACACGAAAACATCGATCGCTATCGTTGCGCTGTTCTGTAATTCTCCCTTTTATTATTTTATTACAATTTTTGGGAGTTCTTGAAAAAATAATAAATAAAAAACGATATACATATAATAAGATGATATAAATAAACAATAAGTAAGTAAAAAAAGCTAGATTAAGTAAATCAAAAAAATTCAACATTATGAGAAAATCTAAATGAGTATAAAACAAGATCATCATCGGTCTTCCAATCAGGCTATTACTGTTGACAAATTGAAGAATAAACTTTAATAGTAATATAAATTCACACGACAATCGACATTATAGTTGATAGCCTACGTTAGTGGATCTGAACAACCACATCACTAACCCGTCGCAAGACACTGCGGCCGTACTAACGATGCAACCGCTTAAAGAAAATATCGTTTTGTGATTTTACATTGCTTGTCCAGTCACTTAGCAACATACTTAGGTAGTGGTAAAGAAGCAATGTAGGTATTTACTTTATTTATTTTATGAGACTAGAAAGAACAAACATGTAACACAATTAGTCTTAGCTACTTAAAATTATGCTTAAAAGTAATTCAATTACAATTAAGTCCTATTATTAGCATTGCTGCCGGACTAGGTTTATAGCCCGTGTTTCAGCATGCAGCGCCTCAAGCCCTCGGACTGGGATGCAAGTATGAGCTTACGAACAAAAGGAAACAGTTTATTTTAAAATAAAAACTTACTTTTCTTACCTTACCTTACTTTTTTTCTATTTACTGCAATAATAGTACAGTCGCTGTGATATATGAAAACAAAAATAACGAAGTAAAGGCAGGAAATATTTTACGATTTGTTGTTTTTCATGATTTTCAACACAAATATAGTAAAATACTTTATTATGATTTTTGAAAGGTGGTTCTATGATTTATAAAGTTTCTATTTTGGCTTCAATTTTTACAAGTAACCACTGAACAGCACGGTATTCTTAAATCTTATCACGATCGCGTTCGAAAGCGCACTAGTTAGCGGAGACGGCCATTTGCCTGAGGCATGTGAGCATTGTGATCAGGATGCGCGGACACACACGCCCCCATGCCACTTCTCCTGTTATTTATATTTCTAGGGTTCCGACCTCCACGCGGGCGAAGCCGCGAACTATAGTATACTATAAAACTGATTTACTTCCGTAATACTACGTCGTAACTTAAGGTACAGTTGAAAACCACCGTAAGGCACTAGTTGGCTGGCATTTATGCTAAACTGGGCCTATTTAGCGCAGCCGTGAGGCACACAAAACATGTTTTTTTTCTGTTATTCGTTTTTGTGTGAATATTGTGTGCTACTTGGGTCAAATAAATATATTTTCTTTCTTTCTTTTAGTTATTTAAACTTACATTAGCAGTTGGTAATGTACGTATTGGAAAACATGTTTTTCAACGACAATTTTAACTTTGTAATGGGATAAATTCATCCTAAATACGGAACATGAAGGGATCCGTGGTCCGACTTGCAATTGGCCGGTTTTTAATAATTTTAGATATTTTGTCTTTGGTTAGACGTTGAAGTACGCTGTCCAAAACCGCACCTTGACCGTACAAATACGTCACCAAAACTTTTTAAAGATCCCGTTAAATATAGCTCACTGATACAGTTTGTCCACCGCACGACGTCAACGAGAAACGCGATTATTCGAACCGGCGAGCGTAACATCCCGGTGGTGGCGTACGGTGTACACGCGGCCATAGTAAATGAATGTATCGCTACTTGGGCGCCGTCATCTCGTTCTCGTTAACTTCCCGTTGACGTGGCGGTGGACAAACGGTCTGAGTGACAGACGAGGCTATATAATGCCGAACTTCTGCAAAATTTCGATGTGCCATAGTCATGCTCGGGTACCTACTGTAGCACGTTTTGGTGAAGATAATTTTTTGGCCGGTTACTAAACTGTATGTACTCGTTAAACCAGATTATTGGGTTGCAGATTTTGACTCCAGAGGATTTCAAGAAGATGCCACCAGAAGGCGGGTGCTTTGAGGAATGCAACTACCAGTATCAGTGCGGCCATAAGTGTCAACTTTACTGCCACGGATACGACCCCAAACATATTACAACGAAGTGCACTATGAACTGTGAAAGGTACATTACCACTGCAAGACCTTTTTTTTTTTTTTCAGGTTAGGAAATCATCAAATGACTTCTCCCGCTCCGGGCAGAGCGAGAGGGTGTGTCAGACTTTTACTGACTAAAACCCACCCGTGTTCCTTCCGTTGCCTGTGTGCCGGGGCCGCGATATCCCTTTCGGACAAACCCACAACCCCAGCAGGCATTGGTCTTTCGACCCCGTCGGTTGGTGCTGACATCTCTTTGAGGCGCGCATGGAACACAACGCGCCGTCGACACGGGCCTGGTCGTTATCGGACGGCGAGCTGCCCATTGCTCACCGTCCGCAAGCCCGCGCCTACGGTGGCCGGAAGTCGGCTCTCGACTCCCGACGCCCGGGGCGTCTCCTGCGGCGACTAGGGCCGCGAGGGCGTGCAGCTTGCATCTCCCTCGCGCGCTCCGCCTCCTCCTTCGCGAACATAACTGCTTCGCAGAAGGAGGTGACGGCCTCCCATGCACTCTCGCTCCGAACCATGGCCTGAACCAGGGCCGGACGCGAGAGATCGCCGCCGCCGATCGCCTCCGTGAGGACACGGCGGTGATGCCCGCCCAAGATGGGCAGACCTCCACCGTATGCTCCACCGTGTCCTCCGGGCGATCCACACAGTGGTGACACCCGGATCACTGCAAGACCTGGGAGAACGAACTCTGCCAAAAGTAATGCTTAGGTATACTAGGCCTTTTCATTCACCTACTTAAAATAAAAATCCAATATTTGTTTTAGAGTTATATGTGACCTTGGACATGTGTGCACATTAAAATGCAGGGAACGTTGTGCACCGTGTAAGGTATTCGTAATGAAGACTCTTCCATGCGGTCACGAAATGAACATATATTGCCATCGTGATCCCAAAGACCCGAAGAACGAGTGTCTTACCAAACTTGATGTTATATTACCAAATTGTAAACATGAGGTAGGTAGATCCTTAAATCTATAATCCACCGTGGCCATTTGGCCCCGGCAGGTAAACGCGGCTTAAATCTCTATTTCTGTTATGAAATAAGGGCTAATCTGGTCTGTGGGCAGTTTTACTTTATGGACTGACAGATATTCTCGTCAACTACATCATTTAAATCTAAAAATATTCATAGGCAACATTGCAAAATCAACTAACGAAAACACCGGAGACGAAACAAAAACTCGACTGTTTTGTTTATTTGAGTGCAGTTATAAATCTGTCACGACGGGCGATGTTTCCGGTACGCGGTGTTTACATTCGCTTAAAAAACGCGAAAGGGCGCGGGGGACTTTAAGATCAACCTTGCCTGGAACATGGATTTTTTATTAAATTTTGCCACTAGATAACGTGCTTCTTAAAAATAATACTTAGCATGATAGCAGTGTCCGTCTGGATTGAGGAGCTATGTCTCATATTTGAACGAGGGTACTACCAATATTTAGTAGTAAATTAGCCGATTTTGTAGGCTGGATCCTGGTATTTGTAGTAAAACCCTTAAAAAGTTATACGACATTAAAGGTGGCTCCTCAATCCAGACGTCTGAATTGAGGAGCCACCTCAGAACTCGAAAACCTGCTAACGGATATATTTGAACATTTTGTAGGATTTAGTAGTACTTATACTTATGCGTAGCCTGTACAAAAAAAATGGGTTTTGTAGGGCTGAATTTGAGATAGCTACAATGATTTGATTTTTCGTAAAAATCCATAAATTTCACCGCGCTGTTTCTCGGAAAGTAATCAACCAATTACAACAGATTTTAAGTATAATTTAGTAGCAAATGTGACTTAATTTGTATTGTAAAAATTAGATGGAAAAGCTATATAATTTCGCTGATACAACACATTTTATGTGGCTCCTCGTATATGTACGTAGCTACTAAACTGGTGGATCAAATCGGATAACAATAACACCAATATTTAGTAGAAATTTCTACTAAATATTGGCATAATCCTACATCCTACACATTCAGTATTTCCAAAGAAATGTATATAATAAACATTCCTTAACAATTTAGTGTGGTACGAGAGCTCACGACCAAAACCATATCTCATCGTTTTACGGTCAAAACCGTATAAAATCGTTAGTTTAGATGATTCTCAACCTGACTCGGTGGGCAGTACCGGTCAGAAACGTACCAGTTTTACGGGAGCCCATTTCTACTAAGTCAAAAGAATGGGCAGACGGTTTCATCACAATATGTCTGAATATTAAAAATGTAAATAGGTTTCGTAATTTTATTAGGTTCGAAAAAGTTTGTTTTCAGACATTTTGCGTGTCACATGTGGACTGAGCGTTAACAGTATAGTATACGGTGACCATAAATAATTCAAACTATGATCATAAACAGAGTTTTATTTACACATGAATAATTCTTCATCAATCAGCACTTAAATAATGAGCGCTATACAGGGTGTTACAGAAATTGCTTGCCATAGCTTAGGGGTAGGTTCAATATCGATAAAGGAAACAATGAAAAAAAAAAAATTGCGAGGTCAACCTAATTTAGTAACTACTAACTTAAAGTAGCAATCTTTTAGAATTATAATTATTTTATTTGTTTAAATGTTTTAGTTACTTACTTTCATTGCGTTCGATAGTACGAGTAGGTAGGTAACTCTAGGAAATTATAATTAAGCATTTAAACAAAATAAAAACTTATTTTAAGCAATTTGTAATCAATTCTTAACGATTGCTATTTAATTAGTAGGTACTACATTAGATTGATCTTGCAATTTTTTTTTTTTTTTTTTCCTGGTTTCCTTTATCGATACTGAACCTACCCCTAAGCTATGGCAAGCAATTCCTTTATCTCTTTAATAGTATTTATTTTGAATTTTTTACTGGTCCCTTTATCGACTCTGAACTCACCCTGAAGCTATAGCACGCAATTTCTTTAACAGCCTGTGTATATTAAAAACAAACAATAAAAATAGTGCAATAACCCAAAATAGTGGCATTTAAAAAAATCTCTAATCTCTAAATATTATCCATATCAATATATTCTCTAATCTCTATCTGTAATATCTTCTCTTCCCTAATCTCTAAATATTATAAAACAAAGTCGCTTTTTGCGTTTGTCTGTGTGAACGCGTATCCTCCTAAAATTCCGACCGATTTTGATGCGGTTTTGGTGATTTTTTTGATAATTATGTAAAATTTATTCCGGAAGGATTTTTTATTTAATACTTCAGAAATCTTCATGTCTTGTCAAGTCATAAATTATTCGTTTCACGTTTAACCTGAGCGCATTTTCATACAATGTCGCTCGTGGACATGTGCCCGCCTGTATTATTCTGAATATTCATGAAAACGGGGTTCTATCATATACATATATAATATTTTTCATGTTATTCAATTTTTACTTTTATTAGTAGCGTTTGCCATATCTCCTATGTTATTGTCTCGATTTGGATTCTGTTTATTATTTCCAAAAGCTTATGAAGTATTTTATCGGATTAACTAACAGTTTTTGATAAAATTTGTCGACTATGAAAAAAAAACAGAGATGAAGACATTTAATTTAAAAAAAAAAACATTATTTATTTAAAAAAACACGAGACCATGAGTCCATGAAATCATAGGGGAATGTTGAAAAAAAAAATATTGAAAAAAAACAAAAATAAATAAATATTGAAAAAATTAAATCAATAGACCCCCTCCTTTAAAAGTTAATTTTCGATCATTTGTCATGAATATTCAGAAATGGCAGTAGAAATGGGCTCCCGTAAAACTGGTACGTTTCTGACCGGTAGTTCCCACCGAGTCAGGTTGAGAATCATCTAAAGTAACGATTTTATACGGTTTTGGCCGTAAAACGATGAGATATAGTTTTGGTCTTGGGCTCTCGTACCACACTAAATTGTTAAGGAATGTTTAAATTATAAATTTCTTTAGAAATACTGAATGTGTAGGATGTAGGATTACGCCAATATTTAGTAGAAATTTCTACTTAATATTGGTGTTATTATTATCCGATTTGATCAACTAGTTTAGTAGCTACGTACATATACGAGGAGCCACATAAAATGTGTTGTATCAGCGAAATTATATAGCTTTTCCATTTAATTTTTACAATACAAATTAAGTCACATTTGCTACTAAATTATACTTAAAATCTGTTGTAATTGGTTGATTACTTTCCGAGAAACAGCGCGGTGAAATTTATGGATTTTTACGAAAAATCAAATCATTGTAGCTATCTCAAATTCAGCCCTACAAAACCCATTTTTTTTTGTACAGGCTACGCATAAGTACTACTAAATCCTACAAAATTTTCAAAAATATCCGTTGGCTAGTTTTCGAGTTCTGAGGTGGCTCCTCAATTCAGACGTCTGGATTGAGGAGCCACCTTTAATGTCGTATAACTTTTTAAGGGTTTTACTACAAATTCCAGGATCCGGCCTACAAAATCGGCTAATTTACTACTAAATATTTGAAGTACCCTCGTTCAAATATGAGACATGGCTCCTCAATCCAGACGGACACTGATAGCATCGGTGTTCGATCACGCTTTTCAATTTGGTAAATTACATAATTATATTCATTTCACTACCTACAGGCACAGAAAGATTGTTACCAGGATATTAAAAACGTGAAATGTTTGGTACCTTGCGAGTACCGTTTGGAAGAGTGCGGCCATGTCTGCCGTCGCGAATGTCATTTGACGGACGATCCGAACCATGAGAAGGTGAGTTGTTTGACTTTTGTATCCATAATTTTGATACCTATCCATTATATTTCTATTCTACCGCCTGAAAATGTCTCTACAGTAAGAAATATCTTAAGAAAAATAATATCTGTAACATTTTTTTCAGTACATATGCGTCAAACCTTGTGCACGGGCAAAAGCAGGTTGTGCGGCCGAACTGACAGGAGATCGAGGGGATCATCAATGTCGGAAGACTTGCTACGAGAAATGCGATGACTGTAATGTCCAGGTGCGGTTCTTGTTAAACCTTCACTTTCTCATGTTACTTCATTGCATGACAGAGTAACTAGAGAGTAGAGACGACTCCGAGGTAGATCGAGGTGGGAGCCAATCTGGCCGCCCGTCGGAAAGCGGCGTCAGGCCGCCAGATATATTATGAAGGGGCGCTCTCATATGAAAGTGAGCAACCAGGTAAAAGGATTGGCGAGTGAATTTATTGCTCATCTCTTGGCGTTATCTCAAGTTCATTGATCTAGACAAACTACTTCCTAGTTTATTAAGGCTTGTGCAGACCAGCGCGACGCGATGGCGCGATGCGACACGAACAACACAATTTCTAAGAAAACTTCACAGTATTACAATAAACGGTGTCGCGTCGCTCGACAAGTCGCGCTGGTCTGCACAAGCCTTTATGTTACTTGGACGGATCGGCCGAAACAATAACACTACTTTACTTTTGGATTCCGCGGTAGTTAATAGGTATTAAAGTATCAAAAGTATTCTTACCTATAAGTTTTTATTGTGTAATATATAACGTGTAACTGAATTAAAGCATATTATGAAAGTACTTTGTTCAGAGTCGTTTACTGAATCGGTTTTTAATCCCAAAAATAATTAAAAGTACGCACTTACATTACAGTCACACTTCCGCTGTATAGTCATAATGAACCAAAATGGACGAAGACCTACTACACTAGACTGCGTAGATTTAACCACAATTTTCTCCCACAGTCAGCACATCTAATTAAATAAATAAACAATGTTTTATACAGTTAATTGACTCAGGCGTGGCTTAGCGGAAATCCATTATAAAATATAATAGACGACGTATATTTAGTAACCTAATCCTCTTCACTATTCCTAAAGACTCATAAAGTATCGAATAAGAAATCGACACGTGTTTCACCTCTTAACGAGGGATCATCAGGATGACGATTGACTTATCGCGAACCTGGACACGACGTGTTGCCATTCAAAGCGCCGAACGCAGAGTCACAGAGCATGTAACTTTAAGAGGCCGAACTTAGGAAATTCAGTTTGTGAGAGTTCCTAACTTTCTTTAGCTAACCACATAAGAAAAAAACGTAGCTACCAACATGAACATTCTTAGTAGCACCGCCAAACTTGACAACCATGTCCTTGAAGTGAAGAACTGTCATAGATAGGGATGCGCAACGTATAGAAATGAATAAACTTATCGATATCGATTAAATGCATTATAGGCAGATAATGGTGCCGATTCTCTTGTACACCGAACTAAACTAACTAAACTATCACTAAAATTCCGTACTTTTGGCTATGAGAATCTTAGAGGTATTCTGCAAATAAAATTCTCTAAACTACAAATTAATTTTGACACAACTAAAATAGAATTTGAAAATCGCGAATCCACGTGGTTTGCCCTAAACCGTGATTTTTTTTAGAGCTGGAGGCGCCTAGGGGCTGCCGCCGCGACGTGTTTTGTATGGAATTTTTCACTTTTAGTTTGGAAAACATGAAAAAATATTGCCTACATGTTCAGGTTTAGGGGTTTATGGATTTCATAAAGGGGGTCGAAATTTTCATTATTTTTGAAATACTTAAAACTTTTCACCATTTCAAGTTCATACAATCCTATTGGATGCAATGAGTTGTATTGATTGAATTACTATTTTCATGCCTATTAACAATAGGATTCTTACGAAAAGAATTAATTGTATTGCCGATTCTAATGATTATAATTTGCAAAGCCATATTTGTTATGGCCGCGAATCATAGCTCAACATACAACCTGTTACTGACCTGCAAATTGCAAAAAACGTAAGAAAATTTGAATATCGCGGGCTACCTTAGGGCATCCCCATATCGTACAAGATTTAACACTTTTACTTTCGTAAAAGAAACAAGAGAAGCGTTATACCGTTATGTAAAGTAATTGTCTAATTTAATTACATCCATCAATAAAACATATGACATATGACTGTCAAATAACGTAAATAAATATCTGTAGTATAGATATTTATTTACGTTATTTCATAGTCATATTTTTTTTAGCTCCGATAAATGAAAATACTGAAAGAAGAATATTTTTCATCTTAATTTTTTTTAATTGCCAACATAATGAATGAATGAATGATATGTATTGTGAATTACAAAATTGTTTTTTGCAGTTGCCGAAAATCACCCTTATTTAAAGAAATTAAAGACTACAAACAGTACATGATATACAGAAGTTTCACACACCCTTGGGGTACGGAACCATATAAATCACCAAGACGCTTTTGGCTTTATATTTAAGTATTCTAGATGCACTGTTTTCTTGCAAATAAACATTATCTATCTTAGCTTATCTTTACCAAAATTTTGTAAGGCCCGCGGCGCGTGCCATACCCGTTAAGTGCCGAACGACCACCCGCGGTGACAGATTTACGACCGCACATAAATAAACAAAACACTCTACTTTTTTGTTTTCGTCTACGGTGTTATCTATAGTTGATTTGGGTTCGTGTTTAGACAAAGGATTCTTTGTAATGCTTAGAACTGACGTGTGCGTTTGTTAGAATTTATAAATAAAGATTTTTATTGACCGTTGCGCCGGTTAGTGATAAGACGATTTCTGATAAAACTACTGTTCCTATTTACACGAGAGTTTGCAGGGTACTTTATGAATAGAAAAGTTATCTAAGAACAGGGTTTTTTACAGACAAACACAGAAAACAAAAACACAAAAAATTACATTTGAGTAGGTACTAACCGTTTGTTTACGTAAAAATAGTTTGCGTCATAAATATTTTAAAACGAAGTATTTTAGTTAGAATATCGTCTAAAACGATATTCTAACTATTTGTTATTAAAATTAAATGCACTTACCAGTGATTACACACACAAATCACACACAAAACACAAAATTCAGTTTTCGCAATGACCCATTGTTTATGATTTTTTGGTTGGTTCTAAATAGGTATAATACGATGTTATTTAGTGCAAATAATTATCAACCACGATGTAAAAACTACTTAGTAATCCAAAAAAAACCACTTCCCGTCGATTTACACAAGAAAACTATTTAAAATAATGAAACACAAGCGGACCGTGCACTGACAACCAGCTTAGTTTGACTCGCGTTTGACGTGCGCGAACTGTCAGTTTCAACATTTTTTTGCAGTGTTGTCCATTAATATTTTTGTATGCGAATGATTTAGTCGACGAGAATATCCGTCAGGCCATAGAGTAAAATTACCCACAGACCAGTAGTAAAAATAGAGATTAAAGCCGCGTGTACACAGCGTCGCCTATGGCCTATGGTTATTTTGTGTATTATTTTGTCTAGGAATAATGTGAAATAAATAACATGCTAATTTCATAATATTTATAGTTGTGCGCCTAATCACAAATATAGCAATGGCTACAGAACATTTGCTCATTTGCTGACACAAAATAACCAAGCACTTTCTATGAAAATTTTAGTAAAGTTAAAATAAATAAAACCACTTTTTAAGAATGATATTTTTCAACACGTACGCAATAAACACTATTCGTACAATAGTTTTCATCAAAAAACAGTAGCGTTTATTTTTCCTGAATACATGTTCTGTGTGGCTATGCTAGAGAGTATGCTCTGCAGCAAAGCCACAATAAACATCTATTTTATCATTACCTGATGCACGTACAGCGATAACGGCATACGTACATTATGTTCGTTTAACGTACATTATTTTAAGATATAATTGATCGGTTTTTAAAATGTTGGCTCTGCGGCAGAGCATGACACCAAAAATAAGAGGTAAAGACACAGACTTTCGAAATGAAAGTTATTTTAGCTTTTTAGTGTTTTGCTTTGGAAGTCTGTTTAATTTTGTGAAAAAGTTTTTTTTTTTTTTAAATTATGAAATGGAATAGAAACTATCAAAACGGATTTTTATTTAATATTTGGAGATAAAAAATAAAATAAATTGAAAATCGAATAATTTAAACTGGTTTCTTCTCAAACTCAAACTTAAAGCATTTATTTCAATTAATCCATTTCCAGGTACTTTTGAATTGTCAAGGTATCGGTCAGTTAGAAATATGAGGCTAGTTGCCCATTCCAAAGCATAGTAGGTACCTATGGAGAAGAACGGGTAAGAAACTCCACGGACACTCTTTAAATAAAACAAATTGTTACAAAATATTGGTTACATCATTTATATTGAAATTTTACACGTGAGACAATGTAGAAAGACGTGCACGTTAGAAGCGTCCGTAATAAAAAGATAAAACAAAGAACAATTCAAAAATTAAAATCTGGCATGGCAGCTAAGAGTTGACCAGTCCCAACTGACGGCGCCCGTTCACGAACATGACGCATGGTTCAGCACCATTCAGCTCAACCATACAATAACATACAAAATTTCTGAAAACAACAAAGAAAACTAACTTGATGTGTTGTATTTTATCTACAATACTTTATTTATATAGCCGAAAATACATATCAATATAACATTAGGTAAAGTATATAGTAAAGTAAAACAGTTGGTAAAGGATAACACGTTCACAGCCCCCTTAAAAACCTTTTAGTCGACACCCTTTTTTTTTTGGTGGTAAATCATCAAATAACTTCTCCCGCTCTGGCCGGAGCGGAAGGGTGTGTCTGACGCTTGCTGACTAAAACCCACCCCTGTTCCTTTAGTTGCCTGTACGTTGCCTGGGGCCAGGGTATCCCTTTCGGTCTTTCCCGCGATTTTAGTCGACCCGTCAAGTCTGCTAGAAAAATAACTGAAGACACCTAAGTGAGCGCACATGAAGATGGATATAATATCGATAAAAAGTATCTACATCACTAGCATTACATAATCTCACAATTTAACAATTTATTTTTTTGAAAATTAATTCGTGAGCACAACATAATTTGTATTAAAGATAGTTTGAAGAGATCATTATCAATCTATTATGTATATTATTAGCAGTGATCGGAGTAGGTAGATTGAACTGGGGTCATTGATCCGAAACGTATATATTACTATGGATATTCCTCCGGAATTGGTGGATTATTAAAAAAAAACCGGAACTTATGTAGGAATTGTATTCTGCCAGAGTGGAAGGAGTCATTTGATGATTTGCCATCCTCAAAAAAAATTTAGGAATTGTAATAAAATGAGCAATTTTATTCTTTATTATTCTTCCTATTTTTTTTTTTGTCACGATTTGACAAAACCCAACGACCAATCAGAACAAAGGATCATGGGTGGTACAATAACCGGTTATCAGAACAATGCGTACGCCCGCCGACGACATGCCAGGTAGTTCACTCGTTTACTTCGGTTCGTAGAGTGCGCATCTTTGTTTGTTACTGTGTTGTGAAAACGTTACTTGACCCTGGCTTGTGTACATACTGACTTCTGGAATCTGCTCTAAACCACGATTTGGCTCGAATATACGGCTAAAAATAAAAAATAAATATTAAAGCTTCGATCGGAATTCGATTGTTTTTATTATTCAACAGATAAATAATGAATTAATTTAGTTTTGATACCTTCCTTTAAATTTTGAATTGAGTAGTAATAATATCACTACCAACATTAACAATATTTAATTGAATCCGGAAATACCGGAATTACTTTCCGGAAAAATGGCTTATCCATGTTATTCTTTCTGTGTGCATTTATGATACAAGTACTAAAAATCAATCTACCTACTCCGATCACTGATTATTAGTGATGAACTGATGACATCCAAATATTTCGCGTTATTTTATAGAAAAACTGTAAAAAAACACTTACCGACTTTAAGTTTACAAATTCATTGTTTTCTTTCCGCGACGAATGTGATTTACACGATAACACAAAACAAGCCATGTTAACAGCATATTGATCTGTCCTTTGCACCTATTTTTAAAATAAAATTATGCATAAATCTATAATTTTGAATAAAACAATGACCAGCACCTCAACTAGCACACGTACTGACATTCACGACGTAATTTGTACGGTTAACCGTGTACTAAGTAACAATTGTGTTTTTTGATTTTTTTTTTTGTATCAAGTGAATTTTATTTAGATATAATACAATGCCTTACTTTAATTTAATTTACAACTAACTATTATACATAATAAGTACAAGAAGGTAAAGAAAACAATACCTAATAAAAAATAAAATATAGGGAAGAGCTCATTGGGCATCAAAAATTCGTCCGCATCGCTGTCAGCGGGAAAAGAGCCCAAAAGTCTGGCAGCATTGCCACGTTGGCAATGCTGCCAGACTTTTGGGCTCTTTTAAGTGTACAATCTGCGCCTTAGAGAGAAGAGTAATTTGTCTCTCATTTGTATGCTCCCTCTATGCTTTAGTTATTACTCTGAGGTTGATCCATTGTCATTCTGACGTGTGTTTCTGAATGTTAGTTAAAGAAGGTTAGGAACTCCATACAAAAATAATTTGTTCGGAGTTGCACAGCATTGCGCAGAGTGAGCCACACCGCCCGACAACCGATTTAAGTGGGGTTGTCGAGCGGTGTGCCTCACTCTGCGTTTTGTGTTCTGTGTGTATAGATTTGACCACAATTTTCTCCCACAGTCAGTATAACTAATTAAATAAATAAACAATGTTTTATACGTAATAAATAGTACAAATTCAGTGTATGATTATAACATAATATTCTAATTGGGGTGTTTGGTGGTGTGCGTTAATTCAGAGACATGTTGTATAGATAGGTCTATTATGTGCGTCGTTGATCTAGTGGTTGGAAGTGGTCAGTTCTTGTGATCTTGATTTCCCTGTGAAATATGTATGGTATACCTACATATTAAATAAATGAGTGTTTTTAATGTTCAGGTTAAGAAAAAAAGATCGAATTGCAAGCACTCTGAGACCGTAGCATGCTCCAACTCAGTTGACGAGTTTCCATGCAATAAGAAATGCACACGTACCATGACCTGTGGACATTTCTGTAAGAAGAAGTGTTGCGAACCATGCGGAGATTGCACACAAATGGTATGTTACCTTGCTTATTTTGTACCCGTTCAATTGTTCGTTCATATTTATTCCTCAGATAAAATTTATCTGATTATTGAAAAATAAGCCCATATTCACGTAATTTCATTACGCGACTGTCTCTGATAAGCGCCTAAGAGACTTAAAGGTACAAAACCTCGTAGCGCTCAACGTGTGCGTTACGGTTAGTGCGGAGCTTTACGCCGTAGCTCATCGCAGTCACAGCTTCAAAGCACCGGTCGCATGATCCTACAGCTGCAGTTACATTCATTGGAATGCTTTCTTGGAGGGAATTGATTTTTCAACAACTTTTTTTTTTAATTTCAGGTCGATAAAGAACTTGAGTGTCTCCATACAATAAAAGTGCAGTGTAAGCAAAGTGTTAGTCAGGAGCTTTGCAATGAGAAGTGTAAGCGACTCCTTTCATGTGGGCATCCGTGCATGGACCGATGCGGTTCTGCGTGTGACCCCACGAAGTGCACCAAGCCTTTGTCTGGCGAGGTCTTGTCTCCTTGCGGCCATAAAGTCAAGCTACCGTGCAATGTATCAGCTTTATTCGCTAAAGGTAATTTGTGAAATCATTGTGCAAGTTAGCACGTGCACTTGAACAGCCATCTTCCAGTGCAATATATTTGTTTGTGAACTTAGTTTCAAGCAACCCCGAAATATGCATGTAGCTATAGTTCAGGTACCAGGTTACAGTACCGGTTGTAGGTGTAGTCAAATATGGATTAACATGGTAGCCGCTAGCCTAGGTTAGTACCTATCTAACTTCGGCTTGCTGCCCGGCCAGCCTCAGCCGCGCCGGCGGGCCTTCAAATCACCTGCTCCTAAGCTCGCGGGCAGCCCCACCCCACCGCGCCTACGAGGACTTAAATTATACTCTAGTAGTAGGGCAGACAAGACTGTGTGAAGTCGGTTTTGCAGAGATTCGTTGACTTTTTATGACACTATTTTAATTTAAAATGCTACCAAGTAACCGTCTGTTTAATTGTGACCAAAAAAGACGTCGGTCAATAGTTTTCGGTAAAATGAAATTTGAACAAAAAACAATCGGAAAAATTATCGGTTCCCGATGCGACTGCCAACGGCGGCTTTTAATTTTTATTTGTATGGATAAGTTCGAGTCTCTATTTCACCACGTTTATTTACCTAGAGTCCTAGACCCGTGTTGGACTGTTGCTGCAGGGCTGGCTGCACCAGCCTTGCACGCAGACTTGCAACCAGGACAACATCTGCGGAAACCAGTAAGTCGGGGGACACTTCTACGAGTCCTAGAAGTTCACCTTGCTACCGCCTGTAAATGGTTTTTAAATAATAACAACAATAATACACATCTGCTGCTTAACCATATTGGAAATACAGGCGTGATGTTATGTTGGTTAATAAAACTGCAGCAAAAAATTGTAAGTGTGCAGGTGAGGTGAAGCCGGAGCAGCTGCTGCAGTACTGCGCGAGCGCATGTGGCGCGACGCTAGCGTGCGGGCACCTGTGCGCCGGCACGTGCGCGCGCTGCCTGCAGGGCCGGCTGCACCAGCCCTGCACGCAGACTTGTAACCAGGAGAACATCTGCGGACACCAGTAAGTCGGGGGACACTTCTACGAGTCCTAGAAGTTCACCTTGCTACCGCCTGTAAATGTTTTTTAAATAACAAAAACATATTAGGCTGAAGTTACTTACGTTGTATTTTGATGTAAACATACAATTGGGTTAGATTGCATCTGATATTAATTTCAACCCGCTTTAGGTCCGCAAACATTTCCTCTTACAGATAGGAGGCCCAAGTCCCAGCTTACCTAGGCTCTTTTTCGGGTGACCACTGAAAATCAGCGCTGTGCTGTGGGTCCCCATAGCACAGCATCGTGTTGAGTGGAAGCCAGTCATGACGTGCCAGCAGCTGCCGACTATTTTTGTTTTGAGCTCGTTATATATTTTTTTATTTTTTGTAATAATATTTAATAAATTCTATATCACCAAAACCCATCACATTACAATATCAAAGACTAAGAGCTTAGAGGGCTTATAACTAGGTCACAATAATTTTACTACTAAACTAGGTGTATGTGCCTGTGTCTTAGGAGTCAGTGATTCTCCGTAACAACAAAGCCATATTATACAAAAACAGGACGTTTCAACAATAAGCAAATGATGTAAAAGAAAACAGGCTATAATTTATGTAAACAAAACACAAAATTAAAAACATTTAACTGTGTGGTGAATAAAAGTAGGGTTTGAGTGTGTGTATGTAGAGAGTAGGTGTATGGTGTGTAGTGAGAAAGAATGGAGTGTAACGAGTACACATCAGTTTACGTTTAGATTTAGTTTTATATAGCTCATTATCATTGTTTACCCAGCAGAAGATCCTCAGTGTTGTCATAACTTAGTGTTTGGAGGTAATCTCTAAATAGGTTTTTGCATTGATTTATAGGGCACGAATAAATTTTTATCTTTTTATTTAGGAAGTTGCACATTTTAATGCTACTAACGTAGAATTGGCGTTCGGAAAAGGCAGTTCTATGGCGTTCGTGTGGGAAAACATTATGTTTAAGTCTGCCAGTCGGTTCCTTTGGGCAGTGCATCTGCGTAAGGTCGACAGGAGCAAATAAAGTTGCCTGATAGCGAGTACCTTGCATTCGGAATAGAGCTGTACAGTGGGGCACCTACGCGGACGAGAAAGCATTACCTTAAGGACAGCTCTCTGGGCAAGGCGGATAAATGCATTTTGGATGTCATCACCCCAAACGGGCAAGCAGTACGTTAGGACGGACCGACGGACGGATAGGGCAAAATATACTGGTTTTAACGTTTCATTATCAGCAGTTTCGTAGCTTCTTGAAAACATATATAAGCTAAAGTATGCGGGACGTGACTTTGACCATATGGGGGTGCCAGTTGACATGCTGATCAATGAGTACTCCTAGATACCTTACAAAAGGAATTGACGAGGAAGAGGCAGCTACACTGCGTTAAGGAATTTGAGGGACACACATTTGACCGAATGGTAAAGTAAACGTATACCGTTTTATCAACATTTAAAGTGAGCAAGTTATCGGCCAAACATTTCATTACGGAGGACAGCGCAGCCTCGGTGTTTTGGTATGTCTGGGACCAGTCATAACGATCTACAACAAGGGCAGTGTCATCCGCGTATGTATATACGAGTATCTTACAATTGTCGAGAGGCAGTATGCAAAGTTCGTTTCAAATGAGAAAAAGTGTAGGCCCCAGAATGCTGCCTTGCGGAACGCCGTATGTGATTGGAAGGTCATCACTTTCGTGTGGGCGGATTTTCACTATTTGGGTACGATCATTGAGATAGTCTGCGAAGATTTTCAATGGGAGTCCATGTATTCCAATGCTTTCCAGTTTACTCAATAGGGCTGGGGCAGAAACGGTGTCAAATGCCTTTGACAGATCAAGGACAATCCCCAGGCACTTTTGTTTGCTATCTAGCGTCCTAGCCACGTGGTTAGACGAATCCATGACTGCGTCCTCGGTACCAACTCCACTTTAGATCTATTGTGTTTTGTTTTCTTCTTCTACTCTAGTTTACTATCTCTTTTTTTTTGCACGTGTTTCTGTGACAAATAAACTTATTTTTCTTTCTTTCTTTCGGTATAGTACGACCACGCTCAAAGGTTACATCGGATGGAACGTTTGAGCGTGGTCGTAACTCGTAGTCGTAACTTAACACAACTAAGTCTATCTTTTTCCGTTGGGTTACCGCGTTCGAATCCATGTTCGTTCTGAAATAATCGAGCCGACTTTTGTCGCTGACTGTAACAACTAGATATTATACACCTCTGCTTACCGGAATGGGAATGCAGGCGTCATGTTATGTTTTATTTTATTCGCTGGCGAGGTGCACTTTTATACGATAGCTTCATTGATTTGAATGTTTGTTTAGATGCCAGGAGCCATGTAATCAAATCTGCCCACCGTGCAAGGTGCTCTGTGAAGTTAAATGCCAGCACTCGCACTGCAAGAGGTTGTGTGGCGAACCATGTACGCCATGTCAGGTGAATAACAATTGTGTTGTCTTATAAGTAAACTCTGACTTTAGGTCCCATTCATAGTATGTATAATCACGCCGTGTTATCAGCTCGAAGCCTGGGGCCTTGCTCCCGAAAACGATTCGATTTTGATTTGGTTTTCGATTCGAACTCGCTTCTGATCCAAACTCGATTTAAAACCTTACTCCCGAACCAATTCGAATCGTAAACCAAGATCGACATAACGTTCGAATCATATCAGCGTCGTTAGTCGTATCCGGTGGATTACGTCACCGCCAAATGCTATGTCTTTGGTTAGTAATTGAATGTTTTAACTTCTCTATCACTTTCCCATGTAAAAAACGATACCCTTTTTTTTTGAGGATGGGAAATCATCAAATGACTTCTCCCGCTCTGGGCAGAGCGAGAGGGTGTGTCAGACTTTTACTGACTAAAACCCACCCGTGTTCCTTCCGTTGCCTGTGTGCCGGGGCCGCGATATCCCTTTCGGACAAACCCGCAACCCCAGCAGGCATTGGTCTTTCGACCCCGTTGGTTGGTGCTGACATCTCTTTGAGGCGCGCGTGGAACACAACGCGCCGTCGACACGGGCCTGGTCCTTATCGGACGGCAAGCTGCCCATTGCTCACCGTCCGCAAGCCCGCGCCTACGGTGGCCGGAAGTCGGCTCTCGACTCCCGACGCCCGGGGCGTCTCCTGCGGCGACTAGGGCCGCGAGGGCGTGCAGCTTGCATCTCCCTCGCGCGCTCCGCCTCCTCCTTCGTGAACATAACTGCTTCGCAGAAGGAGGTGACGGCGTCCCATGCACTCTCGCTCCGAACCATGGCCTGAACCAGGGCCGGACGCGAGAGATCGCCGCCGCCGATCGCCTCCGTGAGGACACGGCGGTGCTCCGCCCAAGCCGGGCAGACCTCCACCGTATGCTCCACCGTGTCCTCCGGGCGATCCACACAGTGGTGACACCCGGGCGTTTCCTCCCGCCTTATGCGGAACAGGAACCTCTCGAAACAGCCGTGTCCGGTGAGGACCTGCGTCAGGCAGAAGGTGAGGGCGCCGTGGCGCCTCTCAAGCCACTCCTCAAAGAGGGGACTTATCGCCACAATTGTGGCGTGGCGTGGTAGAAGATTTAACACCATACAAGAAGAAACCAACTAGACGAAGTGACATTTCAAATTATATGTATGTACCAAACAATACAGTACACCATTACCATTCATTCGGATAGCATAAATATTTACGTTATCTCAACTGTGTTTAACTTACTTTTGCCCATGACTAGAGCCTTTTGTTGCACCCAAGGAATTTAATAAAATAGCGACCGCTTCCCATTTTTGTTTTGTCTGTTGGCGAGCTTGTGCAGATATGAATTGAAACTAAATAACTAACTCTTATAGCAACAGACACACAAATAAAATTTTGAACAACAGCGCTCTTAGCATAATATTTGTCACTTAACAGCAGTTCGGTTACACATTTTTTCCCAAAAATAATAAAAAAACATATGTTTTTTCAAAAGTTTTTGTTTTGTTATGTGTAAATAAAGGACTAGGGTATCGTTTTTTACGTGGGAAAGTGATAGAGAAGCTAAAACATTAAATTACTAACCAACGACTTGTAGCATTTGGCGGTGACGTAATCCACCGGATACGGCTAACGACGCTGATAAGATTCGAATGTTATGTCGATCTTCGATTAGGATTCGAATTGGTTCGGGAGTAAGGTTTTAAATCGAGTTCGGATCAGAAGCGAGTTCGAATCGAAAATCGAATCGTTTTCGGGAGTAAGGCCCCTGGTTTGGTGCGTGCTTTATTGGGCTTGCTCTAAATACGTTTATATGGAGAAATAAGGATATCTCTACAACTTATTAGATTTCTGGCTTTCTCTGACCTTCGAGGAAAACAGGTGTGATGTTATTTAGATCAAACGCATCGACTAGCGAGTTCTCTCTTTCATAGACTGAGTACCTACAATTTGTGTGAATTTGGTGCCCATAAGTCATATTTCTAATATTATTCCAATTTATTTTTAATGCTTGATCCGTCAATAACACATCAAGCATTAAAAATAAAATCACATCGGGTAACGGAGACGACGCTGAAAATAGACAAACTTTTTCTAAAATTCGTAGTGCCATATTACGGAACCTAGTTCTACCGCTTCTACGTCATTACAGAACAAATGCAGTCGTCGGTGCGAGCACGGGGAGTGCACGCGGCGGTGCAGCGAGGAGTGCTCGCGCGCGCCGTGCGACGCGCGCTGCGGCCGGCGCCTGGCGTGCGGCCACATGTGCCGCGGCCTGTGCGGCGAGCCCTGCCCGCCCGTCTGCCAGCTGTGCCGCCCCGACGAGTTCCCCACGGACTTCCTCGGGGACGCGTACGGAGAACACGACAAGTGAGACACCTTCGTTTGGTACCAGACTCGATCAATTGCGACTGCTAAGATTAAGTGCAGTCAGCCTCAAGTCTTGGGTGCGTTCAGTCAGTCTTTGAAGATATCCAACCCTAACATAATTTTATTGTAATCAATTACATAAACTCATACCGCAATTCGCAACTAGGGCAACTGCACAGCACCGTAGGTCATCATTCTTGATTGTTTTGTTGCCTGTAGAAGATTTCAATCAGTATTTTCATTCGACCCTCCTTATAATTTCAGGTTTATCGTACTTCAAGATTGTGGTCATGTTTTGGAGGTCGACAACATGGACACTTTAATGCTGGGTGACCAGGAAAACATAAAAATACGCACTTGTCCCTTTTGTCGCAAAGCGATTATTAATACCAACAGATATAAAGATACTGTGAATAGAATGTTCAAGAATGATATCAATCCTATAAAAGTCCGAGTTTACGGAACTGAGGAGGAGATACAAATGAAAATTACTGAATTACGCCGCAAAGCGGATAGATTTTCAGAAGAAAATGGAAAATATATGGCGGGTTGGTATTAAACTAAGTATTATAATTATGTTTTTGTGCGTACCCCGAGTCGGGTTGCCCCAAGCTCCAGAAATTGGCGAATAACCGGCGAGATATAATTTACGTCATTCTCTGCAGAAACCCCATCTCCTGTTTTCCCATTTATAAGTTTATAATACTTTTGTATCCAATAAGTACTCAATTTGTACATACTTTTAAAAAAAGTACCTTGAAAGTTTAAGAGTACAGACACTTCAATTTTATTACGCTGTAGTGCATCTCTCCAACAACCTCAAATTAAAATAAAATATGAAGAAAGTTACGTAGATGCTTAATATATAAACAAAGAAGTGTCTGAAACTAATTGTACTGTTGTTTTTACCATTAAATATGGAAGCTGTGACTCGCGCCTGAGCAAAAATACATACAAGCTTTGCAAACATAAAATTATCAGGCGTTGTAAAGTAATTAATTGTAAAAACACTACTAATAAGTACGCATAACTGTTGGTTTAATATTATTTATATTTATTTATTTAAATCACACTTATAACACCTTTACATGTTTACCCTCAACCTTGCATATTTAATGGTAAAAAAACGGTACAATTATTTTTAGACACTTCTTTGTTAATACAATAAGCATCTACGTAAGTTTCCTCATATTTTAACTTGGGGTTGCTGGACAGATGCTCTACAGCAACATAAAAATTAAGTGTCTGTACTCTTAACCTTTCAAGGTACTTTTTTTTAAGTATGTACAAATTGAGTGCATATGGGGTACAAAAGTGTAATAAACTTATAAATGGCAAAACAGGTGATGGGGTTACTGGGGAGCATGAAGTGCAACAAATTGTTATATTTCTTTCCAGAACATAAAGATATGACAGCAACATTTTTGAATTTTATAACACTTTTAAAAACACAACAAAAGGTGTCGCTCTTGCAAGTGGAAATGGAATGCGTCTATTTGAATATATTTGAAATGATCGTAGAATGTTGGCAAAAATATCGAACACAGAAACCGCAAATAACTACGTTAAAGGATGAATTGCAGAAGCATATCAAAACATTACTGGATGTGCTCAAGATTCGGCCAAAATCCAAGATCCCTATCAAAATAAGCGAACAGCAGCAAAAGGATATCGGCAATGAGATCAAACGCTTGAATTTTATGGTGCAACTATCTACTCTTCTCCATCTCGCGTTTAGTGTGAAGGATGAACTTCAAGTAACAGAACAAATCGAGACTACCAAAGCGGTTGTGTTCTCGCTATCTGTATTTAATGAAGACATAGCTTTAGACTCTCTTATGCAATTGCAGGCAGCGATCCAATCTAGTGGTGTTGTCACTAAGTACGAGCGCGCATTAATTGTTAAAGCGTTTATTGGTTTAAAAGCTGGCGCCTGGTATAAATGTCCGAATGGACATATCTATTGCATTGGTGAGTTTGGTGAAGCAATGGAAGAGATTTTGTGTCCGGAGTGTGGGGTGCAGTAGAGGCAGGAATCATACGCTCACTGCCGGGAACAGGCATGCTCCAGAAATGGACAGCATTAGGCATGCAGCATGGTCGGAATAGAACAACATGGCTAATTTTAATCTTGACGGTAAACTTTAGATTTATGTAAACATATAAATCAAAGTAGGTAATTATTTGTTTGTAGGTACTGGAAGTTCATTTTCATGTTTTATTAGTTCTTCAATTAGTCTTCACTTTTATTCTATTTCATCTCTACATGTTTCAGTGTTTTTCTTACAGAATGCTCACTGCATTCTGTAAGCAAATATAATAATACAAATATTTTAAATAGGTGATAGTAATACCTAGTGATTAAAGAGATTTCGAAATTTTCACTATAAAATTATTTTTTTATAGTGAGACTATTCTTTTATCTGTGAACATCCAACACAGAATTATAATAAATTATTGGTAACACCAACATTTCGTAGTAAGTGCATATATTTGTTGGTTAGGTAGTAAAGAAAGCGAAAAAATTTTTTATAATTAAATATGTAGTTTTAAGTACGGTTTTAAATCACATTTATGGACTGACAAAATCGACGGATCATTTAAAATGTGCATTCTTTGGTCTCATCACATTATTTAGAAAGTAAGTATGCTATCAAAACGACGAAATTTTACTTCTATTACCGTATTGACTACAGCGGCAAAAGCGGCTGAACGAACTCTCTAAAAGTGGTTTATTATAAAGTGACGAATTCAGAATAGTTTGGTAGTAAATAAGACGTTTTTCATCTTAGGGACTCTTCAGACGTGCCACGACACAACAGCGGCAAAAATGTGACAGGAAAAAAAAGAAAAATAAAGTCGAGTTTTTAAACACAAGGTAGGCACGGCACCGGCAGC
The DNA here is from genome assembly GCA_947364205.1 of Agrochola lota. Taxonomy (NCBI): domain Eukaryota; kingdom Metazoa; phylum Arthropoda; class Insecta; order Lepidoptera; family Noctuidae; genus Agrochola; species Agrochola lota. Next base: position 9,228,258 of record OX376232.1, read on the forward strand.
AACTGAAGTCTGTTTAAATTCACAATAACCCAACAATAAAACACACACAGGTGTCATACTTTGTAATACCTAGTTTTATAATGAACATTACCTACAACCTACCTACTTTATACAAAAATCACAGGGTCCTGTACTCACTAGTTTAAGCTTAGCGTGTAAAATTGGTTGTGTACATTGTGCATTAAATAAAATAAATAAATAAATCGTGTAGGTGTAGACACCTACACGATTTATTTATTTATTTAATCTTGAAATGCTGCGCCTGAAAATCATTGTATGTGTGACCGTACACGTACCTATTACAATTTGCACTTTGAATTTTTTCTTGTGCTAATAATTATACCGAAGACCTCACGGCACTTTCACACAAGTTTCCTGCCCACTGTTCTTCTTCGAATTTTGTTGCTGCCGCTTCAAGTAGTTACCGCGCGACACAATTTACACTAGCCACTGGGGCGGTGCGTGCGTAGATGTGGTACGTCAAAACACCCTCTAGCTAGGGTATTTTAGGATTTTTGTATTGTAGTTACTATATTATATTCTTCCTAAAATTATGTTTTATTGTTCTAATGTAAGTGTACTATGGGAACACCTCTGCCCAACCGTACGGGGTTTCAAGGCGTGTGTTACGAGTATTATGTTATGATAATCAGTTTTTAATTTGTACTACTCATTAATCAATAAAAATGTCTTACGATAGTGATGTTTTGTCTTGTTTTTTTCGTGGAATTCTATGCACAGTACCTAATTGAGATCCTTTAGTCATTTTCTTATTAATAGCCAATAGTGCTTCCAGTTGTGTGCGTTACTCCAGCAAGAAAATCTCTTCTAGAATGAATTGACTTCAACGTAAGAGACGAAGAGCGTTATCTGCTGTAGGTAAATGAGCGCCAAGTAAAAATTAGTGCGTGCTGTCGTATTGGATAAAAAAAACGAAAAAACGAATCCTGCTGGAGTAACTTTGTTCCAGCAGGAAGATTTTAAGCGAATAACCGGAGAGAGAAATAAAAGTCCTTGGGGTGTCATTGACTCTGGCAGGGCCACCATCAGGGATTTTAATTTTGAATACACAAAAAAATTGTCTCTAATTAGTCGAAATTTTTCGCAAAATATCAGAATTTGTCGGTGACTGGTTCAAAAGATATAAGGGTTTATAGGTGGTCGATTTGGAGAGTCTCCCCAGCAGGGCCACATTTATATCTCAAAAACTAGGGCACCTAGCGAAGATGTGTTTTCTCCCATATTTTGTCGCCAACTAGTCGCAATTTGTCGCCAAGTTACAGATTCAGTCGGTGTGTAATAAAAAAGATATTAAAGAATTAAATTTCCCCATACAGTGGTACAAGCAAGTACAAAATACTTTATGTAGTTTCTAGACAGTATCTATGACGTCTTATGGAGGAATGTTTGTTTCAACTATGTTAAATAAATATAAACTTATTCTATAATTTCAACCACCAAAGGAAAGCTGTATTCATTACCTATAAACAAATCTACAATAAATATTATGTAATTATTTTTCTAACGTAATGTGCATTTACCACTTAGTCGCTGGTAGATAGGTCGCTGTGCTCCGTTTCATTTACGGTAAGTAAGAAAGAGATAGATGCGTGTGTACAAACGAGCTACTTAGAACGAGTTGCCCGTCACGTAAGTTAAAGTCGGCCAGTTTAATTAAAGTGGAACTTATTATGAATAGTTACGAACTCGAGTGTTGTTATCTCTATTATAGGTATTCCGCAAATTCAAAAACGGGTAAAAGAGCGAGATAGAACGAGGGTTTCCCCTGCTGCACGTTACCGGCGCGATGCGTCGGCGTTCGCGCCGCTCAAAGTACTTAAAACAGAACAGGTAAGTAAACAAAGTTGCTCTAAAGGATTTTTTCTTTATTCTTCCACCGTAAAGCGAGGTTTGTTTGTGTAAAAAATTGAAAGAACAATTACGAATGCAGGCATTTAAGTGCATTGAACAAGGTGGTGGACATTTTGAGTGTTTTGAAAACAGGACGCCGTATGAGTGCAGATTAATATGTAAGTTACCTTGGTTTTTCACGTCAATAGTGTGTTGGTGTGTGTGTGTCCTTAGATACCAATACCGAGGCGCAACCTACCAATGTAGTCCGTCGACGTCCATATATTATTTGTCTACTATTAGGATAATTAAAAAAAAACCGGCCAAGTGCGAGTCGGACTGGCGCACGAAGGGTTCCGTACCATTATCTATAAAAACGGCAAAAAAACACCGTTTGTTGTATGGGAGCCCCCCTTAAATATTTGTTTTATTTTAAGTATTTTTAACATTTTACTAAAGGTACGATATTTTATTATTATTCTAACGTTCATTAGAGCTTAACATTGTAAACTGGTAAAACAGTTGCATGCGACTGTACATCTTGTCACCAAATAGACCATGAGCAGGGTTTAATGTTTTCAAAGAAGTTTAAGCCACTCTAACCTAGTAATTTAAAACATAAAAACATATACACATAATAATAGAAATATTTTTTCTTGGCAATTTTTCGTGAGCTCTTCGATCTAGCTCTTGGACTATACCTTACTAATTGAACTCATTATATCTCCTAAACTAAAACCAGATTAAATCTGTGACTTGGCGAAAAATTGCGACTAATTGGCGACAAATTATGGGAGAAAACAGATCTTCGCCAGGTGCCCTAGTTTCTGAGATATTTATGTGGCCCTGCTGGGGAGACTCTCCAGATCGGCCACGTATAAACCCATAAATCTTTTGAACCAGTGACCGAGAAATTCTGATATTTGGCGACAAATTTCGACTAATTAGCGACAACTTTTTGTGTAATCAAAATTAAAATCCCTGATGGTGGCCCTGCCAGAGTCAATGACACGTCCTTGGGCGAATACAGATGGTACTGTGGATGGTACCATTCACGAAGACGCGCCCCACTCCGCGATTACTGTACTGCATTTATACTGCATATTACGTTTTGCAGAATCTTCTTTCCGCACAGTGCCTGAGGTCCCATAAGGAAAGGAGACACCCGTTTTTGGGCCTAACCGTTACACGAATCAGATATGTACAAAAAAAATCGTCTATTTTGCATATATTGAAACATATTGAACCCATTTAAATCTAAATCTTAATAGCAATGGCCAAGCGTAGAAACTAAGTAGACTTCTATTTTATTGTTTTAAACAACCTTTGTTAACCTTTACAGCAAACTTCTCAAACGCTACGATTGATTTAATGGAAATCGATACTGTCACAAATAATTAAAAAATACTCCATTGTTTAAATATAATTGTTTTTTAGGTATATACACGATTAATTTTAAATCGTTCTGGAGCCGAAACACAGTGACTCCAGGTGATTAATAGGTACTATTAATCACCCCCATTAATTACCCCTTCCCCTTGGACTGCCAACTGGTGTAGACGTGTTCACAGCCCGTATTTCATTATTTATAATTAATAAATTCAAAATTCAACTCAGTTAAATCGCACATAAAAATAGGAGTGTATAAACCGAAGGAGCCACAGTCCGACCTACGAGTTGCAACATTCACCGACCTCTACGTTCCTCCTAGTACCCTGGTACATCGAAGTAAGTCGGCCACTCATAAGGTACGATTGTTCACTTACCTGCCCACGCGCACGACAACGCCCCCTGAGAAGTACAAAGCCCCGCCTACCCACGCGTCATTGGACCGTCAAGGACAACATACCGGGTGGCGTGGACCACCGCTGTGTGCGTCCGCAAATCTTCACATCACACTGCTGCAATACCTTATCTCTGCACACGTCAACGCGCGCTAAACCTCCTTGCATTTGTCTTCTCCTGGTACTTGGACCGATTTTACTCAACCAAAGTTGCGTAGTTCGTTGCCGTCCAAATAACTGAGCCAATCTGCTAACCAGCTGAGGTATACCTATACAGTTTTATTATCTCCTGGTACTCGAAATGGATGAAGCGAGTGGCAAATCCCTATGTGAATCTAACATCCCCGAGCAACTCGAACAACACACGCCTCCTAACTTCGTTTCTCAACGTTGTTACAAAAGGCCACGAGAGGATTACCATGATTACGACTCCGATTTCCGCGCCTTCAAAGAGGAGGTCAAAGCACTAATATCATCACTAATGTCACCACAACAAGAAGAGATTAAGAAGATTTACCCGACTCTAATGGAAATAAAAACCACTAATAGCAACATAGAATCCTCCATGGCTTTTCTGGCGGCTCAAAATGAAGAACTAAAGTCCAAAATTGAGCAACTCGAGATTCAATCAATGAAAGATAGAAGCTGCATCACAATATTAGAGGACAAAATAGAAGACCTGCATAGAGGTAGCCGAAAAGCGAATTTTGAGATCAAAAATGTACCAAAAATGGCTAAGGAATCCAAAGAAGACCTAATAAGAATGACCATATGCTTATCCAACGAAGTAGGCTGTAGTGTCGCAAAACCTGATATTAGTGACATATTTAGAGTGAAAAACAAACGAAGTAACACAAAAAATAGCCCTATTATAGTTGAACTAAAGTCGACTATTCTCAAGTCTGACTTCTTAAAGTCGACTAATGCCTTTAATAGAAAACATAACGGTAAATTATGTTCGAAGCATCTCGGATTTAAGACAGAGGAGAATACACCAATATATGTCTCGGAACAGCTAACTGCAAAAGGAGCTCGACTACACTTTCTTGCGCGTGACCTGGCAAAATCGAAGGAATATAAGTACTGTTGGACAGCCTACGGGAAGGTACATATTAAGAAGGGTGATGATTCTCCTACTATTGTTATAAATAGTGAGTCGCAGGTACATAATCTTTTACAACTGAAATGACTAGTTGTCATCTTGCAAGCGACCTGTCGTCGTAATTTTATTTTCTTACTCTATTTCACCTATTTGTTAATCTTAAATCGGTTTGTTAAATTCTCAAAATTAATTAGAATTAAGTTAAATACTAAGTTATATTTTGTTGACCAATCGCGCTGCTACACTCATTCTTCATCACTCAAACCTACATTCAATCCGAAAGCCAATTTCACAAACTTTCAAATCACACATATCTCTACACACTCACAGATACACACACCTACCCACACCCACACAAGATATAATAATACGAATATAATTACGTTATCCTGCACCTATGACACTTATAAATATGGATGATAATTTACAAATTTTGAATGACATAGACAATTCCGAAATAGCCCAAGTGTTTGATTGTGACATTGACGACTTCGCTAAGCAAATAGCACCTAACCCTTCCGACTTTACCATTGTTTCGCAGAATATCAGATCTATTTACTCCAACTTTGATGATCTTCAATTAAACCTACTAATTCTTAAAACAGATATTGATCTGTTAATCCTAACTGAATGTAGGTTGAACTCAAATAAACCAATACCTCAAATATCTAACTATAATTCGTTCCAAACTACAAAACATTTGAATAAGGCTGACGGAGTGGTCGTCTATATTAAAAACACACATAAAAATAAAACAAGAGAGGTGAATTTAGCTCACGCGTCTTGCTTAGAGATTCATATTGCACCTGACCTCATAGTTGTGGCAATTTATCGGTCCCCCTCAACTTCGAACGCGGACCAATTTATTCACTCCTTGAACAATCACCTTACTACCATTGCGTCAATTAAAAACGTTATAATCACTGGAGATATAAACATTAATCTGATATACAATCAAAATGAGCAATCACATGAACGTACAAATAGACTTAACTATCTCAATATGTTGGCCATGCATGGTCTACTCCCTGGTCACTCGCTCCCCACGAGAGACAAAACCTGTCTTGACCATTTTATTATCAAGCTCAAACCTGGCCGCCAATCCGCAACCATCGCAATTATACGCTCAACTATTACTGACCACTTCATGACTTTCTTAAAAATCACAAACCATGCGAAATTAGCAAGATGTTCAAAAACAGTATTTAATGTGGAGAAGGGGCTTGAGCTTCTCAAAGCTAGTAACCTGTCAGACCTTTTAAAACTAAATAACCCTAACACGCTTACCAATAATCTTATCCAGATACTACAAAATTGTGTCACACTCAGTACAATTACTTTGAATATAGCGTCGAAAAATAGAATCTTAAAACCATGCATGACTATTGGCTTATTGCGCTGTATTTTGAATAGAAACTGTATGCAAAAGAGACTCAGGCTTGACCCATTCAATGAGGTACTCAAAATCACCTACAAAAGGTATCGTAATTTTTGTAACACCATTATCAGAAAACAAAAACGGAAACATGACAGAGTTCAACTTTCTAATGCACAAAAAAATCCTAAAAAAACATGGGATATCATTAACAACATCACACAACGCAAACCTAAAAAAACAAGTAATCTGGAACTGCTAGAGCTATCCGCTACCCATCGGAACTCTGTTGATAAGGTTAATGATTACTTCTCTAACATAGGCAAACTCCTTGCAGATAATATCACAACTTCTCAGTCCACAGTAGTAAATAATCCCAATCCTGACTCATTCTCGACAGACACTCCTTTGGCCTCATCTTTTGTTATTCTTGACACAGACCCCGACGAAGTTCGAGCCACTCTAATGAGTTTGAAACCAGATAGTGCTCCCGGTTGGGACAAAATACAAGTCAACTTTCTAAAAGCCGCACACGAACAAATTGTACCAATTTTAACCCACTTAATTAATTTATGCTTCCAGCAGGGACTTTTCCCGGACGCGTTGAAGGTAGCCCTAATAACGCCTGTGTACAAGTCTGGGGACAGGACTGACCCGTCAAACTATAGGCCGATTTCAGTCCTACCGTCCATTTCAAAAATCCTTGAGAGACTTATAAACACACGTCTAATTAAATTCCTCTCTAAATACAAAATACTGTCGCCTTCTCAGTTTGGGTTTAGACAGGGAAAGTCTACTGAGGATGCAGTTCTGTCACTAACTTCTGCTCTGGTAGACGGTGTGGATAGTGGAAGCAAGTGTCTAGCTGTCTTTCTTGACCTCAAAAAGGCTTTTGACACAGTGTCTGTCCCCATTCTTTTGCATAGGCTGGAGAGCATCGGCATAAGGGGACTCTCTCTTCAACTTTTTGAATCTTACCTGAACAATCGCAAGCAAACGGTTAAAATTGCGAAGTACACTAGCTCCGAGTCAACCGTTACTTTCGGAGTCGGTCAGGGCAGTGTCCTCGGGCCGACCTTATTCCTTATCTACATTAATAACCTATGCAACATGAACATTGATAGAGGGCTCATATTCTCATACGCCGATGATACTGCCATTGTTTTCTCTGCTGAGACTTGGGCTAATGCTAGAAGGCTCGCTGAACGTGGCCTGGCGAAGATAGCCGCTTGGCTAAATTATAGTCTCCTCACGCTCAATGCCTCCAAATCCAATTACATCTGCTTCACAAAGTATAATAATTCGCAACCGGCACAAGAATTCCAAATAAAAATCCACAACTGTCCCAACCCCCCAACCCCCGACTGCTCATGTGTAACAATTGACAGGTTACAGCATACTAAATATCTTGGGGTAGTGCTTGACCAGCGCCTATCCTGGCACATGCACACTGAACTTATTATGAAAAGAGTTAGGAAAATGATATGGGCTTTTAAAACACTGCGTCATGCGGCTTCAAAGCAACTCCTGAAACAAGTCTACATATCATTGGCCCAATCAATTCTCACATACTGTTTGCCTTGCTGGGGAGGGACAACAAAAATAAAATTTTTGGAACTTGAGAGGGCGCAGAGAAGTTTGCTTAAGGTCATGTTCTTTAAACCCTATAGATTCCCTACCCAAAGCCTCTACCTATTATCTGACGTTTTATCCGTGAGGAAACTTTATTTGCTTCAACTCATTCTAAAAAAACACACATCCCTCCCGTATGATCCCTCTAAGCCGAGAAACAGAAGGAGCTACTTAGTCGCACCAACTGTCAAGGTTAGATCAACTTTCGCTAAAAGACAGTACTCAAGGCAATCTTCTTACCTATATAACTTGCTAAATAAAGAACTACGTATATACTCTATGAAGCTCCGAGACTGTAAAAAAGCTGTAACCGATTGGCTTAAGACTAAAACCTACGATGATGTTGAATCTGTTGTAAGTACACTTCAATAACCAAACTCTTTACATTCGGTTGTGGTGTGCATGGTTAGTGGAAGAAGATTATTCGGCTTCTTCCGATCCCAAGACATTGTCGCAGGGCTATCCTGCACCTACACTTGAAATTGAACTTAAAAAAACAAACACATTCGTATTATATCTAAAATTGTACAGGATATTTATTAGGATAGGAGAACTAAATATTATAATACTCATATAACACACACACTACACACCCTCACTCTTCACACCCTCACCCATTCTTACATATATCACAATTACACGCGCGATCTGGCCCTTTTCTATGCATAATGCTCATTTATTTGCAAATCATTTGGTCATTCATTCATTCATTAATTTCATTTTGTATAATTTTAAGTTACCCATTAATTTTTAGTTTTGCATGTTTACATTGTCCACGTTTCAATTGCATAATAATGACAAGTGGAAGCGCGGAGTCTCCTAACACAAGCAATTCCTTGCTTAAAAGGTGATCTCCAATAATCTGTATTGTAATGCCCTATGAAATTGAAATAAACATTTTTATTTTTTATTTTTATTTTATTAGCATTGTTATTGTTTTTTTAAGACATTTAATAAAGAAGTTACAAATTTATCACTTTTATTCTGTCATTCGAGTTAAATCTTAGTAGCGCTTCCACTATTTCATTCATTAACGCAAGATCGTACGCGATCCGCTCGGTGATGAGTTGATGACGTAGCGCGGCACAGCTGTGCGTGTGCGATTCAGTTGACAGCGCGCTCGCGGTGGGTCAACGGACGTTGGACGAATAACCGGCTGCAAGTAAGTACTTACCTGCAAGTAGGTATTTCATTTCTGGTACGATAGGTTGGTGTAAGTTCATTCACCTCCGTTATCTCTCGTTTGTATCGGAAGCACGGCACGGAGTTTACCACTATCACAGCTCCTCGTAAACGAGAGAAACTGCTTGAAATTTCATTCACTATTCTCGCCTCACGAAATCACTAGTACTCATACCTTTTCAACTAGACACGACGAGTACGCTTGGGAGTTGTATTTAAGGCCTTGAATCGATTGTCGACCAATCGAGCTAATAGGTACTTAATAAGCATACCTACCTACCATATTTATGATAAATAAAAAGAATACTGCCTAAACCAATTTTTATACGACAGTGCTTGGTTGCGGCCGCGGCGCGGCGGCTTCTACAAAGGCAGGCAATGTAAACGGAAAAAATTAATCGTTTTATCTGTCCAATAGAGTTCATAATAAGATGGTGGTGCCCTTTTCTATGAAAATATTGGACCGAAATAAGACCTTATTTTTATACATTTAACCGCGGAATTCTGTTGTGCATCCTTTTGAAGTCCGGTCGGACACTTCTCAGAATAATTTTAGTAAACTGCGTACGTACTTACCTTGTACCTAGTTTGATGAAATTTCTATTTGTTACCGTTTACGGTTAAGAAATAAAGTCTGAACTCGCTTCTGAACTGAGTTCGCTTTTCGTATTTTTATTTGTGTACCTATTTATCTATTGAGTATGTGTTTTTATGCTGTCTGATCGACGAATGGATTTTTTAATGGGTACCGTTCGCAAGTGTTGCCGTTCGTTGATACGTTTACACACATATGCATTGATTGCAAGGAAGCTTTACTTCGAGTTCTCATTGTTTCACAAAAAAACAATAAATTCGATTTTTCGTTTTTTTTTTAATTGTAATTTATTGTTTTGTTTGTCCCAATCGTTTCGAGTTTATGGCTTTTCGTTCCAGAACGAGCTAAAATTAACCATGTATATATAGGTATCAATGTAAAATAAAAAAATCTGGAATCTAATTGATCCAGTGTGTGTGTGTGTGTGTGTGTGTGTGTGTGTCTTAGTGTAACCATCATTAATGAAAGAAATAATCGTTAAAATCACCATGGATTGCACTAGTAAATGACAATGTCATTGTCACGTCATGTCATTCTTGTTGTCATTCGGTTTTCGCATTTTTTTGTTTGCCCTATATGTGGGCAAAGTGTATTTTTGCGATTGGAACATTTGCATCTGGATCACTGAAATGATCCGAATATGTTTCATTTGGATCATTTGAATCATCGACTCTCGGATAATCGGATATAAAAATGCATGAAGACAACGAAAACCTGTGAGAGTATGAGTGATACACATTTCATTTGTTTGCCCGTATTTCTCGGGATTTATTATTGACCTCTGCCCGAATACTGGACTCCGAAATTGTTTGTCTTCTGACTGCCGTTGCTTGAGCATTGGACACCGTACCGTTACGGGAAGCCAAGTAAACAAGGTTTAAAAAAAAACACTGAGTTACACGAAAATAAATAGTTTAACCACGTTCACTGTGCATGCTCCACCGATGGGGCATATCGAGTTGCTCATCGTACGTGCACGACACATGGGTGGAGCATAAGTTGTTCGCAAATTTAAAGGCTCATAACCTCAAACACGTGTGAGTTTAGCCACTTTTATCGGTTCACACGTGTGGCAAAATATTATCTACAATTTTCGTTTGCACTTATGGGGTAGTCTCTCTCATCATAGCTGCACAGTGAACGTGTTAAGTTTTGACCTTCATACAATTTTCGACTAACACACTAAGTCAAAGGTAGAGGTTCAGCGATCGGGAAGAGACTGGCGCACCGCGGGAGCGGGGAGGCAGTCTGCTCTAAGATGATGACATGGCAATTCTTAATAAATCTAAGTAATCGGTTATTATTGATCGTTAATGGTTTTCCTAACATCGGGAAACTGTAACAGTACCCTGCCAATCCCGCTGACCTTTGCTGGAAAACCGGATCTGTATAATGCTCTTTTGACGACTGGATATAATGACATCATGAGCCTGTGCATTCATTGCGAAAAAGCAACGGATACAAAAACCAGACCCGCTCCCGCACCAGACGGCTCCACTGTACAGTAAGACCCGCGCGTGCAAAGCTTAAATTTTCGAAAAAATATCACACTGCGCAAACGCCTAGTATTTGAGAAAAAATCCTAAAGTTTAAAAAAAAACTACTTTTTACGTAATAAATTTGACATTTTACCACAGATGTTGTACGAATTTCACTCCTACGTTGTTCCGTTTTACGTTCAGACAAAGTGACAGTGGATTTAAATGGTTTTTTAGTACGTTAATTTTTAACAAGTGGCAAAACGAATCGCAACAAAATTTTAACTTGAAGTTTTACGGGCAGATTGTTAATTTACTTGTCCAATTTGAAAACCTGCCCGTAAAACTTCAATTTGAAATTTTGTTGCGATTCGTTTTGCCACTTGTTCGTTGCCAATCGTTTTTGCAGTTGTCCATTGCGATTCGTTTTTCCACTTGTCCGTTGAAGTTTCACTTCTAATATGTGTCCCAGCACACATTTAGATTTTTTTTTTCGCAGGTTTACTGCAAATTATGAGTGAACCTCATAATTTGCAGTAAACCTGCGAAAAAAAAATGCTAAAAAAACGATTATCATTTTTTTTTTGAGACAGAGTTATCTCGATTGAGATGTAGTTTATCTGAGGAAGATCGTGTGACGTTTAAAGAATTTACGAGAGCAGTAGAGAAGCGTTGGCATTCTGTAAGCCGAAAATTTTAGTTATTCCGTAAGGAATATGGAAACTGGCTTGAGAAAAAATGTCGACTGGCCTAGCTACATCAAAGAAAATGTTCAGGAAGCTTCGATATCTGTCGCTCATGGGGATGAAGAGCCATCAATATCATCAGTTGGTACTATGACCAAAAGGAAACTTCCTAGAAAACCTTTTGAAGAGTTGGGAACGAAGCAAAAGTAGAGACGGAGTGGTGATCATTTCAACAGTGATTGCAGTGAACTTGTATATGCAGCTTGTACCAAGTTGAAGGAAGATGGAAGAGATAATATTGCTTCTGTGATTGAATACTTAATGAAAAATCCAGAAACAGTTAATATGTAGATTCCAAGACTTGACCAAAAAACCGGCTGGCAAGGAAACCTTTACACCCCTAAAGTCGCTTGGATTAATGCTATCTCTTAAATTATCAAAATGGCAATATAAAACTTTAAGAGAATCAGCAATTCGAGAAGGTGTTAGAGACTTATATCCATCCTACTACAGAGTGCAAAAAGCAAAAAAAGATTCTTATCCACCTGAACCTGAAAATTCCATCACGGTTATAGATAGCTCAGCCAGAATTTCTCTGCAAGCTCTCGTGGACTTAACAGTGAATAGATTATTTAAATCTTTACCAGAAGATTTCTAAATGGGGTGTTGATGGAGCATCTAGCCAGAGTAAATACGTATAAACAAAAATTGGATTCTATTCAAGATGACTCCAGTATTTTTATGACATCATTGGTGCCATTAAAACTGACATGTGAAGAAAATACACGAAAATTATTAAAGGATATTCTCGTACTACAAGCGGATATCATATACTTAAAGAGTGACTGTGCGACAGCGGTTCAACTACTCGAGTTCAGAACTGATTTAGACAATCTAAAGAGTGCCTCAATTGTGAACAATAACTTCGACTTTGTCAATAGAAGGCGGGGCGCATTTATTGAAGACATAGACAACTTTGACAGTGGCTTTACAACAGCATTCAATTTCAAAAAGCAATGATAAATCCCCGAAATCCAGGTCGCAATCGATAATAAGTGATTATTTTCCAAAATATGTGGGTGTACAGAAAAAAATGTTATCTACTCCAGAGACCGTTAACGAGGCGAAGCAATCAGCTGGTGGTGCGAGCGTGACGGTTAACATAAATCCGGGCGATGCAGTCTCGCTCGCGCAGCGGCGCGATAACGTTGCTTGGTGACTCACAACAACGAGTCACCGACGTCGATAGCCGGCCAAATGAACAATGCAGTACCCCTACCGCTCGCTCTAATATCACCAACTCAAACGTTTCCACTAATATCTCGCCTGCACCGCGATGTAATGAGCGTAGGTCGATGGCAGATGTACTGAAGGCGAGTAACAAGTGTAGAGAAATAGTAGGAGACAAATGGAATGTTGTTACAAATAAGAATCACAAGAAGTCCTCATCTCGTGGAAAGATGGGAAAAGCGTACGTAGGTCCAGATGGGAAATTTAAGGCAGCTATCATCAAAGTACCATTGTTCATATCAAATGTGTGTAAAACCACGAATGAGAGTGATATTATTGCCTATATTAAAGAAAGCACAGACGAAGATGTAACTCTGTTTAAAATTAACAGAAAAACCGAAAAGAGGTACAACTCCTATAAGTTGTATGTCTCCAAAACGAAACTGGAACTATTTCTAGATAATGAGTTATGGCCCGACGGAATTTCTTTTAGACGTTTTGTAAAGGAAGCCTACAAGACGAAGACTGGCACAATTAAGCAAACATTAACTCAATAAATAATGGATAGTAGCAATTATCAGACGAGTAAATTTGTAAGTTTTAATTGGAAATCGGTGAAGCGATCTGTTGAGGCAGTTCGTTTTTTATGTCAGTCAGCTGACATAGTTGCCCTCCAGGAAACATGGCTGCTTCCTCATGATATACCCTATCTTGGACAAATTCATAGCAAATTCGAGTACACAGGAAAGTCAGCTGTTGACACCTCAGCAGGTATATTGAGAGGGCGACCGTATGGTGGTGTTGCGATCCTGTGGCGTAAGCGAGCCTTTGAATCTGTGTCGGTAATCAGCTGTGTCAGTGAGCGTTTAACGGCGATTAAAGTTTCACTCGGGGACATAATCATGTTCAGTGTTTACATGCCGACTGAATCAAGTGAAAATCTGACAGAATTCACAGTGTCTTGGTGAAGTGAGTGCGATTGTCGAAGCTAGTAACGTTGAAACAGTTTACATACTTGGCGATTTCCACGCACACCCCAGTGAGTCATTTTGTTGTGAACTCTTAGAATTCTGTAACGAACAAAAGTGGAGGTGTGCGGACATTGAAAAATTGGGCTTAGAGTCAAGTAGCTTTGTCAGTGACGCGCACGGTTGTAGGCGTTGGCTTGACCATTGTGTTGTCACACAGTCTGCTTGGTTAACAGTTACTGAGATAGATATTGTGCACGATGTGTTCTGGTCTGATCACTGTCCCATATTTGTTGAGTGTAGGTTAGATAAAATTAAACCTATATCAATAAACCATAGAACATCACGTAGCAGAGTAATTTGGGGCGAGAGGGATAGCGATCAAATAAGCGAGTACTATGACTTATGCAATAGTAAGTTAAAGCTAATTGATTACCCTCAGGAATTTGGATTGTGCAGTAATACACACTGTAATAATACTGAACATAGGGTCATTCTTGATAAGATGTATGAAAGTATTGTTACTACTTTGTCAGAAGCCGCGGTACAGAGCCAAGTGGAAAATCGAACTCATGGACATGTTGGCCGTGTTGTTGGGTGGAACAAGCACGTGCGAGACGCCCACGCGATGGCGAGGCTTATATATCACCTATGGGTATGGCACAATAAACCAACTTCTGGCGATGTCTACAACGACATGTGCCTGACACGAAAGGTGTTTAAAAGCAAACTAGTGTGGTGTCAGTCCCATTAAGAGCAAATTAAGCTTGATATTGTAGCTTCTCTCCGTAAAGCCAATAATTTTCAAAAAAAATCTGGAAGGCTACCAAAAAGTTTGATTTTAGGTCTGGCCTTCGTGTGAGTGTCGGTGGTTCTGATCAGTCGGACGGCATCGACAACATGTTTATGGACCACTTTAAAGTGGAGTTACCGCTGGGCTCTTCGTTGAGAGTGCTCGATGACGGATGCTGTCGTGATTCTGATCTGGTTCGTTTTTCGGCCAAGCAGGTGTCAAGCACCATTAAGAAAATGACGAGAGGGAAGTCCCCGGGTCACGATGGTTTAAGCATTGAGCAGTTGCAGCATGCTGGTCCTCACATAGCTAGAGTGCTCGCTATGTTTTACTCGCTATGTATGTGTCACTCGTACCTTCCCTGTGATCTCTTGCAAACTATTGTCGTGCCTATTGTTAAGAATAAAACAGGTGACTTGCTGATAAGTGTAACTATCGACCCATCTCCCTGGCTACTATTATCGCGAAGGTACTCGACAGTCAGCTGGACGCACGGTTGGATAACTTGTTAAAATTACACGACGCACAGTTTGGGTTTCGTAATAATCTTAGCACTGAAAGTGCGATTCTCGGCCTCAAACATACGGTGCAGTACTACACAAGACGTCGAACACCCGTGTATCTTTGTGTCTCGTGTGCCTTTGACCTTGTATCTTATGAGGTTATGTGGGAAAAGCTGCGGGAGAGAAAAGTGCCGTCGGAGCTGTTGCGTATCTTCCAGTATTGGTATTACAACCAAACGAACAGTGTGAAATGGGCCGATGGGCAGCCCGTACGTCTGTGTCGTACGGGCTGGAGTGCGGTGTAAGACAAGGAGGGATAACGTCACCCAAACTGTTTAACCTCTATATAAACGATCTAATCGTTGAGCTCAGCAGCAAAAAAATCGGATGTCGCATTGATGACGTTAGTGTCAACAACATCAGCTACGCTGACGATATGTTGCTGCTGAGCCCTACGGTTAGGGCGCTGAGAGAGCTGCTTAATTGTTGTGAGCACTATACTCGAGAGCACGGCCTTGTCTATAATGTCAAGAAAAGAGAGTTCTTGGTCTTTAAGGCTGGCGGTGCTAATTGTCCTGAGTACGTGCCCCCGATTAAACTGAATGGGAATGACATATTGCGAGTGTACCAGTTCAAGTACTTGGGGCATTATGTAACCGACGACCTTAATGACCAAGTGGACATTGAGAGGGAACGTAGGGCGTTGGCAGTCCGATGTAACATGTTGGCTCGCCGGTTTGTACGCTGTAGCAGGGCAGTAAAGATAACGCTTTTTAAAGCTTATTGCCAAGTGTTTTACACGTGCAGCCTGTGGACCAACTATACTCAACGGGCTGTCAGCGCCCTACGGGTTCAATATAATAACGGGTTCAGGATGTTGATGGGGTTGCCCCGTTTCTGCAGTGCATCAGGTATGTTTGCACAAGCACGCGTCGATGGCTTCAAAGCTATCGTTAGACAGAAATGTGCCTCTTTGCTCTGCAGAGTGCGGGAAAGCTCCAACTCCATCCTGCAGACCATAGCGGGAAGGTACGATTCTCCTTTGTTAGGTGATGTTGTTCGAAGATGTATTTCGAACAACAGCCTTGTCACCAAATAGACAATAAGTTTACTAACATACTCGTAGGTATAAGTTATCATTTTGTTTACTAACCCATATGGATGTTGCTTGTCCGAAATAAAGATTATTTTATTTTATTTTATTGATCTCACGCAACGTTTTTGGGCTTTGAATATCCTCTCCCTCTCAGTACAGTTACCCCAGAATACAACTCCGAATCTCAAAACTGACGCAACTAGACCATGATAAGCTTCCAGCACGGTGCGAATGCTTACTTTTTTTGCCAGGTTATAAAGTACGTATGCTGACTTGCTTAACTTCTTACAAACATCCTCTGAATGCGGTCAGTTTGTTATCAATTAGAATACCAAGGAGTTTTGTAACATTTTTGTGGAGTCTACTTTTTGTCCATTAAATTCAACATCAACATTTTCAGTTCCTAGACGCTGATAAAAATGCATAACTTTTGTTTGTTTATATTTATAATTAGGTTATTTTTAGTAAGCCAATTTATTATGCTTTTTAATGTATTATTAATATAATTTTCGTAACTATTTTTATTGCCGCATTTGACTATTGCCGTACTGTCGTCTGCAAATAATACCATAGGTTGTTGAATTTGGCGAGGCAAGTCATTAATATATAAAAGAAACAATAAAGGTCAAAGTACACTACCTTGCGGTACGCCATATTTTACTTCTCTGCCGCCGGATAGGTGTTTATATTCTTGTTTAGTTTTCACACATATCCTTGATATTTCTGTATATTGCTTTCGATTAGTGAGGTATGACTTTATTAGATTTAAGACATTTCCTCTAATGCCGTAAGTATAAAGTTTATTTATAAGAGCGTCACGGTTTACGTAATCGAATGCTTTCGTCATATCAGTATATATGGCGCATACAGGTATTTTATGGTCCACACTTGGCATTACGTTATTCAGTAGATCGTACAATGCCATATTAATATTTTTATTTTTTCTGAACCCCTTTTGTTCGTCACATAAGATTTTATTTTTAGTTAAGAACTTATAAACTGTCTCGTAAATATTTTTTTCAAAAACTTTGGAAAATACTGGAGTTAAAGTCACTGGCCTATAATTAGCCATGTCTTCTTTGCTATTTTTTTTATGGAATGGTTTTATAATCACTTTTTAAGACTACTGGGGAAGGTACCTGAGCTAATACTTGTATTCATGATGTGACTTAGTGGTACAGCAATTATATCAGCAACAAATTTGACAACAGAAGTTGTTACGCCGTCATAACCATGACTTTTTTTATTTTTTAATGTTCTTATTGCTCCAGCTATATCCTGTGGAACTACTGGCGGCATGAACATTGAGTTCGGGATATTGGTTATACTAGTGATATTATCTGATTCTGTTATTCCGTTTGATACATCTTGTACTTGGTCCACAAAGAAATTATTAAAAGAATCAGCAATTTCTTGAGGGTCTTTAATTATAGAGTTCTGTCTGTTGATTTGTAAAATAGGATCTTTAGTGAACTAATTAGTCTGGTTTGGTATTTTACAACCAAAATTTTAGGTGAAATATGTCAAATTCAGAATAGCAAAATTGCCATTTTCACTAAACTAAAAACTCAGTACTATCTTAGTGCTGTCAAACTAAAATAAAGTTAAGTTGTGTCACTTTAGTCTATTTCAGAATGGGAAATCGTCGTTTGACAGGAATAAACTAAAAATCATTAAAATTTATAGTGATTTTTAGTCTGATTTTTAGCATTTGTGACAAGAGAATCGGCACCATAGCCCTTAGTGTTGTTAATAATTTGCCATGCTGCTTTAGTTTTATTCTCAGAATTATTTATTGTATAGTTATTTTGAGCTTTTTGGGTGAGTCTAATAATTTTTTTGAGTCTCCGTGAATAGTTTTTGAAAATGTGTTTATTTTTGCGCGTAGGAGATAATCTGTACTTCCACAGTAAATTTCTTTGTTTCCGACTACAAATTCTTATACCCCGAGATATCCACTTAATCTTTCTGTCTGGTTTAACAATAACCCATTTCGTCGGAAAGTAAAGATTGTACAATTAACAAAAAATATCTATGAAATCATCATAGGCTTCATTAGCGTTTTCAGTAGCAAATACGCCTGAGAAAGTTAAACACAGCAAATATTTTTTCAATTTTATCAAATTTTCTTTTGTAATCTTGCGTTTTCGTATTCGCCAAGAATTAATAATACATGTTTTTTTAATTAACAGAGATTTTCAGTAGTTGAGCTGTATGGTCAGATAAAGCAAGATCTATTATCTCGCTATTGCATTCCTGCTTAGAGTTGTGAGCTATGTTATCTAGGCAAGTTTGACTCATTAGTCGTGTTGGTTGATGTATTTCCAATTTAAGATTGTAACTGAGAAGTAACGATTCAAAGTCCAAAGTAAATCTATTTCTTTTAATTATGTCTATGTTAAAGTCCCCACACAAAACTACCTTTTTATTTGAATTAGTGCACAATATCTTTAGTAGAGAATCCAGGTTATCATAGAAGAGACTTATGTTATACATATTGGGCGGACGATATATGCATATTATTAATATCTTTTGCTTAATTAATTCTAACGCACAACATTCTATAACCCCTGTCACTGAAACCCTTGATATGTTCTTTAATGTTTTGTATTCATAGCTATTCTTAATTAGGATGCAGGAACCTCCACGTTTTTGTGTTTTTCTTGCATAACACGCAGCTATCTTAGTTATTATTTATATTGTAGTGTATTTTATGAGTTTAGTAATATTGTTATTCATATCTATCCTTTAAGTTAGCTAAACTTAAAGGATAGATATGAATAACAATATTACTAAACTCATAAAATAATGACGATAATTATTAAGATCGTTACATAATTAGCTCTTCGAAACTTAATTTTTTATGTTCATGTGGCGTGTTTATACAAAGTAGTGGTCGAGTTCATCGTTTAAGTAGTCCGTGTAGATTTTAAGCTTAAATTAAGTTAAACATTTGATAAAAAATACTTTTTGAAAATATTAAATCGAAAGCGATTTTTTTTTTAAGTATTACAGCATTGGCCGGTTCGGAAAGTATGTCAAAAAATTCTAATTAATTCAAGGTTTAATCACATGCAAGGGAATTAGGGCCAATTGAACGATGGCGGAGATATACGACTTTTTCATGCCAGCTCCATAGTAACTTTTAATGAAAAAATTCTGTTTGCGTTGTTTGCAATGTTATTCCATAATGTTGATATTTTTCGGCATGTATTTAGCCTCCCTAAACATTTTCAAGTCATAAAAGTGGACATTTGGGAAAAAAGTATTATATGTCTATGAGAGTCGATTTTCAGCCCACTGTGCGCCGCCAGCCTGTCTCTCCCTCCGCCGCTCCCGCCTCTCACCACACGATATATCGTCTACATCCTCCAGGCCGCCGTAAGGCTTTTTCGTGACAGTCTATAGAGAAGTTTCACTTCAAAAATAATAAAGTTTTATTAGTACTCTACAAATAAAACGATCGTGGGTAACGAAACGTAATCGAATGTAGGTGCCGCAGGGCCGCTATCGTTATTCGTTTGACACGTTTCACTCATCGTATGTACAATAGATAATGTTATTATTGATAGTAGGAAAACTTAGGATGCAAGAGCGAGCGAAGCGAGCTCGGGACTTGGGGCACCCCGACTCGGACAGGTTAGGTTAGAAGGGGTTGGCGAGGTTTAGTGAGCTAGCGAACAAAGACCCCGCTATCCTTCCTGGTTATTTTTTTTTAACTATTCAGAAATAGCGACTCGTCGACTACGCTTTATGTTTTATGTTTGGAAACAAAAGACCCGTCATGTCATGTTCCTCGCCCGTAATACTCCCACTATCCCACCAATACCGAAAGAAACTTTGGCGATTTTTTTCTCAAATACTAAACGTTTACGTGAAAGCGTTTTACACTTTGGGGTTTTCAAATATACACTAAAAAGGGTCTATTCTATCCAAAAAAATTGCTACTATAAAAAAGCGACGGGTGTTAAAGTACAGTGGTTCCCTGTGTCCATGCAGTGGGAATGTAATAAGGCTTATATTTACCCAAATATGCCACTCAGACGTTTATTGCTAGGAGCTAGACCTAATAGTCAAATGATAAATGTTTGTTTCAGGTACAATGAAAAGGACTTTCCCTGCCAAGCTTGCTGAAATCATGCCAATGCTTGGAAATAGACCAGAAGAGAGTGAACAGACACCTATACGACACTGACGAATAGAAGTGTGTAGAGAGGTGGACAGTGACCTACAGCAACAGCTGTCAACATCGGACTCAACCTGGATGTTAAGAGGAAGAATAAAATCCAGGTATATTAGTAATGACACGGTGGAGCATACGGTGGAAGTCTGCCCGGCTTGGGCGGGGCACCGCCGTGTCCTCACGGAGGCGATCGGCGGCGGCGATCTCTCGCGTCCGGCCCTGGTTCAGGCCATGGTTCGGAGCGAGAGTGCATGGGAGGCCGTCACCTCCTTCTGCGAAGCAGTTATGCTCGCGAAGGAGGAGGCGGAGCGCGCGAGGGAGATGCAAGCTGCACGCCCTCGCGGCCCTAGTCGCCGCAGGAGACGCCGCGGGCGTCGGGAGTCAAGAGCCGACTTCCGGCCACCGTAGGCGCGGGCTTGCGGACGGTGAGCAATGGGCAGCTCGCCGTCCGATAAGGACCAGGCCCGTGTCGACGGCGCGTTGTGTTCCACGCGCGCCTCAAAGAGATGTCAGCACCAACCGACGGGGTCGAAAGACCAATGCCTGCTGGGGTTGCGGGTTTGTCCGAAAGGGATAACGCGGCCCCGGCACACAGGCAACGGAAGGAACACGGGTGGGTTTTAGTCAGTAAAAGTCTGACACACCCTCTCGCTCTGCCCAGAGCGGGAGAAGTCATTTGATGATATCCCATCCTCAAAAAAAAAAAAAAAAAAGTTATATTAGTAATAGGATCTATTTCATTTATACACGGTTAATTTTAACTCGTTCTGGAACGAAAAGCCATAAACTCGATCATCGAACTCGAAACGATTGGGACTATTATTTTCAATAAATTACAATTTAAAAAAAACACGAAAAATCTATTTTTTTTTTTTTTGTGAAATAATGAGAACTCGAAGTAACTGCGATCAATGCATATGTGTGTAAAACGTATCGACGAACGGCAACACTTGCGAACGGTACCCATTGATAAATCCATTCATCGATCAGACAGCATAAAAACACATACGCAATAGATAAATAGGTACACAAATAAAAATACGAAAAGCGAATTCAGACTTTATTTCTTAACCGTAAACGGTAACAAATAGAAAATTCACCAAACTAGGTACAAGGTAAGTAGGTACGCAGTTTACTAAAATTATTCTGAGAAGTGTCCGACCGGACTTCAAAAGGATGCACAACCGAATTCCGCGGTTAAGTGTATAAAAATAAGGTCTTAATTCGGTCCAATATTTTCATAGAAAAGGGCACCACCATCTTATAATGAACTCTATTCGATAGATCAAACGATTCATTTTTTCTGTTTACATTGCCTGCCTTTGTAGAAGCCGCGTAGCTACTCGCAAGCAAGCATTGTCGTATAAAAATTGGTTTAGGCAGTATTCTTTTTATTTATCATAAATATGGTAGGTAGGTATGCTTATTAAGTACCTATTAGCTCGATTGGTCGACACTCGATTCAAGGCCTTAAATACAACTCCCAAGCGTACTCGTCGTGTCTAGTTGAAAAGGTACGAGTACTAGTGATTTCGTGATGCGAGAGTGGTGAATGAAATTTCAATTGGTTTCTCTCGTTTACGAGGAGATGTGATAGTGGTAAACACCGTGCCGTGCTTCCGATACAAACGAGAGATAACAAGGTGAATGAACTTACACCAACCTATCGTACCAGAAATGAAATACCTACTTGCAGGTACTTACTTGCAGCCGGACTCGCACACGCACAGCTGTGCCGCGCTACGTCATCACCGAGCGGATCGCGTACGATCTTGCGTTTATGAATGAAATAGTGGAAGCGCTACTAAGATTTAACTCGAATGACAGAATAAAAGTGATAAATTTCTAACTTCTATATTAGATGTCTTAAAAAAACAATAACAATGCTAATAGTACCTATTAATCGTCTGGAGTCACTGTGTTTTGGCTCCAGAACGATTTAAAAATAATCGTGTATATTAGTCGATGGCTCTCTAAGTGGGATGGTACTATACTCTAATATTTTTGCACCTGTATCGTTGGCAAAAGAATGGTTGTTTGCAGTGCCCACACCATGAGCATAATAATTACGAGTATGGTATCTTGGTTGGGCATGGCATGGCACCAGGGTGGTCAATTACCTCCTACACAATTTCCGGATACTGTATTATATTATGGTAATCCTAATGAAGAAGGTGATTAATAAAACCATTTATCACAAGTATGTGTTTTTTATTTTAGTATATCGTTGCAATCTCAGGATTACTGTAATCTGAGATTGCATCTAATCCCCTAGTAGATACAATTCTAACAAATGCAAGCCAGTAGTCTTATAACCCACTAACAACACTACTGGCTTGCATTTGTTAAATAAACATCGTTTTCAGCTGAGGAGTAAGATCAATCGGATACCAAATCGGAAGTCACCCCCTAAGCGCTTATTATGTACTTAACTATACTTTTCCAGCTTTAACTGACCTCGCATTGTACGGAAATCCTATACAATGCGAGATCAGCTTAGACTGGACCGGCGAGTAGCCGTGTGCACCTACCTAAAACCTCATTGTGATAGGCTGCAGGCGCTACAGCAAGCACAGTGCATGTGCGTTCCCGATTTACGTAAGAAACAAAGCCTCAAAAATAACACATTTTATTTAAATATCTCAAATAATAAAAATAACCTAAAATAAACATAGTAAATAGTAAACATTGTCTGATTTTACCAATTTGGCCATTGCTGGGAGACGTGCAAATTGGGGTCGTGAATCCTTTATAAATGCTTAATTTATGGCCAAATTCCAGCCCTGTAACGCCAGGCACAAGTTTCTATGGAGTTTGGGTTTTTCCTATCTGGTTTAAACACAAGGAAATATGATGTGCAAGTTTTGACGTTGAGGGAGCACTGTGAGCGCGTTCACGAGCGTTCCGAATTGGTGCCAGCCCTCGCTGTCGTAATCGTGATATTTAAATCGGTCCGCAAATGATTGATGTTAGCGGTGTGAGCGATTATGTTCTATTTCGGAAAGCGGCCCTAACTGGTTAAGATACAAGAGCAAAGAGTGGAAGCGCGGGATACTTTCAACATGGCGTAAGATCAGAAAATTGAACTTTTTACCAATATTATTGTGTATGTATTTTATTCATTTGTCATTTGTTTACGATTTGGCGGCAAATTGAAAACTGTCTGTGTCACGTCAGCAGGAATTTAACGCGTAAAAATTATCGTACATTGATTTTTTATGACTTTCGATGTCATTTAAGTCAACAAGAAAGTTATGATAGACTTCGATTGGCCTTTCACGATGAAGCCCCATCTCGTGCCACTGTTTACAACTGGTTTAATGAGTTACAACGTGGTCGCACTAATCTCACCGATGATCTGCGTGAGTGACGGCCTTCTACGGCGACGACTGAAGATAACATCAGTGTTGTGCGGCGTATGATAAGATACTGACAAAAGAGTGACTTATCAGGAGATTCAGACAAGCTTACGCGTCGGTATGAGTCAAGTGTACAAAATCCTCCATGAACATTTAGTGATCAGGAAGCTTTGTGCCCGGTGGATACCTCATAATTTGACAGAGGCCCAAAAACTCCGTCGTGTTGATTGGTGTCGTGAAATGGTTCAAAGATTTAACGGAGGTGACTCAAATGCTGTGTTCGACATACTTACGGGTGACGAAACCTGGATTTATTGTTATGATCCTGAAACTAAGAAACATTCTGCTGTCTGGGTGTTTCCTTCCGAGGAGTTGCCAACTAAAGTACAGAGAGGTCGAAGCGTGGGAAAAAATATGGTGGCCTCGTGGCATAATCCAACATCCTACGCATTCAGTATTTCCAAATAAATTTATAAAATAAACATTCTTTAACAATTTAGTGTGGTACGAGAGCCCACGACCAAAACCATATTACATCGTTTTACGGCCAAAACCGTATAAAATCGTTAGTTTAGATGATTCTCAACCTGACTCGGTGGGCAGTACCGGTCAGAAACGTACCAGTTTTACGGGAGCCCATTTCTACAATGTCAAAAGAATGGGCAGACGGTTTCATCACAATAAGTCTGAATATTAAAAATGTACATAGGTTTCGTAATTTTATTAGGTTCGAAAAAGTTTGTTTTCAGACATTTTGGGTGTCACATGTGGACGGAGCGTGAAATAGTATAGTGTATACGGTGACCACAAATAATTCAAACTGTGACCATAAACAGAGTTTTATTTACACATGAATAATTCTTCATCAATCAGCACTTATATAATTAGCACTATACAGGGTGTTGAAAGAAATTGCTTGCCATAGCTTAGGGTAGGGTAGGTTCAGTATGGCGGCGCGGGCTTACCGCACGGTGGGGTATGCGGCAGCATGCGCTCTGGCCAGCACCCCTCCTTGGGAACTCGAAGCGTGGGTGCTCGCCAGAGTGTATGAATGGACGGCGGAGCGAAGGGCGAGAGGAGTACGCTCAGCTCCGGAAGAGCGGGAGGCCGTCCGGCGGGAGGCGAGGGACGCCATCGTTGTCCATTGGACGGGCGACCTCGCCACCGCAGCCTTCGGCCGCCGAACCCTCGACGCGATCGGGCCAGTCCTGCGAGACTGGCTCGAGCGTCCGCACGGGTTCCTCTCCTTCCTTCTCGTGCAGGTGCTGTCCGGACACGGTTCTTTCGGATCGTACCTGCACCGAATCGGACGGAAGGAGACGCCGTCGTGCCACGACTGTGGCGCGGCGGAGGACGCGGCGCAGCACACCCTCGAGGTGTGCCCGTCGTGGTCCGAGCCGCGCCACAGTCTCATCGCGGCGATCGGACCGGACCTCTCGCTCCCCGGCGTGGTTAACGCCATGCTGAGGGATGAGGGGTCCTGGGCGGCAGTCGCCTCCTTCTGCGAACACGTCATGTCCCAGAAGGAGGCGGCGGAGCGGGCGCGGAAGGAAGATCCTGCCGCGGCGCCGCTCCGAAGGCGGAGGAGGGGTCGAAGAAGACGTCAGTTTGACAGTCATCTCCGACTCCTCCCAGGTGGAGGCCAGCAGGCAACGGGTGCGGGGGCACCCTTGCTTGTATCGCACAGGCCTCCACCAGTGTCGGACGGGAATGGCCAGGTGTTCCCGGCCATTCCCGTAGCCCCCCAACCTGGGGGGCATGCGGGGCCCGCCACCTAGGCGGGCATGCGCCGGGAGGGTCGTGGACGTAAAGGCTGAGCCGGTTTCCCATAACGGCGATGCGGGAACACCGCTGAGTTTTAGTGGGTATACTGTCGCTACTGACAGGAGACCCACATACCCCGACTCGTCCCCCACGAGCCGGGGATGCGTAACGCATTTCTCAGCGACAATAAAAAAAAAAAAAAAAAAAGGGTAGGTTCAGTATCGACAAAAGAAACCATGAAAAATAAGAAAAAATAAAAAATTACTAGATCAACCTAATTTAGTACCTACTAACTTAAAGTAAATCGTTTAGAATTATAATTATTTTATTTGTTTAAATGCTTTAATTACTTACTTTCATTGCGTTCGATATTAGGTAGGTAACTCTAGGAAATTATTAATTAGCATTTAAACAAAATAAAAACTTATTTTAAGCAATTTTTAAATACATTCTAAACGATTGCTATTTAATCAGTAGGCACTACATTAGGTTCATCTTATAATAATTTTCGTTTAAAAAAAAAAGTACCTATTTATTTTATATTTTTTACGGGTTCCTTTATCGACTCTGAACTCACCCTGAAGCTATGGCACGCAATTTCTTTAACACCCTGTATATTAAAAACAAATGATAATAAAAAAGTGCATTATCCCAAAATAGTGGCATTTAAAAAAATCTCTAATGTCTAAATTATTATTGTCGGCAACGGGACCCTATCTACGCACTAGGGCGCAAGTAGCAGCGGGATTGCGACGAATGCGCTCTCAATATTCAATGAATCGAGTCGTAAGTTAGAAAGAATTTCAAAATATCTTATTAGAACTTGTTAATATAACGTTTATCTTGCTCTAATTAGTTTGCCTAACTTAAAATTGTCATTCGTTTTCATATTTGATCTAATAAGAATGAAACAAACCAATTTGCAAAGAATTTTCTGATCATTGTTAGGGCTGTAGTATAATTACGTAACTAGAAAATGAGATTTTTTGTTTATGGTGATATTTTGATAATTTTTGTTTTGTATGATAGAATCTTGCATAAAACCAATATTCCAGTTGGATTCAAGTTAATAGGACAACGCGTTTAGGAATTATAAGCAAATTTGTGTAAGAAAATGTATCGACCTACAAATTTTTTAGTTTATGTTCTACGAACTTTTGATGTTTGTAATTATATTGGGTATTATTGTTAGCAACAACATTCAGTTAGTTATTTTTATATTGTCATTGTTTTTATTAGATAATCATTATTTAATTTTAAGAAATTAATAGTGTAATAATAAAGACGTCGAATTTATTGCGCATTCCTAACACTAGGCGACGCCACTTGTACCATAAAACAGCCTAAGCTTATCTAATGAGAAACCTTTACCGTAACGAGAACCGTTATAGATTTTTGCTATTTTTAATGTCTCAACTAAGGTTTATTGATACAGTTTTTAGTATATAGTTAGAATAAATACATTTCTATGTTAGCAAAATAAGATAAAGATTGTAAGGGGTGTTTTATCATAGAAAATTGCCAAAGTATTTATTTATTTATTTATTTTATTATTTATGTACACACAGTAAAATACATACAGATACGACATAATTATAATTTGAGTACAAAGGTACTGCTTATTTCTTAAGAAATTTCTTCCAGCAGACCTGCGAAAGGAGAAATGAGAAAGAAATGTAGACAATAGTGTGTGAGAACAAAAAGAGAAAAATATGAATTTGCGAAGTCTTATACTAAAACATATCAAATATACCTACACGTATAACGTAATAAATTAACATATACTTAAATAAATACATAAAGCTTAAATAAATAAACATACATATTATAGGTATATAAATACTCACAGTAAAGAGGAAAGATAATGCTCTTTTACTCGATATTTAAATTGTGAAACAGTTTTTAAATCACGAATGCTAGGCGGAAGTGAGTTCCACAGTCTTACTGCGTGCACAGAGAAGGAATAAGAATAGTAGCTTGTCTTATGAGGATGAGATTTAAGGAGGGATCTAAGGTGTGATCTACACGGAGCGTCGCTAGGGCGAGCGTAAGAAAAACGCTCACGCAGGTAGGAAGGATAAGACGGGTTGTGTAAGATGTTGAAAACGAGACATAAAATCCGAGTGTTCCTGCGAAGTAAGTTTCCCATACAAAGTCACATTTGTACCATGTACAATCTTGAAGTACTCTGATTGGTTGAGAGAAAAGGGATTAGTGCCGTGTGCAAAATTGAAATGCTCTGATTGGCTAGAGCTTTGTATAAAAAAGGGGCAACTTTCTATGTTTCTGTGTTGCGATCAAAGGATCGCATACACTAGCGCCCGTAGTACCCAACAGGGTATTAAAGTCCAGACCCCTACCTCCCACGACTATAGGGAATTAGTGAAACTCCTGAGAGAGCGACGTGTGTCATTCCACACGAACACTCTCTCAGAGGAACGTCAAAAATCCGAGTGGTGATCAAACGGATCCCCAAGGAAATAGCCCCCTCAGATATTTTAGCCGACCTTCAGTCGCAAAACGTCCCGGTTGACGAAGTCCACCGTATGCACCGCGCAAAACGCGGGGAAGCATACGACATGATACTCGTCGTATGCTCTCCCGTCGAGGGGCATCACCCCATATTCCAAATAAAGTCCCTATGCTCACTCACGGGCTTTACCATAGAGAAGCCATGGAAAAATTGTGCCATAGGGCAATGTCACAATTGCCAGTTATATGGTCACTCGCAGAGGAACTGTCACGCAAAACCCAGGTGCGTCAAGTGCCTGGGCGAGCATGGCACTTCCGACTGCACCCGTCCCAAGGACCGTAGCCTATGTCCCGACCCACCTAGTTGCGTACTATGAGGGCAAGTAGGTCACCCGGCTAACTACCGCGGCTGCCCGAAAGCCCCCAAGTCCTCCTCTCCCAAACTGGCCAAGCGTTTCGACGCCCGCCAGCAGAGGGAAGCTCCTGCCACCTACACGTTCCCCTCATCCCAAATGCCGCAGAGACTAAGCCCCCAGAGGCCTAGTCCGTGGAATTACCTCCAACACCAGCAGGCTTTCCCAGCCCTGGGTCACTTCCAACCCCCACCCCCTCCCCCATCCACCACCACCCCCCGTCAAACGGACCCCCGTATTCGCGGCCCCGCGCCCCTTATGGGCACCCCCGTGCCCCTTAAGGGTGACCCGCGTCCCTTACTCGCGCCCCCGCGCCCCTAGTCAGGTCCGCACCTGCTCCCGTAGCACCGCGTCCCCAACCCAAACCCACAAACACTCCCGTAGCCCTCCCCAACACGCCCTACAACGTGATTCAATCCGGATTCATGACATTCCTGTCCCCTCGCGCTTACCAAATGGGACGCGAACTCATTGCTGCCCAAAATGCCTACAATATAGTTAGGATCCAGGCAATATACAATGCGTACCCCGACATTACGCAAGCCCTGATATCGTCCGCCACTCAAGGAACCCACAATGTCTAACACCATCATAGCTAGGTTCAAACCCCGATCCCTCACGTTAGGTTTTTTCAATGCCAATAGCATCCAAACTCAACGCGATGAGATCGCGGCTTTCCTCCGCGACCATCAAATTGACATCCTTCTCGTTCACGAAACTTTTCTTAAACCCTGTAATCGTGACCCCGGCATTGCCAACTATCGTGTAGTTCGCAATGACAGGGTTCACTGTCACAAGGGTGGTACCCTAATATACTATAAAAAGGATCTGTACTGCATCCCTATGGACCCTCCTCCTCTTTCACGACTAGAAGTCTCAGTCTGCCGCCTAGGCATGACAGGCCATCAGCCGATCATACTAGTATCAGCCTACTCAACTCCCTCTAGAGGTGCGGAGGACTTTCAACCCTTATCTAACGATCTCACATCCCTACTAGCCTTGAGCGACTCCGTTATCATAGCGGGCGACCTCAACGCCAAACATCCCTCCTGGAATAGTTCCAGATCCTCCATAAGAGGGCGACACTTGTTCGACCTCACAAACTCCCTTAACATTGACATCATCGCTCCGATGAATTATACCCATTATCCCCATACAGTAGGCCATGTCCCTGACGTACTAGACTTGGCGATCCTTAAGAACGTCAATCTACGACTAGACTCAATAGAGACGGTGGACGAGCTTCACTCTGATCACCGTCCTGTAATACTAAAACTAGACCCCCGCATAGGTCTCCCCGACCCCAATCGCCCCCCGACCACCAAAAGGGTAACGGACTGGAGGAAAGTAAGAACCCAGCTGAAATCCAACACGTCCCTCCAATTGGACTCCATCCCCGACCAATTCGACTCTATCGCAGTAACAACGGCCGCGATCGACTCACTCACTGATCACGTACAATCCGTCGTGAGTGACTGCTCAAAGGAAGTCCCAGTGGGGGAAGACCCCCGCTGGAAACTACCTGACGATGTGCGTGACCTATTGACTGAGAAGAACGCAGCCATTCGTGCATACAGTAACTTTCCCTGCGCCGCAAACAAAGCCCATATGCGCTATTTACAGAGATCTGTAAAGACACGCATACAGGAGCTGCGTGACACGGGCTGGGACAAGATGCTGAGCGAACTAGAGCCAACCCACCTAGCCTTCTGGGAACTTCAGAGTAAACTCAAGTCCCAGCAAGTCGCGTCCACACCACCCCTAATCCGCCCCGACAAGACCATAGCCTTCGACGACATCGACAAGGCTGAATGCCTAGCCGATAGTCTAGGGGCACAATGCTCACCCAGCACTCTACCAGTAGACCAAGCTCACCTCTTAGAGGTCGACGCTGAAGTCGAACGTAGAACCTCTCTCCCTCCCGTTGAAGACCCTGAAAGTCCTCTGCCTCCCGTCACACCAGACGAAGTGCACGACATTATCAAGGGTCTGAAAATCCGTAAAGCCTCCGGCTCAGATGGAATCACTAATAGGGTGAGTCAGCTATTCCCTGCCCACCTAATAATGCTAATGACTACCATCTTCAATGGTGCCTTAAGCAACAATTTCTTTCCACAAGTGTGGAAAGACGCCACCGTCATCGGTATCCCGAAGCCCGGCAAACCCAAAACCGAGCCTTCGAGTTACCGCCCCATCAGTTTGCTCAAAGTCCTCGGCAAGGTCTACGAGAGGCTTATTTATAAGCGTCTCAGAGACTACGCTGAGGCAAAGGGCCTCATCCCCAACGAACAGTTTGGGTTCCGCACCCAGCACTCTAGCGTGCATCAGGCCCACTGGATAATCGAACACATAAGCGCTGGCTTCCAGCGTGGTTTGTATACCGGTGCAGTATTCTTCGCTGTAGCGAAAGCGTTTGACAAAGTCTGGCACAACGGCTTAATATATAAGCTGTACCAACTCGGTGTGCCAGATCGTCTCGTGCTCATCTTACGAGACTTTTTGTCGAACCGCACATTACGCTATCGCATCGAAGGCGCAATATCCTCTCCCCGTCCCATCTGCGCAGGCGTCCCTCAGGGCTCTGTGCTTGCCCCCCTCATATTCACTCTATTCACCAGCGATATCCCGAAGAGTAAAAAGGCGCAGTTGGCTCTGTTCGCAGACGATACGGCCATTTACTACAAGGGCGCTGGGCCCGATTCGATAGCCCGCATTCTCCAAACCGCAGTCGATAAACTCGGCGCCTGGTTTAGGAAATGGAGGATCGAAGTAAACCCCGACAAAAGTCAAGCGGTTTTATTTTCAAAAACGCACGTACGATACAGACCCCCCTTGCCCCGACCCATCACCATGCTCGGCAAGCCGATCCCTTGGGAGAAGCGAGCCAAGTATCTAGGTGTGGCCCTCGACCAAAAACTCACTTTCGCAGACCACATAAAGCAGGCCCGCGCGCGGGCCACTTTCGCTCTCGGAAGACTCCATTCCATGTTAAATGCACGTAGCAAATTGTCACTTAGGTGCAAATTGCGAATCTACACAACATGCATTCGCCCCATCATGACCTATGCGGGTGTCGTCTTTGCCCAAGCTACGCCCCGACAAATTCATAGACTGCAGGTGATGCAGAACAGATTCCCTCGTAAGGCCACGGGAGCCCCTTGGTTCTGTAGGAACGAAACCCTCCATCTCGACTTTAAACTCCCCACGATCCACCAGTTTCTCAAACGCAATTCCAAGCGTTTCTTTGATTCCGCCGCCACCCACCGCAACCCTCTGGTTGTCGAGGCCGCCAGTTATGTCCCAAGTCAAATCAGTAAGATCCGCAGCCCGAGGCTAATCCTTTCCGACCCAGACGACCCCATAACCCTCCTCCAGGAGAGCAATAGGGAAACCAGTACAGTGAGAAAACACACACACCGACACACTTTCCGACCTCGCCGCAGAGGTCCGCGATCGCGACCCTCCCGAGTAAATGATACTCCCCCCCGACCCTTGCTCGAAGATGCGCCAGCCCGCGTCGATGCTGAGCCTGTAGCTTTAAATTCCCCGACTAATAATAATGAAATACTTTTGATCCAGCCTGTCCCTCTTGCTGTCCTCCCCCCAGCGAACGCCCTAAGCCGAGGTTCGTACCCCACAGGGGGTGCCCTTAGCGAGCGTTCGCCTAGTTTTTATTAGCATAGTTTTTGCCCCTGGCTGGAGGCTTTAAGTGTAGAAGCTTAAGGCAGCCACAGGATTGACCGGTTAAGTAGTCATGACCTCAGAGGTCAGCTACGAGATGCCCTATACACGGTTAATTTTAGCTCGTTCTGGAACGAAAAGCCATAAACTCGATCATCGAACTCGAAACGATTGGGACTATTATTTTCAATAAATTACAATTTAAAAAAAACACGAAAAATCTGATTTATTGTTTTTTTTGTGAAATAATGAGAACTCGAAGTAACTGCGATCAATGCATATGTGTGTAAAACGTATCGACGAAAGGCAACACTTGCGAACGGTACCCATTGAAAAATCCATTCATCGATCAGACAGCATAAAAACACATACGCAATAGATAAATAGGTACACAAATAAAAATACGAAAAGCGAATTCAGACTTTATTTCTTAACCGTAAACGGTAACAAATAGAAAATTCACCAAACTAGGTACAAGGTAAGTAGGTACGCAGTTTACTAAAATTATTCTGAGAAGTGTCCGACCGGACTTCAAAAGGATGCACAACCGAATTCCGCGGTTAAGTGTATAAAAATAAGGTCTTAATTCGGTCCAATATTTTCATAGAAAAGGGCACCACCATCTTATAATGAACTCTATTCGACAGATAAAACGATTCATTTTTTCTGTTTACATTGCCTGCCTTTGTAGAAGCCGCGTAGCTACTCGCAAGCAAGCATTGTCGCATAAAAATTGGTTTAGGCAGTATTCTTTTTATTTATCATAAATATGGTAGGTAGGTATGCTTATTAAGTACCTATTAGCTCGATTGGTCGACACTCGATTCAAGGCCTTAAATACAACTCCCAAGTGTACTCGTCGTGTCTAGTTGAAAAGGTACGAGTACTAGTGATTTCGTGATACGAGAGTGGTGAATGAAATTTCAATTAGTTTCTCTCGTTTACGAGGAGATGTGATAGTGGTAAACACCGTGCCGTGCTTCCGATACAAACGAGAGATAACGAGGTGAATGAACTTACACCAACCTATCGTACCAGAAATGAAATACCTACTTGCAGGTACTTACTTTCAGCCGGACTCGCACACGCACAGCTGTGCCGCGCTACGTCATCACCGAGCGGATCGCGTACGATCTTGCGTTTATGAATGAAATAGTGTGAGCGCTACTAAGATTTAACTCGAATGAAAGAATAAAAGTGATAAATTTCTAACTTCTATATTAGATGTCTTAAAAAAACAATAACAATGCTAATAGTACCTATTAATCGTCTGGAGTCACTGTGTTTTGGCTCCAGAACGATTTAAAAATAATCGTGTATAAAAAAAAAATTAAAAAAAATATGGTCAGGTATTCCGAATCCAGCAGTATTACAAGAAACAAGTCAAGACTGAACATTCCTGATTCATTCCAAGGAATCCCTTTAAGCCGCCAGTCCCTCGCCAATTATCTCTATCAATATATTCTCTAATCTCTATCTGTAATATCTTCTATTCTCAAATCTCTAAATATTATAAAACAAAGTCGCTTTTTGTGTTTGTCTGTGTGACCGCGTTATTCTTCTAAAATTCCGACCGATTTTGAAGCGGTTTTTGTTTTTTTGATAATTATGTAAAAAAAATCCGGATGATTTTTTATTTAATACTTCAGAAATCTTTATGTCTTGTCAAGTCGTAAATTTTTCGCTTCACGTTTGACCTGAGTGCATTTTCATACAATGTCGCTCATGGGCATGCATTTTTCTGAATATTCATGAAAAATTATTGAAAATTAACTATACAAAGGGGTTAGAACCCCTTTGTATAGTTAATTTTCAATAATTTTCTTTAATATTTTTCATGTTATTCAATTAATAATTTTATTAGTAGTGTTTGCCATATCTCCTATGTTATTGTCTCGATTTGGATTCTGTTTATTATTTCCAAAAGCTTATGAATTATTTTATCGGATTAACTAACAGTTTTTAATAAAAAAAACACGAGACCACGAGACCATGAAATCATAGGGGACTATTGAAAAGAAAGTATAGAAAAGAAAAAAAATAATAAAGATAGACCCTCCTTTTAAAGTTAATTTTCGATAAATTGTCATGAATATTCAGAAATGGCAGCAGAAATGGGCTCCCGTAGTACGTTCCTGACTGGTAGTTCCCACCGAGTCGGGTTGAGAATCATCTAAACTAACGATTTTATATGGTTTTGGCCGTAAAACGATGAGATATAGTTTTGGTCGTGGGCTCTCGTACCACACTAAATTGTTAAGGAATGTTTTTTTTTATTAATTTCTTTGGAAATACTGTATGTGTAGGATGTTGGATTATGCCAATATTTAGTAGAAATTTCTACTAAATATTGCTGTGGTCTTCATCCCAGGGACTCTAAACCGTGTGAGGTATCTGGCACTTCTTAACGGCACCGTCGCACGCTACCTCTACAGGTTGCCGCTAGCCGAGTTCCGAAATGTGTGGTTTCAACACGACGGTGCACCCCCTCACATTTCAACAGAAGTGCGGTCGCGGTTAAACGAGTTGTTTGGTAGCCGCTGGATCGGGAGGTACGGTCCCGAGCCGTGGCCACCGCGGTCACCTGACTTGACACCACTTGACTTATGTTTCTGGGGTTGGGTCAAACAACTCGTTTATAAAAAAGAAAGCCACTCGCGGGAGGAGATGGAAATGCGAATCCGCACAGCATTTCGTGTTATCCGGAACCACATACGCGAGGACCCGCTTTTAATGCGACGAGTGCACCAAAATAACCGGCGGCGATTGCACCAATGTGTAGAGAGGCGGTCACCATATTGAGCAGTTCAAAATCTAGGTAAGTTTTTAAACATTAATTTGTAAATGTATCATAATACCTAAAACCTTTCGAAAACATTAAAATAAAAAATAACACTAAACGACTGTGCCACAAAATAAATAAGTTCAGAAGGCCCACTTTTGCTAAAACTGCTTTTGCACTCAGGGAGTACTTACCTCGTTAAATGAGCATGTTACTACTGTGGTGTTACACGATTGCTATGAATAAACGCAAGTACTTTGGTATTACGAAAGCAACTGCATAAAGTAAAAGTATTTTTTTAATGTCTATGTTATTTCAGAAAACATTCACTTGCTAACGTGCAATACTGCCATTATCATTTAAAAGCTAGCCTAAACTGTGGTTTAAATAAATGAAACTTTCCCTAAAATTAACCGCACACTATTTATTAGCTCTACGTTATTTATTTGATAAAATTATTTTTTCTAATCAACTTTCATATTAACACTGTAAGCCTGTACCGTACGGTGGTACGGTACTGAGTGGATAGGTAAAACAAATTCGTGTACTTGTTCCGTGAGTGGTCCTGTATTCGTACATCTGTTTATTTTGAGGACGACGTGTCGGCAGAAGCGCCGCCGCTACCCCGCGTCCATTACTCGGCCGCTGCGTGCAGAATAATTATCTGTACTCTGTATTTTAATTTTAATTATTATTGAAACGTGACTTAGATAGGTAGGTACATGAATTTATGTTTTTACTATGTTTGTGAATGGGTCCTTCCAAGCCCAAGGGGCCTCAGTGACGCGTTCCTTTGTCAGCTGGGCATTTGAGACGGATTGTTAAATGTTATTGCTAAAACTAAACATAGTTAAATGTTTAATTTTACTGATAACAACTCGACGACGTGTTTTTCACTGTCTTTCTAATTTATTTTGCCGCCTTTATCAAAGTCGCCGCTCGCCATTCAACGCCCCCCGCCGCCGCCACCCGGCCGGCCGGAGCGCGGCGGCCGGGTCGCACAGCATCGTGAGTATTTGTGAGATGTTCGGCATCGTGCGCGAGTCAAAAATTGCGACGTTGCCGGTTTGGGCAATGCTACTACGCTAGGCACTATTCCGCGCTACTATTTTGATTTTAAACAGCAGTCTAATTACGCAACACATTTTATTTCTGTTTACAATTCTGAATCGAAAGCAAGTCCAATTTTAAACGGATGCCATAGTTCGAATTACGATTAACATTTTTTATCGGTCGACCGAAATTGGATAGGGATGTTCTAATCAATCGGCTATAATTTGTTTGGGTGATGTACTGATGTGTTATTATGTTACACCATATAGGAATGATTAATTTCCAAATTATTGTCCTATAATTTTTTTATTTTATTATTACAACTGATGCTCTGCTAGTATTTATAAATAAAAATGTACAATGATTGCCGAAAAATTAAATACCAATTTTTAAAACACTTTTCCATAATTATTTGCAATACGTAACAAAACGTTTTTCTTTTCACGTTTTTGATATCTGTGGCCAATGACAAAATCGTAGAAAAAGCAGTGTTGTCAACTTAGTGGGATTTCCACTAAACCTGGGGGTTTGGACACCCCTACTGGCAGATAAATTTTGCTTTCAGTGGCCGGTGGTTTTGTCTAGTGGTTAGTTTAATTCTATTTGTAGAAAACAATACAATCAATTACTAAAACTTTGACTCGAGAAAATATTAAAATAACACGATAATGGCATGTTTTATTGTTTGTTTAAAACCTGTGTCAGTGATTTTTCGATTTATTTATTTCAAATGCCGAAACCACTGCGGATTCGAACGCTGATTTGGAAAGACTGACACAGCATGACGAATATATTGAAGCCACACAGAGGCTCCGCCCGAGAGGGGATCGAAAAACAACGTCATTTCAAAAAACATATCTCACGGGAACATACGGGATAAAAAATCTGCCGTTAAGCCATTTGAAAACAAACATCTTCACTAAATTTATTTCAATAATTATACTGCGGTTGTCATTTGTCATGCCACCAACACAATAGAAGTTAAAATCGGTTGAACGGACCGTAAAAAAATTTTATTTAAATGTCTAATCTTATTTTATTAATTGAGTATAGTTTTTACGCAAACGGTTAAATATTTTGAAACCGCTTTCAAAATCCGTTTTTAGAAATCGATTTCAGGAGTGGCTTCGGCTAGCAGTTCCGATCGTCTTTAGTACCTACTATTATTCGGTTGTACGTGCATCATTCAAAACTATTCAAACATAAACAAATACGTACTTACGCAAAGCTACTATTGCCGTGGTTTTGTGAAATTGACTTGTCTAGTTCGGATAATCGATACGATTCAATTTCTGACTGAAATCTGATTTTAAATTCGTTTTGATGTATCTGACGCATTTCTATAGCGGACTCAGGGAAAAAAATTGGCAGCACTGAGTAAAAGTTGAATAACCTCTTGAACGATCAGCCGACTCATTGTGACGTGTTCAGAGTCGAATTTAATGCAAAATATTGCCTGTCTAAAGTATACCTTTGCTGCTCTAACTTTGTCAGTTTGTAGGGAAAAGAACAGGAAAGGCATAACATCACATGTTAAATATCGGAAATAATCTGCGCTGATCATTCTTTGAAGTCTGTGGAGAATACGCTATCAAACATGGCGATGTCTTTGTTTACATTTTAGTCTTGTTGATTTCGGTAATGTTTTTGTTATGCATTGTTTTGCCTTGAATGTTTTATATTTTTCAACATACAAAATTATATTTACTATTCTCTTACAGAAACATGGGCCTATGCTAAGCAGTTTTGGAACATTTTTCTTGTGGCTTGTGGAAGTCGGAAAAACTAAAAAATTCTCGCGTTCAAGACACTGCGTGCTCTGTTTTCGTTTGCTACTGGCTGCACTAAGACTTACTTAGGCTGTTTTGCTCAATAGCGAAAAGTACCTAAGTCGATATTATCACTACAAGTAAGTAAGCCAATATAAATAGGAATAACGTGTGTAAGAGAGTACCTTTGTATCTCATTACATTATTGTAGCTGTAGGTACATTATTAGTCAATCTACCTATGGAGAATCATTCCTTTGTTGCGTAGACACAAGTATCTAAGTGAGGTTATCTATTTATTGTGAAAATAATTAGTTTTTGTTTTAATAGAGTTCCTGGGGCGTTTCACCCATGAAGGCAGCATGAAGGATGTCGCCCATGCTGCGTTGCCCCGTTGCTCTGCTACTTAAGTTTTCAAGCTTCTCAAGAACTAAAGTAGAAACTGAAGATTGTTAATGAAAGATAATCTTTTATTTTTTTACCGGTTCAGTCTTGTACGACAGCGATATAAATGTGTGTTCCTATTTTGTTAATAGATAACAGTGTAAACTTTAATAAAGTGTTTTTATTTTGAACTTGTACTTGTAATTTTTATTTGTACCTAAAATAAATAGGTAAAAAAGGGTAATACGTAGGTAATAGGTGCAAATACAAATAACTTTTAAGTAATGAAATATTTAAGAATAGAATACTATACTTTTTATAAACATAGCCAATTGATTATTATAACGATACTATTTATAGGTACCTATTTACCTAAATTTACTGTCATTCATTAGGTAACAGTAGATAGAGAGAAATAAATTATGGTAAACAATAACGACTTTTATTATATCTTTAATATTATTTATTCACATTATTATGAAATATTTGTACATGGGGCAAAAAGAAATTGGAACAAACATACTGTAAGGATTAGTGGAATTTGTGATTCTATGTCTTTCTGTGGACGTCATCATGGATTGTGTATGTACTGCTTCCTAATTCTTGCTGTAAGTGCATGAGAGAGTTAAAATTTTTCCTGAATAATG
Source organism: Agrochola lota (assembly GCA_947364205.1). NCBI lineage: Eukaryota > Metazoa > Arthropoda > Insecta > Lepidoptera > Noctuidae > Agrochola > Agrochola lota. The sequence continues at coordinate 9,267,039 of OX376232.1, forward strand.
TAGTTGAGCCTGACACCTGAAATAAGATAAAAAAAGAATTTAAGTAAATTCTTAATATATTCCATGAACCGTTACATCCATCCACAAAGTCTAATAGGCCTCTCCCTTCAACACTTCAATGCACAATATATCTACTTTAAAGAACAGCAATATTCTGCTATAAACAACAATTACGTGCCTACAATTGACTTTATTTAAATGTAATCAATAATTAACTTAATATGGTAAGTATACATTTGATGGTGCATTTCGTATTTACCAACAAACAATATGATTGTGTGTAACATTGTTGCTGTGCTAAATAAACACACATGCAATGTCCAACACTAAGAAAGAAAATAATATTGATATTAAGTAGGTTACCTTATTGGGTGAATATGTTCATCAATGTCCTCCTTACAGAATCCATTGACATAAAATGCTTCAAACTAGGTGTATTTTATTATTTGTTCTTCCTCTCTTATACTTGCTTTTCCAATGAAGTACAAGCTCGACTGGGTTGATAAGCTTGTGGCTTATGAGTTTGATACGGTACGAGCCACGAATTAGTCTTTCCTTGAAATGCCACCAAAATACCTACCTAGTTTCTGAAATATCATATCATAAATACCTATTATATCTTTAGTTTAGGTTGTAAGCAATTGTAACAGAAGAAAACTTTCACAATTATTATTAAAAATCGACCTCGCTGCTTCGATATTTTACAGACCACTAATATTGATTTATCATTGAGGTTTTACACAAAATACATTCGCAATTTATGATGACGAAGATTACTTACATAATTTTGTAATAATTAAGGAGAATATACGAGTAAATCCCAAAAATATTGCAAAATCGAATGCAACCAGTAAGGTGGCTTCTCTTTAAAATGATACCTCGTTGGCAATTTCTCGTTGTTCGAAACAAATTTTCAGCTGTCAAAATCCTTACGTAATTCGAATTATAGCCTTTCTAGACGAATAACGTTCACTCTTTAGCGTCTGAAACAGAGTGCAGTTGATATCACAGATTTTAGAGTTACGTAATTCGAAAGTTGTAAACTGAAAGCAATTCTAGTCGAAACGAAACAAATTTGACTCAATTGTAAATCGAAAATGTGTAGCGTAATTAGATAGCAGGACGTTTCGAATTTATTGACAATTAATAGATTTTTTGAATTCGGATTTTTTTATGCTTATTTTTCTATGCTGATATTTTTATTTTTATCTATTAATGATATAGATTAACGAGTCTAAGGGAACGCCCTCTGTTATTTAACATACTGTATATCCAGCTGGGTTTTAGTCCCCAGTGGAGGCCCCAAGGTTCGTTGCTCGGTCCGTTGTTATTTATCATCTATGTAAACGACATCGATTCCTGTCTGACCTCATCCAAATTATTGTGCTTCATTCATGGTACAATTTAAAAAAAACACGAAAAATCGAATTTATTGTTTTTTTTGTGAAATAATGAGAACTCGAAGTAAAGCTTCCTTGCAATCAATGCATATGTGTGTACACTTACAAACGGTACCCATTGAAAAATCCATTCATCGATCAGACAGCATAAAAACACATAAGCAATAGATAAATAGGTACACAAATAAAAATACGAAAAGCGAATTCAGACTTTATTTCTTAACCGTAAACGGTAACAAATAGAAATTTCATCAAACTAGGTACAAGGTAAGTAGGTAGGTACGCAGTTTACTAAAATTATTCTGAGAAATGTCCTACCGGACTTCAAAAGGATGCACAACCGAATTCCGCGGTTAATTGTATACCAATAAGATCTTAATTCGGTCCAACATTTTCATAGAAAAGGGCACCACCATCTTATAATGAACTCTATTCGACACATAAAACGATTATTTTTTTCTGTTTACATTGCCTGCCTTTGTAGAAGCCGCCGCGCCCGCCGCGGACGCAAGCAAGCATTGTCGCATAAAAATTGGTTTAGGCAGTATTATTTTTATTTATCATAAATATGGTAGGTAGGTATGCTTATTAAGTACCTATTAGCTCGATTGGTCGACAATCGATTCAAGGCCTTAAATAAAACTCCCAAGCGTACTCGTCGTGTCTAGTTGAAAAGGTATGAGTACTAGTGATTTCGTGAGGCGATAATGGTGAATGAAATTTCGAGCAGTTCCTCTCGTTTACGAGGAGATGTGATAGTGGTAAACTCCGTGCCGTGCTTCCGATACAAACGAGAGATAACGGAGGTGAATGAACTTACACCAACCTATCGTACCAGAAATGAAATACCTACTTGCAGGTAAGTACTTACTTGAGGCTGCGACCGGCCCGGCAGTTGAACGCGTCCCAAAGGGTCATGGCCATCAGGCTGGTCCGGGGATACCGCACGGTCTCCCGTGAGGCGGCGAGCCTCCTTGCCGGACTACCGCCATGGGATCTGGAGGCGAAAGTCCTCGCTCAAAAAAAAAAAAAGGTAAGTACTTACTTGCAGCCGGTTATTCGTCCAACGTCCGTTGACCCACCGCGAGCGCGCTGTCAACTGAATCGCACACGCACAGCTGTGCCGCGCTACGTCATCACCGAGCGGATCGCGTACGATCTTGCGTTTATGAATGAAATAGTGGAAGCGCTACTAAGATTTAACTCGAATGACAGAATAAAAGTGATAAATTTGTAACTTCTTTATTAGATGTCTTAAAAAAACAATAACAATGCTAATAGTACCTATTAATCGCCTGGAGTCACTGTGTTTCGGTTCCAGAACGATTTAAAATGAATCGTGTATATACCTAAAAACAATTATATTTAAACAATGGAGTATTTTTTAATTATTTGTGACAGTATCGATTTCCATTAAATCGATCGTAGCGTTTGAGAAGTTTGCTGTAAAGGTTAACAAAGGTTGTTTAAAACAATAAAATAGAAGTCTACTTAGTTTTACGCTTGGCCATTGCTATTAAGATTTAGATTTAAATGGGTTCAATATGCAAAATAGACGATTTTTTTTGTACATATCTGATTCGTGTAACGGTTAGGCCCAAAAACGGGTGTCTCCTTTCCTTATGGGACCTCAGGCACTGTGCGGAAAGAAGATTCTGCAAAACGTAATATGCAGTATAAATGCAGTACAGTAATCGCGGAGTGGGGCGCGTCTTCGTGAATGGTACCATCCACAGTACCATCTGTATTCGCCCAAGGACGTGTCATTGACTCTGGCAGGGCCACCATCAGGGATTTTAATTTTGATACACAAAAAGTTGTCGCTAATTAGTCGAAATTTGTCGCCAAATATCAGAATTTCTCGGTCACTGGTTCAAAAGATTTATGGGTTTATACGTGGCCGATCTGGAGAGTCTCCCCAGCAGGGCCACATAAATATCTCAAAAACTAGGGCACCTGGCGAAGATCTGTTTTCTCCCATAATTTGTCGCCAATTAGTCGCAATTTTTCGCCAAGTCACAGATTTAATCTGGTTTTAGTTTAGGAGATATAATGAGTTCAATTAGTAAGGTATAGTCCAAGAGCTAGATCGAAGAGTTCACGAAAAATTGCCAAGAAAAAATATTTCTATTATTATGTGTATACTTCTAGTTTTATCGGTCTAAAATCCTTAGAAATGTCCGAGAGACATAAATTCTCAATTAAATACATGTTTTTATGTTTTAAATTACTAGGTTAGAGTGGCTTAAACTTCTTTGAAAACATTAAACCCTGCTCATGGTCTATTTGATGACAAGATGTACAGTCGCATGCAACTGTTTTACCAGTTTACAATGTTAAGCTCTAATGAACGTTAGAATAATAATAAAATATCGTACCTTTAGTAAAATGTTAAAAATAAAACAAATATTTAAGGGGGGCTCCCATACAACAAACGTGTTTTTTTTTGTCGTTTTCATAGATAATGGTACGGAACCCTTCGTGCGCGAGTCCTACTCGCACTTGGCTTTTTTTTTAATTATCCAAATAGTAGACAAATAATATATGGACGTCGACGGACTACATTGGTAGGTTGCGCCTCGGTATTGGTATCTAAGGACACACACACCAACACACTATTGACGTGAAAAACCAAAGTAACTTACATATTAATCTGCACTCATACGGCGTCCTGTTTTCAAAACACTCAAATTGTCCACCACCTAGTTCAATGCACTTAAATGCCTGCATTCGTAATTGTTCTTTCAATTTTTTACACAAACAAACCTCGCTGTACTCCCGGTGGAAGAATAAAGAAAAAATCCTTTAGAGCAAGTTTGTTTATTTACCTGTTCTTTTTTAAGTACTTTGAGCGGCGCGAACGCCGATGCATCGCGCCGGTAACGTGCAGCAGGGGAAACCCTCGTTCTATCTCGCTCTTTTCCCCGTTTTTGAATTTGCGGAATACCTATAATAGAGATAACAACACTCGAGTTCGTAACTATTCATAATAAGTTCCACTTTAATTAAACTGGCCGACTTTAACTTACGTGACGGGCAACTCGTTCTAAGTAGCTCGTCTGTACACACGCATCTATCTCTTTCTTACTTACCGTAAGTGAAACGGAGCACAGCGACCTATCTGCCAGCGACTAAGTGGTAAATGCACATTACGTTAGAAAAATAATTACATAATATTTATTGTAGATTTGTTTATAGGTAATGAATACAGCTTTCCTTTGGTGGTTGAAATTATAGAATAAGTTTATATTTATTTAACATAGTTGAAACAAACATTCCTCCATAAGACGTCATAGATACTGTCTAGAAACTACATAAAATATTTTGTACTTGCTTGTACCACTGTATGGGGAAATTTAATTCTTTAATATCTTTTTTATTACACACCGACTGAATACAGAACTTGGCGACAAATTGCGACTAGTTGGCGACAAAATATGGGAGAAAACACATCTTGGCTAGGTGCCCTAGTTTTTGAGATATAAATGTGGCCCTGCTGGGGAGACTCTCCAAATCGACCACCTATAAACCCTTATATCTTTTGAACCAGTCACCGACAAATTCTGATATTTTGCGAAAAATTTCGACTAATTAGAGACAAATGTTTTGTGTATTCAAAATTAAAATCCCTGATGGTGGCCCTGCCAGAGTCAATGACACCCCAAGGACTTTATTTCTCTCTCCGGTTATTCGCTTAAAATCTTCCTGCTGGAACAAAGTTACTCCAGCAGGATTCGTTCTTTCGTTTTTTTTATCCAATACGACAGCACGCACTAATTTTTACTTGGCGCTCATTTACCTACAGCAGATAACGCTCTTATTACGTTGAAGTCAATTCATTCTAGAAGAGATTTTCTTGCTGGAGTAACGCACACAACTGGAAGCACTATTGGCTATTAATAAGAAAATGACTAAAGCATCTCAATTAGGTACTGTGCATAGAATTCCACGAAAAAAACAAGACAAAACATCACTATCGTAAGACATTTTTAATGATTAATGAGTAGTACAAATTAATAACTGATTATCATAACATAATACTCGTAACACACGCCTTGAAACCCCGTAGGGTTGGGCAGAGGTGTTCCCATAGTACACTTACATTAGAACAATAAAACATAATTTTAGGAAGAATATAATATAGTAACTACAATAAAAAAATCCTAAAATACCCTAGCTAGAGGGTGTTTTGACGTACCACATCTACGCACGCACCGCCCCAGTGGCTAGTGTAAATTGTGTTGCGCGGTAACTACTTGAAGCGGCAGCAACAAAATTCGATGAAGAACAGCACAGTGGGCAAGAAACTTGTGTGAAAGCGCCGTGAGGTCTTCGGTATAATTATTAGCACAAGAAAAAATTCAAAGTGCAAATTGTAGGTACGTGTACGGTCAGAAACGAGAATCAATTAACACACATCATCTTGGACACAAAAATATTCGATACAATGATTTTTCAGGCGCAGCATTTCAAGTAGACACCTACAAGATTTATTTATTTATTTTATTTAATGCACAATGTACACAACCAATTTTACACGCTAAGCTTAAACTAGTGAGTACAGGACCCTGTGATTTTTGTATAAAGTAGGTAGGTTGTAGGTAATGTTCATTATAAAACTAGGTATTACAAAGTATGACACCTGTGTGTGTTGTATTGTTGGGTTATTGTGAATTTAAATAGACTTCAGTTGCTGCCCGTGCCGTGCCTACCTTGTGTTTAAAAACTCGACTTTTTTTTTTTTTTTTTTCCAGTCACATTTTTGCCGCTGTTGTGTCGTGGCACGTCTGAAGAGTCCCTAAGATGAAAAACGTCTTATTTACTACCTAACTATTCTGAATTCGTCAAATTATAATAAACACTTTGAGAGTTAGTTCAGCCGCTTTTGCCGCTGTAGTCAATACGGTAATAGAAGTAAAATTTCGTCGTTTTGATAGCATACTTACTTTCTAAATTATGTGATGAGACCAAAGAATGCACATTTTAAATGATCCGTCGATTTTTTCAGTCCATAAATGTGATTTAAAACCGTATAAAAGAAAACGAAATAGATTTTTATAATTCAATATGTAGTTTTAAACATATTTTATTATAAAAATCTATTTCGCTTTTTTTACTACCTAACCAACAAATATATGCACTTACTACGAAATGTTGGTGTTACCAATAATTTATTATAATTCTGTGTTGGATGTTCACAGATAAAAGAATAGTCTCACTATAAAAAAATAATTTTATAGTGAAAATTTCGAAATCTCTTTAATCACTAGGTATTACTATCACCTATTTAAAATATTTGTATTATTATATTTGCTTACAGAATGCAGTGAGCATTCTGTAAGAAAAACACTGAAACATGTAGAGATGAAATAGAATAAAAGTGAAGACTAATTGAAGAACTAATAAAACATGAAAATGAACTTCCAGTACCTACAAACAAATAATTACCTACTTTGATTTATATGTTTACATAAATCTAAAGTTTACCGTCAAGATTAAAATTAGCCATGTTGTTCTATTCCGACCATGCTGCATGCCTAATGCTGTCCATTTCTGGAGCATGCCTGTTCCCGGCAGTGAGCGTATGATTCCTGCCTCTACTGCACCCCACACTCCGGACACAAAATCTCTTCCATTGCTTCACCAAACTCACCAATGCAATAGATATGTCCATTCGGACATTTATACCAGGCGCCAGCTTTTAAACCAATAAACGCTTTAACAATTAATGCGCGCTCGTACTTAGTGACAACACCACTAGATTGGATCGCTGCCTGCAATTGCATAAGAGAGTCTAAAGCTATGTCTTCATTAAATACAGATAGCGAGAACACAACCGCTTTGGTAGTCTCGATTTGTTCTGTTACTTGAAGTTCATCCTTCACACTAAACGCGAGATGGAGAAGAGTAGATAGTTGCACCATAAAATTCAAGCGTTTGATCTCATTGCCGATATCCTTTTGCTGCTGTTCGCTTATTTTGATAGGGATCTTGGATTTTGGCCGAATCTTGAGCACATCCAGTAATGTTTTGATATGCTTCTGCAATTCATCCTTTAACGTAGTTATTTGCGGTTTCTGTGTTCGATATTTTTGCCAACATTCTACGATCATTTCAAATATATTCAAATAGACGCATTCCATTTCCACTTGCAAGAGCGACACCTTTTGTTGTGTTTTTAAAAGTGTTATAAAATTCAAAAATGTTGCTGTCATATCTTTATGTTCTGGAAAGAAATATAACAATTTGTTGCACTTCATGCTCCCCAGTAACCCCATCACCTGTTTTGCCATTTATAAGTTTATTACACTTTTGTACCCCATATGCACTCAATTTGTACATACTTAAAAAAAAGTACCTTGAAAGGTTAAGAGTACAGACACTTAATTTTTATGTTGCTGTAGAGCATCTGTCCAGCAACCCCAAGTTAAAATATGAGGAAACTTACGTAGATGCTTATTGTATTAACAAAGAAGTGTCTAAAAATAATTGTACCGTTTTTTTACCATTAAATATGCAAGGTTGAGGGTAAACATGTAAAGGTGTTATAAGTGTGATTTAAATAAATAAATATAAATAATATTAAACCAACAGTTATGCGTACTTATTAGTAGTGTTTTTACAATTAATTACTTTACAACGCCTGATAATTTTATGTTTGCAAAGCTTGTATGTATTTTTGCTCAGGCGCGAGTCACAGCTTCCATATTTAATGGTAAAAACAACAGTACAATTAGTTTCAGACACTTCTTTGTTTATATATTAAGCATCTACGTAACTTTCTTCATATTTTATTTTAATTTGAGGTTGTTGGAGAGATGCACTACAGCGTAATAAAATTGAAGTGTCTGTACTCTTAACCTTTCAAGGTACTTTTTTTTAAGTATGTACAAATTGAGTGCATATGGGGTACAAAAGTATTATAAACTTATAAATGGCAAAACAGGTGATGGGGTTTCTGCAGAGAACGACGTAAATTATATCTCGCCGGTTATTCGCCAATTTCTGGAGCTTGGGGCAACCCGACTCGGGGTACGCACAAAAACATAATTATAATACTTAGTTTAATACCAACCCGCCATATATATTCCATTTTCTTCTGAAAATCTATCCGCTTTGCGGCGTAATTCAGTAATTTTCATTTGTATCTCCTCCTCAGTTCCGTAAACTCGGACTTTTATAGGATTGATATCATTCTTGAACATTCTATTCACAGTATCTTTATATCTGTTGGTATTAATAATCGCTTTGCGACAAAAGGGACAAGTGCGTATTTTTATGTTTTCCTGGTCACCCAGCATTAAAGTGTCCATGTTGTCGACCTCCAAAACATGACCACAATCTTGAAGTACGATAAACCTGAAATTACAAGGAGGGTCGAATGAAAATACTGATTGAAATCTTCTACAGGCAACAAAACAATCAAGAATGATGACCTACGGTGCTGTGCAGTTGCCCTAGTTGCGAATTGCGATATGAGTTTATGTAATTGATTAAAATAAAATTATGTTAGGGTTGGATATCTTCAAAGACTGACTGAACGCACCCAAGACTTGAGGCTGACTGCACTTAATCTTAGCAGTCGCAATTGATCGAGTCTGGTACCAAACGAAGGTGTCTCACTTGTCGTGTTCTCCGTACGCGTCCCCGAGGAAGTCCGTGGGGAACTCGTCGGGGCGGCACAGCTGGCAGACGGGCGGGCAGGGCTCGCCGCACAGGCCGCGGCACATGTGGCCGCACGCCAGGCGCCGGCCGCAGCGCGCGTCGCACGGCGCGCGCGAGCACTCCTCGCTGCACCGCCGCGTGCACTCCCCGTGCTCGCACCGACGACTGCATTTGTTCTGTAATGACGTAGAAGCGGTAGAACTAGGTTCCGTAATATGGCACTACGAATTTTAGAAAAAGTTTGTCTATTTTCAGCGTCGTCTCCGTTACCCGATGTGATTTTATTTTTAATGCTTGATGTGTTATTGACGGATCAAGCATTAAAAATAAATTGGAATAATATTAGAAATATGACTTATGGGCACCAAATTCACACAAATTGTAGGTACTCAGTCTATGAAAGAGAGAACTCGCTAGTCGATGCGTTTGATCTAAATAACATCACACCTGTTTTCCTCGAAGGTCAGAGAAAGCCAGAAATCTAATAAGTTGTAGAGATATCCTCATTTCTCCATATAAACGTATTTAGAGCAAGCTCCATAAACCACGCACCAAACCAGGCTTCGAGCTGATAACACGGCGTGATTATACATACTATGAATGGGACCTAAAGTCAGAGTTTACTTATAAGACAACACAATTGTTATTCACCTGACATGGCGTGCATGGTTCGCCGCACAACCTCTTGCAGTGCGAGTGCTGGCATTTAACTTCACAGAGCACCTTGCACGGTGGGCAGATTTGATTACATGGCTCCTGGCATCTAAACAAACATTCAAATCAATTAAGCTATCGTATAAAAGTGCACCTCGCCAGCGAATAAAATAAAACATAACGTGACGCCTGCATTCCTATTCCGGTAAGCAGAGGTGTATACTATCTAGTTGTTACAGTCAGCGACAAAAGTCGCCTCGAAGAACGACCATGGAACGGACCGCGGCAATCCAACGAAAAAAGTATAAGTTACGACTACGAGCTACGACCACGCTCAAAGGTTCCATCCGATGTAATCCTTAAGCGTCGTCGTACGAGTACTATACCTAGATAAGCTGGGACTCGGGCCTCTTATCTGTAATAGGAAATGTTCGCGGACCTAGAGCGGATTGAAATTACTACCAGATGCAATCTAAACCCCCCCCCCCCCCCCCATATACTCAAAGTCACGTCCCGCATACGTAAGCTAATATATATTTTCAAGAAGCTACGAAAGTGCTGATTACGAAACACTAAAACTAGTATATTTTGCCCTATGTCGGGTCCGTCCTAACGTACTGCTTACCTGTTTGGGGGTGATGCCACCCAAAATTTATGCGGACCTAGACCTAGAGCGGGTTGAAATTAGTACCAGATGCAATCTAACCGAATTTTACGTTTTCGTCAAAATACAACGTAAGTACAGTCACGAGCACCAATATATATACACTTAGCAACTTTAAAAAGTGATTTTGTCCTACTGTGGTGATTGTAATTTTATGTTGATACGAACATAGTATTTTGGAACCCACACTAATATGAAATAGGTCTTATCTCAAAGTTACAGTCGTTATTCTATGCGAAAATCGCTTGTGAATTTTGCTAAGTGGATACATATTGGTGCTCGTGACTGTACATAACTTCAGCCTAATGTTTTTGTTATTTAAAAAACATTTACAGGCGGTAGCAAGGTGAACTTCTAGGACTCGTAGAAGTGTCCCCCGACTTACTGGTGTCCGCAGATGTTGTCCTGGTTGCAAGTCTGCGTGCAGGGCTGGTGCAGCCGGCCCTGCAGGCAGCGCGCGCACGTGCCGGCGCACAGGTGCCCGCACGCTAGCGTCGCGCCGCATGCGCTCGCGCAGTGCTGCAGGAGCTGCTCCGGCTTCACCTCACCTGCACACTTACCATTATTAGCTGCAGTTTTATTAACAAACATAGCATCACGCCTGTATTTCCAATATGGTTAAGCAGCAGATGTGTATATAACAGTCCAACACGGGTCTAGGACTCTAGGTAAATAAACGTGGCGAAATAGAAATTCGAACTTATCCATACAAATAAAAATGAAAAGCCGATTGTTGGGAGTCGCATCACCTGAGGACGGCTGGACAGATTAGGTTTATTTTAAAACTAGCTAATGCGTTGCAATGTTTATAGTATTTTTTGTTAGGAACCTTCTCCGGCGCGCAAACAACAACATTTTTCTAAAAATAGATTCTGTTACTTACATATTTTTTTCCAAACTTATATTTTTTTTTACATATTTTGTAAATATGATGCATTGAAGTAATCATTAATTTACAATACTTCATAACAAAAAACACTCGATACATGATTCCAAAGTTTCAGCAAAATCGGCCGGATGACCTGTACTATGCTAAATGTGTGTATACCCTTCTGGTATACAGCCAAAGAGTTAAGATTAATTGGAACCTGTTGTGATGGCTTTTTGTTTATTTTGTAGCAGTAAGTAGGTACCTTTAACATAGAAATCATCTTCATGCCTTCAACATAAAAATGGGTATATCTCTAAACCTGGTCCTTATAATTTTTTGCGCCAATATTATCTTTCAGTCAGCATGTTACAGGCTACATTGTACCAAAATTTCAGCCAAATTGGCCGAACGGCTTTTCCCGAAAATTTCTGCGGGATCCTTTAAAAAGTAAATTACATACCTGCCTATTTAAACAAAGTAGAACATATAAATTAAAAGGGGTTAATAATCAATCTCTGTAGGCATTTTAGTAATAGTTATGGAGTCTTAATGACTCATACTACAATAAAATGTATCTGAAATAAAAACTTAGTCTTTAAACTTAGTATTTTATCAGTCAACTCATAAACCCAACCGGAAGGAAATGTCTAGAAATTAAATAGCAGGGAACATTTGAAATTGGGGAAATATTATGTACTTATTTAGGTATTTATTAAACTTTGACTATTTTTTGTCGTTCTCATATTAGATTTTCATGAAGTTTTCAAAGGTGAAGATTGTGTGGTGAAGGACACATAAAAATGAGGACAACCAACCAACACATATTCACATCAAAATTCTTTTAAATAGGTACTAACCTAGGCTAGCGGCTACCATGTTAATCCGTATTTGACTACGCCTACAATCGGTACCGTGATGGGTATCTAATTAGGTGGGGGAAAGGAAGTTAAGATGGCCCCGGCAGGTACAAAAGTCCACCTAAATCATTTTGAAAGGAATAACGCGAGGATGTCTTGAGGACGCCCTAAATCCTCACTCAGCGTACTCAACGCCCGCCTTCGTGAGCACTGTTTTAGTAAAGAAAGTTACTTTTCCAAGTTTTGATAATCGGGTTGCCGATTTTCAATTGACCTACAGTTTGCTTTCGCTCATGATAATTATGTTCTGGCGGCTATGAATTTTAAATGTTTTATTTTTTCTTTATATATTTTAAATAAGACTTTTATTATTCGTAGGCTAGGTCTATGAATGTAAAGTGACTTGAAGTTGAACTAATATTCAAACTTAGTAGATAATTAAGTGTTTCATGTGGTTTATGCCAAAAGATAAAACGGACCCAGGCAAAACGGACCGGACGAATGGGAGAGATTTAAAAAGAAAAAAAAATATTGATCAGTAGGTGACATCAGACGACCAACAACATTTGAGAAGGGGAAAACAAGAAAGAAAAATGACAGTTTATCCAACGATGAAAACTTGTTTTCAGAATCAAGTGAGGGATAGGTGCAATGTCCAGATTTTCGTTTTTGGGTTTGCGCTGGTGGTGACGAGATGATGATGAGGTATTATGCGTTTCATCAAATACTCGTAGTTCCTTTGCTGTAATGTTGGCTCCACTGTTGTCGGACAAGCAGGAATACACTACGACGCTACCTAATTGGTCTGTTGTTAAAGGTTAATAGTGGAGCCTGTACGAGCCAATAATGCTCATCCAGCAAAAGTACGTTTATGCGTACTTTACACTAATAATCACTCATCAGTCGTAACTAAAACTCCGTCACGCGGTGATGTGCGGCTCAGATAAACAAACATAACTTGTAACTGTTTCCATAAATAAACTATTAAACTTAGCAGTGGTTTTGGTGTAACTTAACTAACTTCCTACAACTACAACCGGGGTATCCGTCAACGACGAGAAAACCCCAACATCTTTTGTATAAATATTAAGGCATAGGAACTATTTGATGATACACACTCTAGTTTTTCTCTGTGAACAAAATGTTCTCACAGTTTTTTTTTTATGAGAGTCCGTTTTACCTTCCTGTGTGGTCCGTTTACCTTCAAAATCGAGGTTTATAAATGAGTTTTTATAGATCATCTTTAATTATAATTTTTAATGAATATATTTTTAATAAGTAACGTAGAGTAAAGGTTGTTGATCAGTTTTAACTCTCGAAATTTTTGAATAACACGATTTTTTTTCTACATTAGTTCTTGCTTAAGTGGTCCGTTCTGCCTTCCCTTCCCCTATAATCAGACACATTTGTATTGTTTAGTAGGTTAACACGCTACATTTTCCCGTTTGACGTGTTATAGTACAGCCACGGATAGTTTCGGTTGAAATATGTAGTCAATTTGCTAAATAATCCGTTTACCTGACTATAGCTATAACATGCATATTTCGGGGTTGCTTGAAACTAAGTTCACAAACCAATATATTGCACTGGAAGATGGCTGTTCAAGTGCACGTGCTAACTTGCACAATGATTTCACAAATTACCTTTAGCGAATAAAGCTGATACATTGCACGGTAGCTTGACTTTGTGGCCGCAAGGAGACAAGACCTCGCCAGACAAAGGCTTGGTGCACTTCGTGGGGTCACACGCAGAACCGCATCGGTCCATGCACGGATGCCCACATGAAAGGAGTCGTTTACACTTCTCATTGCAAAGCTCCTGACTAACACTTTGCTTACACTGCACTTTTATTGTATGGAGACACTCAAGTTCTTTATCGACCTGAAATTTAAAAAAAAAAGTTGTTGAAAAATCTATTCCCTCCAAGAAAGCATTCCAATGAATGTAACTGCAGCTGTAGGATCATGCGACCGGTGCTTTGAAGCTGTGACTGCGACGAGCTACGGCGTAGAGCTCCGCACTAACCGTAGCGCACACGTTGAGCGCTACGAGGTTTTGTACCTTTAAGTCTCTTAGGCGCTTATCAGAGACAGTCGCGTAATGAAATTACGTGAATATGGGCTTATTTTTCAATAATCAGATAAATTTTATCTGAGGAATAAATATGAGCGAACAATTGAACGGGTACAAAATAAGCAAGGTAACATACCATTTGTGTGCAATCTCCGCATGGTTCACAACACTTCTTCTTACAGAAATGTCCACAGGTCATGGTACGTGTGCAGTTCTTATTGCATGGAAACTCGTCAACTGACTTGGAGCATGCTACGGTCTCAGAGTGCTTGCAATTCGATCTTTTTTTCTTAACCTTAAAATTAAAAACACTCATTTATTTAATATGTAGGTATACCATACATATTTCACCGGGAAATCAAGATCACAAGAACCGACCACTTCCGACCACTAGATCAACGAGGCACTATTATTGCTTCTGTTGTGATTTTTCTGTTCGTTTTCCTTTTTCTGTAAGATTTAAGTTTGCGGTATCAAGGAGGCCTGGCATACTGTAAATAAGTTGCTTTTTTTCCAAGTTTCCACTGGATCCAAACCGGTGAGTACCAATATTTATTGCTATTGTGATCTTGTGCTCACTTAACACTATGCTATTAATTTACAATTAGGAAATTAGCATCATTCAAATCCGTAATACAACTGTCGAGCCATCAACGCAGATTAATTGAAACTCTTTAAGAAATGGTCTACAGTAATATTTGTCTAATTTAAATTGTAATCTAATCTAGTCCAGCTAGGTGCTACTCCCTGACCCTTCTGGGTCAGAGTCTAAGATTTTATTATCTACCTGCGACACCATTGTGTAAATACTGGGAACTTGAAATAAATCTCGAGTTTCGAATTCCAAGTATCTCTCTCTGGTCTATTTAGTTACGCTAATAGTGTAATTTGGGTTTTTTCTTAACTTTAAATCACACTAAATAAATTCACAGTCAAACGTAGTCAGTTATAAGTAACCTTTTATATTTTGTATTTTCCAGCTGCGAGAGTGGCTAAAAGCAGTTGGTAAATAAGAACTAGTGCGTCTACCAATAGAAAAACTGTATGAGCAGCGAAATGTATTTGCTAACCGCTTTGGAAAAAAGGATTTCAACAAAAAGGGAAATCGTCTACACAAGTGAAGTAGTTTCATTATATTTCTATGGTTTTCTCATGTGATGATGTTACAAACAAATAGACAGACAGAGAAAGCAATTCTCAATTCGAAATTGATTGAGTTAATTGGTGCTCTATTGCTCATTTCAGATAGAAAAGATCCCTACGTTTTATAAGCAGAGAAATGTTTACAAGTCTCATCGAAAATTTTGCTTATATTTAATTGTGTTTACAGATTTAACACCAAGGGATAATCATTAAATGAAACAATTACAAAAAACTAAATGCAGCCTGGCATCACTAAGACGCAGTGCCAATCTTTTGGAAAAATTTGAGTCAGGCGTGCTAGAAGAAATTGTCGTTGGTACAATAAAATCAATAAAGGGAGCCATTTTGGCCTGATACCGATGTCGCTTGCTCATTTTATAAATTAATAAATACTGAAATCATAATTATTAATCAGTGTTTTATTTGACCGATTTTTCAAAAGAAATTATTTTCGAACCTCGCTATTATCTGCATTGAATACATTTAATCGATATCAATAAGTTTATTCATTTCTATCATTGCGCATTCCTATCTATGCCAGTTCTTCCCTTCAAGGACATGGTTGTCAAGTCTGTCAGTGCTACTAAGAATTTTCATGTTAGAAGCTATGTCTTTTTTTATGTGGTTGGCTAAAGAAGGTTTGGAACTCTCTCAAACTGAATGTTCTAAGTTCCGCCTCTTAAAGTTACATGCTCTGTGACTCTGCAAAGGTTGTCTGAAAAGATCGCTTTTAGCGATAAGACCGCCCATTTGTATGGTGTGCATAATAAAGAATATTCTATCTATCTATCTGCGTTCGGCGCTTGGCGTAGCAACACGTCGTCTCCGGGTTCGCGACAACTCAATCGTCATCTCAGATGAGTGTTTCACCTCTCAACGAGGCATCCTCAGCCTCGTTGAGAGGTGAAACACGTGTTGATTTCTTACACGGTTCTTTATGACTCTTTAGGAATAGTTAAGACGATTAGGTTACTTAATATACGTCGTCTATTATATTTGGATTTCCGCTAAGTCACACCTGAGTCAATTAACTGTATAAAACATTGTTTATTTATTTAATTAGATGTGCTGACTGTGGGATTTTTTTTTTGTATTTGACCACAATTTTCTCGCACAGTCAGCACATCTAATTTACGCACTCTAGCGTAGTAGGTCATCGTCCATTTTGGTTCATTATGACTAGACAGCGGAAGTGTGACTGTAATTTAAGTGCGTTGTTTTAATTATTTTTGGGATTAAAAATGACAGAAATCGATTCAGTAAACGATTCTGAACAAAGTACTTTCATAATGTGTATTAATTCGGTAACACGTTATATATTACACATAATAAAAATGTATAGGTAAGAAAACTTTTGAGTCTTTGATACCTATTAACTACCACGAAATCCAAAAATAAAGTAGAGTAATTGTTTCGGCCGATCCGTCCAAGTAAAATATAGTAGGAAGTAGTTTGTCTAGATCAATGAACTTGAGATAACGCCAAGAGATGAGCAATAAATTTATTGCATGCTAGAGATGAGCAATAAATTTATTGCTCATCTCTAGCCAATCCTTTTACCTGGTTGCTCACTTTCATATGAGGGCGATAATATATATCTGGCGGCCTGGCGCCGCCTTCCGCCGGGAAGCCAGATCGACTCCCACCTCGATTTACCTCGGAGTCGACTCTACTCTCTAGTTACTCTGTCACGCAATGAAGTAACATAAGAAAGTGAAGGTATTAGATTAACAAGAAACGCACCTGGACATTACAGTCATCGCATTTCTCGTAGCAATTCTTCCGACATTGATGATGCCCTCGATCTCCTGTCAGTTCGGCCTCACAACCTGCTTTTGCCCGTGCACAAGGTTTGAAGCATAAGTACTGAAAAATGTTACAGATATTATAATTTTGCGACTTGCGATAGTAATAAAATGGATATACCTATATAAAAATGATGGATACAAAAGTCTAATAACTCACGTTCTCATGCTTCGGATCGTCAATCACATGACATTTGTGACGGCAGATATGGCCGCACTCTTCCAAACGGTACACGCAAGGTACCAGACATTTCACGTTTTGAATATTCTGGTAACAATCTTTCTGTGCCTATGGGTAATGAAATGAATATAATTTGGTAAATCACGATTGAACGAAAAATAATACTTAGGATGATTGCTAAGTATTATTTTTAAGAAGCACGTTATCTAGTAAAATTTTGTTAAAATTCCATGTTCAAAGCAAGATAGTTAAGGAACCACAGCCGTTACAGATTTTGCGTGTGTATGCACTTTTGCCCAGCACGATCTGTGTGGTCGCTGAGCTTGCATATTTGATAGATTATGATTGTTTAGTCTAAGTTTAGTTCGTGACTTAACTTACATCCGAATCTGTAACACGTCTCAATATAAAGCTAATTAATTAATTCAATTCAAAGTTCTGTGCACTCCCAATCCTGACTAGGTTGACGTTAAAGTTAAAGTACCCCGCGCCCCTGCGCGTTTTTTAAGCGAACGTAAACGCCGCCCGTCGTGACAGATTTATGCTTCGTCTCCGGTGTTATTGTTAATTGATTTGGGTTTGTGTTTAGACAAAGGATTCTTTGTAATGCTTAGACACGTCGTGTGCGAACGTTAGAATTGATAAATAAACATTCTTATCGGCAGTTCTTTCGTTCATTGTTATGACGATTTCTGATAAAAGTACTGTTCCAATTTACACGAAATTTTGCAGGGTACTTTATGAATAGATAAGTTATCTAAGAACAGATTTTTTTTTACAAACAAACACAGAAAACAAAAACACAAAAAATTACGACTTTTGAGTAGGTACTAACCGTTTGATTACGTAACATTGTTTGGTTCAAAAAAAAATAGGTAGGTATACTTAAACAGTCTATTTTAGTTCATATATTATCTAAAACGATAGGTATACTAACTACTTATACAAACAAATTATTAATTATTTTATTATTATTAAATTACTTATATTACAAATTACTAATAAGTACATGAATGATTGATTACAAACACAAATCAGAATCACACACAAAACTCAAAATAACACAACATACACTTTTTTCAAATCGATGCTTTTTTCACTGAAGGGTTTCTTTACGTTTTGTTGGTGGGATCAAAATAGGTATAATACGATGTTATTTAGTGCAAATATTATGTAATACAAAATAAAAACTACTTAGTAATGAAAATAACACCACTTCCCGTCGATTTACACAAGAAAACAAAAAATAAATACGAAATACATGCCGAGCGCGCACTCGCGACCTTGTTAGTTCGACCTTCGTTTGACGGGACGCTGTGGTTTGACGTGCGAGAACTAGAGATGGGATTTAACAGGATAATTCTGTTAACAGGTAACTTGTTCCTAGGCTCTGAAATTACCTGTTACTTTTAACAGGGAAATTTCCTTCTTAAGGTAACTGATTAGATAGAATAGTTCATAGATACTTCGTAATATTTCAGACAGATAAGTAATTAGTTAACTAAGTTTTAATGCAGTAGGAAAAGAATTGCTAATTCTTTGTTGCATACTTACATTCATTTAACGTCACTATCACAACTGAGCGACCTTCCCAAGTAAATACCGAGGAATTCCCAGTCATCGACAAAATAACTGATAAATGAACGATGAACGAACAAACGTCAGGGTATGGTTGACGGTGAAATGGTAACAGATAACTGTGAATTCAGTCAATCTGTTAAGCTGCAGTTACTAGGTATTTGTTTTTTTTTTTTTTTTTGTTGAGGATGGGAAATCATCAAATGACTTCTCCCGCTCTGGGCGGAGCGAGAGGGCGTGTCAGACTTTTACTGACTAAAACCCACCCGTGTTCTTTCCGTTGACAAACCCGCAACCCCAGCAAGGTATTTGTTAACAGGTAATTAATTCCTAGCACATCTCTAGCGAGAACTGTCTGTTTCAATTTTTTGTTGCAATGTTGCCTATGAATATATTGACGACACGATTGGCGCAGTGGCTGAGCGATCGAATGCTGCGCAACGTGTCGCGGGTTCGATCCCCGCACGGAACAAATATTTGTATGATCTGCAAGTAGTTGTTCCGGGTCTGGGTGTTAGTGTATGTGAGTTTCTATGTTTGTAAACGCACCCATGATACAAGAAGAAATTCATAGTGTGGGGCAACGTCTTAAAAAAAAAAAAAAAAAAATTAGATTTAAATGATTTGGTTGACGATAATATCCGTCAGGCCATAGAGTAAAACTGCCCAGAGACCAGATTAGCCCTTATTTCATTGCATAATTAGAGATTTAAGCCGCGTGTACTTGCCGTGGCCACGGTGGGGCTTGAAGGAGGTATTTTTTTGCGGCGGGACTTTAGCGTTTGATGCATTGCGGATTTCATCGAGAAATGCAGACTCAATATTTTTGGGAATTTATCCCTCTTAACGAGGTGTGCTATAGATTTATGATCTACCTACCTCATGTTTACAATTTGGTAATACAACATCAACTTTGGTAAGACATTCGTTCTTCGGGTCTTCGGGATCACGATGGCAGTATATGTTCATTTCGTGACCGCATGGAAGAGTCTTCATTACGAGTACCTTACACGGCGCACAACGTTCCCTACATTTCAATGTGCAGACATGTCCGAGGTCACATATAACTCTAAAACAAATAATAGTATATTATTATTATGTAGGTGAAAAGGCCTAGTATACCTAAGCATGTTTGGCAGAGTTCGTTCTCCCAGGTCTTGCAGTGGTAACGTACCTTTCGCAGTTCATAGTGCACTTCGTTTTATTATGTTCGCGGTCGTTTAAGTGGCAGTAAAGTTGACACTTATGGCCGCACTGATACTGGTAGGTGCATTTCTCAAAGCATCCGCCTTTTGGTGGCAGCTTATTGAAATCTTCTGGAGTCGAAATCTGCAACGCAATAATGTTGTTTAACGAGTAGGTACTTACAGTTTAGCACCCGGCCAAACAATTATCATCACCAAAACTTGATGCAGTAGGTACCTGGGCGTGATTAAGGCACATCGAGATTCAGCCGAAGTTCGGCATTATAGAGCCTCGTCTATGTCACCCAGGCCGTTCGTCCACCACCACGTCAACCAGAACAAGATGACGGCGCCGAAGTAGCGATACATTCATTTACTATGGTCGCGTGTCCATCGCACGCCACCACCAGACGTCACGTTCGCCGGTTCGAATAGTCTCGTTTCTTGTTGACGTTGTGCGGTGGACAAACGTGTCCATGTAATTTTTTTACAGATCCCGATCTATAAAAAGTTTTGGTGAAGTATTTGTACGGTCAAGGTGCTGTTTTGGACAGCGTTCAACGTCTAACCAAAGACAAAATAATATTATAAAATATTTTTTTTAAACCAGCCAATTTCTTGTTGCACCACGCACAGTGAAGGGATCCGTTCACGTCCGTGAGTTGAAATGAATTTATCCTAAGAACAAACTTAACATTGTAGTTTTAAAACAGTTCTCCCATACATTCCAACTGCAAATGTAAGTTTGTACGCGCAATATTGCGAGATTTGCCATGTCATTTTAAAACCATAGACTTCTTATAGGTTTTCCTGTAACAGTATAAAACTGTTTTCTGTACCAATTTTTTTCAAACTCAGTAGAGTCAATAGTTTCGGAATAAGAGGGGGGAATGGTAAATTTTAGTCTATGTTCTTATACAAATAAATGGTCAAATAAATGTTCTTTTTTTTGTTTTTGTTATATAACAAAAACAAAGAAAGAACATTTATTTGACCCAGGTTAAGGCACACAAAAACAAATAACAGAAAAAAACTTAAAATGGTATTGTGTGCATCACGGCTGCGCCCAATAGGCCCAGTTCAGCATAATGCCAGCCAACTAGTGCCTTAAGCTGGTTTTCAACTGGACCTTATTGTTACGAGAACGTCTTACGGATGTAAATCAGTTTTATAGTGTGTGTAAATATTTTTATTATATTAGATAGATATGTGTAGCAAATAATTATAAACTCCATTAGATATTTATTTAGAAACTAGCTGCCCGCCCCGGCTTCGCATGGGTAGCACTATGTACTTATCTACGGTGCAACTACCTACCCTACCTACCCTACGTACCCTACGTACCCTACCTACCCTACCTACCTACCTACCTACCTACCTACCCTACCTACCTACCCTACCTACCTACCCTACCTACCTACCCTACCTACCTACCCTACCTACCTACCCTACCTACCTACCCTACCTACCTACCCTACCTACCTACCCTACCTACCTACCCTACCTACCTACCCTACCTACCTACCCTACCTACCTACCCTACCTACCTACCCTACCTACCTACCCTACCTACCTACCCTACCTACCTACCCTACCTACCTACCCTACCTACCTACCCTACCTACCTACCCTACCTACCTACCCTACCTACCTACCCTACCTACCTACCTTAGGGGTATGAAAAATAGATGTTGGCCGATTCTCAGACCTACTCAATATGCTCACAAAATTTCATGAGAATCGGTCAAGCCGTTTCGGAGGAGTACGGGAACGAACATTGTGACACGAGAATTTTATATATAAGATAATTCATAAATAAATAATATTATATATGTATACAGGGTGGCAGGGACATCGACGCGAAGCCGGCTACCATGGATTCAGAACATGATTCGGAACCCCCCTGCGTTGAAATTTCTCGTCGGTTATTATATAAAAAATCTGCTGTTTCATAGAAAAGTGTAAAGTCGGAGCATCTCTTAACCCATATACCCCTTCTTATGTACCCATCACCAGACCAAGCCATCCCTCTCTATCCATACATATCCCGTTGATCCTAAATCCCTACTACCTACTTACTTACTTTGCTTTAGTTGAATCTAAACTTAGATATAGTATTACATTTTGGGGAAACAGCTATAAATATAATATTACGGCAGCCTTTACAATACAAAAGCGAGCATTAAGAACCATGCTTCGTTTAATTCTGACAGAACCATGTAAGGAGTATTTTATTAAACTTCGATTTTTAACGGAACCATGTCTTTATATTTTGGTTCTCCTTACTCATTTAAACAAAAACCTAAACGACTATTGAAACAGACGATGAAAGAAAAAGAGAGTAGATACTCGCAGAAAAAATCTTCCTACTATTCTGCAGGCAAAGCTTAATGTTGTCAAGCACTCGTCACGCGTGCAGTCTGTCAATCTATTTAAGAAATTACCAGTTGAATTAAAGAATATTCAGAATGTGAACATGTTTAAAAATAAACTCAGGGCTTTGTTAATAAATAATATAAAATATCACAGCATTGACGAATTTTGTAATGACAAAAATCTTAAAAATTGTATGTAATTAAACTTAAATTAAATATGTGTACATTTACATTGCTTTTTGACTTTGCTATACATGCATGTGATGATGTTAATGTTAATAATTTCACATTATGTATTTTTTTGCATTTTGTTAGGGACTTTGTGCTGTATCAATAAG
Organism: Agrochola lota; assembly: GCA_947364205.1. Taxonomy (NCBI): domain Eukaryota; kingdom Metazoa; phylum Arthropoda; class Insecta; order Lepidoptera; family Noctuidae; genus Agrochola; species Agrochola lota. The sequence continues at coordinate 9,289,827 of OX376232.1, forward strand.
AATGTTTGTAATGTTAGTATTTCTAGGTAAGGGACGAGGTTACTTGTTTTATAATTTTTTGTGTTGCTTCTTTTTGTGTACCTACCTACTGGACAAATATTTCGACACAAATGTATTTTTGTTATGAAATAAATAACTTGAACTTGAACTACTACTATATTTAAAACGAGCGTGGGCCAAAGTTACTTAAATGCACTACGAGTGTGACCCTAGTAGAGAACAAAACCGAACAACAAGACTTAATTAAGAAATATCACGAATGAAAGACAGTTCCTAACGTTATATGACTTAATTTTCTTAATCATGGAGTAGTCCTAATCTGCCTGTGTTTCTGACGTCATTTGGAGGGCAAATGAAAGTCAAGTGGTTTCATGTGTTTATGTTAAAACCCACATACGTAAACTCTCCGACAGCGCCTCAGTTCTCCAATCCTTAGGAAAAAATATATTACCTCGAACGAGTAACGGCATCAAGCCGCAACAAAGTTACTACCAGAACTACTACCTGTTAAATACGAGACTTACTTTTGAAGCTACTTTACACCTAACAAAACCGTCACACAAAATGTTCCACGGGACCTAACCATATGGCGAGTAACAACGACAGCGCGATCTAGCGATGCACAGTAGCACTATCTAGAGACCTTATTGTAAAACTAACATTAATATTGGTTTTAAAGCCTCGTTTTAGAGAATTCAGTTTTTTTTTTTCCAGAATTCTCTAGTTTTGTGATGAGAAGGTGGTCCCCTCCCAGGTGTTCCATTAATTAATCCCTAGCCCTACCTAGTAACATGGTATAATAATATACTTCGCCAGGTATAGCATTCCGAGACACAGTGGTCACGTGGGTGACACAAGTCTACGTCAACAGATCTGTTTCCATAAGTTTGTAATAATAACTTCCCAACCACCTTTATTACCTGTGCGAATTCGATAAAACAATGAGTTTATAATTAACAATTATTTATTTATTTATTTACTTTATTGGATCTCCAACAGAGGCTACACAATTACATGCAAGTTTACAATCTAGGAATAGGGACAAATACAGTGTGCGCTTCCAATTATAGGAGACCACATCATTCTCTTATAATCTAGGTACAACATTAAGTTTGACAAAGCGAAAATATAATAATGAATAAATCACAACATACCTACAACATTATATCAGAAATGGAAATAAAATGAAAACAAATTAATAATAAAAACATTAAAAATAAAAATAATAACTCAAATGGACTCAGACCGAACTCGACGCCCTGGATAGGAGGGTCCGTACGCTGCTGACTGCATATCGGATGCATCACCCACGGTCATCGGTGATGAGACTGTATATCCCGCGAAAGTGTGGAGGTCGAGGCTTTTTAAACGCTAAGACCCTCCACAATCGCGAGATATGCAGTCTCAGGGAATATTTCTTAGAAGCCGACGTGGGGATGCATCGAGATGTGGTCGCGGTAGACAAGGGTCTCACCCCACTCTCCTTGGCTAAAGAGAACTGGCGTAAACCTGTAGCGCTTGACACTAACGATCGCAAGGAGGTATGGCAGAGTAAGGAGCTTCACGGACGCTACTTTCGGGCCCTACATGGACCCGATGTAGATTTACTAGCGTCCGTAGCCTGGCTGCGTTTTGGTGACCTCTTTGGGGAAACCGAAGGTTTTGTCTGTGCAATTATGGACGAAGTTATGATGACGAACAATTACCGGAGATTCATTGTGAAGGACGGGACGGTTGACATCTGTCGGGCATGCCACCGTCCGGGAGAATCAATCCGACATATTATCTCCGGCTGTTCTCGTCTAGCTAACGAAGAGTACTTGCATAGACACAACCTTGTAGCCAGGATTATCCATCAGCAACTTGCTCTGAAGTACAGTCTTGTGGAATCTGAAGTGCCGTACTATAGGTATGCGCCCGACCCAGTTCTCGAAAATGGAAATATCACTTTGTACTGGGATCGATCCATCATCACTGACAGGACTATTGTTGCCAATAAACCTGATATAGTGGTGGTGGATCGAGTAGAGCGGCGCACAATGATTATTGACATAACGGTTCCGCATGACGGGAACCTCGTGAAAGCCGAGAAAGATAAACAAATCAAGTATCTTGACTTGGCTCGCGAGGTTGTCGACATGTGGGATGTGGACTCAGCAGTTTATTCCCGTTGTCCCCGTATGCCATATCCCCGTCACGGGGACAGCGGGACGTGATTTAATTTATTTCCCGTTGTCCCCATAACGTACATTTAGCTAACGGGGACAACGGGAAGTAAACCTTTTTTAAATCGAAACAGCTAGGTTAGGTTAGGTTAGAACTGTGACCACACAACGCACGAGCCGAGCGAGCGAAGCGAGCGGTGCCGCGGCAGCGGCCGGCGAGTGCCAGAAACATATTTTTGAATGTAAAACCAAACCACGGGGACAACGGGAAGTATTATTAAATATTTAATTGAAGTACCGCTGTCCCCGTAGGACGGGGACACGGCGTACGGGGACAACGGGAATAAACGGACTCAGCGATCATTGTGCCGATAGTCGTATCAGCCAATGGTTTAATTGCCAAGAGCCTCGACCAACACCTAAGGAGGTTGTCGTTGGGCAGCTGGATCAAGGGCTTGATTCAGAAAGCGGTACTCTTGGACACGGCTCGCATTGTCAGGAGGTTCCTCTCTCTGGAGCCCTGACCGCCGGTAGCTTGGACCCTGTTCCCGATACCGGTGGGCTACTATTTTTTATATTTTTAAATGTTTTTATATTATTTTATTCTAATATTTAAAAATATAATTTATATGTATAATATAGTTGAATAAAGGAAAATAATAATAGGAATAGCGAGCCGATAAGGATCGAGCGAGGCATATTTCAGGGCGATAGTTTGAGTCCGCTCTGGTTCTGTTTAGCCCTGAATCCTCTAAGCACACTGCTGAAGGATTCAGGTCTAGGTTATCGGCTGAGGAGAGGTGGTCAGGTTATATCTCACCTCCTCTACATGGATGACCTTAAACTCTTTGGCCCCAACAATTTGCAACTGATGGAGCTACTGAAAGTAACTGAAACTTTCAGTAGAGCCATCAGGATGGAATTTGGTGTGGACAAATGTGCGGTCATGCATGTAAAGCGAGGGGAGATTATGGAATCGGAAATGGGTACCGAACTCTCGGATTCCATAAACCTTAGAGCCCTCTCTGCATCCGAAACCTATAAGTATTTGGGTATGTCGGAAGCGTTGGGCATCAATGTTACTGACATGAAGCAATCATTGAAGGAGCGCTTCTTTGGCCGCCTGAAGAAAGTATTTAATAGTTTTCCATCAGGCGGAAATAAGGTGCGCGCCTTCAATGGTTGGGTCATGCCGGTTTTGATGTACTCTTTCGGCATACTCAAATGGACTCAGACCGAACTCGACGCTCTGGATAGGAGGATCCGTACGCTGCTGACTGCATATCGAATGCACCACCCACGGTCATCGGTAATGAGACTGTATATCCCGCGAAAGTGTGGAGGTCGAGGTTTTTTGAACGCTAAGACACTCCACAATCGCGAGATATGCAGTCTCAGGGAATATTTCCTAGAAGCCGACGTGGGGATGCATCGAGATGTGGTCGCTGTGGACAAGGGCCTCACCCCGCTCTCCTTGGCTAAAGAGAACTGGCGCAAGCCTGTAGTGCTTGACACTAACGATCGCAAGGAGGTATGGCAGAGTAAGGAGCTTTACGGACGCTTTTTCCGGGCCCTACATGGACCCGATGTAGATTTTCTAGCGTCCGTAGCCTGGCTGCGTTTTGGTGACCTCTTTGGCGAAACCGAAGGTTTTGTCTGTGCAATTATGGACAAAGTTATCATGACGAACAATTACCGTAGATTTATCGTGAAAGACGGCATGGTTGACATCTGTCGGGCATGCCACCGTCCGGGAGAATCAATCCGACACATTATCTCCGGTTGTTCTCGTCTAGCTAACGAAGAGTACTTGCATAGACACAACCTTGTAGCCAGGATTATCCATCAGCAACTTGCTCTGAAATACAATCTTGTGGAATCGGAAGTACCGTACTACAGGTATGTGCCCGACCCAGTTCTCGAAAATGGAAATATCACATTGTACTGGGATCGATCCATCATCACTGACAAGACTATTGTTACCAATCAACCTGACATAGTGGTGGTGGATCGAGTAGAGCGGCGCACAATGATTATTGACATAACGGTCCCGCATGACGGGAACCTCGTGAAAGCTGAGAAAGATAAACAAATCAAGTATCTTGACTTGGCTCACGAGGTTGTCGATATGTGGGATGTGGACTCAGCGATCATTGTGCCGATAGTCGTGATAGCCAATGGCCTAATAGCCAAGAGCCTCGACCAACACCTGAGGAGGCTATCGTTGGGCAGCTGGATCAAGGGCTTGATTCAGAGAGCGGTACTTCTGGACACGGCTCGTATTGTTAGGAGGTTCTTCTCTCTGGAGCCCTGACCGCCGGTAGCTTGGACCCTGTTCCCGACACCGGTGGACTACTATTTTTTATATTTTTAAATGTTTAAATTTTTTATATTTTAAAAATATAATTTATAAGTATTTAAAATGTAATAAATGAGAAAATAATAAAATAATAACCTTATAAAACAGACAAAATTATTGAATTATGGCTTGGATATTTATGGCTTTTAAACCTTTTTTAAACTTTGACATTTTGCATGTAATGTCCAATTCATCACGCTTCGATACTTCGTTATACTGCCTACAGAGCCTTGGCAAAACGGCGAAGTGTCCGAGGTTTGTTACACTTAAGTTGGTTTATGTTTAAATTGAATTGTTTCGTTTGATTAGACACACGAAACAACAATTTAAATGCTTTGTACATATTTTTTAACAGAATGGTGACTGAAAATCTTTCCTTATTCGTGTTTTTTTGCAATAAAGTGGCAAGTGGATAGAGCATGTGTTAGCCGCGGAATGCCAGACCATGCCTAATAGTACGAGTAACAGGGCCGATTACACTGGGCAATATAAAAGTGAGCAATTTGAGCATCTGCATTTTGAGGAGCTATTCTGCTCATCACGCCGAAGATCCTCATCAGATCTTATGAGACCAACTTAAAGTTATTATCATTCAAATTTAAAAAAACCATCGAAATCGGATCTCTTATGGCGAAAATATCCAGTAGCCCCTTTTTTTGCCCTATTTGGACTAAGGGCAATCAAATATCCCCGACGTCAAAAACAACCTATAAAGCCGTAAAACCTGTATATAGTTTCGTCCAGATCAGTTGTAAAATACGACCTGTAGAGGAGTACCATTAAACTGACAGATGAAAGCAAATTTTGCCAGACTTGAAGCAGAGATGCTTTGCTCGCTCGGTCAATTAAACCACGTCATAATAAGTACCCACCTACATCTAGTTTCCATAGAATGCGAACTTGATGCAGATCAGACAGTGAGCTACAATTTGATTAGTGTTATCTTGATAATGTACTAGCTTTTGCCCGCGCCTTCGCCCGCGTGGATGTCGGAAAATATCCCACGGGATTAGGTACATACCTAATAGCCGAGGAAAAGGTTATTGACTGCGCTCCGCCCGCCACCATCAACCATAATTATTTTGTTACGTGTAATTTTGAATTTGTGATATCTTAATATTAATTTAAGTTATATGATGTCAAGGAATATTTTAATCAAAATTAAATGCCTAATTGAAATAACATATTTTATTCAATAAGGATGAATAAAGTACCTGTCAAAATAGCTTCGGAAATAACAAATAAATTTTTATCAAATTCTGAAAGACTAAAGTGATAACGCGGAATTGTTGAACTTTTTAAGATATACAATCCTGTTGAACATTAATTATATGTATTTCTAACGGTTTACGCGGCGCACGTCAGTAAAGCTCCCACCTAGCCGGCATAATTTTTTAAACATCTTCAACAGTATTCGTCATATTTCAGCCAATTTACACAAAACCCCCTAAACCTTCCTCATGAGTCACTCCGTTGATTGATGAAGACCGTTTGAAAATGCGTTCGGTAGTTTTCAAGTTTATCGTGAACAGAGAGACAGATAAACACGGCGGGGGACTTTGTTTTATAAATAATATTATTTAATTTGAATTTACCTTTGTTACTTGGTCAGGATGATTTTGACATTTCAGGATCAGAGTTGATCCCAAAGAGCCATTATGTTCTAATGTCGTTGCTATTTTACTCCATAAGTCTGATTTTGCTGATTTCAGCATGTTGATATTGCCAAAAATATAAAATCCTGTAAATTATAATAAAGTAGATGAACATCATTCTCTTCAGTAAGATTACTCTTTTCTTCCAGAAATCAGGCAGGCATAAGAAAGAGCTGAAAATAGGTTAAGAATTTGAAAATAAACATTCAACTGTATTATAATATATTATCGTTACTATTTCAAACCTTCTTTTGCTCGCGACAGAGCAACGCAAACCCTGTTGTCTGTCCCAAGAAATCCAATGGTATTGTCTTCGTTATTTCTCACAAGTGACAAAATGATAATTTTGGATTCCTCCCCTTGATAATTGTCGACTACTGTGATTTTCACATGCGATAAACTTTTATATTGGTGGCGTTCCTGTCAAATAAATACTAGTGTATTAAGAAGAGTTCCTTACGATATTATTATGCTAGTTAAATAATGGTCATTTATGGCTAGTGCGAATGAATTATGATAAACGTAACGTTAAAGTTTAAAAGGTCAAAGTCAAAGTAAAAGCAAAAGCAAAAGTAAAAGTCTGAATGTATCCAAGCTAGCCAAGCAAGGCCTGTGTCTCAGCAGTGGTATTATTATAGGATGATTGTGCTTATGCTATGCTAATTGATTCTTTGACTTCACACTTTACTTACTTTTCTCATGTAAAACATCTGTCCTGAATACGCGGCAAGAATTGTTATGTCATCAGCGGTGTACCCTTGCTGCATCAGATAATTTGCCAAAGCGAGTGCCATGTCCGCTTCTTTGTGATTTGCTTTACTGTTATTTATATGTTGTCTCTGAAAAAAATATATAGGGGTTTCATTATTTGAATGTTTACTTTAGCAAATTGAGTTATTAATAGAACACCAATTATTGGTAATGATGATTGAATTGAAAGTAATAGGCACGCTTACGTAACTGGCGAAATGTAGGTTTAGGTAGGTACTAAAATACAAACATCTGCCTTATCTGCCTTGAGCTTTGTAGATGATGATAAGTTAAAAGCATGATCTTTTATTCTATTTACCTCTTCTCTGTAATCATGTGTAAAGAAGTATAGGTTCTTTTCAATCCCAAGCACGTTGTTGAAAGCTTCGACAGACGGGTGGTTCGCCAAGTCAGGGTATATGTGTGGCGAGATGAGCGCGGCGATCTCTGGGCGCATGCGGTGTTGCACGTTCAGCCGGCGGCTGTGGATGCCGTTCGTGATCATGCGCTCGAATAGCGACACTTCGATGTTATATCTCTTCGCTAGCTTTATGTGGGACGCCGATGGCCGTAGCTGCTGGTGATCACCTGCAAGTTATGTTTTGTATAGACTCACGCTATAACTATAGGTACATATAAAACTATTATTGCGAGAACAATACATTTGTTTTCACATTATGTAGTGAGGGCAGATACTAACCAATCAGAATAAAATGTTGGCAGTCCTGTGTCAGTGAGGTTATTATGTGCTGTTCCAGAACTTCCGCAGCTTCTTCCACTATCACTGTAAAAACAAAGAATAACAAAGCAGCTTTTATATTCTATATAGCAACACTTATCTTGGCTCGAACTCTTTTTGGCACAGTGTGCAATGTGTCCATGGCTAATTTAAAGAAGATCCCAATGAGGTCGTTAATAGTGCGAAACCAACCTGGTAGAATTCAATCATCATATCTGCCAAACAAATGTACGTAAAAGTGCATACTTAAACAAAGTTTTGTTTTTTGTAAGTAGGTAGTGCAAGTAAAACAAAAAAAAGCTATTGATTATAGTTTGACCGAGACCGAGCTACCGAGACTTAGGAATCCACAGCGAGGCCCGGGGAGGGACGCCGTGAGTGTCATTGACTCTGGCAGGGCGAACATCAGGGATTTTAATTTTAATTACACAAAAAAATTGTCGCTGATTAGTCGAAATTTGACGCCAAATATCAGAATTTGTCGGTCACTGGTTCAAAAGATATAAGGGTTTATAGGTGGCCGATCTGGAGAGAATCTCCCCAGCAGGGCCACATTTATACCTCAAAAACTGGGGCACCTAGCGAAGATCTGTTTTCTCCCATATTTTGTCGCCAATTAGTGTCGCCAAATATCAGAATTTGTTGGTCACTGGTTCAAAAGATATAAGGGTTTCTTGGTAATTTTTCGTGAACTCTTCGATCTAGCTCTTGGACTATACCTTACTAATTGAACTCATTATATCTCCTAAACTAAGACCCGATTAAATCTGTGACTTGGCGACAAATTGTGACTCATTGGCGACAAAATATGGAACAAAACACATCTTCGCTAGGTGTCCTAGTTTTTGAGATATAAATGTGACCCTGCTGGGGAGACTCTCTCAAGATTGGCCACCTGTAAACCCTTATATCTTTTGAACCAGTGACCGACAAATTCTGATATTTGGCTACAAATTTCGACTAATTATAGCGACAAATTTTTTGTGTAATCAAAATTAAAATCCCTGATGGTGGCCCTGCCAGAGTCAATGACACACGCCGTGAGCGTTGACGAATGAGCAGCCTGCACTGCCCCCCGTCTCGCTACGCACATTCCTAAGGCGCGGGACTTACACAAATGGCGAGAAGCGTGGGCGTGACGACGATATGGCGCGGGCGTTGCGCCGCCCATTTCATATTGCATTCAAAATGTATAGGAACGACGTGGCGCGGAACATACACAAGAGGCGTCGCGCGGGCGAGGCGACGGCGACGGTGCGGCGCGGGCATTTTGTATGAAATATGAAACGGGCGGCGCAACACCGTCGCCACGCCCGCGCCCCTCGCCACTTGTGTATGTGTCGCGCGTAAACGGGGTACAGCGCTTTCGATTAAGCTAGTTATATTAGGCTAAGGCTTACCAATTTTTGGTGCGATAGCCTGCAGCAGCTTCCGCATTCTCGCAGCTCCACTAGTAGTCATTCCTACGACTTTGATGCGCTCATTCCTCAGCAATTGCCAGTCCATAATCATTCTCGCTTCTTCATACGCTGCGAGTGCCGGAGCTACTGCTCCCTGATATTAAAGACTCGGTAAATTTCAAATGATAATAAGTAAAGGCAGCTGGATCAAGGGGTTCTGTAGAGAGTTCTCCTCAATACATATGAGGAGAGGAGTGGAGTTTCTGGTCTCTGGATCACTAACCTCCTGGCTGTGGCTTGAACCCTGATCCCCATATTAGTCGGCCCCTATTTTATTTTCAAAAGTTTTAAATTCTTCAAAACTTTAATTAGAATTTAAAAGTTTAAAATTCTTCAAAACTTTGATTCAAATTTAAAAGTTTTAAATTCTTCAAAACTTTAATTAGAATTTAAACGTTTTAAATTCTTTAAAACTTTAATTAGAATTTAAAACTTTAATTAGATTTTAAAACTTTAATTCAAATTCAAATCATTTTTATTCAAGTAACATACACTCATAATAACAATATAGGTTCGCATAACATTTACAAATAAAATTAAGATTAAAATAAGATAAAAATAAAAATAAAATTAAAAATTACAATTACAATCACAATTCATTAAAAAAATCGTATTTAAATTCCAATATCATTGTTTGTCAACGAAAGAAGGAAAGAAAGCGACACGTAACACGCTTGGAAATATAAATTTTATACCTCCAAGCGCGCCACGTGCCGCTTACAGCAGTGAGTTAATGAGAATTTAAAACTTTAATTAGAATTTAAAACTTTAATTATGATTTAAAACTTTAATTACAATTTAAAACTTTAATTAGAATTTAAGACTTGAATTAAAAATAATAAGTTGGTAGGCAATAAACAATATTTATAGGTATATACGTCGACGCGAAACGATGGTGTCAACACAGACTTCCGGCCACCGTAGGCGCGGGCTTGCGGACGGTGAGCAATGGACAGCTCGCCGTCCGATAAGGACCAGGACCGTGTTGATGGCGCGTTGTGTTCCACGCGCGCCTCAAAGAGATGTTAGCACCAACTGACGGGGTCGAAAGACCAATGCCTGCTGGGGTTGCGGGTTTGTCCGAAAGGGATATCGCAGCCCCGGCACACAGGCAACGGAAGGAACATGGGTGGGTTTTAGTCAGTAAAAGTCTGACACGCCCTCTCGCTCTGCCCAGAGCGGGAGAAGTCATTTGATGATTTCCCACACTCAAAAAAATGGTGTCAACTCACACCTCGTCCTGTCTTATAAGCGTGAGACGAAGGTGTCAGTCATACCTCGTCTAACTCTCAAGATCCCAGTGGTCTTTGTTAGCGCACAGAGCTTATTGATATTAAATAATGAATGTTAAGAAAGGCGACGGTGGCGGCGTGAACCTTATTGCGTCGAACGTAGCCGGGGGTCGGTTTTATTTACTTGTGGGAACGTTTTTACACGATAATAGTTTAGCGTCAAAGGAGCCTGGATCAGGCAGTCAGTTCCATTCAGACCACGGGATCGACTGAGCGCTTCCCCCGGACTCATTACACCCTTCTAAATTCATTTAAGAAGTATAGATTAGAAGTTGTTCTTATATAGACTTTCTAGTTAGAGTGATTATATTTACCTCACGAGTTTCTTTTGCCCACAAAGTAGATAGACAGTTACATAATGAACAATTTAATTGATAATTACCCTTCTGACGACGATTGTGAGCCCGTCGCTCCGACATATGTATACACCGTGACATTTTAGTCGTTTAACAAAGAGGGTAATAATATTTAATTTTTTTAAATTATTGAAATGTTCATATAATATATAATTATTTTTTTATTAATTTTTCGTTGTCATTGGATACATGAAAAGTCGGCTGATTTAGTTGGAAGATTAAAAGGCCACGGTGTATAATATTTACATACCTGCGCAAAATACGCGCTTTGACGTGGAGTTGCGGACCGGCCGTAAGGCCGTATTATCTACCTATACCTATACTTAAAACTTTATATTATATATTATTTGGTTTGCTCATTATTTAAAGTAGGTAGGTAAGTTACCTGCAATTGTACAATTTCCTCTTTAACTTTATTGATTTGGTTACGTATCCACATAAAATACAAGCACCATCGATTTTGCACTGTTATTAGCGAAAAATCTGTATCAGCATGAATTTGTAGATGGACTTCACGATGTCGATGAGTCGCCATATCCTAAAACACGCAAAAGGACTCATTATGTACCATAAGTACTAGGCACACGTAACATTATGTAAATAATAATATACCTAGTAGAGCTAATTAAAAAAAACCGGCCAAGTGCGTGTCGGACCACGCATAATGAAGGCTTCCGTAGTTGGAATGAATTTATCCCAAGACAAACTTAAGTAGCATTGTAGTGGAAAAACATGTACTCCCCTACAGTTAGTTACGTGAGACCTCAAGGACCTGAGGTCTCAAACCTCACAGAAAGCCCTTTTATTTGATATTTCACACGGTATTTAATTGAGTCAAGCGTGACTTTGCGGAAATCCATTATAAAATATGATGGATTTCCGTAAAGTCACGCCTGAGTCAATTAACTACCGTGTGAAATATCAAATAAAAGGGCTTTCTGTGAGGGATTTTGCCTGGTTTACGTTTACATCTAAAACTTACATTGAATAAATTTATCCGAGCATCCAGTTTCTGTATTTTCTTCTTGTCTACCAAGAGATATCTAAATTCTTCATCAAACGAGGCTAACTCTCTGAGTTTGGCCTTTGCATTAGATAATATAAACGATGCTCTACGTTCAACGATAGCATCCAAAACTTTTTGATCGTGTGATGCTTTTTCGTCATCCAAAATCATTTCAGCTCTATCTTCATCAATGTCTTCTTCGTTGTTTACCAAAACATTATACTCCAACAGAATATCACTTATATCTCTTTCGTATTCTGAATTGCCGTCCAGCACAGGTTCAAACAACCAATATTCCAAAGGATCTTTTACTTTAATTCCCTTATTTCTGTAATAATACTCCAGATGTCGTCGATCCGGAGCGTCATCGCCAACATCCTCCCTATCATCAAGGAAGTGGTAACTAAGAACTCCGTTATTTAAAACGTCAAGAGTCTTCAAAGCCAGCTGAAGATCCTGTATTGCATATCTCAACTCATTCTTTTGCTCGAAGAAAAAGCTATTAGCCCATCTATGAGAGTTAAGAGCCTGACGTCGTAACTTTGTTAAGTTAAACTGGTCCATAGCTTTGTTACGAGATTGCCCCCCGATGCGCACTAAAGATCGAGTAATTTTAGATATTGCTTCAAGAAATTGATCTAAAGCATGATTTGTGTAACATATGATCAGCATGAGGCAGTGTCCTTCTGATTTAACATTCTGTAACAATGTTTTTGCCACTTTTACGCCGATGAAAGTTTTTCCCGTGCCAGGTGGTCCCTGTATAACAGCAAACTCGTGCGTGAGTGCCAAACGATACGCCTCATACTGGCTTTCGTTAAAACCTAGCTCGTCTGCCGTTGGCCATGTCTCAGGTTGTAAAACTTTGAATTTTAGATCTACTTCGTGTCTGTTCATCAGTTCTTCGTCACTGCCAAGATCAAAATCAATATTTAAAAGATTCAATAAAAAATGTATTTCTTTAAATTCGTCGATGCCTTTCCGAACGGGATGTATCTCGGCAGCCTGAAAACGCAATATATGTAGTACCTACCTATAGGTACCGATAAGGTGGTACCCGGGTAATAGGAACCCTCTTGTTTTATCTACCATGCAAATAGATCTAAATACTCACATCAACTTTGACAATAGATTGCTGCATAGCCACTTCTCCTTTTTGTTTCAATTTGTTATCCTTATAAATAACGAACTCTGTATCACCAGATAAATAAGCGGGATGTGTCGAGGCAGCCTGAAAACGTAAGGTGAAGATATGTAGCACCTACCTATAGGTACCGATAAGGTGGTACCCGGGCAATAGGAAACCTCCTGTTTTATCTACCATGCAAATACTCACATCAACTTTGACAATATATTGCTGCATAGCCAAATGTTGCGGAAAAGAAGGTTCTTGTAGAGCTTTTAAGACATGATAATAAGGTTCAAAATAAACTTCGCTTTCTATCATAGTATACGTATCTTCGTTATAAAAGATACTATTAGCTAAATCGTCGTCAATTACTGAAACTGGTATCTGAAAACATAGGTAAGTTGCTATGATTAGGATTAGGTATCTACTTATAGCAAAAATACACTTCTAAGAAAAATTTAAACACTTCCGTTTTTATGGTTTCTGTCCTAATTTAACACAAAAGAGTTTTCATTTCATGAAAAAAACCACATGATGTATAGCTGGCAGTTTGGCTATTACAAAAATTCAAAATTAGAATTTCATTTGTTTATCCTATAAATGAAATGATTCACTGTTTTGAGACAAATGTCACTCAATCAATGTCAATGTCAAGAGTTGGAGTACATTTCACCTTTGAAACCTAAAAATAGGCTTATCTTAAAACTTTTTGTTCTGTTCTGTATACTGTGACTTTGGGACGTCTGAAAAAGTTTTTTTCTAAAACATATGGATACTTCGACCGCAGAAGCCGCCCAAGTGGTATTGCTGGATTCTGAACTTAGTCAGCGTGTTGTGCTGAAAGATTGCATCTAAGCCTGTCGTCTGTTCAGAGTCTACAAACGCTATCGGAAGACTGGTTTGTTCACGTGCCGTTTAGGATCTGGCAGGAATCGGGTCACTTCTGAGCGAGATGATCGATTTATTGTAACAACTTCTTTACAGAATCGACGCCTTAATGCTTTTCAACTGCAGCAGCAGCTTCATGTTGTACGTAGGATGGGTGTAAGTGACTCTACCAATTAGAAGAAGGTTGAAGGAACGTGGACTGGTACCGCACAAGCCAGCAAATGGGCCGAAATTAACTGCAGCTCATCGAAGAGCGCCTTAACTTCGCACGTGAGCACCTAAATTGGTCATACCTCCAGTGGAACAAAGTCCTCTTTTCTGATGAGTGTAAAATTATGCTGTATGGTAACGACGGAAGGAACAAGGTCTACAGAAGAGATGGAGAACGCTTTGCACAATGCTGAATTGAAGAAAAGGTCAGCTATGCTATGGTGGCGATTCTTGAACGGTTTGCGGAGGCATCAGCGCCTGCGGTAAGACAGAGCTTGTCATTGTGTCTGGGCCACGTCTGCCTGCACTAAGCAGTCATCGGTATATCGAACAGTGTCTTGAGCCTCACGTGATGCCCTATGCACATTTTATAGGTAACGGTTTCATATTCATGCACGAAAATGCTGGGGCTCACACCGCGAGCGTCGTACGAGATTATGTTACAGAAGTCAGTATCTCCATTATGGAATGGCCAGCAAGAAGCCCGGACATGAATCCGATTGAACGAACATCTATGGGATGAATTCGTGAAAGAGATCCTGCCGCAGAAACACTTAGCCAGCTGCAAAATGCAATCCAAGAGGAATGGAATGGAATGCCACAACATTTGATCGTGACTCTCATCCGATCGATGAAGAACCGTATGGAAGCAGTAATAAGAGCTCGGGGAATACAAGTTATTAAATAAACGTTTCTTAGCTTTTTTTTTCAGTTACGTGTGTTGTTTTATCAATTTACTTCATACTCCTTAAAGGGTAAAGATGACTTGTTAAACAAAATACGAAACCTTTGAAAATTTTATTTGAATTTAGAACATTTACATTAGGATTTGAAAACGTCTTATTATTCACTATTAAACGACATTTGACATAATATATTCCTAATCCATATTCCCATTTTTCTGATAATCCTTACAAAACAAACTTTTTACTCGTTTTATAAATTATTCAGGTTTCGTTTAGAGTTATAGTTATTATTAATATTTTTAATCATGGTCTACCAAACGGACCGCGACAGTCACACACAGATAGATCACAGATCAGGATTGGTGGACAGATTTTAAAAAACGGACTTCCAATGAACCGAACAGATGAACCCTGCATTATAATGCAGAAACATTGCATTGCATTTGTCCGTAAGTAAGTGGCAAGTGGTGGTGTAAGTAGGTGGCAAGGCACACGCTACTTTGCGGTTACTCATTATTTCAGTTTAATGCCCATCCTTTTTAACCGACTTCCAAAAGGAGGAGGTTATCAATTCGGTTGTTTGTATTTTTTTTAAATGTATGTTTGGGCTTAACTCCGTCATATATTTCTTTTTTTGTTTGAAAGGGTGTACTTCCGAGATGGTCTCAAGCACCATTTGGTGAAGTGGGACTGATAATGAAGACCACAGATGGGCACCAGAACTAATCAATAATAAGTATTTCACGGGTTGTGATTCGATGACTTTAATATGGTCGCCAAGCAATTCATGCTCGTCACAATGCATATGGAGAAGTGGACCTGATGGTGAAGTACCAGGAGAACTCCTCATAGATTAACATTACTGCATAGGGAAAAGCAATATTTTGTAAAAGGTGATGAGTAGTTGACATTATGGTATTGTAACTTAGATCAATTACATTACGACTAATTACAGGAAAATTTACTTTGAAGCCGCATGCGCAAGCTCTTGTGCACAAGTGAATAGGTACAGGTGAGTAGTTAAATGCAGCTGCCCAAGCTGCCCACAACAACGGCTGATAATCAGTAAAGAACTGTGACCACACCGTTGAAACTTAATCAGGTGGCTATTTTGGTTGTGCTGCATTGTAAAAATAGGTAGCACATGCTGCAATGTATCCCTATCGCAGAAATAAAAATACGAGATAAAGTATGCTATAAATAACAGGTACTTAGTAAGTAGCTTCTACCAAAGAGTTTTATTATCCTATGGCGCGGGACATACACAAATGGCGATTGGCGCGGACGTGCCGACCGACGACGGTGTGACACGGGCGTTGGGCCGCTCGTTTCATATTTCATACAAAATGTATAGAAACGACGTGTGTGTGTGTACCGCGCGGTACATACAGAGGCGTGGCGTGGGCGAGGCGACAGTACAGCGCGGGCGTTGTGTGTATGTTCCGCCGGTTCCGCGCCACTTCATTTCTATACATTTTATTTGAAATATGAAACGAGCGGCCCAACGCCCGTGTCACACCGTCGTCGGTCGCCACATCCGCGCCAATCGCCATTTGTGCATGTCCCGCGCCTAAGCCACTACCCACCTTGCCAGTCGATAGTAGATTCGGATCGCGGTGCAGAATCGTAGCTGCCATGAAACTGGTACAATGGTCTTTTGTGAATAACAATAAAGAACCGAAAATAAATCTCTTGTTGTGTGCCCAATTAATTTTATGGAAATTCTTGTTGGTTGTCATATCGATTTGTGCGATAGCTCCGACTTTCAAGTTGTCGATATAAGGACAGAGAAATCTTACATTATGGAATATCCTAAAATGAAAAATCATTAAGTAGTTAAGTTTGGACATGCGTTTTATTTATAAACGTTACCATGTTACGGCAATATGTATGTTTAAGTATTGAAGTAAGTATATCTACGCTTCCAGGATCCGTAGTGGTAGCCCGCGAAACTCAAATTTTCTTTCTTACGTTTTTTGCAATTTGCAGGTCAGTGTCAGGTTGTATCTTGATCGAAATATGATTCGCGACTATCCTAATCCTATATCCTATCCTATAATCCTATCCTAAATTCATATAATATTATAAATGCAAAAGTGAGTTGTTTGTTACGCTTTCACGCTAAAACGGCTTAACGGATTTGGATGAATTTTGGCTTATGTGGGTAGACCTTAAGACCATGAACTGGGTTAGAACATAGGATACTTTTTATCCCGATATCCGTACGGGATCGAGACTTATGCGGGTGAAACCGCAGGGCGCAGCAAGTAACAGATATGTATTTACAGAATTTTAATCACTAATCATTAATACGTCTCTCTAAGTTAGATTTGCTCCATAAGAACAAATCTCTTAAGGAATAATTCATAAGGAAGAAATCGAACTAAGAGAGCGGTATTAATGATTAATTATAATTTTTGAGATGGGGCATTAAGGACCTTAACCGTTGTCGCTTGAAGAAAACGGTTTGAGGATACTGTTCACAACTTTTTGAGAAATTTTAATCAGCATTCACAGATTTTGAAAAAAATGTACAGTCAGCAAGAAAATGGGCAGTTTTAATAAAAACTTTTTTTGATGCCAATCGATCCTGTTTCTTATATTGGTCAAAAAACTCTATAGGAACAACTGAGGTTTGAGTACTAGAAAAGTCAGAAATCGCAAAAAAACTTTTCCCATACATTTCGTAAAGTAACTCCAACATACATATTATTATAGACAGACTAGCCAAACAGAAACAAAAAATTTTAACTTCGAACGAATACACGCTTCGATTACACGTTATAATTTTACGAGTAGTAGAGACTATAAGAACAAGATAGTTTGTTGCTTGTGATGCCCGACGTTCTGAAAAAAAAAAACAGCCAAGTCCGTATCGGACCACGCACAGTGAAGGGTTCCGTATTTGGTATGAATTTATTGCAAAATAAAACTTGTAAAATTGTAGTTGAAAAACATGTTCTCCCATACATCGATATACGTCACGGTCAATTCTCTGCGAGTGTAAGTTTGTAAACGAATTATTTTTTGTGTGGTAAAACTACAAATTACCGATTTTCGGACTTTTCCCTTTACTTGTGTAATAGAAAAAGACCTTGTTTCTTGCCAAATTTCATCATTCTAGATTAACAGGAAGTATCTACCCGGTTTTGATTCAAAATAATTATGTCGGATAAATGGCCGTATTTTTTATTGCGTTGACTTAGAAGTTGGATTTTTTTAGAGCTTCAAGGGACCACATACCTACGTATTTGATGTTATTTCAACTTGATACCTCCACGCGTTCCTGAGAAAAAGGGTCGTGACAGACTGCCGGCCGGATAACGAAGTGATCTTAAAAGGGTTGCGTTTTTTCCTGTTGAGGTACGGAACCCTAAAAAATACTAATTAAAATTAAATTACTAATTGTTATTTTTTAGAACTTTCAGACTTGTATGGAAAACGTTAAAAAAGACTGTCCTCTATAAAAGACAGAAATTGCAACAAAAAGGTACTTATGTAAAAAGGTTTTTCAAAAGCAACAATGGTTCTGAATTGTGTTCTCTATTCGTTCCAAATTTGAAGTCCAATTTGTTTTAGTTTAATTTCGGCCAGTCTATTATCGTAAAATGGTAAGTTGGAGTCACCCCCACGGGTCCCTGTTCAGAGTCCCCAGCGACTCCTCGCGAGCCAGTCCTCTGGCCCGCAGGATCTCAGGTTGGAGGGTGGTCTTCGCCTGACTGGCTTCCGTATCCGGAGGGCGAATACGGAGCCTGCGGTGCCTAATATAGCGGCGTCGCCCAGCAACGCACGCATTGCGCAGAGTAGTCGGCTCTTGCGACCACCAGTACACCTGGCGCGAGGCACGTCCGGGTACAACCGGACTCTGACCTGCAAATTGCAAAACCGGCCAAGTGCATGTCGGAACAAGCACAATGAAGGGTTCCGTAGGTAGAATGAATGTATCCCAAAAATGAACTTAACATTGTAGTTGAAAAACATGTTCCCCAATACATTCCAACTGCAAATTTAAATTTGCACGCACAGTATTGAGTTATTTACCATGTTATTTTAAGACCATAACCTTCTAAGACTTCTTATAGGTTTCCCTGTAATCTATAGGCATAGAACTATTCCCTGTATTTAAAAAAAATATTGGCTCAATAGTTTCGGAGATAGGGGGTGGACGGAATGGTAAATTTTCATAAATTTTCTTAAATATCTCTAAAAGTATTTATTTTAAGATTATAAAAAAAATATGTATGTGAGATCCTCGCAATAAGTCCTTGCATTTGGTAGGTCACACGGTACTGTTCTCAAAACTTTTTTTTTATTATTTGTCCCCCGTATTTAAAATTCATTTATTTACGTTACACGTCCGTGTTTGGATCACAGAAATCGAACGTATACCAAATTTCAACTTGATCGGTGCATTCGATTCGGAGCAAATTGGCTGTGACTGACGGACAGACTCACGAAAAACGTAAGAAAATTTGAATTTCGCGGGCTACCACTGCGGTTATCAACGTTTATCTATAAATTAGTATTAATAACAAATGCCAAAAGAAAGGCAAGCAAAAAGGGTGGATGTTTTACAATGAATAATAATTACATATATTTTACATCATAATTACGAACTTACCGAACGTGGTCGTATTTCATTTTATTAGGATCTCTCAGATATTGATCTGTAAAAAAATATTGTTTAGCTAGATATATTTAGGTACATCTACCTATAAGTAAGTAACATAGGTAAATATATCTATATAATTGGTGGTGGTGCGCATAACACGCTGCTGCTTTACAATATTTATAAATATATACTCACCTAAGCCATCTCTGAATGGTCCAAAGCAGTCTTCTCGGAGCAGCCTGAACTGCACGTCCAAGTAGTGCTCCACGTCATTGTAGCCCCCCTCGACAATGTTAGGTCGCAGGAACGGCATGGATCCCAGTAAGTCCTCTTTATTTGGCACTACACTTAGCTCACGAAAGTTTTCTGGAGGTTGTTGCATTGGGTTCCCTTCCGGCTGCTATGAGATAAAAAGACAAAGATCAGATAAGTTTACTCAGCAAACTTACTGTTATAGGTCGATGTTATGCACCTACATAGTGTATCGTCCACTGCACTTCAATAAAATTATCAAAAAATGCCTGGGATGGGTGCAGTCACAACACCCAGTAGAATTATATTTTTTCGGCTATTAACTAGGTAGGTCTAATATTTATGTTTAAGATATTTAAAGTAAACTTACTTACCTGATATTTATCGACATATGATGCCATCTTCTGACGTATTTCATCTAATTTCAAGACATTCGCTTCAGACAAAACGAAATTATGCTCATCGTGTAAACAATTCAGACACGTCTTCGTTACGCTGTCTATAAGCGCCCTACATCTCTTATGAGCTATAGATGGAGATGTATCAACTATATCCCCACAAAATGTTATAAAGTTTTTCCAAAATTCATTTTGATCATTCCAATATAAACT
The DNA here is from genome assembly GCA_947364205.1 of Agrochola lota. NCBI lineage: Eukaryota > Metazoa > Arthropoda > Insecta > Lepidoptera > Noctuidae > Agrochola > Agrochola lota. The sequence continues at coordinate 9,309,997 of OX376232.1, forward strand.
ATTTGAAGACCTGTTATCGATATTAGGCAGATCCATTAAATAATTCCGCAAGTTATTAATAAATTCAGAATTGCAAACATCTAAAATTAATTTAGATTTCAATTCTACAAAAGGCGATTGACTTATTTTCGATAATATTTCGATAAGTAACACATAATAATCGAGTTTGTCTTTGTTGGGTGAATTAACAACATTTATAAACGCTTCTCGTTTTTCATTTACTTTCTGAAGCACTTCTTTTTCTTCCGCTTGTGCTATTTCTTGTAAGGTTCTGAGTTCAATGCACCTAATTCCCTCATTTTCACGGCTTGACCTCATGTAGTTTCCTCTACCTCCTCTCATACCACCACGTCCGCGAAATGGCCTGTTATTTTGATAGCGCTTATCACGATTTTGTTGCACAGCTGGATCAAAAAAAGTCATTTTCAATTAATTATGGAAAAAAAAAAATTTTTATAAGTGAGCAATTAAATACATACCACTGGTATTGTATCTCATCAGTCTGTTTTGTTCTGCATGAATATTTTGACGATTTTGTCTTAGCATTAAAGGAGTAAATCGCCCGCGGTTCATTACATGATTTTCGTCAGAAAATCGCCTAAGATTTGCATTTCTGTTCCTCCAGGACGGTCCTGAAAAACACAACATTAATAACCTTTTGTGTTGTATCTATTTAAAGCTGTATTTATTATATTTTCTTGTTGTTTCATGTTGGTACCACAGCTAGTCGGCTATGGCAATGCCATGGTCAATTTCCTTCCTTATAATAATTTAAGCAGTAGCACTTGGCAGTCGTCTTATTTTGCGCTCTTTGTAAAGAAGCGATTTTTCCAGTGTGCGGCACTGTGCGACACTGTACCGCATTGTGTACGGCACAAATGTTTCTTTCGGTGGACTCACTCAAGTAAACATTTACAAATACATGCTGTTCCGCTTACAAAAGTTACGCAGAGCTTTGCCTGTGGAAACGGATCTGCAGCTCAGTACATTCACTGTTGGAGTTCTGCACAAAACTGCTGAAATGGTTAATTGACTCAGGCGTAAACTTTACAGAATTTTATTATAAGCCTGTGTCGTCCCACTGCAAGGCAAAGGCCTCCCTTCCCTCTTTCCACTTTTCCCGGTCTACTGCGATTGCGGGCCAATCCTTTGAGGAGTCCAGCTCATCCCGCCATCTCTTTCTGGGCCTGCCGCGTAGTCGTTTCCTGTTATTTGGGATCTACTGAGTGGTGATTTTTGCATATTGTTGCTCCGACATGCGACAGATGCGGCCAGCCCAGTTCCACTTTAGTCCAGCAACTGTGCGGCCAGCATCCGCTATTTGTGTTTTGGAACGAAGTATAGAATTCCTAATGCGGTCTGTGAGTTTGACACCTATATATACACGGTTAATTTTAGCTCGTTCTGGAACGAAAAGCCATAAATTCGATCATCGAACTTGAAACGATTGGGACTATTATTTTCAATAAATTAAAATAAAAAAAAAACACGAAATATCTAATTTATTGTTTTTTTTGTGAAATAATGAGAACTCGAAGTAACTGCGATCAATGCATATGTGTGTAAAACGTATCGACGAACGGCAACACTTGCGAACGGTACCCATTGAAAATCCATTCATCGATCAGACAGCATAAATACACATACGCAATAGATAAATAGGTACACAAATAAAAATACGAAAAGCGAATTCAGACTTTATTTCTTAACCGTAAACGGTAACAAATAGAAATTTCACCAAACCAGGAACAAGGTAAGTAGGTACGCAGTTTACTAAAATTATTCTGAGAAGTGTCCGACCGGACTTCAAAAGGATGCACAACCGAATTCCGCGGTTAAGTGTATAAAAATAAGGTCTTAATTTGGTCCAATATTTTCATAGAAAAGGGCACCACCATCTTATAATGAACTCTATTGGACAGATAAAACGATTCATTTTTTCTATTTACATTGCCTGCTTTTGTAGAAGCCGCCGCGCCGCGGCCGCAAGCAAGCATTGTCGCATAAAAATTGGTTTTATTTATCATAAATATGGTAGGTAGGTATGCTTATTAAGTACCTATTAGCTCGGTTGGTCGACACTCGATTCGAGGCCTTAAATACAACTCCCAAGCGTACTCATCGTGTCTAGTTGAAAAGGTACGAGTACTAGTGATTTCGTGATGCGAGAGTGGTGAATGAAATTTCAATTAGTTTCTCTCGTTTACGAGGAGATGTGATAGTGGTAAACTCCTTGCCGTGCTTGCGATACAAACGAGAGATAACGAGGTGAATGAACTTACACCAACCTATCGTACCAGAAATGAAATACCTACTTGCAGGTACTTACTTGCAGCCGGACTCGCACACGCACAGCTGTGCCGCGCTACGTCATCACCGAGCAGATCGCGTACGATCTTGCGTTTATGAATGAAATAGTGGAAGCGCTACTAAGATTTAACTCGAATGACAGAATAAAAGTGATAAATTTCTAACTTCTATATTAGATGTCTTAAAAAAAACAATAACAATGCTAATAGTACCTATTAATCGTCTGGAGTCACTGTGTTTCGGCTCCAGAACGATTTAAAATTAATCGTGTATATATAGGTTCGCTCCATAGCCCGTTGGCAGACCCCAAGTGCGGACTTTTGACGCTTTGTAAGAGACCATGTTTGCGCTCCATAGGTGAGGGTGGGAAGAATGCACATGTCCATGAGCTTTCGTTTTAGTGAGAGCGGGAGTGGTCCTTTCATGAGATGTTTCATCGACCAATAGTTCTTCCAGGCGTTTTCTATGCGTCGAGCGACTTCTTTGTCCTGTCTCGCCTGGAAGGATACTATTTGGCCGAGGTAAATATACTCATGGACATACTCGACCTCCACACCCCCAATTTCTACGTTGCGTTCGGTGCGTCATCAGCTTTGTTTTCGACATGTTCATCTTAAGTCCGACCTGAAGACTGGCGTGGCTCAGTTGTTCGAGCATTTGGCTTAGTTCAGCTGCTGAAGATGAAAAGAGGACAATGTCGTCGGCGAAACGTAGATTGGTCAATCTCCTTTCTCCGACGACAATACCCTTGTCCCGCCAGTGAGGATTTAATTTTTGGAAAACCTCTTCCAGCGTAGCTGTGAAGAGTTTGGGAGACAGCGGGTCGCCTTGCTTGACTCCTCGTTGAATTGGAAAGGATGGCCCGATGGTATTTATGCGGATGGCTGCTTTACAGAAATCCATTAAAAAACACAATAGTCGTAGAACCGTAGTAACCTAATCCGCTTAACTATTCTTAAAGAGTTATAAAAACCCTGTAAGAAATCAGCGACGGACGCATGGCAAAACGTCGTGTTCGTGTTCGCGACAAGTCAATCGTCATCCCGAGGATGCCTCGTTGAGAGGTGAAACATATGTCGATTTCTTACAGGGTTTTTTATGACTCTTTAGGAATAATTAAGCGGATTAGGTTACTAAGTAAAGGTCTATTGTATTTCTTAAATGTGCTGAACACAATTTTAGTGATTTCACATCAAGCCTTTAGAGGCTTGATTTGACATTTTATCGTCAGCGTATAATTACTGTATAAAGAGGGTAATCTATGATCTGCTGGCCCGTGGTAGATTAAGTCCCACCATCAAACAAGACCAAACAATCGATGCGTCTCATTTTCTCATGCCCGTGATATGAGTTTACGAATACCTACTCTGTGTATAAATGAATAACACTCATACAACGGACTCGTTCGTACATTGTATCAAGTATATACACCATAGAAATATATCTATGATATACACAATATGTGCGGGACAAAATAAGTGACAGTGCAAACAAGCAATAAATAAGTGCGCGATAAAAGTAAATATTGCGATAAGTGAATAAGCGGTACAAATATACGTGAGCAAAGACACTATAATTGATAGTTATAAGAAATAAATAGTGCCATACTTTCATAGATTACTATTGAAAGTAAGCCAAGCCAAACACTGAGTCTGACTCAGTGTTTGGGCTTAGGTAATAAATAGTCATAATGTATATTATGTGTCTCGTGTTATGTCATAAATTTGTTGATTTTATATTTTTCCTAGATAGTTCTTGTTACATAGATTCAAAATATATATACCTTTACCTATGTAAAATCAGTAGAAGTTAGTCCTCTCTGCTCGACAAGATTTTGACACGTGACACATCAGCTGACTCGACGGGGTGTTGCGTATTACGTCATGAAATTCAGGAATTTACATCAACTTTCAGCATTCGAATTTATTAAGAAAAATATTATGTTACCGCGCCTACTTTATACAATAAGTTTGTGGCAAATATCTTTAATTATATGTTGAAGTCAGTCAAACCGCGTCAGTACACTGAGAAAGTTGCATAGAATAGGTATTGCTACACCTATCCAAAAGGTAGGCTATTTAAATTCGTTGAAAATATGTACATAAACAACCTACTCTCTTGCTGCAAATATGCAAAAGTGAATAATAAAGATATTATCATTCTCTCTGCATTCTTACTTTTACCATTTTTCATACATAAACTACATGAAAAAGACGATCAAATCTTGATAAAAATTACTGAAAATTGTGTTGCGACGTGACACTTCTTAACTGCTGCCCGTGTACCAATTTTCTTATTTCGATTCAAAAGTTGCATTTATCCTAATCGATACTTGCAATAAAATCGACCATAAAAAAACTAGTAGAAACTGAATAAAAACTCTTTGGTATATTTCCCATTTATTATTTATTTTTGATAGTATTAATTTTATTTGTAAGTACATGCACGTACAGTGTGGATAGGGGAGTAACTTTTTAGGGTTCTGTACGTACGAATGAAAAAAGAACCCATAAAGGATCACTGGTGTGTCGGTCTGTCGGTCGGTCTCAGCCAATTTGCTCCGAATCTACTGGACCATTTATTTTTGATAGTATTAACTTTATTTGTAAGTACATGCACGTACAGTGTGGATAGGGGAGTAACTTTTTAGGGTTCTGTACGTACGAATGAAAAAAGAACCCATAAAGGATCACTGGTGTGTCGGTCTGTCGGTCGGTCTCAGCCAATTTGCTCCGAATCTACTGGACCATTTATTTTTGATAGTATTAACTTTATTTGTAAGTACATGCACGTACAGTGTGGATAGGGGAGTAACTTTTTAGGGTTCTGTACGTACGAATGAAAAAAGAACCCATAAAGGATCACTGGTGTGTCGGTCTGTCGGTCGGTCACAGCCAATTTGCTCCGAATCTACTGGACCGATTAAGTTGAAATTTGGTACACATATGAATTTCTGTGACCCAAATACGGATACGTGTACGTATACGTGTAACGAAAATAAATGTATTTTGAATATGGGGTCACTTTTAGTAGTAAATTATATTATATAATATTACTAGGCCTACGGGAAGTACCCTGTAGGTTTTTATTTATTTGCGAGTATCAAAATATGTCGCATAGGTAAATGGCCGTACATTTTTTTTTATTGCGTTGACTTAGAAGCTTGATTTTTTAGAGCTCCAAGGGACTATGGACCTACGTATTCGATGCGTTCCTGAGAAAAAAATGTCTTGACAGACTGACAAACGGACGGACAACGAAGTGTCCTATTAGGGTTGTGTTTTTTCCTTTTAAGGTACGGAACCCTAAAACTATGAACGTCATTTCAAAGTGTTTCCGGAATGCCTACCCAATTTATAGAATTAATTTATCATCATTCCCAAAAATAATTTGTTAAGCCTAACTATAAAATGTATACTTGGCATTCTGTAGTCATGTCTGTCAAACTATCAGAAAGTATCTAAAATAAAATCCACAGTAAATATTTGTCCAATATATTGAACAGCGAGCGCATTCCGAATTTAAATACAAATATAGAAACAATTCGGCGCGAAATTCAATAAATGAGGTCCTGTCTGTTGGCTCGTTTCATAAATGTCCGAAAAATTACATTAGAAAAGTATATACCATTATTATAAATAATGCTTACTGTATTTAATGCTTAAAAAAAATTTATTTAAATTTCCGAGTATCGATTTCTCACATATTAATTAATCGAGTCGATGAAAATTAAAAAAAAAAATTGTTTGGCATAATCGTTTACGCACATCATTACAATAAAAAAAACAATTACAGTCACCGATTGAGTAGTGGTAATGAATATTACGTGTAATTGGACCTGTGTTCGTGTATTACGTTAAGATCTGGGCATTTTCTAGTTGTTTATAAGATTTTAAATAATATTTGTCACATTTTAAATCATAACTACATGTGTTTGTGTGATATTTGTGAAAAGTAAAAATGTAAACACGCACGATTGGCGCGAAACTTCGACTTTGGATATAAAAAAACTTAATTACCGCTACTCATTTAACTAGACCAATGGATGAATTCGTCGAATATTAAATGACGTATTATTCACTGCCCCTGTGGTGGAGTTTAGATGTTCGAAATCCCCAATTTTTATGTTTTTTAGCCTCGACCACCACTGTCATCAAAATGGCAATTATCGCATTTACGGATCAAAAGTTTCGCCTCAAAAAGCCGCCTTGAACAATGAGGCATTGGAGCGAACGAAGACAATTATATCGTGCAACCTAGGCTCTGGAGGGCGAAGGTAGGGCATGGTACAATCTTTGGCTACCTAAAAAGCGATCTTGGAAGCAATTCCAAAAAGATCTACTTCTATCATACCCCAGAGAAGCTAATCTCTTCAGCGCCATGGAGGATGTTGTAAATTTTAAAAGCAACCAGGCGAAATCTTTAGTCCTATATGCAGGTCGAATGTCTGCCAAGATCAAACGGCTTGGCGTAAAATTGACTGAACGTCAGCAGATGGATTTAATGCTTGGTGGTATAGTCGATAAGAATATAAGTATTGTACTGGAATGTTGCGAAACAATGCAAGACGTGGTAACACAAATGTCACGAAGATCAATGGGCGAAACACGTAGTCGTGCCCGCCTTGATAACGCTTTACCATCTACGAAGAGTTGGAACAATAAGAACAAATCTTGTTCGTCGCGTCACTCCGAGGAAACAAAGGGTACTTGTTTCAAATGCGGGAAGCCAGGCCATCGACGATTTGAATGTAAAGCAAAAATAAGCAATTCAGTTGAAGTCATTAAAACTAGAGGCGATAAGGCTGGTGCCCCTAACTCTAATAACATGAACAACGGGTCGATTCAATGTAAACATTGTCACCGCTATGGGCACACAATCGAAAACTGTTTCAAGAAATTGAAACCCGTCAACTAATGCTGCGATAAATTAATACGTAGGTATGCCCACTACGTGCTTCGTAAACGATAATCTCATTCGAGCCATTATTGAGACTGGAAGTTCAGCAACACTATTAAGACAGAACGTTGCACAAAAACTTGGTCTACACTCAAATTGAACTACAGCTTTAATGAGCGGAATTAAAGGAAGTATTGTGGCGGCTTTCGGACAGACATTGTGCAGACTGAGTAGTGATGTTGGTATGGATATCATCATTTTTGATCAAGAACTATCACGATCTTCTAGTGGACTTGTTGGTGGGCGGCGATATATTGGAACATCCACGTGTCCAAATAGTCGCTAATAGAGAAGGTGTACACACCCGATATGAAGAACTTGGCAACGTCGATTGTACATACGCAACGGTACAATGATGTGATTTACAGTCTAAGAACCAATACTTCGAAGACATGAGACATCTAACAGTACGCATTGTTTCCGCGTGGTAGACTGGCATCCATTAAATTGGTAGTGTGGGCATCCATTAAATTGGTAGCGTGGGCATCCATTAAATTGGACGCATGCAATGGGCATCCATTAAATTGGTCGCATGGGCATCCATTAAATTGGTGGCATGGGCATCCATTAAATTGGTAGCGTGGGCATCCATTAAATTGGACGCATTAAGCATCCATTAGATTGGACGCATGCAATAGGCATCCATTAAATTGGACGCATTGGGCATCCATTAAATTGGACGGATCAATATTAAATATATTTAATGCTTTAATCAGGGATGAACCAGAAGAGAACTGGTATGAAGCCCTGGCTGCCAGCACACAGCAGGCGTTGAATAATTCAGTGAATAAAGTCACTGGCAGAACTCCAAACGAGTTGCTGTTTGGTTACAAGCCGACAGCGCTGTGTGAGGCACTTTTGGTAAATAATCTCACGCAGGCGGGTGAGAGGCTGCACTTGAGAGTCACAAGAGCAAAAGCTCGTGAGCTTTTGGATGAAGATCAAAAGCGTCAGATGCGGTGGTTTAATGCCAAACGCTATGTGTAATTCCCATACAAAATCGGGGATATGGTGTTGATTCGCATAAGTAAAGGGAATCCGGGATACAAGAAGTTAAAAGGCAGATTTCGTAGTATCCCGTAAAAGGTTGTCAAGGTCATAAATAATGACCGGTTTGAAGTGTTGGGCACGAGTCCCAATGGCAGCACTCACAGAGTGACGGTCACTTTTGAAAATATGCGAATTGGCCGGCAGAACAGATATCTGACTAAAGTCAGGCAGAAGGCAGATGGTGAGAGGATTGTAACCCCCTCTCCTATATTTTATTTTATTTCAGTAACAGCTTCGAGGGCGAAGCAGTCGTCAGTATGGCCGTGTTAGTAACATGAGCCGAGCAGGCAGCCTCGTGACGTCATGCAGGGAAGAGCTGGCTGCGGTGTGCGCCCGCGACCCGGCCGACAGTTCATCCCCCTCTCTACGAGTGACGGACGTGCTCTATGCGATTTGTAACATTTGTGATCAAACGTGCTGATTTATGTATAAAAACTATTTCATTGATAACAGTACAGCCTCCTTAGCTCTCGTAGTTTTCCTTTTAAATTCGTTATATATACTACTGCTGTGAATTTTTTCACAAGTCCAAGTACAACCATTTAGGTAGAAGAGGGGGGGGACACATGACTCTAACAAAAAAATTCAGTTAAAAGCTTAATATTTCGCAAACGGATCCCTGAATCCAAAAATGGTTTTGTCAAACTCACAATATTTGAAAGACCTTTCTAACGATACCCCACAATATGGGGTAGATGAGGAAACAAAAAAACATCCCCACTTTACGTGTAGGGGAGGTACCCTAAAAAAAAATATTTTTCTTGATTTTATTTTACCACTTTGTCGGCATGATTAATATGTATACATATGCCAAATTACAGCTTTCTAGTACTAACCGTCTCTGCGCTAAGCCGCGGACAGACAGACGGACAGACAGACGGACATGGCGAAACTATAAGGGTTACTACGGAACCCTAAAAATGGTTTAGATAAAACGCATTAAAGTTGGGGAGTGAGGGCTCCCTACGTACCAGTATAAAATCAATCGGGGAGTGACGTCACGCCACATTTGAACTCTATGTATTGCCGTAATATTTGTAAAAAGTTGGCGGAATCATTGCAGCGCTGATTTGTTGGATTTGTTTTCTCCTCTACCTATCGTTATTTCTCCTGACAAAGTTTATTCGGTTTATATGTATGTATGTATGTTTGTATCTATGTATTAATTTTCAAGTTATCTACCCTTATGTTGCACCTGCTATGTTTTGTCTCTGCATCACCCTAAGGTTGACTGGTAGAAAATGCCTCAGGCATTAAGTCCGCCTTTGTACAGTTTTTTACTTGTGAATGAAGTTTTAATAAATAAATAAATAAATAATATTTTATTTACGTAAAAAAAGTGAAAATACGTGTACTTATAATATTTTTTAATAAGCTACCTGACAGACAAAATTTTTTTTTATAACATCCCTTTTAAATAGTTGATGGTTTAGAATTTTCGTTTTTTACCACCGACTTCCGAAATTAAAGTAATTTTTCACTTTGTAGTGTTTTTTTTCGAAGTCGGTTTTTATTTTTCACTTTTTATTTATGGTACCTACCCCACACTAATTCGAATATCACTACCTGCTAAGTAAATAACAGTCACAGGAAGTTATCATCATATCATCTACATAATACAAAGTGAAAAAAATACGTATTATTGAAGCTTACTCAAAAACTATCCAAGCAAAGTTAAAATAAAAAGTTTATGGGACCAATGAGGATCTGTACTGCCATTTTATCACGATAGGTGGCGCATCGTCGACATGGCCATTGAAAGCTGTCAATTCCATACATTTTGTAACCTATCATTCAGTCAATTTAATTTTTCTCGTAATATGCTTAAGTATGCTGTACCAGGATGTACTAAACTAATAACCCCGGTGTCCATTTATTTCCTAAAGATACTACGCTAATAAAAGTGGGAAACTAAAAGAGTACAACTAAAAGTAACTTTCAATATGTTGATTGGTAAACTTCGGCAATATGGTGGAGTTCTGGTGGAGCTATTAACGTTTTGGTGAAGTTCTACAGCAGGAACGTCAAGCACTTGTCTTTCAGAAGCTTGAGAGCTTTCATTACCGAAATTAAAATTTCGGTCATAGATAACCTAAAAACTAAAGAATACCATTTATAATTAAAGTAACGTTCTCTCAATTTTCGTAAATTTTCCTACCATGAGTCAGTTAAGTGAGGATTAACACGTTCCAACAAAAAAATGATCCAAATCTAGAGCCTAGCACTGATAAAAAATAAACCTAACCTAAAAATTAAAGAATACCATCTATGATTAAAATAGTGTTCTCTTAATTTTCGTAAATTTCCCTACCATGAGTCAAGTAAGAATTAACACGTTACAACAAAAAAAATATCCAAATTTAGAGCCTAGCACTGATGAAAAATATTTTATTAGTTAGAAGTCTACTTCTCATTATGATCTGATTTCTTTCCAGTAATCCTTACTTCTCGTTAGTTTAGTTCGTCTTTCAATTCTTTATGCTTCCAGGAACAATACATGTTAGCAATAATGATGGTGGATTGGTTTCAACACAAAAAATAACAAAAAACACTGATGTAAACAAAGCGGAAATGATTTGACAGCGGCCATCCCGCCGCTGGCGACATCTGCGTTGAGCTTTGCGTGTGGATCCCCATTCGCATACCCTTTCATACAAAAAAGAATTTTCAAAATTGGTCCACAATTGACGGAGAAATGGGCAAAACACAAAAACATACGCGACGAGCATACAACCTCCTCCTTTTTGGAAGTCGGTTAAAAACGGATTAAAAGTATCTACAACATTAAAACTTAATTGTTTTTACTTAGTCGCTAATTTTAAAGTGTAAATAATATTAAGTTTCACGGTTTTCGTTGCTGACAGTACCTATTGTAGCCAAATAAAAATGCTGATTCACCTCTTTTAACACGTTTATTATTTTAATAAGCACATCACATCGAAAAATATAAAAAAATCTGAAATATTATTAAAATAGGTGGAAATGGCCTTTTCAATTACTGGTCTTATAGCTACGACAGATAAAAAAGGACCACCATAGAAAAAGTATAGTTTCCATTGAGAGAAAGGAGAGGAATAATACGTAACATTAGGTGAGAAATCTTACACCATTTGCAGAAAGTCTTACACCGTTGGTCAACAGTGTACAAAAAGTAATCAAATGTTGTATTTTAAAACCAACACATTATACCTACCTACTAATAAATCTAGCTAAAAAATATAAGTACATTACATTTTATTTTCACGGATTAGAATGCTGTACTCGTATTCGCTAAGAAACAACTACGCATTTAAAATGAGCCCTCCGCGAGGGTTCCCGGCACCCCATAAGCGGCAAGGTGAACTGTCCAGGAGGGCTCCCGGCACTGAACGTGTTAAAGTCCCATTTAGGACGTTTAACGAAGCCGAACAGACTTATCATTTCGACAAGTTTAGTCGTACTAGTATCAATTGTTGTTCTAAACTAGATTTTTTCAATGAAATAATGTCATAACTGTATTGGGAGGTTCTTAGAAACATTGTTCCTAAAAACGACAAAAAAACGACGGCTTATATGCGTTAAAGTGGACGCTGTTAGGCTTAAAAGATGATGTTTGCAAGGCACAGAATGAATTAAAGCTAATGTAAATTGACGAAATACCAGCCAGAACTTCAATAAAACATAATTACTTAAAAACACAACTCCTTACGTAGGTAAGTACTAACAATCAAGAGAAGTCTGCATAATAAGAAATATTCTCCTTCATGAGATCTTTCCATTGGTATACCTTAAAGCCTCGTGCTGACTGGCGCGACGCGACTCTAACTAAACAATTTCTAAGAAAATGTTAACATCTTAGCTGTGTTAAATTATTTATTAGCGATTACCCTACACTTTTGAAATATTTTTGTTGCATTTTTTTTTTTTTTTTGCCATAACTGTACGTTAATCAACTATGTTTTTAAATTAGTTAAATATTTCTCATGTAAGTGAAATTTCATATGGGAAAATAAAGATATCTCAAACATGAAATGAAAAAAATTAAGATGAGAATAATTAATCGTTGACCAGCAAGAAACGAAAAAGTTTCAACCAGCAGAGGTCGCGCTGCACTGCACTATGCAGTGTTCTACTTATTACCTATTTATATTTAAACTTTTACCCGTCTGCGGCGAAGTAAAAAAAGGAGGGTTATGAGTTTGAATGTATTCGGAAGTGGTACGAATAATTATAATGTTTTGGTCATTGAAACGTCCTAATTTCGTGAAGCTGCATAGTCTAGTCATACAATAATGATAAAATTCATTATCTTTGAATTACTTGATTAAAAAATTACATAAATAATTGAAGGATTTGATATTGATTTTGATAATTGCTTACCTGGTTCTGGGCCGTCGTCCTCCATTTTCCTATTTTACCTGAAATAGAACATACTTCTTTATAATACGACTAGGTATATGATTGGATATAAATAGTCTATGCTAGATTATGTGGCAACACTACAGCAGACTGTGCTACTTAAAAGAAATGGCGTGTTTCCTAAGATGTAGTAATAAAATAAAATCTGATTTGACTAATAGATAGATAGATAGATAGATAAAACATTTATTCAGTGCATACAAGACACACAAAAGCACAATTAAAAGATAAAAAATTACATGAATATACATAAAAACATGATGCCACTATACAAAAAATAAAAACATATGAACAACATAACAGTGTTTGCTTCCACTCACTTGCTCAACGATAACCAAATCAAGTTATCTCCAATATATATGATGACCTACTTGTAACTACCTAACTATAAAATATTAACTAGTAGTTCTGCAAACAGTAGACCTCGCAAGCACAAACTTTTTTGCAACAATTAATGTGGCTACCTATTTATTACCTGGACTACATCATCTCATGGTTTACGAATAGAGCAACCTTTTTTCTCCAGAAAAGATTTTCACCAGAGCTACCATTTTGGAAAAATAATGAGTTATTAAAAAAACGTTGAAAAATTCAAAACCTTATTCGAAAACAGTTTGTCGTAGGGCCATGCTTCTCAAGACCTAAAAGGTTTCTATAGGCAAGGTCAACCTGATACTGCAATAAAATTGGTGCTTATCCCTATTTAGTTTTTTCCGAAAATTAGGTTATTAAAAAAAAATCGAAGGCCTACGTATTTCTCGGAATCGGTGCGTCGTCCAAGGACCATACTTCTCAGAACCTAAATGATATCTATGGACGTGGGTTAACCAGATACTGCAATAAAATAGGAAAATAACCGAAATAAAAATCCCTCTATCACCCCCTTTTTTTTTGGATGGGAAATTATCAAATAACTTCTCCCGCTCTGGGCGGAGTGGGAGGGCGTAAACAGACTTTTACTGACTGAAACCCACCCGTGTTCCTTCCGTTGCCTGTGTGCCGGGGCCGCGAAATCCCTTTCAGACAAACTCGCAACCCTGGCAGGCATTAGCCCTAACGGACCCCGTCAGTTGGTGCTGGCATCTCTTTGAGGCGCGCGTGGAACTCTGGTCCTTATCGGACGGCGAGCTACCCATCTCTCACCATCCGCAAGCCCGCGCCTACGGTGGCCGGAAATCGGCTTGCGACTCCCGACGCCCGGGGCGTCTCCTGCGGCAACTAGGGGTGCGAGGGCACGAATTTTGCCTCTCTCTCACGCATCCTGCTTCGCGAGCATTACTGCTTCGCAGAAGGAGGTGACGGCCTCCCATGCACTCTCGCTCCGAACCATGGCCAGAACCAGATTCAGTCGTACAGCGATTGCTATAATTATGTAGAAACTGCAGAGTGCAGCCGGCCGACATATTGAGTGTTTGAATATGTTTACCAAAGATGTAACGGAGCTTCGATTCCGGTTCCGTTAAGTCGGAACTTCCGATTATTATTACACTTTCGGTTCCGACTTCGGTTCCGATACTTTTGTATCGGATGTTAATCGGAGGTCGAACGAAACAAAGCGGGCGGCGCGCGACGGCCTGTGCCGAACAGGTTCATACATGTCGCGCGGGGAATCCCCCGACCCCCACTACGTGCACTCTAGGTTAGGTCCCTTTGTTAAGTAGTGATGAAGACGATGATGATACAACATCTGGAAGATATGCAGTTTTTGACAAATTTGTTGTAATGAAAAGTATGCTAAATGAGTACAATAAAGAAAAACGTATAAGTATTAGTGATGATCCGTTATTGTGGTGGAAAGTAAATGGAAATACAAAATTCCAGCCCCTACAATCAATTGCCCGGCAATATTTGTCATGTCCACCGGGCTCGGTAGCTAGCGAACAACTTTTTAGTGGTGCTGGCCTAATTTACGAATCTTTAAGAAATAGATTGGATGGGGACAAAGCATCAAAGCTTTTGTTCATAAAGTACAATACATTACTTTTGGAGTCCATTTTGATTTAATTTGTTTTAGCTTTTGTTAATTTATTGTAATGTAACCAAATGTAACACGCTACTTTGGGTTTTAAGTTTTAATTTTAATTAAACTTTAAATTCATTAATTTTATCTTTTGTTTATTTGGAATTATGCCAATTTTTTTTCACAGTTGTTTTTTATTTTATAATAAAAAATAAAAATGAAAAGAATTGACTATAAATCATGTTTTATTTGTCCTTAAACAAACTGACCCTGCCTCCGATTTCGATTCCGATTCCGATAAATCAAATTTGAAAACTCCGATTCCGATTTCGGTTCCGATAAAACTACCTCCGTTACATCCCTAATGTTTACACATTCATGTAATTAGAGATGTGTCCCTCACTCATGAGGTGCCTCGTTTGAGGTACTCGTGATCGCAAATTGAAAGAGTTACTCGAATTTCAACATTGAACCAACTCACTCGTTCACGCGTCCTCACTTAAAAATTTACATTGTCATTATTGACGCGAGTACTCGCGAGTGAGTATTGAGTGAGCTTAGTGAGTGAATGAACCGACTTTCATAATTGTACAGAATTTATAGAATGAGTTCGGCTCGTGAGGTGAATACATCGACGTACGACTCCTCGCCTCAAATGAGGGGTACCTCTTGAGGACCTCGCGAGGTAAAATGAGGTACTCCCTCAACCTCATATAAAAATGATGAGTTACCCATCACTACATGTATGGTACCATCAAAGAAGTTCATATCTAAGCAGTTTCAAAACAAAATCCCGTGAACACGATGACCACATCTGTTACCGGCCCGTTCTATAGCCGCTGAGCGCTGCAAGCAAGAATAGTCCTTACGGTGGTTAGATAAGAACTTCTTCGATGGTACGTAGGTAGGTACTCACAAATCGTGTTAATACTTAATGCTTTTCAACCAAAATTAATTTAACGGTTGGTTGCTTTGCCTGCTTATAGGTACAAACGGCTACGAACATCGGCAACAAAACTATTGCATGGAACATTCCATAATAGGTAACTAAGTACCTACCTAAATATAATTATAATGCGTATCAATTTTTCATGATGACTTTTATGTATTTACAAGCACGAGGAAAACTATAGGCACATATTGTACCTAAACCTCACATTGTTCCATAGATAATACATTATACAACAGGAAGTTGTTCCACAGCTTCTAGAAGTTTCAAAGCACAAAGGATTCCTAAGTACCTAATTGTACCTACAACATCTTCCGATCGGTCTCTTACAGAAATTTTAACTTCATGGTTACAAAAATATAATAATAAAACTGCTTACACTTCCACGTTCCCGATAAAGGTCCAAAAAGCTAAGCCTCTCTGTATAGTTACTTTACTCTTTGGCTGAGCCGTCTGCTCAAGGATGAAGGTTGCAGGCAACTTGCATCATACACAATCACACAACCAACACCACAGCGCAATGGCAAGGAAAGGTACACCACAGGCTAGTAACTACACTCCTCGCTCGAGTTGAGTAGGTCTCCTTGTCCTTACTTAGTCACAATAAGTATATTGTAGTTGTAGTATTTATTATAGTCGAGTAGTCGTTGCAGTGTTTCCACTTACGTGTTTGGTTTTTCCCCAGTTTTTTATTGAATTATCCCTAAACTTCCCTAAAAAGTCTTCAAAATTCTTTGGTTTTTTATTTCTTTTCCTTTCTTATTACTTGGGAGCATGATTATAATAATAGCATTCCACATAAATATGTAATAACATAAAATACCTACATGACATTCATAAAGGAGACTGAGCAAAAGTAGTCTACGGACCAATAGCGATATGGTTTTGATATTTGTGTAGGGATACCTCATCTTTACCTTTGTGCAAAATGGGCATCATAATCTGACCCGGCAATTTTGAAAACAATACATTATAAATACAGGCTGGATATTCAGTCGGGTCGTAATGGCAGGTACTTACCTTAACTGTTATAGCTAGAGGAAAACATTCTTAGAAGACACTCCTTTACTTTTTTTAAGATTTTGACCCGCATTTACAGATTATGTAAAAAAAATGTACAGTCAGAAAGAAAATGGGCAATTTACATTGAAACTTTTTTTCAAGCAATTTGATCCTGCTTCTAATAGGGATCAAAAAAGTTTAGTAGACCAACCGAGGTAAGAGTATTAGTGATGTCACAAATGGCGAAAACTTTTCCTAAAATCGGTTCGTAATGATCAATAACATTATTCACGATTTTAATAACGTATGCATTACATTTTTGAAAGAGTAATTGCAGACCGCCTTGTCGGGCAGCTGGTGCGAGTGGGGCCAGATTTAGCGGAGAGCCAGTTTGCTTTCCGCAAGGGGCGCTCTACGGTGGATGCCATCATGCGCGTTAGAGCCCTCACGACGGGGTTGTTGTTCCCCGGGTTGGGGTCGTCTTGGCGTGTCTCTTGACATCTCCAATGCGTTCAATACCCTGCCCTGGAG
This sequence comes from Agrochola lota, assembly GCA_947364205.1. NCBI lineage: Eukaryota > Metazoa > Arthropoda > Insecta > Lepidoptera > Noctuidae > Agrochola > Agrochola lota. Next base: position 9,327,156 of record OX376232.1, read on the forward strand.
TTGCATTAGGGAGGCACTCCGGTATCACCGGATGCCGACCTACCTCTGTCGAGTGGTCGAGGCCTATTTGACGGACAGGGCCGTCATCTACCCCAGTCACCACGGAGAGTGGAACCTGCGAGAGATGTCGTGCGGTGTCCCGCAGGGATCAGTCCTGGGGCCGCATCTGTGGGACATCGGCTACGATTGCGACGGCGTCAGCGTGGTCTGCTACGCTGACTACACGCTAGTCCTGGTGCAGGGGAGGTCGCATGAGGCGGCGGCCAACTGGCGACACGTTGGGTTGCGACAATCGTCGATAGGATCTGGCAACAACTGTTTTTATGGTCCTCGGAACGCGCCACTGTCGGGTTCCCAGATAACGGCGGGAGGGGTTCACATCGGTATCGAGTCGACGATGAAGTACCTGGTACTCGTCCTCGACAGCCGGTGGAACTTCGTGGAGCACTTCCGACGTTTGGCTACCAAACTGGAAAGGGCTGGGGCTGCTTTGAAGCGGCTTCTGCCCAATATATGGGGTCCAAACGCCTCCTGCCGGAGGCTCTACGCGGAGATCGTGCGGTCCATGGCCCTTTACGGGGCACCGGTGTGGGCGCGTTCATTAAGGCTGCGACCGGCCCAGCGATTGAACGCGTCCCAAAAGGTCATGGCCATCAGGCTGGTCAGAGGATACCGCACGGTCTCCCGTGAGGCAGTGAGCCTTCTTGCCGGACTACCGCCACGGGATCTGGAGGCAAAAGTCCTCGCGCACATGTGGGAGTGTCACGAGGAGGCGTAACTCCACTGCCGCGAGAAATCACGGCACAGCGGACAGAGCTCCGGCGGGATCTCATGGCGGCATGGAGAGTGCGATTGTCGCAACCCAGCACTGGGCACGCCACAATTGTGGCGATAAGTCCCCTCTTTGAGGAGTGGCTAGAGAGGCGCCACGGCGTCCTCACGTTCCGCCTGACGCAGGTCCTCATCGGTCACGGCTGTTTCGGGAGGTTCCTGTTCCGTATAAGGCGGGAGGAAACACCCGGGTGTCACCACTGTGTGGATCGCCCGGAGGACACGGTGGAGCATACGGTGGAGGTCTGCCCTGCTTGGGCAGAGCACTGTCATTTCCTCAAGGAGGTGATCGGCGGCGGCGATCTCTCACGTCCGGACTTGGCTCAGGCCGTGTTCCGGAGCGAGAGTGCATGGGAGGCCGTCACCTCCTTCTGCGAAGCAGTAATGCTCGCGAAGGAGGAGGTGGAGCGCGCGAGGGTGAGGCAAAACGCGCGCCCTCGCACCCCTAGTTGCCGCAGGAGACGCCCCGGGCGTCGGGAGTCGAGAGCCGACTTCCGGCCACCGTAGGCGCGGGCCTGTGGACGGTGAGCAATGGGCAGCTCGCCGTCCGATAAGGACCAGGCCCGTGTCGACGGCGCGTTGTGTTCCACGCGCGCCTCATAGAGATGTCAGCACCAACTGACAGGGTCCGTAAGGACCAATGCCTGCCAGGGTTGCGAGTTTGTCCGAAAGGCAAACGGTGGTCCCGGCACACGGGCAACGGAAGAAACACGGGTGGGTTTTAGTCAGTAAAAGTCTGACACACCCTCCCGCTCCTCCTAAAGCTGGAGAAGTTATTTGAAAATTTACAAACCTCAAAAAAAAAAAATGCTTTACATTTGAAAAAAGAAAGTCATATTTTTGTAATACATATCTTTTTTTTTTCAATCATCTTTTTTTTTTGAGGTTATGATGAATCAAGTGGTTTTAAATTGCATCTTTAAGGCGGTCATAGAGGACAGTATTTTGAAACTATCAATAGTATCTATTCAAACTACTTTTACTACTACTACTTTTTATATCTCTGCGTACGATAATTTCTTACGAAATGTACATGATGGGAACGTTTTTGTTATTTATGTGTTTACTAGGTATAGAAGAGTTTCTTAATCCTTACACGAAACTGCATCAACTGGCACCATAAAAAAAAAAAATGTATTATAATATTTTTAGCTGACTATACCTAAAATTTTTACAAAATCTGTGAATGCAGTTAGCAACGATTAAAGTACCTGCCCTGAAAATCGTGTAAATTCTAAAAGGATTTTTTTCTCGAAATTGCCGGCACCTTTGCACAAGGGTGTAGATGAAGTATGTCTACACAAATATCAAAACTGTATCGCTATTGGTTCATAGACCACTTCCCATACAAATTTGAACAGTCTCCTTTACAAGATCAGAAACCGAAGCATTACTTTCACACTTTTTCGCTGCATTTAACATGGTACCAAAATTGAGCAATTTTTTGCTAGCATTCCCAGTTTTGTATGAAAGCAAGCGTTTCGTTGTTAAGTCTATTTCTTTTGTCTATTTTTAAATTTTTGAGAACACTGAATAACCTTTCTACCTCAGTATTTGAAGATAGAACTGCTAGTAAAAGTGAATAACCACTCAAGTTCAATTTTACCCCAAAATTCCCTAAATCCCTGTCAGAATAAAAAAACCGGAAGCCATGTATAATATTAGTAATTTTACCCAAAAAAAGGGAGAAGTCCCTAAAACTGGTAACACTGAGTCGTTGACGTCCAGTCGTTTGTTTGTCACTATGGAAATAACATAACAGTAAACCCCCGCCATAGACTATCAAGATAATAATGTTGCCAGGTTCAAAGCATGCGGCTGGAAGCGTATAGAGCAGGGCTGGCCAATTTGATTAGACCCAAGATCTACTGTTTACTGACAAAACCCTGTGCGATCTACCAATTAAGCAGTCTTTTATTATTTTATTAAGAGGGAAAACATAAAATTTTTAAATTATTCGATAGATCGGTAGATCCGCAGTTGTAGCCAGCGAAATTCAAATTTTCTGACGTTTTTTGTAATTTGCAAGTCAGTAATTTGTTCATTGGAACTTTTCAATATGAGATTTGTTATTCTAGAAAAAATCTATTTTAGAGAGATGTATTAATGATTCTAATGATGATAATTCTGTTAGATATCTGTTATAGTCGCGAATCATATTTTGATCAAGATACAATCTGACACTGACCTGCAAATTGCAAAAAACGTAAGAAGATTTGGATTTCGCGGGCTAAAATAAAATATTTTATAAGACTAAAATAAAAAATAAATCAAACCCAAAAGTCATTTATTCAAAATAGGCTGAGAATCAGCACTTTTCGAACGTCAAAATTGCATAACACAGTCCACCAAAACCGCCCGCCCTTCACCAGTTCCTAGTGCTATAGCTGGGAAGAAGAAGTGGCGCAAAAAACTCCCCAGCAGCAAAGTTATGTTTATGCAAAATAATGTATATTACGCAAAATTAAGTTATTTGCTATATGTCAGCTAACTCGCGCCAAATATACCAACAAAAAATCATCGAAATATATAGTCAGGCGAAAATAAAAAGTAAACAGAACTTAATACCCGAATGAAAGTCTCCAGGCATAAAGGGCGCTCCCGTTTACATATAGCTGTTAATGCTGTAACTTGAAGTCACTAATGATAAACTAGGACCATCGAAATATAAATATATAATATAAATATACAGATAATTAATAAAAACAATAACAAAGCCATGGTCAGCAAGACGACCAGTCACCACAAGCAGCACCCGTTCACGAGTATAACGTAAAGATCAGCCATTACCCCCCTTGCTATATTTGAGGGAAGCAGGCAACCCGACCCCCGACGCTACCGCAAGCAGTGACATCTAATGGAGCATGATGAACTTGCTGCGGGTTGCTCAGGCAAGAATAATATGATGAATTTTCGAGGTTGGTAGCTAACCACATATTGCAAAACAACTCATAAAAAAAAAAATGTAATAAGTATCTAGATTATGTCATTAATAAAAGAAAATAAAATGAAACATATACAGTCAAATAAAATTAACTAAACAGTTATATATATATCTCGAAAATGGTGTGTCCTAACGCAAAAACCCCTAAAACTCAACATGTAGGTAATAATTTTTCATATGTCCCATACAAAAAGCGAAAAATTCCATATAAAACAAGTCGTTCCAATATAAATAGTTGGGTATTTACATTATCAATATATTGTAAAATAAAATGATGACTAAAATAAGTACAATTTTATTGTGAAACTGCCATATTATTTTGGAGTTTTTTTTCGTATCATAATTTTATCTACTCTTCTCGTCGTCAAAATCGAGGACGAGTAAGTACGACAAAATGTCAGAAAAATCGCAAATTATCTCATGTTAAATTGTAAAAAATCGAGATAACTAAGGTGCCATGTTAGGGTTTGTCGAAAAAACATCAAGTTTGACAGAACGAGTCGACTATATTGTGTATGGCAGCGCTGTCAGAAAACGAGAAAAGTGTCAGAAATAGACAACAATTACTCACGCGACAATTACAGGAAACTTCACGGACACTCTTTTAAATCAAAATATTATTACAAAATATTGGATGGTCAGCCGCCAGGGCACATTCAATTCATGACAATGAAAGACGTACCCAGTAAATGGTAGGTTTATAGAAGGTCCATGGTCACAGTGCTGCTGTCATGTACTATGCAATTATACAATACAAAGAGATTGAATTTAAACAACATCTTCAGCAGCTCCAACATTTTTTTTCGAATGCTAATCTACGAGTTTATGCGTACTTAAAGAGCTGGACCAGCGTTGAGCCAAGCATTTTTTTTAGCGATGTTATACCCAAAATACAGTTTGCTTGGCTGTGTAGTGTGCGTTTTATACAAGATTTAAATTAAGTGGACTATTAATTATCGGTGATGCGTTAATAAAAATGCGTAAATGCTTATTGCATTTCATAGTCAATATTTAGCCATATTTCCCTAAAGTAATATTGCCATCTATTTGCGACGTTGCCCACTTTCAGCATGCAGCATGCATTGAACCTGGCAACATTATTATCTTGATAGTCTATGGCGGGGGCTTACCGATATGTTAAGCGCCCTAATCACGATCCGATTTGCACGACCATTATTTTGCATCAAGCGAGCTCCCCCACCACCACAATGTCGTGCAGATAGACAATGAATAAGCCCATGTCCGCACGGGCGTAGTTTAATCGCAGCGATTTTTTTTCGCGTATTGGATTTTCGACACTCGGCTAGGCTCAGCACCGAGAGTTGAAAATCCAATACGCGATAAAATTCCGTCGCGATATTTTTACGTCCGTGCGCAGGTACGTGGGCTTACCAAGGCGTGCGTGCTTGATAATGTATAAAATTGCTGTAAGTACAGCAGATTATATCATTATATTCGTTCGATTACATCTACCACGCTGGATGGGCGCACGATAGCGTGTATGCTTCGTCCAGCACCGCGGCTCTGAGCGCACGTACAGCTGGGATTCCTGGGATGGATCGTGGATAAGGCGCTTTACTTGCATAATGAAACGCCTGGATGTCAACGACTAGTTAGTAGTGAAGAGTGAGGTAGTGATTAGTAAGCATTAGCAAGAAGTAGTTTCCTTTACTTACTTGCCATTGCTTATGCTGTGGTGGTGTGGGTTGTGTGCGGCTGCGGTGCAATTTGCCTGCAACCCTCATCTTGGAGCAGTCCGTTCAACCCTTTTGACCCTATCGGGAACGTGGAAGTGTAAGTAGTTTCATTATTATATTTTTGTAACCATCAAGCTAATTAAAATTCCTACATGAGACCAATTGGTAAATAAATGTTTGGACAGAGATAATTATGTTGCTACTCGTACTGTGTATTTGGTTTTATTTATTGCGTATGTACGGTACGGTACTAGTTTATAAATATTATTTATAATGTATTAGTTAACTTTGTGGTTTGTCAGTAATATGGACAATTCGGTACTTAAGAATCTTTTGTGCTTTGAAGCTTCTAGAAGCTGTGGAACAACGTAAGGTTTTATTACAATTTGCGCCTATTTTTTTGCGCGTGCTTATAAATAAGTCATCTTGAAAAAAATTAATACGAATTACCTATAGATTTATGTAGGTGGCATGGAACATTCCATAATGGGTAAGTCCCATTATGGAATGTTCCATGCAAAAGTTTTGTAGCTGATGTTCGTAACCGTTGTGTAGGCGGGCAAAGCAACCAACTGTTAAATTAATTTTGGTTGATAAGCAGTAGTGTGAGTACTAATATGAATCTGTTAGTACCTACCTACGTCAAAACATTCAAGAATTTAATAACTCGGCCAGGGGCTGCATCGCTATGTTCACACATTCTAATAATCTAGGCACTGTTTACACAAGACAAGTTGCTGTTGCATTTAGCAGTTTAACTGTCTCAACAGTAATAATTTTATGAAGTACATATAAATCTAAAAGAAATCCCAAATCTTTCACTTTTACCAACGAATATCCATGAGAGACATGAATATAAATTACAATAGTCAAACTATAGAAAAAGTGAATATCACAACATTTTTAGGGATCTAAATTAACAGCCAGTTAACATAGAAATCACAGGAAGAGGACATTTGTAAAAGTCTTAAGTCAATAGCGGCCTATATGTTGCATAATTTATCAAAAATAGTTAATCGTCCACCTTCAGCTAAACTAAGTTAGTTTGCACATGTATGTAAAACAGGCTCAACTATGCAAACTAACTTACAGTTTGCATCAAATAACTTTGTCGCTCTGAAGTTAGGTTGCATATGCACGCTATTGTTTTATCAGTAAGATTGTCATTTCTAATTTTTTTTTTGTCTAGAGAGCGGCAAAGTTATTTGACATACATTGTAGTTTAGCGGGCGGCCCCACTGGCTTTCTCACCATGGTTTAATACTTACTGTTGTAAAATTTGGTATTTTATAAATTATTTACCTTCCCCTTGCCTTTACATCCACCAAGTAGACGTACACTTGCAAAAATTTTGAAAACCTCAAATAGCATTATTTATAGAATTATTTTAATATTCCTTACAAGATTTCTTAGCCTATAAGTTAACTTAATAAAAACTTGTTTAAATGTACTAAACTTGCATGCTAGTTAGGTAGAATCCATGTAGGATTCCTCACAATCGTAACAACAGATTTCAGTATGTAAATTCAAAAGCAATTTTCTCATGATATATTGCCTGCAACTTTGAGATAAGCTTATTTCATGTTAATATGGGTTCCAAAATACTATGTATATTCGTAACAACATAAAATAACAATCAATACAGTAGGAGCAAATCTCTTTTAAAAGTTGATAAGTTAAGTGTAGTATACATATTGGTGCTAGAAATAAATCTATTCTATTCAATTGAAAAATAAATAACACACGCAAATCATGTTTTCAACTTTATTATACATTCTTATAATCTAGACACTGTTTACACGAGGCAGCAAACCTGTCGCAAAATCTTTCCAATGAAAATTTAAACCTTTACTATTCCTTCACTACAGCTTTGTGGCCACCCGAAGTGAGGACCGCTTGCTTCATGCTACTTCAGAGTTCTCCGACAGCCTTGATACGGTTATGCGACAGCAAAACGCACGAAATCGGCGCGGAAAATGTCTTGAACTTGTTAATTTCTGTACCGTTACCGAATAACAGGAGAAGTGTTTACCAAGCTCCTGGGTGAACGTTAGCCATTTCTTCAAATACAACAGCCTTACGGAGTTTCTGTGGAGTCGCAAGTGTCATAACCAGTGATCGGAGTAGGTAGATTGAACTGGGGTCATTGATCCGAAACGTATATATGACTATGGACATTCCTCCGGAATTGGTGGATTATAAAAAAAAACCGGAACTTATGTAGGAAAATATTTAAATTTAAGTGCAACAATTTATATCTATCTATAAAAGATCTAGCTATCTAGCTATCCTAGGCTAAAAATAAATATTAAAGCTTCGATCGGAATTCGATTGTTTTTATTATTCAACAGATAAATAATGAATTAATTTAGTTTTGATATCTTCCTTTAAATTTTGAATTGAGTAGTAATAATATCACTACAAACATTAACAATATTTAATTGAATCCGGAAATACCGGAATTACTTTCCGGAAAAATGGCTTATCCATGTTATTCTTTCTGTGTGCATTTATGATACAAGTACTAAAAATCAATCTACCTACTCCGATCACTGGTCATAACGTAGCTTTCTATATTACAATGAGAAACTAGGTATATTCAGGCGGGTCACCGCTTCAGTCAGAAATGTGTTAGCCTAGTTATAATATGTTGTAACCTTGGCTATCAATGAAATATTAATAGGAAACTAACATTGAAAATACTTTTAGAGTATCAAATGACAACAAATAAACAATAGAATGACGTGATTCTTGCGATTCTTGACACTTGACAAGTTTGGCATTATATAAATAATGTTGCAAGTAGGCAAATTTTTCTGCCTTAGATATTTAACAAGTTATTTTATTATTAAAAACGGTTATCGCTACTTATTAGTTTCCATGAAAAATTGAGTTTTTCAAGGTATAGTTAATCATCTTCAGCAGCTGAACTAGGCCAAATGCTCGAATTGAGCCACGCCAGTCTTCAGGTCGGACTTAAGATGAACGTGTCGAAAACAACGCTGATGACGAACAGCACCGAACGCAACGTAGAAATTGGGGGTGTGGAGGTCGAGTATGTCCATGAGTATATTTACCTCGGCCAAATAGTACCTATCCATCCAGGCGAGACAGGACAAAGAAGTCGCTCGACGCACAGAAAATGCCTGGAAGAACTATTGGTCGATGAAACATCTCATGAAAGGACCACTCCCGCTTTCACTAAAACGAAAGCTCATGGACATGTGCATTCTTCCCACTCTCACCTACGGAGCGCAAACATGGTCTCTTACAAAGCGTCAAAAGTCCGCACTTGGAGTCTGCCAACGGGCTATGGAGCGAAGCATACTAGGTTTCAAACTCACAGACCGCATTAGGAACTCTATAGTTTGTTCCAAAACACAAAATTAAATAGTGGATGCTGACCGCACAGTTGCTGGACTAAAGTGGAACTGGGCTAGTAGGTTAAAAAAATCTTTTTAAATCATGTTTTCCAATTTCCCCTGTATTCAAGGAGATTTTGCTTCTTTGGTTGCGTTCTGAGTTACGTTGTAATCGATTTGAGCGTGCTAACATCCGTACCGAATTAGCGTGAGCGTGTTATGAGCGTTTATTCTGAAGGTGGGCAACGTCGTAAATAGATGTCAAATATTTCACTTTTTTGATTAATTTAGCAATATTACCGTGTGGAAATAAAAAATGAGGCTAACTAGCGAACTAGAATATTGATTATGAAATGCAATAAATATAATATAATAAAATAAAAGCAATATCGTAACACCGAATGTTTAGTTTTAGATGTAAAAAAATTATTTGGAAACTTTCCAAATGCGTTTTTTACACCTAAAAGGGGTACAACATCAAATTCGATGTTATAATTGCAATTCATTACTAATATTCTAGTTCTCTAGTTAGCCACATTTTTTATGTCCACACGATAATATTGCTAAATTAATCAAAAAAGTGAAATATTTGACAGCTATTTGCGACGTTGCCAACTTTTAGGATAAACCCTCTTAACGATGTCCCATGAGTCGTCATAGATGACGTCATGACATGCGCCATCTTGCGATAATGCCGGCCATGTCCTAAATTAATATCATCGTGAGCGCTGTCAAAAATGCAAGTGGTGCTGTTTTGTTTTGAGTCGCATCAATTATATTTAAACAAACGAGGCATTATCGAAATTGTGCTTCTGGCTACCGTCATCACCTAATCAAAGAAGAAGAAGAAGAAATTTGTGGTTTATACACAAAGAAATATGATATGCAAGTTTTGACGTTGAGCGAGCACCGTGAGCGCGTTCACGAGCGTTCCGAATTGTTAACAGCTCTCTGCTGTCATAATCGTGATAATTATCTAAGGCCCGTATTAATAAACGTTACTCAGCCCAAGAGCTCGCACTTGATACCAATCTTGAGGTCTCGACCGTATTAATAAACATAAGAATTGATGTACTCAAGTTACGGCTTGGGTTTACGTTATCAGCCGAGTGGTGGACTGATTAATAAACGAAACTCGACACTTAAGTATACAATAGGTGAGTGTACTCAACATGCTAAAACCTGAGTGTAGGCAGTACGTGACTTGAGGTCGTGATTAGTAGCGCGAAACATGGATTTTGAAAATATTTTGGGTGAAATTAATTATTACGATCAAATAGAGTACTATGACGATATTTTATGGCCATTGAGATATCGTTTAGCAAAAATATACATAAGGGCGACCTCAAATCCTTTTGAGTTAAAAAGTGTTTTTTTTTAAACGATTCAGATTTTATCAAGAGTCAGTGTTGTATACAATAACATTAATTAAAATACTCATTCGTGAAATACAGTAATAGAGATCTTTCAATTTCCCCAGCAATAGTCGTCCTATTATCTTTAAGGGTTTATGCTACAGCATCATTTCAGGTAGGTAACTACCTATATAAATATTGTAAGTACATTTATATAAGTATCATTTATTTAATTACTATTTATATATAGATGTAACACATAAAGACATTAAATCCGCCTATGTTGTCCGCCACTTATTTAGTTGCATAAAGTTTAATAAATAAATAAAGTTTAAAAGTAGGTACCTTATAAATCCAATTAATCTAATTTTATTAGAAACAAACCCAATATATTCATATGAAAAAGTAATCTAATAAATTTATATTTCATCATTTTTTTGAGACTCATCCTTGACCCTCCAGACGCTTTATTGCGTTATGTTATTTGTACCTGCTAAGTTGAGTAGTAAGCATTTCTGTTATATTGAGAAATAATTATACAACATTTTTAACAATTTAAGGTTTTCTTGGGTAGACAACAACTTTATAACGTGATACAGCGCTATTCATAATTTTTTTAACAAAATACAAGTATTTCAATAAATCTTATGACATAACAATAACGAAACGTGATGAATGTTATTCTAAACTTCAGTCAATGTGTGTGTAATCGTACATGAGATCGGCATCAAGTACAGCGCATTGAGGAGCTGATCTTGGTAACTGAGATACTGTACTCATGTGTTTATTAATTAGCAATGATCTTGAGATGCTGATATCGTAATAATGGCGTATCAAATGATTACGCACTTGAGTACGATGTTGAGGAACGTTTATTAATACGGGCCTAGATCGGACTGCAAATTATTGATTTTCGCGCTGTGAGCGACTATGTTCTAATTCAGAAAGCGGCCCTAATTGGTAAAAATACAAGAGCAAGGAGTGGAAGCGCAGGAAACTTTCAACTTGGTGGACTTGGCCTTTTAGTGTGAAATTTAAAAATAATAATAACTGTACGACGGAATGGGACTTTCCCGGCGGTGAACTAATTTATTTTCGAGCTATTTCAAGTCCTAAACTTTTTTAACTTTTCATTTATTTCCTTTTTTTTTTATTGTCTGTTAAATTTTGTTATAAATCGCATTTTTTTTCCTAATGTTTAAAAAAATTGTTTGAAACGTGTTTTAAACTGTGATTTTAAACATTTAATATCAAACACTGTTTTATTTCAAACTGTTTTTAACATTGTTTAAAATTCGTGTTTTAAAACAACTTGTTTGTTTTATGACATCCCTGATCTAGATAAATATTTTGTAATAATTATGAAAATAAGTAATTACGAAACAGTTGTTTTTAGTTTCTCAGCCCACAACCAATCAACAGATCGATTGTGGGATTTTTTTAATTTAGGGTATTTTTTTTCGTTATAATTATATTTAATGTTTAATGAATAAATATTGATATTACCTCATAAGCACGAGGTTGTGGGTTCAAATCCGGAGAAGTACCAATGTGACTTTTTCAATTCATAAGTACTTTCCGAGTTTATCTTGGACATTACTGACATCGGTGAAGGAAGAACATCGTGAGGAAACCTGGACTTATAGTTAACATAAGTCTGAAATCACCAACCCGTCTTGAGCAAGCGTGGTGATCAATGCTCGTGCCTTCTCTGTATGAAAAGAAGCCTTTGCCCTGCAGTGGAACATTAACAGGCTGGTATTATTATTATTGATATTTAAATAGATATAAGAAAGAAGAGGATATGCCCGGTAGTTGAAAATGTATCGAAACCCAATGTCTTCAATTTATCCCTACTTCCTAGCCACAACTACACATGCAGATCAGTAAACCCAATAAATATGAAGTCGCGCTCACACTTGCAATTTATAAATCAGAACGTACTACACAATCAATTATAAACCTTATCCCATCAAACACACCGTGCATTTACCATGCGCCGTACAACTCACTCACACGAAAACATCGATCGCTATCGTTGCGCTGTGCAAAAGTCATTTATTTTACATATACGCTAGTGATTGACTAAATCGGAAAGTTATCGATTCTCCCATTTATAATTGTATTAAATTTTTTGGAAGTTCCTGAAAAAATTATAAATAAAAAACGATATGACATATAATAAGATGATATAAATAAACAATACATAGCTAAAAATAATTATATATTAAGCAAATCAAAAAATTCAACAGTTAGAGAAAATTTTAATGAGTTTATAACAAGATTTCACATCGGTCTTCTAACCAGGCTATAACTGTTGACAAATTGAAGAATAAACTTTAATAGTAATATAAATTCATACGACAATCGACATTGTTGTCGATAGCACATCACTAACTCGTCGCAAGTCACAGCGGCCGTAATCCACAACGCAACCGCTTAAGAACGTATCGTTTTGTGATTTTTACATTGCTTGTCCAGTTACTTAGAGACATACTTTGTTAGTGGTAAAGAAGCAATGTATTAACTACAATAATAGTACAGTCGCTGTGATATATGAAAATAAAAATATTGTAGTAAAGGCATGAAATATTTTACGATTTGTTGTTTTCATGATTTTCAACACAAATATGGTAAAATACTTGTGCTGATTTATAATAAGTGGTTCTATGATTTATAAAGTTTCTAGTTTGGCTTCGATTTTGACGTGACAACGTCTTATAAATTGGTTTGCCGGGTGACACTTCAAGAAACTGCGTTACGCTCCGCTCACGTTATGCGCTCACAATGAGAGCGAGTGAGAGGCACGCGTCCCTTCCACTCGGGCATGGTTAGCCCGCCTAAGAGCGAGAGAGACAGACATAAAAAGTGAAAGGCACGCGTCCCTTCCACTCGAGCACAGTTAGCCCGCCTAAGAGCGAGAGAGACAGAGCGAGAGAGAGAGAGTGAGAGAGATAGGCATACACACCGGTTCATGTCTTGCGCTTCTATTTCGCTTAGGCGCCTGCATACAAGTTTACACGTTGCCAGTTAATTGTAAAACAATTGTGTAGTGATAATGTGAAGGTAGTTTCGTCCATCGCAACAATTCAAACAGCAAAGGTTAAATACGAATGAATATTCACATTAAAATTATTTTACCACTCAAAGTCGTTGTCACGTAAAACTTTCGCCCGTATACCGACTTTACAGGCAACCAATTTTTTTACAAGAAATCACTGAACAACACGGTATTCTTAAATGTTATCATGGTCGCGTTCGAAAGCGCACTAGTTAGCGGAGACGGCCATTTGCCTGAAGCATGAGCATTGTGATCAGGACACGCGGACACAGACACGCCCCCATGCCACTTCTCTATTTAACAAACACAGTCTGTCTGAAGAAGGTACAATTGTTTTAAACCTAGGTATTAAATATGTAGTACATTTTAGTTATTTTTTTTTGGTAAATGGGTTGATTTGATTTGGATTTCAGTATTAGGCCTAAAAGCACGCGTAGCATGATCACCGTAGACAGGGGTTTTGCCGATGAAAGAATGGACAAAAGGACAGATTGCAATATACCTAGAAATCATTAATTTTAGGAACATGGTAGAGGGTAGTGAATTAACCACTTTTACCGACCACAGGCCATTAACTTATGCGTTTTCTAAAATAGGAACGGATCGAGAAACACCGATGCGCACACGGTAGTTATTGTAGTTATAGCGAATTCACAACTGAGGGCCTGGTGTGAGTTTATTTTAACCACTTCGATTTTACGCATCGACCGCGTTCGGCGCTGGGATTGGCCCTTCACTGGCCTTCACTGATAAAGGCTTCGCTATAACTACAATAACTGCCGTGTGCGCATCGGTGTTTCTCGATTCGTTCCTATTTTGAAACGAAACTCACACTAGGGCCTCTGATATATAAAACGTCGCGCGTCGCCGGAAATGAGAACGTGGTTACTGATGCGTTATCACTTGTAGTCTGTTGTGTGTTCCACGAGCATCGATTTTGACGAACTACATTTTTTATTCTTCTATATATAAACTCGAATTCATACCTTTAGCCACAAGCTGAACTTCAAAATCTGTAAACTTATGACAAACACGTGAAAAGATTTGTTTATTTAGCCTAAAACGATGAAGAAATTCCAATTCCGGCGGCATCTTCACAATTTGCTCCATTTTACATAGATTTAGTTTTGTTTGACGTCTTTGCAATGCTCCTTCATTACCTATTAGCTGCCCATCATAATCTCAAACTATGCATTTTAATAGATTAATTTGAAATAAACACACAAAAATGACTATATTTAATACTTATTACTGTTAGCGGCAGCTAATTTAGCGTGTTGTGGAATCGCCAAAATAGCATTTACGTTTGGCAAAAGTAGCACTTTTCTACCAATTTGATGAATATTTTTGGCGTCTTTAAGTTACGCTCACTTCAACGTCCCTTTCCGCATGAGGAATAATGACTTTGTTTACAAATTTAAGATTTTTTATCAAATATTTTTTATTTAAAAAGCTAATGCTCCATACAATTTGATATTTCCGTTGGCGTTAACGCTTACACAAAAGGGATTTTGTCTAGTGCCCCAGGCAGGAAACCGACGATCAAATGCCACGCGTGCTAGCAGAATCAAGAGGCAACATTGTACTAGAACAAATACATACCACTGTGTAATAAAAATATATAGGTATTGTAAAATTTCAAAAACACAAGTGAGACCATAATCTCGCAAGTTAATACCCACCAATGATACCCACGTACACAGATTTTTCGATAGGTATTAGGTATGCAACATGCCTCGTGTAAATAGTGTAGATTATAAGAATATGTAAATTGAGGAGATGGTTGTTAATAAAGTTGAAAATATGATTTACAGTTGTGTGTTACTTATTTTTGATTAGGTAAAAAAAATTACATACTGAAATCAGTTGTTACAACTGCTAGGAGTCCTACATGGATTCTACCTAACATAGCATGCAACAAATTACAAAAACGAAATTTAAATTAAGTTAACTTAACGGCTAAGAATCTTGTTCTTACAGAATATTTAAAAAATGTATTAATACCTGAAAAAAAAAATTGCTGAAGTGGCTCAAAAGGCTGCCCAACTTAAATGGGACTGGGCAGGACATGTCTGCCGCATGCCGGACAAACTGTGGGCCCAAATAGCACAGAACTGGTGCCCTGAGACGGTGAGGCTGGGTCGCGGCAGACCACGTAGGAGATGGCGGGACGAGCTAGATAGGTTCCCTCAAAACTCGAAGGAGGGCGCGCGGGATCGTGAACGACGGAAGGAGTGCAGGGAGGTCTTTGCCCAAGAGTGGGACAGCGCACGCTAGTAAAAAAAATATACCTCATTAAATTAGCTTTTTAATTTTTTTTGCAAAGTTATGGCTACATAAGTATGTAAAAGCACGGGAATATGGAAAGGTTAATATTATAAATACGAAAGTGAGTTTGTGTGTTAGTTACACTTTCACGCTAAAACGACTGAACATATTTAGATGAGATTCGGCACATGGGTAGACCATGACTTATACCCTAATTGCGTAATACACGATCAATCAAAATTTGTTTTGAAATACAATGCTAATCCATTGCTTCATAAATTCGAAAAAAATGAAACAGATTAGTCGTAATTGTTTACGAAAATGTGTTACGTAATTAAGGTACTGGATTAGGATGTAGGATACATTTTATCCCGATATTCCCACGTGGTCGAGACTTATGCGGTTGAAACTAGTAATACGCCGGGCGCAGCTCAAATTTTAAAACAGAAGGTACTAAACCATGGTGAGCAAGCAACCAATATTGTCGGCAGATTAAAGTTTCGTGCAGACACACGGACGTACACCGATTATTTATTGTTATAATACCGTGAAGTTTTCTTAGAAATTGTATTGTTCGAGTCGCGTCGCGTTGGTCTGGCATATATACTATGTACGTACTTGGACTTTTACAAATGTCCTCTGCCTGTGACTTCCACGTTCCCAAAATAATTTGTGATGTTCACTTTTTCTACACTTGTTTGACTATTGTAATTTATATTCATGTCTCTTACTCTTATGGATATCCGTTGGTAAAAGTGCATGATTTTGGATTTTTGGACATATATAGTCAAATTATTACTGTCGAGCTACTTTATTAAACTGCTGAGTGCATTGTTAATGTCATATGGATAGGTATGCAACTTGTCTCGTGTAAACAGTGCGTAGATTATTAGAATGTGTGAACTTAGGAGTTGATTGTGAAAATGGATACATAATAATGTTGAAAACATGCGGTTGTGTGTTATTTATTAGGTTCCCACTTATGAAATTGGCGTTTTTGTCTTACAAATAGAGAACCTCGTTACTTCTATGATTTAAAATATTCATCAATTGTTGGTATTATATCGAATCATGACCATCATAGACAACTACCAATAGTAAAAAAAACCTTATTACTTATAGTTTTATAAACATAAAAAATACCTTAAAAATTACTCCTCATTTTGTTAGCAGAAGTGACCACTATTTGTTTTAACTTAGCCAAAACTAATTTTTGTCGCTTAATCTAAGTAGCATATTACGTTAACTTAGTTTAAAAAAAATTGTGCATAAAGTTTTAAAACATTCGTGTTCATGGTTATTAATAAATTAAGAAAATGTTAGTATGAAAAATGCAATTTCTTTAAAATTCTCCATATAAAACGCTGATTTCATAGGTTTAATTAGGCTTAATATTAAAGTCAAAGTCAAATAATTTATTTCAAATAGGCCTTTGCAAGGCACTTTTTGACGTCAAAAATTACAAAAAATTGAATTGATTCTTGTCGCCCCTTCCAAAAGGTAGTGTTCGTATGGAGAAGAATGGGCAAGAAAATCCACCGTTACTGTTTT
Organism: Agrochola lota; assembly: GCA_947364205.1. Classification (NCBI taxonomy): domain Eukaryota; kingdom Metazoa; phylum Arthropoda; class Insecta; order Lepidoptera; family Noctuidae; genus Agrochola; species Agrochola lota. The sequence continues at coordinate 9,344,225 of OX376232.1, forward strand.
AAAATGTTTTACAAACTTTTGTATATGTAGAAATGAAATGAAATGAAATTGTTTATTCTGTAAATAGGATATCGGAATCACTTTTACACGTCATACAAAAATTATTTAAAAAATAAGCTATATGAGGTCGGTGTTTCCTATCTGACTACTCTGAGAAGAAAGGCCGAAACAAACTCAGAGGTCGCAGTCCCTTTTAAAGTCCAGACATAATCTTGGTCAAGCCATGTGAGGACCATGTAGATTAGTGTCTGAAATGGTCTTTTGAGGAAAGAACCACACAGATTCGAGTGGATCTGTCCAGTCAGTGCAAGCATTTGTCAGTAATCGTGGAGCTCAACTCAGAACTTAAGGAGCTCAACTCGACGAACAATACCAAAGTCAGGATATTTGGGTAGGCCGCATCAACTACTCAAACTGCCAGACCATCATTCAAACTAACTGAGAAAGAAAAAATAAATGCAAACGAAACAAAGAAATTAAAAAAATATCCACTTAGTCCTCACATTCACAATCATTAAAATAATATAATACTTTACAATGTAATCGTGTCATTTTGAATAGGTAGTAGGTACATTAGTTATACATATATACGTATACGTGAAGACGATGCATCTAAAAAAAAAAAAAATACTATATGTACCACAATAGGTAAAAATAATTTTAAAAAGAAAGCAACGACAGATAAATTAATTACTTATGTGATAGACACATGGTTCTCACATATTTACAAACATTGTAAAAGTAGACGATTTTCCAAAAAAAGTTACAATTAACAAGTGAGTGTGAGGAAGGATGTAATCACAGAATGTAAAATCAATGTCATATAATAAAATATAATAATTTATACAACTTAAATTAGCAACCAGTTTGATTTTGTCTAGATTCTAGATTATCCTATGGAGCTGGACCAGCATGTTTCCAAGCATTCGTATCTTGAATATAATCCTCTAATTTGTAATATGCTTGTTTACGAAGTGTACTTTTAATATGAGTTTTAAATTTTCTTTCATTTAATTGTAAAATATCACAAGGTATTTTGTTGTAACATTTAAAACAGTACCCCATAAAAGATGTAAGTATGTACTTTAGATAATCTGAAAAATGGTTGATCTACGAGTATTTTATCTTTATTTCTAGAAATTATGCCTATCACTTATTTTACTAAAAATATGTACATTTTTTCTTACCTAAGTACATAATATTTTCATAAATAAATTGGCAAGGTACAGTCATAATATTAATCTTTCCAAACAGTTCCCTGAGAGATTCGCGACGATGTAGATCATAAATGGCTCTGACAGCTCTCCTTTGTAAGATAAAGATGGATTCAATGTCAGCAGCCCGACCCCACAGTAAAATGCCATACGACATAATACTGTGGAAGTAGCTAAAATAAAAAATAAAAGAAAATACAGAAAAATTGTTTATACTGCACAAACAAAACGCACATATAAAGGCAAAAAAGACATAAAATACAACAGTACCCAAAGGCCTTGTATTCAACCAAAAGATAAAATAAAAACAATGTTGTTCATTGGTTGATGTCACGGACCAAAGACTAAACTAGACTAAGAATAGACCAAACGCGCGGTTTCTACATCTATTAACTGTCTTATCCAGTGATGCCAGAACGTCCCAAAAGGGACGATTTTTGTCCGTTTAGACATCTTTACGTCCCTTCGATGTCCGTTCATATATTGAGTGCCTTTTCCGTCCCTTTTCAAATAGTTAATTACAATAATTTACTTTCTTATTACAAAAATGCGTTATTGCAAATAACAAAACGCAGTTTAAAAAATTACAAAAATGCGTAAAACTTGTAAGTAAAAACGAAACGCGCGGCGTGTGAGTGCCATTTCAGACTACTGCTGGCGAATATCGCCAGCCATCCTTTTTTCACGCGCAGTGATCTCGTATCGCTTGCCTGTACCTTCTACGCACACAAAAAACCACAATCATTCGGTTATTCAGCTGAATTCATTACTTAGTATCCTTGATGGCAACGAGTGCAAGAATCAAGGATGTCGTGAAGTTTGAGCCGACCAAAGAGATGCTAAAAACAAAATTAAAATATTGGAAATCTAATTTTTTAAAGTGAAAACTTTTTAGCATCGTTGTGATTTGAAAGTCGATGAAACGAAAAAGCGACAGTAAAAAGAGACGGACACATAAATTCATAAGATGTAACGTGGGGGAAAATGAGATAGGAAGCATTATAGTGTTTCATAAATTCGTAGCTCTCCTTGTGCTCTGCTTCGTACCCCCTCCACTCGTGTTTACCAAGGCATAGTGGGAGTTTGCTTGGGCCTCAGCGTTGTACGTTTGTTAATACGTGTTTGTGCGCAAATGCGTAGTACAAAGCTTGAGAAAAGGCATCACAACAACCGTGGTGAAATTTTTGAAGGGTTCACTTCTACCACGTGTGAATTGCAAACGTTTTTTTTTTTTTTGTTTGCCCTAAACATAACAGTACTCACGCCTTTTTAGGTGTACTTTTTTCTCATTCAATCGTAACAAATTAATATTTCTCCAGCCGTCCTTTTTATCCAAAAATCGACCCATTTCAGGTAGTGAATCGTCCGAAAGTCGACGCAGGTACTGGCAACACTGGTCTTATCTTTCTAACAGATATGCGGCCGAGCTTAGCCGCCCCGCAAGAGATGTTATATGAGGTCCCCATTGTAATTTCTCGTCTAGCGTGATTCCTAGGAAAACCGTTTGATGAATAAATTCCAGTTTTTCTCCATTCAATATAATGTCACATTCGCTACTTCTAACATTAGGTAATTTAAATATAATGCATTTGTTTTTTTTATTAGGTATTTAGTACCAAATTATTTACCGTAAACCAATCTTGGACCTGAAGAATAGAGCTATTCACGTCGTCAAGATTTTGTGACCGTTGTAACCAGGGACCAAAACCGGTATGATCAATACCGGTATTTTTTCGGTTACAACATTTATTTACTTTACCGGTATTTTTAAAAGTAACCTTAATTCTTAAATTGAGGACAACCGGTAGTAATACCGGTTACCTACCAATATAAAAATTACCTCTATCTTACTCGTGCCGTCGGCATTAGTCAAAGGGCGCGCATCGCCTGTGTGTGTATCAAAAAGTCGAGTATACCCGCGCGCCGGCGAACGCCGACCAATCACGGCTCTAGCTGGCACGGCACGGCAACGCGTCTTTCAATATATTTATAATTGTAAACAGTAAAGCATGGTGCACACTGGATCGAAAATCACGTTTAGAAGACTTATTATAGGTGCTAAGTTTTAAGTGTCGTTTTTGCGGTCTGAAGTCAATAAGGAACCATTATAATTTCGCCATGTCCGTCTGTCTGTCTGTCCGCGGCTTAGCTCAGAGACTCTTAGTACCAGAAAGCTGAAATTTGGCATGGGTATTCATATTAATAACGCCAACAAAGTGGTAAAAATAAAATAATAGAATATATTTTTTTAGGATAAGTTCCCTGTACTTACCTACGTAAAGTGGGGATGTTTTTTTTGGTATATCCCATGGCGTGGGGTGTCGTTGGAAAGGTCGTACAAAAATATTGTGAGTGTGTTAGGATCATTGGATTCTAGGATCCGTTTGCGAAATAATAAGCTTTAAATTGGTAATTTTTGTTAGAGTCAAGTGTGTGTGTCCCCAGTCGGTAAATGGTTGGTTTTGGATATGTGAACAAAATTACACACAGCAGAAGTATATACAGGGGTGTCAGGCACATCGACGAGAAAACTGCTACCATGGATTCAGTACATGATTCTGAACACCCCTGCGTTGAAAAATTTCGTCGGTTTAAAAAAAAACTGCTTTTTCATAGAAAATTGCAATACCTACGCGGTCAAAATGTATGGAACAGCTGTTTCTTTTTTATATCACCGACGAATTATTTTGACGGTAACAGGCTTCGCGTCGATGTCCCTGCCACCTTGTAAAACGAAACTATCACAGCTAAGTAGGCTCTACAATTTAAAAGTAATAATCGACAACTTACATTTGCAGTTGCAAAAACATGTCGAAAGGGCATAATTCATTTCGTACCCAACAATTAAGAGCCGCCCAGAAAAAAAAAGCTTTTTTCTTATGGGAAATAACATCTTGAATATTTTTTTAATATTACAACGAAAATCTACAATTAACTCCCTGGCTGCTATTTAGTATGAAAGTAGGTAGAGTAGGTACCAAAAACCATATTTTGCCAACATTATTTTGGACATTTGTTTAAAGACGCAAACATTTAACCTTTGCAGAAATGGACATGAGCATTGAGCGTTAGGTATAATATGGTATGATAAGTATAAAAAAAATAACGGTGGAAAATCCTTTCTTAAGCCCCCCAGAAGTTGAAGTGTTTGGTTCCGTCACACTGGAGGGTAAAACGCCACAGGCAGACACAGGCGGACGGACAGAGGTGTGGCCATACTCTTCTTTAAAAAGGGCGACAATGCCCTGCTTAAGAATTATAAGCCCATCTCACTACTGAGCCATGTCAACAAGCTGTTTTCAAGAGTCACCACGAACCGTCTCGCGCGCAGGTTTGATGACTTCTAGCCTCCCGAATAAGCCGGATTCTGCAAAGGCTTTAGCACGGTAGACTACATACATACGCTGCGGCAGGTTATACAGAAGATCGAAGACCCTGCTTCTCTGCTTAGCGTTTGTGGACTACAAGACAGCCTTCGATTCGATTGAGACTTGGGCTGTACTGCAGTCTCTTCAACGGTGCCAGATTCACTATCGGTAAATCGAGGTGCTGCAGTGTCTATATGAAAACATTACTACTATGTCGTTCCGACTCCAGGACAAGACCTCAAAACCTAGCCTTGTGCAGCAAAGTGAAGTGAGACAGAGAGACGTTATCCCTCCAAAACTGCTAACCGCTGCATTGGAGGATGTCTTCAAGGTTGTGGCCTGGAAAGGGGTAGCAATTAACTTCAACGGCAGATACGTCACTTACCTTCGGTTTGCCGACGATATAGATCATGGTCATGGCTGAGGTAGTCTCAGCCATGCCATGACTACTATATTGGAGCACCTCAGTACAATGCTCGACGATCTGAGTACAGCTTCCGAAAGAGAAGGTCTGAAAATGAACATGGACAAAACTAAGTTAATTTCAAATGCCCATGAAGATCGGGGACTGTACATTCGAAGTTGTGGACGACGTTTACCTAGGACAAACTGTCCAGTTAGGTTGGTCCAATGTCAAGAAAGAGGTCAATCGTCGAATCCAACTCGGATGGACTGTCCATCCGAGTTGGATTCGACGATTGACCTCGGAAGCTGTAGTTAGTTCGGAAAGCTACGCAATATCTTCTCATCTTATATACCGCACTCGTGACCAGTGTCTGTTACCAGTGACCTATGGAGCTGAAACGTGATCGCTCACAATGAGCCTCATTGGAAGGCTGAAAGTCGCCCAAAGGGTTAATGGACAGGGCTATGCTTGGAGTTTCCCTGACGACGGGATCGAATCAGAAATGAAGAGATCGCAGAACAGGTAGCCGATGGGCATGGGGCCGAAAGTTTCAGAGTGGCAACCGCGTACCGGAAGAAGAAGCGTTGGAAGGCTTCGCACAAGGTGGAGGTTCCTATGGTTTTCACCAAGCCGATGACTTGGTGAAAACCGCAAGAATCCCAGAACCAGTCGAAATGGCGATGTTTGGGGGAGGCTTTTGTCCAGCCTTGGAAGTCTTCTGATGCTGAAAGCTGAAATGATGATGATGAAGAGGTAGCTAGGTTGTTTCTCGTTTTAAACATTAATGTAATGCTCTAAATATTTTAAGTCAAAATATGATTATTAGTATTTTCAAACTTAAATAGCAGCGGAAGGGTTAATTGTATACTCTCATTGTTATAGTAAAAATCTTTATTTTCCATAAGAAAACCGTGTTCTTTTTTTTCTGGCCGGCACTTAAATTTTTGGGTACAAAATGTTCGAAACTTGAATGATGTCCAAATGTTCTTGGAATAAGTTCATCCCAACCACGGAACCCTTCACTGTGTGTGTTCCGACACGCCAGCGACTTGGCCAGGTTTTGGGGCCTGAAATGGTTTCTACTAAGTATTACTATGGTCAAATATGTTACATGAAGTAAAAATGGCTTGAAAACTGAAGACTGATATTTTTTTTACGAAAAATATGTATGCTCCATACACATTTTTCGTAAAAAAACTATAAGTCTTCAGTTTTCCTGGTCCAGGTATGAAAAATCAGGATATCTCTGGAATAGCAAAATTTCCCATTATATTCTTACAGTGGACTTTAGAACTTCATTTATGATTTTTTGACATACGACAACCTACCCTCCTTTTTTAAATCTTGACTTTTTTTTCTTATCTTTAACAATTTAGTTTTAGAAATACAACAGAAGTATTTTTTTTATAAAATAAATAGTTACTGAACATGTATTATACAGGGTGGCAGGGACATCGACGCGAAAATGTTACCACGGATTCAGTACGTCATTCAGAATCCCCAGCGTTGAAATTTTGCTCGAAAATAAATAAAAATGTGGGTACTTATCCTAATTTTTCATACCTCCTCTATAAATATTTTTCGTAAAAAAATTATTAGTCCCCAGCTTTCAAGTCAAATTAATTCATGTGACATATTTGACCATAGTAATGTCGCAGGCAGATTGCATGATTCGTCATTTTACAAACGGCGCCGTACGTTTACAAACGCTGGCGGTCTTGACGGTCAATTTTTGTTTGTTTAGTTTTCCGGCACGTGAAAGACGTAATGTGTCCATGGAATCTGGTGCTCGGAGGGCTCCAGCGGAATATTATTGTCGAAAATTTTGAACTGCAACAAAATATTTACAATTCAACGCATTATTTTTATATAGTTAATAATCTAACGGAAATTACACCTTGATAAATTGTGAACTGGTATCAAACTTGCGTGCGATGTTACGCATCTTGCGCTAATATTAAATAGCCTGCCTGGCTGCGAGCAAGATGGACGTAGCGCTCGCCGGTCGCTGGGGCGGGCCTTTCGCTTTGATCACTCGGCTCGCGCGTGGTTGTTTACAGTTCTAACCTACCCTAACTTATTTCACCTAGTTCACAATTTTTCGATTGCTTATAATCTAACGGAAATAATACCCATAAATTATAAGCTAACGGTTCTCACAATTTTACGGTAACATAATAGGTACCTGATTACTGGAAAAAAGTGTGATTTGTCCAACCTGTGTCTAATGATGGTCGCGCTACAATAACAATCAAAGTCGAAATTATAACAATTGAACGAATTGCCAATTTGGCTTAGGCATTTTGCAAAACTGCCAGCGTTTGTAAACGGACGGCGCTGTTTGTAAAATGACGAATCATACAATTTGCCTGTGACAGTGATACATAGTAACATTCTATAACCCACTGTAAAAATATAGTGGGAAATTTTGCCGTTTCGGAGATATCCTGATTTTTCATACCTTCTCCATAAATATTATTCGTAAAAAAATTATAAGGCCTCGGTTTTCAAGTCAAATTAATTCAAGTGACATATTTAAATATATACATAATAGAAATGATTTCAAGCCAAAAAAACAACAATTAAATCTTAGCGGCTCTAAGACTTTTAAGGGTGTTTCTCATTTTTCGTGCATATTACACGTCCAGTAAAAAAATCTTTACTTATTCATTATAAATCTAAATTCCTTTTAAAGGAAACTAAACGTAATAAAGTTATGCTTACATGCATGTCTCATTTACAGATCCAAATAACGTAATTAATAAATTATACATAAAAAACTTTGTAAATTCTCATTTCCTTCATTGTCCATTTACTATTCTCGTAAATACATTTGTATTCTAACCAAAAATATCAATATTAAATATAAACAAAGTAACCATACCAAGAAACTGTATTAAAAAGCACATGTTTACACCTAAATAAATAACAATAAATCCACAATATAATAATATTTTATTTCTTAAAACTTTTATCATATATTTTTTCTGATTACCATCGGTTTGAAAGAAAATCTAAATTACAGTCTACGTAAGCCCTTAAAAATGCTGCTACCGCCCTTGCTGCGCCCCGCGCACGTCTCAGTCACCGAACAAATGTCGTAGTGAGTGGACGCTTGGTCGTGGTAAAAAATATTTGCGTGTGTAGTTTCGCGGGAGGTGATTATTCTGGAATCGTTCTCCTTCCTATCGTCCATATTACTACGTGAGTGTTTATGATTTTGTTTACTTTGTAGCTAATTATTATTTCTAATAATTACCTTCGTAGTTTAGAATATGCATGACGTTCGTAATAATGATATTATTTAGGAAAAAAATTGATAAAGGATTCAAACCTCATTACCTTCTTCCTCACTTCCTTCGTTTACCGTCGTTTTTTTGAGGGATGGTAATGAGGTCATAACGATGGCAATTAGAAACTGTTTTTTGTCAGTTAATTTTTGTTTTGTATTGTGCAAACCTTCTGACTAAGTTATATTTGTCAACTTCAGTGTGCTCGCGGGCTCTAGTCCTACCGGTAATAATAATATTGTTACTTTAATTAATAATATAATAAAGAATTAATATTTGTTATTTGATATTGCTTAAAGATATTGGGTGAGTGTATTTTAAAACTTTTTATGACGCTTAATTATTAACGACAGGAGCTCTAATATTATATTTGTATTTTTACAGATTATTAGACATTAAGAATGCCAAGGAAAACCAAACAAACATTAGAGCAGAAACGAGAGCGCGACCGGATACAAAAAAAAAAAAAGTATGCGGAAATTAAGAAAGATCCAGAAAAGTATACAGAAATTAAGTCAAAAGAAAGAGCAAGATACCTTAAAAGAAAAGAACAGAGAAAAATAAATAGTGCAGAAAATATGACACCTAGACAATTGAGAGTTCAAAGAAAAACATGGAGAGTTAATTCGAAACGTCATTATGAAAGAAAAAAGAAAGAAAAAGCTATTCAGCAGTTATTACTAGATAATTCTCCACCAAATAGTGACACTGAGGCACTCCCAGCTGAACAAGATCCTCTCGCTCGACCAGATCTTAGCCCTGTAGCGGCATCTACATCGCTACATGCGAACTATGCATCAAAGACCTGACGTCACACAACATCCTGACGTCACACAAATCCTGCATCGCGCAATTAGAGTTTACCGCGCGATAAACATATATACAAGCTTCCCGACTTCAAACTCTGGGCAGTTGCCCGCCAGACACGACATCCGTATGGTCGGAGGATCCTCCCTTTTCTATGGGGGATGAGTGAACTTTACACCCTGTTCCTCATACCCCCAAAGCCCCATACTTAGTTCATCTTTAAATGGTTTGAGTTCCGGCAATAGTAGTTCTTGTCAACAGTGTCTAAAAAAGGATGTTCTTCTGAGAAAGCTTCGCTACCGAAATAAAAAAGAAATAGGCATTTTGAAACTAGAAATTGAAAAAACGAAGAAACAGAAAGATGCCATTAGGAAAATGCTCTATAGAGTAATGAAAAATATGAGAAAAAATGCAATTGCATCGACTGAAGAAAAAATAGAACATCTGGTAGAAAATGTGAACATAGAAAAGCGTGAAGAAATAAAAAAGAAACTAATATTTGGTGAAATTCTTACAAGAAGTGTTGGGGAAGGCTACAAGTGCTTGAGAAGAAAAGAAAAGAAAGAGTTTTCTAATGTGGTTATGACAGAAAGAGAAAAATTCAAACAATATAAGCTATTGACACAAACAAAAACATTCACATTAAGAGATAAAAAAGAAAATAAAACAGCTAAGAGTGAAAACTTGACAGAGCAACTAATTTTGGAGTTTTTTGACGATGATGAAGTGACTAGAATTGCAGCTGATAAAAAATAATACATAACTAAAAAGAAAATAAGGAAACAAAAAAGATATTTAACAGACACTTTAACTAACTTGTATAAAAAGTGTACGCATCATTCCAATCTCAAGGTAACTTATCAAACTTTTTGTAAATATCGCCCGTTTTGGGTTTTATACCCAAAAGAGTCCAGCAGAAATACGTGTGCTTGCAAAGTTCACATTAATATAGATTTGTTGATAAAATGCCTTAATACAAATAAGATACTAAAAGAATCAAACGGGACCGGTATTTTAGAAAGCTTATGTTGCAACGTTAATGATGAAAATTGTTTGAATCGATCATGTGAAAAATGTCAATTGAAAAATTTAGATTACGCCGAATTCCAGAATGACAAAAAAATTAAATATTATCAGTGGTGCAGTTGCTCTGAAAAATACTATGTAAAAGATGAGGAGAAAACCAAATTAGTAACAAAAAAAGGAATATTATATCATTTTCCACGAAACATTATACTCCAATTAGAAAACACTCTTGTGGGCTATATGAAACACTGCACTAATATCTTGACTCAGTATAGAAATATTAAAGAGCTTAAAAATAATCTTACTCCTCAAGAGGTAGTGGTTCACGTTGACTTCAGCGAAAACTACTGCATTAAATATAATGAAGAAATCCAAAGTTTTCACTTTGGTGGTAGTAGAATGCAGTTGTCACTGCACACATGTGTCATCTACTTGATTGATCCAGAAGTTGGAATTCAAAAACAATATAGCTTTTGCACTGTAAGTGAATGTACCCAACACGATGCTGCGGCTATCTGGGCACATTTATTACCGACTATTGGGTATGTATCGGAGATTTCATCCCAAATTGACACAGTTCATTTCATTTCTGACAGCCCAACAAGCCAATATAGAAATCGCTTTATTTTTTATATGGTTAGCCAACTGTATCGTGATTTTCCGCAACTGAAATCTGTGACCTGGAACTACTTAGAAGCTGGACATGGCAAAGGGGCGCCAGACGGAGTTGGTGCTGTTCTCAAACGAACAGCAGATCAAGTAGTCCGTTTTGGCGGTGACGTGGACTCATTAGAAACATTTTTAGCCTATCTTGTACCTAGAGTGAAGATTGAGATTCGCATTGTTACAAGAAGTGACATTGAAGCAAGAAGTTTTCCAACAGCCCTTAAAGCAGCCAAAGGTACAATGATGGTGCATCAAGCTCTTTGGTCATATGGGTGCTCTAAAATTACTCTAAGGAAATTAAGTTGTTTTCTGTGTGGCAATAAAGATATCTGCAGTCATGGCAAACATATTGGTCATTATGATGTTCCTTCTTATGAAGACGTCAATACTAACCAATTCCAGAGTTTCCTCGATGAGAATACAACACCAGAACTTATCCAAGAAATAAACGATACAGGTTTTGCAATTACACGTTCCGACCCATCATTGATCAGCTTCGAAGATAAATCTTCAAACAAATCGTGCTCACCGAAAGTCAAGATACTATCGGATATTAATGTGACTGATTGGGTAAATAGAAAGTTTTATATAAATAAGGAGAGCATTGCTAAAATGAAAACAGATAATAATACTTATCAAACAGATTTTGAGAAATTCATTATCTGTAAGAATGATAATGAAGATGATGCCAAAGAAAATACAGACCAAATATGTGAGAAGGACAAGAAAAAAAGACTGCCTAATTTTTGGAGTGACATCGATGATGACGATGATATGAATATTTTCTAATACGAGAGATAAATGAAAAAATCTGAAGTTTTTTTCTTTCTAATACTTAAATTGTTTTATTCTTGTTTAAATTAATAGTGATTTTTTGTTTTTGTTAAGAAGGACTTTTGATTTTGATCTCATGTTTCCAAAGATTTTATAAATATAGACACGTTAATTTATTAGAAAGGCAAGGAGAAATGGCCAATATTATGTTTTGATCATTAAGTACATAACTAGCAGGTAGTTTAATTAAATTGCAGCAATTAAGTTCATTGAATTTTAAATATTAAAATGCATCTTTGTATTTATAACAGTATGTTTTATCATTGCGTTCCGTTTATCTTCATTACCCTCGCAGTTCTATGCCTTCACATAACATCTCAAAATCATGCCCTTCGTATACGTTCTCATTACCGTCTCATTCCGATTTTTGATATCATAATCATTTCATTGTTATCTATAGAAGGGAGGTGTAAACCACAAAATATTGAAGGATTATACGTATATTAATGGTATTAGAAAAAAAACAAAGGTATTAAACAATTAATTTGAAATTTAGAAATGTCATGGAATTTGCACGAATTACGCGAAATACCCTTAAACGCGATTTTCGATCCAGTGTGCGACGATCTCCGTGGTAATGTTTAAAGTATTTTCTAATGCCAACAAATTGTTGGCATTGCGATATTCTATTTCTTTCTCGTAAGTCGTAATCAAGGCCAATTTCAGGTTACCGGTATTAAAACGGTAACTTAAATAGAGGTAACATGTTTTTTCTTCTTGGTTACTCAGATATCGGTAACCTTAGTCGTAAAAGTAACCAAAATTCTTCAATACCTGTACCGTAATTCATAAAGGTTTTCGGTCCCTGGTTTAAACGAAGACTGCACGATTCGCTCGCTCCCTTCAAAGAGATTTAATACGCGGTGGATATCAGCGCTTGTTCGCACATAGTACTCGTATGTCCGGAACCTATAAGTGGATTTAAAAGCCTCATCGGTATAGAATTACAGACACGCAGACACACCTTCGAGTCCGTTCCGTATATATTTTGTTTATAATGACCTAAACAAGAAAGCTTCAAATTTTGAACACAATTGGGTTGATGCCTGGGTAAAAAAAATGAAATTCTAATTAGTCCGTCAGTCAGATGATAAAAAAATATTAGACACGTATTTTTTGCTTTATCATATTAATAAAAAAAATACTTAGATAAAACGCATTTTAGGTTGGGGAGTGGGGGTCGCTACGTCACTAGTATGTATAAAATCTACAAACTCGTGACGTCATGGCACATTTTACCTTAATGTATCGCCGTAAACTTACGATTACGTAAAAAAAGAAAAAATACGTGTCCAATATTTTTTTATAACCTCAAAGACAGACTAAAACAAAAAAAAAAATTGTAGTTAATTAGTTAGTTAAAAGTACCTACAAGGGTAGGTTAACCTATGTGCATCATTGCTGTAACTGAAACCATCCGCCCTTTAACCTACCTAATCGTGATATAAATTATTAATACTTTTAATCACTTACATAGTAAAATTCTGAACATGTATATTGTATTTCAGGTAAAATAAAAATGGAGGACGACGGCCCCGAACCAGGTAAGCGTTTAATTGTCGATATCAAATCCTTCAATTATTTAGCAATTTTTTTAAATCAAATAATTCAAAGATAATCAATTTACCTTATCATTTTATGGCATGACTAGACTATGCAGCTTAACGAAATTACGACGTTTCAATTACCAAAACATTCCAATTAATCGTACCACTTCCGAATACCTCTTTAAAAAACACATATGCCTCCTTTTTTGGCTTCGTCACAGTCGGATAATAGGGTAAACATATATGGATAATATTATGTAGAACACTGCATACAGCAGCGTGACCTCTGCGGGTTGCAATTTTTTGTTTTCTTGCTCAACAACGAATTTTTATTTTTTAAAAACATCTTTCTACATCTATCATTTTTATTTATTTAATACTTCAAGCACACAAATGTACAAAGGCGGACTTAATGCCATAGGCATTTTCTACCAGTCAACCTTTGGGTGATGCAGAGACAAACAGTGGCAGGTGCAATAGCGAGAAACGAGGAATAAATATTTATTTAAATATAAAGATATACATATATCTATCAAAAACTATAAATATAATATATACACCTAATTATATATAAATATAAGTACAAATAAATACACATAAATATAATATATACACCTAATTATATATAAATATAAGTACAAATAAATACACATAAATATACTAAAACAGCTAAGGGTAAGACAATCATTGACAAAACATTACCGTTGTGATGATACTGCCAGTTTCTTGCGAATGTGCTCGCGAACTTTAACTTTAAACGATAATCGGTTGGTCGCCATTCCGATTTCCTGGGGGAGCGCATTCCACAGAGAGATAGACTGAATGAAGAAGGAAGAGTGAATGAAGTCTGTGTGGTGAGTGGGACATTGAAGAAGACGATTGTGAGATGAACGAAGATTTCTATTGTGGTTGGCGCAAATGTACTGAAAGTGGGGAGCTAGATAACTAGGGGAAGAGGGAGAGTCAAGAAATGAAAACAAGGTGGTCAGCGCCCTTTGCTCTCTGCGCTGGCGTATGGGCGACCACTTTAGAAGCGACCGATGCGCAGAGACGTGATCATATTTACGAAGATTGAAAACGAATCGAATGCAGTTATTGAGAAGACGGTCAAGTTTGTCGAGTAGATCTGCATTCAGGTCACAGTAGCACACATCACCATAATCGATGATCGATTTTTATTCTTATAAATTAAAAAAAAAAAATTACATTAGGTACCTAGTTGCCGGACACGGTTGTTTCCGGAGGTTCCTGTTCCGCGTAAGGCGGGAGGAAACGCCCGGGTGTCACCACTGTGTGGATCGCCCGGAGGACACGGTGGAGCATACGGTGGAGGACTGCCCGGCTTGGGCGGAGCACCGCCGTGTCCTCACGGTGGCGATCTCTCGCGTCCGGCCCTGGTTCAGGCCATGGTTCGGAGCGAGAGTGCATGGGAGGCCGTCACCTCCTTCTGCGAAGCAGTTATGTTCGCGAAGGAGGAGGCGGAGCGCGCGAGGGAGATGCAAGCTGCACGCCCTCGCGGCCCTAGTCGCCGCAGGAGACGCCCCGGGCGTCGAGAGTCGAGAGCCGACTTCCGGCCACCGTAGGCGTGGGCCTGCGGTCGGTGAGCAATGGGCAGCTCGCCGTCCGATAAGGACCAGGCCCGTGTCGACGGCGCGTTGTGTTCCACGTGTGCCTTAAAGAGATGTCAGCACCAACCGACGGGGTCGAAAGACCAATGCCTGCTGGGGTCACGGGTTTGTCCGAAAGGGATATCGCTGCCCCAAAGGGATATAGCGGCCCCGGCACACAGGCAACGGAAGGAACACGGGTGGGTTTTAGTCAGTAAAAGTCTGACACACCCTCTCGCTCTGCCCAGAGCGGGAGAAGTCATTTGATGATTTCCCATCCTGAAAAAAGTACCTAGTTGAAAAATATGTTTATTTATGTGCTAATTCAACTGATTTTTAACCTTAATAAAGGACAGTGTAAAAGGAAGCTTGCCACGTGGCTCAAGGGGCTCAACTATGATGACACCGAAAAACTACTTACCAGTATGACTTAATGTATTCCAACTGCTATTTAATAACCCCTCACTCACATCCTCCCACACACACCACCCCATACGCACTTTCACACATATACACTCGAAACACATCTTAGGTACTCACGTCCTCACTACGTAATGTTTACTAACAATTCTAACACTTTGCAAACAATTTTTTTTTTCTGTTTTATTTTTTCCATACATTTATTATTTATTCCTTTTTAAACACCATATGTTGAGCCACAGACTTTAAAAGCTAACAACCACCTAATTCAAAATTTGTTAAATCACTTTTATTATTATTATCATGCAATGTACGAACTGCTAGAGGGCGGAGACCTGGTGACCTGAAACACAGGCCCTTAAAGCCTACCTTAGGCACCAGTCTTCCACAGTAAACTAAACCAAATATAACCATGTGTAACAATGTCTGTAATGTTTATTGTGGTGAGAAATAAAAAATACTTATTAATTATGTTTGCTGGAGCCGGAGGATGCAAAAAAAAACAATTTACTATCGACAAATTTATTAAAATCAAGAAATTACAATTTATAACTTTAAAATTATGCATAGGTGACAATTGGTCGATGTATGTACCAAGAATGAGTGAAAACGTGGTATCGTGTAAGGCATTGTCGATGTCCGGTACCACGGTTACGAAATGCTGCGTAGGCAGCACGTGTAAATCGTTGCGATGCGCAATA
Organism: Agrochola lota; assembly: GCA_947364205.1. NCBI lineage: Eukaryota > Metazoa > Arthropoda > Insecta > Lepidoptera > Noctuidae > Agrochola > Agrochola lota. The sequence continues at coordinate 9,360,111 of OX376232.1, forward strand.
TTGGTGTCACGATGTCCACAGTCCGTGTCTTATACCGAATCGTAATATCAGCGATCCTTATGTTACACCGTTGCGCGTTCCGTTGCTCATGCACATTACACATTTTACAATACATTATCATTGACGGTTTTTGTACATGAACCCTGTCAGGGCACTGCAAAACACAATGTTGATTTGCTGTTGTGTTAGTCAAGAGTTAGTGAGAGTGACACTTTAACATATATTGTGTCAAAACCATTTCATATGAGAAAATAAAAATGAAATATATCTGGATGTCGTTATGTTGTCCTTTTAACAGTAATAAGCAAGAGATCAAGATAGTTTGTAGCCTGTGATTTCCGACGTTCTGAGAAAAAATTACCTCAAATAATTTTAAACTTTTAGACTTGTATGGGACACGTAAAAAAAGACTGTCCGCTACAAAAACAAAGCTTCTCAAACTCAAAGCATTTATTCCAATTAAACCAGTTACAGGCACTTTTGAATTGTCAAATAGTCGGTCAGTTAGTCAGAAAGTTGAAGCTGGAACGGGCAAGAAACTCCACACTTATTTCATTCTCCATTCAGACTCATTTCATTTTCATTCTCCCCGTGCTGTTCGTTTTTTTTTGAAAAAAAAAAACATCCTCACTTTACGTGTATGTACCCTAAAAAAAAATATTTTTCTTAATTTTATTTTACCACTTTGTCGGCATGATTAATATGTATACATACATATACCAAATTACAGCTTTCTAGTACTAACCGTCTCTGAGCTAAGCTGCGGACAGAGAGACAGACAGGCAGACGTACATGGCGAAACTATAAGGGTTCCTTGTTTACTACGGAACCCTAAAAACGGCTCCATGGTACAAACATTTACAAAAATTGAAAAAATGCTTCTAAATTATACAAAACTATAGTTTGCAATGTATTTGAGAGAGAGAGAATGTTAATAGAATGTTACTACCAAAAAGAAAGAAAATCATTATCCATTGGAGTATTCAACAATTAAAACTTGTTTAAATAAAAAACAAACGCTATGCTCGTAATATCAGAAAAAATAAAAAGGGGAAGCAACTCTTCCAAATATTAAAATTTTTAACTAGTGAGCCCAAGTGGCTGTGAAGCAGGATCAGCATTACATTTTTATCTACGATATAATCATCGAACTTATAATATGCTTGTCTACATAGTGTGCGTTTAATGCATGTGTTAAATTTCTTCTCATTCAGTTGAAGAATATCGAGTAGTATAAATTATTATAACATTTTACACAATAAGTATGATATAAAAGAAGTGTGCACTTTAGACAATCTGAAACGTGGTTGATCAAATTTGTTCCTATTTCTGACTTTTAGGTAGTGACTTTTTCTAGTAGGTACTCAAACCTCAGTTAGTCGAGTAGAGATTTTTTTTTTCTAACTGAACAGACAGCTGTGCTGCTGGGGGGTTTGTTGCGCCACTTCGTCTTCCCAGCTAAGCACTAGGAAGTGGTGAAGGGTGGGTGTTTTTGGGGGACTGTCTTATGTAATTTTGAAGTTTGAAAAATGCTGATTCTCAGCCTATTTTGAATAAATGACATTTGAATTTGAAAGAGTTCTTTGATCATTATAAGAAACAGGATCGATTGGGATAAAAAAGTCTGTGTGCAAACTGCCTATTTTTTTACTGACCGTAATATTTTTCCGCTCTTTTCTTTTTTCTCTGCGAATAGTATCAAAATGTCTCAAAAAGTTAAGTACACTAAAGTAAGTTAAGGACCTAAGACCGTTTTCCTGTACCTACAACGGTTAAGGCAGCTGCCCTTATTAAAATGCCTAAATTAAATAACTTATTTTATTGGATAAGAATTAATATAATACCTGGTAGAAATAGCTTCGGAAATAACAATTAAAATGTTATCAATTTCTGAAAGATAAAAGTGGTTACTGTGGGTCATCCTTAGAAGATAGACATATACTATGGCAGACTTTTTTGTTGAAATTTTTAAGATGTACAATCCTGTAGAGAATTAATTTTATGTATCTCTTACGGTTTACGCGGCGCACGCCAGTAAAGCTCCCAGCCGGCATGATTTTTTCCGACATCTTCAACAATAATCGTCATATTTCATTCAATTTACACTTAACTATTATACTCAAGAGTTCAACCACATTAAAGCTATTACAACCTTTTACAATGCCTTGATAAGGAGTCAGTTGGAATGTAATGCAGTCATTTGGGCACCATTGAAATGAAATTGAATACTATGAAACTAAATACAGTCTCATGTTGGAACGCATACAAAATAAATTCATAAGGTATCTGTACATGAGACTGTATGGAGTACATCCTTATTATCCATTGATGTACCAAACCTTGTTTGTTCTAGGCATGGTTGGGTACAACAAGTTGGAATTAAGAAGGGATATGACTCTCGCCATTTATATGTTTAAATTAATCAATGGTAAAATCAAGAATCAGGGGGTTTTAAAGGAGGTGAATCTGTGCGTGGCCGACAAGTTCTACGTGCTGAGGCGGAGACGGCCGCAGCTGCTGGCGGTGCCGTGCGGCAGGACTACCTTGCTTCTAAAAGCGCCAGTTACTTGCGCCTTACGTACACTTAATGAAATCGCCGAAAGGATTGATTTTTTTTCTGTTCATTGAATGAATTCGCAAGAATAACTGCGTACCATTTGTGTTACAATTTGTAAAATAAGTATAAGCTAAGTACCACCCTATCGCTTTGGGATACCCTGTTCTGATAGAAGTGTTGTGTAAATAAACAAATCTTCCTCATAAACCACTCCGTCCATTGGTAAAAACCGCTCCAAAACCCGTTCGGTAGTTTTTGCGGAGGACTTTGTATATGTAAAGCCGTGTCTCCTGCGCGTGTTTTTTCGAAACATTACACAAAAAACCTTACACATAAACATTTGTTTTCATACACAAGCTGTCTCCTGAATGAATGAATGAATGAAATGCACCGATCCCAGCGTGGTTTAACCAGACTCGATAAATCGAATGAACCCCAAGATTTGCACTAGCCCATGAAGCCTCATGTTTCATGGGACTACAAAGGCCATTGCATATCTAGGAGTAGATCGGGGGGCGCGGGTAATGGTAAGGAAGACGTGCCCTTAGGATAAGGAAGGATTTGAGAGCCATACCGGATATGCATCCTAGAGTAAGCATTGGAATAGTGGAGAAACGGGTGTTAATTATCTATGGGCATCTTTTTACGACGTCGCAGCCAGTTGGCTTAGTCGATCTTCGCCTGTGAATCCTTTGGCGGAGTTACATTGCTTTCTAGGCTCTTTTCTATCTCCCTGCTGTGCTGTTTTAGACTTTACTGTTTTCTGTGTCTTCATCAAAGGACTCGCTGTCCGTTTCAGGTTTCTAGTACCTCTCGCTGGCCGTCTTCTTGATATTGTATCGGTCTTCAGCCGTGTCCATCCAAAAGTTGATTTCCTTATCGAAGTGCGCCATGTCCTGTTTAAGATTGTCGTTCCATGTGTAATCCAATCGGCCTACTTTCTTGAATTTGGGCTTGTACTGTATTGCTGCATGTAACAGGTGAGGTTTGCCGCGTCTGTGAACGTCTGCGAGATAGCATACCTGTGGTTCTTGATGAGTTTGGTTACTGTTTTTTCCGTCTAAAATTTCGTGTAATTTCCTTAGCTTGGTTTATTCCTAGCGTGGTTAATCAAATCTCTCATGATAACTTTCTCATATCTTCTCGTCTTGGTTTGTTAGCTTTGGTGATTGTCGATACTTTCAAACCGTATATCATACAGGTACGATTACTATTCTATACATGAGTCTGGCTGCTTGCCCGTCCCTCTTTAAGTTTTCTATGAATGGTAGTAATGATGATTTTGATTTGTGTTTCTAGTGGCCTGTTCGCATCGTTTTCTTATTGTGCTTCTCCTGTTTAGTGTAGATGTTATGTATGTGCCTAGGTATTTAATTTCAACGATTGTAGGTAGATTTAATTCATTCATTGACACGTATGTCGCTTTCCATGTAGTTATGGGGTCTCTAATTAGTATTTTTGTTTCGTTTATTTGGAGGCCGACACTAGCTATTAGGGGTTTACTAACTAATGATAACAACTAATGTAGATGAGGTCATCCGCGAATGATAGTACCAGAGGGAGTGAGATTTCACGATCTTGGTCTAGTTTGATTAGATGGGTTTCTTCCTCGAGTGTTCTAAGAACCTTATCCATGATCACTGTAAAACGGTGAGGGGATAACGGGCAACCTTGTTTGACTTCCTTTCCTTTGATGATGCACCTACTTTGCTGTCCACACCATTTATTGTGTGTTCGTTCGTTCATGCATACCTTGATTATCCTGTTGTTTAACGTTTTTTGGTTCGATGTATTAAAATATATCGCAGTGCTTGGAGCTTAACCTTTTGAAGTGTTGCCTGACATTCTTTTACCCGAGTTTGGGTTACCAGGTTTTCTTTTTGTAAGAATTTTGCCTTTTGTAGGTTGGCAAGAGCTATACGATGATCCCTAGGGTTAATCGGCTGATAAAACTAAGGTTCCTGGGCAGCCGCTTTTCAAACTCCAGTTATGGTGCTCCATGATATGTTGATGCTTTTCACTGCTGAGTTGATTGCTATGTTTTCCAGTTTTTTGTTATGCATGCTTGGTATTTTGTTTTGGAGGATTTTTATTGAGAGCGGCATCGGTAGCATTGTTTGTGGTTGAAATCTTTGTTCTCAATTGTTGTCCGATTCTTTTGTGTCTCGTGTTTGGTGCTTTCAACTTTGTTTAAAATTTGACTTGTTTGAAGTTGTCCCCAGATTATTTTATGGTCGGAGGAACCCTACCGGACCTAAGGAGTTTTCCTGTTGCCTGTAGCGTAATAATGTAATCCAATTGGGATTTCTGCGTGGCCGTAGATTATGTTATCCTGCATGATGATGTCCTTTTTGTTGTTTCTATTTGAAGTTTTTCCCTATTGGCCATACCATTAACATTTTAGTAGTTAGAATATTAATGATGTAGATTTTGGTGACTCAGCCCTTTGCGTTGAGAGTTTAGTGTATCCTGTCTACCAATATAGGCGTTAAAGTCGCCTAGGATCAATAGAGTACATGTCCTTGGTTTTTGTCTAATCAAGTTTAATAGACCTGTGAATGATCTGGGTTGCTTTAGAGGTCGAGCTGTTGATGTGAGAGTTAATTATATAAAGAGGAGCAGATTTGTCGCTTCCGCTATCAACTTTACTAGTGATTGACATCGCGTCAGTATCCTTCTTACTGTTTATTGTTTCGATTTGCGCATCGTTTCTGATTAAAATTGCAAATCCCCGGTGAGCTTTATCTGCAGTTCCAGATAGGTACCATTTTTAGTGGGTGGAAGTTTTACGTTCCTAAGTTCATCCCTGTTTCTTGTAGGCAGGCTACGTGAATTCCCCTATTTGAAAGGTCCGCATCTGCTTTGTTTCTTTTTTGTCCAGTTACGAGGCCCCACGGACATTCCAAGTTGCAATACGCAGGTCTGGGCAAGTGTACTTAATTGATCGAAAAGGCGGGTTTCTAAGTATTGTGTATACTTTGTCGTCCTCGACTTACCCTGATATCGGTGTACGTAAGGTTGATTCTAATTTTTCACACGGTATTAATGAGCTAGCTAATTGGAGGCTGTTCCGGAATCGGGGTTTTGTGGTCTGTCCTCGCTCATCTCTTGTGTTGTATTTGTTATGTTGTGATGGTTGGTTTGGTTTGTTGATTCTTGTGTTAGGCTGCAGGTTATTTTTGTATTGTTCATCGGCCCTCATGGCCTTGCTGTCATAATGCTGATCCTATTATAATATATGTATGTTTCCGGGAACTGAATATTCAATTCAATTCAATTTATTCAGCAGTAATTCACGCTGTGTTTGAAATCATAAATAAATAAAACACGATCATTAAAACTATAAAACGAACACATTCACAACACAATAAATTATAGAAAAAACTTTTTTTTTTTTTTTTTTCCATAAAATTCAATTGCATTACATACAAGCCACTAATACCAACATTACCCAGTCTCACATTAACGAATATTAAACGTGGTTAAGTCATCGTCTATCGCATACAGACATTTCTCGAGTAGGAACGCTCAGAGTTCCGACCTATCATATTATATCTATAAGAGCTCTTGTAAATTATAGTTTTTAAATCCAATGGCAACCTGTTAAAAAAAAAAAACCCGCACACCACCAATAAACCAGTATGTTGTCGTTATTGCACATGCATACTTACGAGATAGAATTCGGACGCAGCGATTATGATGTCTTTTCCTCCCCAGAACGTCTCGTTAAACTGCGCGGTTATGTATTTTGTTATTATTTGTTCCTGAGAAAGCTAGCTGTTAGGAAGAAACTCATGAATGTTATTTATAAGTGTTAATCGAATTCTGGTGTCACCTCGGTTCGTTGAAACATAGGTAGCGAGGTCTCGGTGGACAGACACGTGGTCGGACGTCAGCCCGTAAACGGGCAGTCACCAACTTTTTGTAAAAACTTACCATTACCATTGTAAAACTTTTGTTTGGGTAATAGACTGGGTTTCGTTTTGAGGGATACATAACTTTGACAGGGCTGCGGGTTGCCCGGAGATTTATTATTGCTTCTTAGTTTTTCTGTAGCATCTTGTTGCATGCATCTTGTTATGTAGACTTAGATTTCCGGGTCAAGTTTTTTTGTTTTTTTGTGAGTGGGCCACTCATGTGCAATCCCATAAAAAGCTTGCGCAAAGTAGGTACTTACTACACCGACCGAAGTCCTGCGCGCATACGGGTATAATAAAACTTGATTAATGGCTGTCAGAAGTAATATTTGTTGAAGGAACTTTTTGTATGGCTAATAGCCAATTAGTTAAGGGTAGTTTATGGGGATTAAGCTTGATGTTATAATCGTCAGCATGCAAGAGGTTAGAACACTGGTCAAAATAAGAAGTTTTATGAGAAGATAGCTTTTATGCTAAATCTAAAGCTAAAATTAGCTTAGAAAATAATGAAATAAATAGTTGAATGTGCGCTTGACATCAAACGCCAGACACTTCACCACTGTACATGCGCGCTAGAAATGTTGTCCCATAATTTATTAAATAAAATAACGATTTTGCAGAGGGAAGTAATGCCCTGAAGGATAATGGAAAGGTCTCACCAGATCATCTTGGGTTCCTTGGCTCGCCTGAGATTAGGAACACACCTCACTTTAGCACAATTTTAATATCCTCCTACTCCACACACGCTATACACTATTTTACAGTACTTTTTCTCTTACTGCACTATTTTAATGTATTTATTTGTCGGTTAGTAAAGTCACAGCAGTATCCAAACAAAGAATCACTATTCGATTTCGCCGGCAAGTGCCGCGCCACATGTGCATTTGTGCAAGCATGTCTCACTGCTTTTTTTGTTTTTCCTAATTTTTTTTTGGACGGGTCTCTCTCCCGGGACGACCGCGCTCTTTGACGTCCAACGACCGAATCTCTTCATACACAAGCTGTCTCCTGCGCAAAAATATTTTTTTTTAGATTGATTTGTGTATATGTAGTCAGTTCCGACGAGCAAGACGTGCTTAAAAAGTGACGAACAGTATCTCTATCACAACTTGTTCACAATAATTTACAGGACAATATAACTTCAAAACCTGTGTTGACTGACAGTGACAGCTGTGCGCGGTGCGCGCGGCAGTTGAAAATTAAACAAATCCTTCCCCTCTTCACCCGCGCGAGGAATATTTTCCATGCAGCTCGGAAAACAAAAACATCGTGTTTGCATACACAAATTGTGTATGGCCACGCCGCTTTGTTTCGATGTTTTTGTGTAATGTTTCGAAAAAACACGCGCAGGAGACACGGCTTAAGGATAACATGCAATTTGTAAATTAGGAAGTTATTGTGTATGTTATCGGCAATCTGGATAATCCAATATATTTAATACTGGTGGACTCACTCAAGTTAACATTTACATTTGTAAATGCGAAATAAACATTTGTACCGTACTCTGTGCAGTACTGTGTCGCACAGTGCCGCACACTGGTGTAATCGCACTTTTTGAAAGAGCGCAAAATAAGACTACTTCTACTAAAGTGCCACTGCTTAAATTATTATATGGAAATTGATTATGGCCTAGCCATAGCCAGCTGCAGTACCAACATTGAACAGCAAGAAAATAAAGTACAGCTTTTTAAATAGATACAACACAATAGGTTATTTATTCTTGTTATGTTTTTTAGGACCTTCCTGGAGGAACAGAATTGCAAATACTCGGCGATTTTCTGATGTAAATCACATAAGGACCCGCGGGCGATTTACACCTTTCAATATGCAAAGACAAACTAACCTAAAACGACATTTTCATGAAGAAAACAGACCGATGAGACAAAATGGCCAAAATTTTCATGCAGAACAACACAGCAACAGACTGATGAGATATAATAGTATGTATTTAATTGACATTTTTTTTTGTTTTTTATCGCTAATTGATTATTGAATGAAAATGGTTTTTAGGTCCAGCGATGCAACAAAATCCTGATATGCACTATAAAAATAACAGACCATTTCGCGTGCGTGGTGGTATGAGAGGAGGCAGAGGAAACAACATGAGGTCAGGCCGTGAAAATGAGAGAATTAGGTTCATTGGATTTAGAACATTACAAGAAATAGCACAAACGGAAGAAAAAGAAGTGCTTCAGAAAGTAAATGAAAAACGAGAAGCGTTTATGAATGTTGTAAATTCACCTAACAAAGATAAACTTGATAATTATGTCTTGATTATCGAAATATTATCGAAAATAAGTCACTCGCCTTTTGTAGAATTGAAATCAAAATTGATTTTAGATGTTTGTAATTCGGAGTTTATTAATTACTTGCGGAATTATTTAATGGATCTGCCTTATACCGATAACAAGCTTTTAAATAGTTTATATTGGAATGATCAAAATGAATTTTGGAAAAACTTTATAACATTTTGTGAGGATATAGTTGATACATCTCCATCTATAGCTCTTAAGAGATGTAGAGCGCTTATAGACAGCATAACGAAGACGTGTCTGAGTTGTTTGAACGATGAGCATAATTTCATTTTGTCTGAAGCGAATGTCTTGAAATTAGATGAAATACGTCAGAAGATGGCATCACATGTCGATAAATATCAGGTAAGTAAGTTTACCTTAACTATCTTAAACAAAAATATACTACCTAGATAATAGCCGAAAAAATATCATTCCACTGGGCGTTGTGACAGCACCCATCCCAGGCATTTTTTGAGAATTTAATGAAGTGCAGTGGACGATAAAGCATAGGATCCACAGAGGAACAACCTTCACCCATCTGTTTAATGGATGAAAAGTATTTTAAATAAAATTTAGTATTGCCGCTTTAGTAGGCCGCTGGCGGACTCACTTTGAAAGGAGCACATACTCGTTGAGCTGTAATTTCGAGTGAGTTGGATTCCGGATCGGGTGGGTCAGGGAAGAAGAGGTCATCTGCCGGGGCACGGTGTTTGCTCTCCAGAGCTGTAAGTGTCTCTGGAGAGTACGGCGCAACCACATCGCTACTAATGATGATCCTAGCTGCACCTCTGATATCGCCCTCACCTAGTTTAGACTCCACATGGTGCAACACCACATGGTTTTTTGCACATGTAGAATTCTAAACGGGAAGGTGAGCAGTTGCTCCCAAGCAGTTTGAGAGTTCTCTCTAGCGGCGAGGCGGATCAACGTCGGCTTCAAGGTTAATGCGTTGTCATTAACCTTGAAGCCGCGAATGGTCTCGCGCCACGAGGTACTACTCTCTTTAAAACTGGAGTTGAAATGTTTAGCCAGGGTTTACCAAAAGGGTTGAACGGGTGAATCAGGTGTTAGGGAAGTGGGTTTTATCGGGCAGGATGAAGGTACATTGTGGGGTTTGTGTTTCTTACCCAAAAGTACTTTCAAACCTTAAAAAAGCGTGCTTGGGGACAATGAGGGCTATCTTACTAGGACATCCAGTGATGTGGCAGGTTGACTGGCGCTTCGTACGGCGTCACTACTGTCGTCATTGTTCAACATAAATAAAAAACAAAGACTACTTACAAGATTTTCCCTTATAAATAAAAAACAATTAAACTTTAGAATCTAAATAAAATAACATAATATATTGTAAAGTTATGTCTAACGCGGATAAAAAACTGAGAATCACGCAAAACTTATCAAGCGTATTTTTCTGAAACCTTTACCATTTTATAGAAAAAAAATAACTATTAAATTTAACTATTTATCTTTTAATATACGTGTTTTATTAAAATACCTTTTGTTTAATGTCTAATAAATTAATAATGCGTCTAATTTGGGACAGCGCTGTTTGATAGGCGAGTCTTATTACTGGCTGGACATACGACGCGTTGCGTGAGCTCAGCACAGAACACGCAAGCTGACCACTCAAGGCAACTGGCAATTAGTCGCGTCTTAAAAAAAAAAAAAACAACTACTTTTTTAACATTGCAAGATATACACCAATTTATTAACTCGACTTTTGCCAATTGTTAGGCATCACCTTAATAGGTGACTATTTGGCCACCTAAGTACAGGAATGTTCTTGGCGCCCAATAGCCATAACTGCAATATCAATGGATAGTGAGTAAGAGAAAAAATTGTTACTAAAACGAATTAATAGTTGAACGAATGAATAGAATTTATGAAAAAAACAAAAAAAAAACAGCCTGGCTAGCATTTTTTGCCAACCCCACTATATATTTTTTAACATACAAAATGTTATATATAATACTTTCCATTAATTAAACAGATGGCTGAAGGTCGTCCTTAATCGGATCTTAGACCAATACATCTGTGCCAATACGTAGGTAGGTACCTACCTGCATAACATCGACCGACAGTAAGTTTGCTGAGTAAGATTATCTGATCTTTTTATTTTTATCATATAGCAGCCGGAAAAGAAACGAATGAGACTAGACATTCAGGACCCTCAAATCCAACAGCCTCCAGAAAACTTTCGTGAGCTTAGTGTAGTGCCAACTAAAGAGGACTTACTGGGATCCCCGCCGTTCCTGCGACCTAACATCGTCGAGGGGGGCTACAATGACGTGGAGCACTACTTGGACGTGCAGTTCAGGTTGCTCCGAGAAGACTGCTTTGGACCATTCAGAGATGGCCTAAGTGAGTATAGATTTATGGATACTGTAAAGAATCAGCGTGTTACGCGCACAACCACTAATTATGCAGGTATATAGTACTTATAGGTACCTTAATATTATACTATCTAGCTAAACAATATATTCTTTACAGATCAATATCTGAGAGACACTAATAAAAAGAAATACGACCACGTTCGGTATGTTCGTTATAAATTTGTATGTAAAAAACATTTACTTAATTAAATGATTATATATTTTTCATTCATTATAAAACAACAGTAAATTTGTATTAATACGCGCCTTTCTTTTGGCGTTAATTATTAAAAAAAAAATACAATAGACGACGTATATTTAGTAATCCGCGTAACTGTTCTTAAAAAGTCATAAAGAACCGTGTATGAAATCGACACGTGTTTCACCTCTCAACGAGGCATCCTCAGGATGGCGATTGATTTGTTGCGAACCCGGACCCGAAGCGACGTGTGGAAACGTCAAGCGTCGAGAGCAGTGTATTGTGGTCTATTGTATTTTATAATGGATTTCCGCAAAGTCACGCTTGAGTTTAAATTTTTTTTTAAATTCAATATGCATTTTGCGGTAACATCTCTTAACTTTAAGCAACGTTTATAAATAAAACCTTTCATGTCTAAACTAAACTAACCATTTTTCTTTTTAGGATATTCCATAATGTAAGATTTCTCTGTCCTTATATCGACAACTTGAAAGTCGGAGCTATCGCACAAATCGATATGAAAACCAACAAGAATTTCCATAAAATTAATTGGGCACACAACAAGAGATTTCTTTTCGGTTCTTTAGTGTTATTCACAAAAGACCATTGTACCAGTTTCATGGCAGCTACGATTCTACACCGCGATGCGAATCTACTGTCGACTGGCAAGGTGGGTAGTGGCTTAGGATAATAAAACTCTGTCGGTAGGTTATTTCTATATACTGGGTGGCAGGGACATCGACGCGAAGCCGTTTACCATGCATTCAGTACATGATTCTGAACCACCCTGAGTCGAAATTTTTCGCCGGGTGTTAAAAAAAAATCTGCTGTTTCATAGAAAACTGCAAAACCTACGCGGTCAACATGTAGGGAACAGCAGATTTTTTTAACCGACGAATAATTTCAACGCAGAGCCCAGAATCCATGGTAATCGGCTTCGCGTCGATGTCCCTGACACCCTGTATACTGTTACCTGTTATTTTTAGCATTCTTTAGCTCGTATTTTTTTTCTACGATGTGTTCCACATTGCAGCATGTGCTACCTATTTTAAACCGACTACAAAAAGGTGGAGGTTCTCAATTCGACTGTATTTTTTTTTGTGTGTTACGCGATTACTCAGCGAATTATGAATTGATTTTGATGATTATTTTTTTGATTGGTGGGTCATACTTGAGTTAACTTCAATAATACGTATTTTTGCCACTTAGTCTATACTTATGGATGCTGTTATAAAAAGTTCCTGTCACTGTTACTTACATAGCAGGTAGTGAGTGGTATTCGAATTTATGTGGGGTAAGTACCATAACTAAGAAGTAAAAAAAAAACACGAAAAAAACTAACCGGCTTCCAAAAAAACACTACTTACATAGTGAAAAATTACTTTAATTTCGGAAGTCTCACTATGATTTGTCTAGAACTTGCTAGCTGGACAAAATTCGATATCGAATATGCCGAAAATTCTTTCATAGTATCATAGACAATAATACCCACGAACTTCCAATTAATTCCAAGAATTTTAATGCATCTGGGGTTACGGTCATTAAGGGTCGCAGGTAACCATATAAGAAAAGGGGTAAGTAAACTGATTATCATCAGCAATTTCGCATTCGACGCGAATACTTATAAAAGTGTTTTTTTTTTTGTAATTTTGGTTTAATTTAGTGATGGATATTGAAGTTAAAGGTATGTACTATCTTATTTTACAAAAAAAGTTAGCAAGTTACAACTAGCTTTTTTTATTTTTAACATCAAATTCTAATTTTACCATTTTCTCCCTATTTTCATATCTATTACTAACCCGGAAAGCATTGCAACGCGTGTCACAGACCTAAAACTTATATAGATGGTAGCCTTTTCTTTCAAATAATAATAAATCTAGCCTGCGGACTGCTGTGGAACAATTTTTTTTTTCTATTGCCCCTCTTCTCAATCTTAAGATTAGAACTTTTTGGGGAGTGGCTTAAACAGAGCAAAGATAACTGGAATAGCGGACTATTTGGTCTGCTATCTTCAAAATACGATCTATCCGGAATCACCGAAGAATCTTCGAGGGCTTTAGAGAAGTCAATCAGCGCAATTAAAATTTAGAAAAAAAATGGTACACTCACAAAAGTGAACTCATTTTTTGTCAAAATGACAGAGTGGACGTCAAAAAACTTCGTGTTTAAGGTGTTCCTTCGCCACGTACAGCCATCTCCTGCCACTGCACCTTCAACTGCTGGACGTCAAAGCAAAGTGTTGGAACAGTCCAGTGATGAAACGAAAAGGAGAATAGTTGACGCTGCTATGTACACGTGACATAAATCAGTTAGTGGGAGCAGTAGAATTTCAGCGCGATTGTCTGGGCACCTGACCTTGGCTTAAGGGACACAATCGAAAGTCACGAAAAGTGCAAAATCATGAAAAATAGTGTCAGTGACAGTGAAAGCAGCAGTCAAAGGGGTTTAACGAAGGAAGAGGCTTTGGCATATAATGTGGACTCAAAATCAACAAGCCACTCCTACAAGCAAATGCGTAAATGGAGCATGAAAGCTAAATATGGTATTTCCATCAATGTATAGTCTTAGGAAAGCTAAGAGAGAATGTTTCCCTCCCGAGAAAAAAGTATTTGTGGATGAGGCTCGTGCATAAATTAAACTTCAAGCTGTTTTAAATAAACAGTTGAATTGTTAAAATTCCTTATAGACCCAATGTTAACATGCAGCTGCAGAACTATACAGCTGATAATTTATCAGAAGAGGATGAAATAAGCTACGAGATGAGAGTATAATTATATATTTAATTACAACACTATGTACAAATTAGATTATGTAATTTAAAAAATTCGTGCTGTAATGAAATGAAATTATATATACAATACCTGCTGGACCTTTTTTGTGACTACCTGCTATGTGAGCCGTTGACGTTGCTCATGGTTGTTTGTTTTCTTGTTTTATATCGTTTTTTTTAAGTACATAAAGGATTTTTTTTCATAGTCTATAACCACGACTTCTTCTCCCCACCCCAAAAATAGCTGCCCTTACACCAAAACAAATTAGGTAGTCATAACAAGATATAAGAAAGGCCCTGGGAACTAAAAATCGCATGTAATAGATTTGTCCAGCTAGCATGTTCTAGACGAACCATAGTGAGTCGGTGGGAAAAAACGAAAATGCAAAACCGCAACTTCCGAAATTAAAGTTATTTTCAGTTTCTAGTGTTTTTTTTTAAACTTTTTTTTACAATACAGTACAACCAAAACAGCCACTTGATTAGGTTCCAACTATATGGTCACAGTTCTTTGCTGATTATGAGCCGATGAACAGCTGCATTTAACTACTTTTCTGTATTCTTTTGTGCATAAGAGCTTGCACATGCAACTTCCAAAGTCGATTTTTCTATAACAATATCTGCGGTGAAATTAGGTGGCCTGCTTAGATAGGATAACGAACAGGATGGACGTTAACCTGAAATATGACTTACACGCTATTTTGATCTTATGTATTTTTGTTATAAATAGGCACGTAATCCTAAATATACCAACTTACTATGTTTTACAGATACCAGTTTCCGTAATTGACGACGATTTAGATAATAGTATCTTTAACGAAGATACGTATACTATGATAGAAAGCGAAGTTTATTTTGAACCTTATTATCATGTTTTAAAAGCTCTACAAGAACCTTCTTTTCCGCAACATTTGGCTATGCAGCAATATATTGTCAAAGTTGATGTGAGTATTTAGATCTGTTTGCATGGTAGAAGAGACAGGTGGGTGGGACCTATTACCCGGCTACCATTTTATTGGTACCTAGGTACTACATAATATCTTCACCTTCCGTTTTCAGGCTGCCTCGACACATCCCGCTTATTTATCTGCTGATAAAAATTTCGTTATTTATGAGGATATGACATTGAAAAAATTAGAAGAATTACGACTTTTGTATAATAATGATAGTGATAGTGACGAAGAACTAATAAAAGACTCAGGCGAAGAAGATGGAGAGCAAAAAGATCTAAAATTCAAAGTTTTACAACCTGAGACATGGCCAACGGCAGACGAGCTAGGTTTTAACGAAAGTCAGTATGAGGCGTATCGTTTGGCACTCACACAAGAGTTTGCTGTTATACAGGGACCACCTGGCACGGGAAAAACTTTCATCGGCGTAAAAGTGGCAAAAACATTGTTACAGAATGTTAAATCAGAAGGACACTGCCTCATGCTGATCATATGTTACACAAATCATGCTTTAGATCAATTTCTTGAAGCATTGTCTCAAATTACTCGATCTATAGTGCGCATCGGGGGACAGTCTCGTAACAAAGCTGTGGACCAGTTTAACTTAACAAACTTACGACATCAGACTCTTACGCCCGCTCTTAGGTCGACTCATAGCTTTTTCATCGATGAAAAAAAACAGTTGAGACAGTCAATACTGGATCTTCAGCTGGCTTTGAAGACTCTTGACATTTTAAATAACGGAGTTCTTCGTTACCGCTTCCTTGATAACCTGGAGGATGGTGCTGATGACATTCCGGATGTCATTAGACATCTAGAGAATTATTACAAATATATGGGAATTCAAGTAGAAGATCCTTTGGAATATTGGTTGTTTGACGCTGTGTTGCGCTACAATTTAGAATATGAAAGAGATTTAAGTGATTGTCTATTAGAGTATGATGTTTTGGTAAACAACGAAGAAGACATTGATGAAAAGAGAGCAGAAATGATTTTGGATGACGAAAAAGCATCATACGAAAAAAGAGCTTTGGATGACTTAGTTAGAAGTAAAGCATCGTTTCTATTATCTAATGCAAAGGCAGAAATCAGAGTGTTAGTCTCGATTTATAAAGAAAGTGGTAATTTTAAGGAGAGATATCAGTTGCAAAAAGCAATACGGGAACTTGATGCTCGGATAAATTTATTCAATGTAAGTTTTACCTGTTTTTCTATATACGTATATTTTATTAAGGCTCCGTATGTCCGAATGAAAAAACGGGTGGACGGGACTTATAGGATCACTCCCGTGTCTGTCTGTCTGTCCGTCCGTCCGTCCGTCCGTTTGTCAAAGCCAATATACTCCACATCTAATGGACCGATCAAGTTGAAATTTGGTACATATACTTATCAATTTCTATGACCCGAACACGGACGTGTTGCGTAAATAAAAATAAATTAATTTGAAATAAAATGAGGGTCGATTTTGGGAGAAAAATAAGAAAATTTAAGTAAAAGTTTTGCGCACTGTACCGTGTGACATATCAAATGTATATATTATAATTTATTTTGATATATTTATTATAAAGATACTGTTCAAATTTGTATGGGAAGTGGTCTATGAACCAATAGTTATACAGTTTTGATATTTGTGTAGGGATACTTCATCTATACACTTGTGCAGAGGCATTAAAATCTGACCAGGCAATTTCGAGAGACACATACTTTTAGAACTTACACAATTTTCAAGGGCATGTACCTTTACTGTTGTAGCTACAGGAAACCGTTCAGACTGCCCTTAACTTTTAGAGTAATTGATAACTACATTCACAGATTTTGTAAAAATCGTACAGTCTGCAAAAAAATAACAATCCTTACGTTTTATTTTTATGGTGCCAATTGATGCAGTTTCGTGTAAGGATTAAAAGACTTGTATACTTACTGAAGTTAGAGTGCTAGAAAAGTCGGAAATAAAAAAAACGTTCCCATCATGTACATTTTGTAAGAAATTATTGTGCATAGAGAGATACAAAAAGTAGTTTGAATAGATACTATTGATAGTTCAAAAATAATGACCTCTATGACCACCTCATAAATACTATAATAATACCAGCCTGTTACTGTCCCACTGCAGGGCAAAGGCCTCTCCTCATACAGAGAAGGCACGAGCATTAAACACCACGCTTGCTCAAGACGGGTTGGCAATTTCAGACTTATATTTATTTATTTATTTATTTATTCATAACAATTTTTGTATAAATATCCTGGACCTATATTATAACCTGGACTTATATTAACTATAAGTCCAGGTTTCCTCACGATGTTTTCCTTCACCGATGTCAGTAATGTCCAAGATAAACTCAGAAAGTACATATGAATTGAAAAAGTCACATTGGTACTTGCCCGGATTTGAACCCACAACCTCGTGCATGAGAGGCGACGCCTTAACCACTGGGCCATCACGACATTTAATCTTTGTTTTTCATTCAACTTATTTTGTGTTTCCATCAACTTTTCTACTTTTCAAATGTTATTTATGCTTTATATAATCGTGGATAAATTGATTGATCACTACGAACCGTTGATGGGAAAAGTTAAAAAAAAAAGAAATACAGTTAAAGTTAGGTAAAGTTTTTTTTAAGTTGTGTTAGTTTTATTTTTAGTTCTCTAGACTAGGTAGGTACGATTGAGCTTTTCGATCTTTAAGAGAAACAGGTTCGAAAGGCAACAAGAAAAAGTTATTTTGTAAATTGCAGATATTCTTGCTGACTGTACTTTTTTTTCAAACTGTAAATTCAGATCGAAATGTAAAATAAAGTTAAAGCCAGTTCTCCTTAGAATGTTTTCCTGTTATTGTTTTTTTTTTGTTATAATTTAGACAGGCTAAGGCCAAATTATCGCCCCCGTTATTATCATTCGGGTTGGCAACACTCTTGACAATTGACATTGTATTTTTTTTGGTTTTCGGACGGGGGTTTTAACTGATATGGCTATATTCTCCCTCAAACAGGTTGTCCAGCATTATGTCGATCAGGAAACCAGTGTGTCTGCTTGTTTCCTTGATCTTAGTCGTCATGACATGTTGTTGGGAAGCTAGAAAATAATAATGTGCCAGCTGGGGTTACGGGGCTTATCAGATATTGGTATTGTAATCAGTTGTTCTGTGTCCGAAGACTATAAGCTGTCGTGTGGTGTAAGGCCGGGGGGTTTGACGTCTCCCGATCTGTTTAATCTGTACGTAAAAGACTTGATTGAAGAGTCGAGCAGGGCACCCGGTAGGGCTCAGGTTGGGTAATCGTTATGTGAACAACCTGAGTTATGCTGATGATGTTTCTGCTCCGCCCCTCAATTAAGGGCTTTATGAAAGTTGCTGGTTATTTGTGAACAGTATGCAAATTTTTTTTTTTTTTTTTTGTAATACTCTAACCTCATTTGGTCCCCTAAAGTTTTTTGATCCTTATTAGAAACAGGATCCAATGGTATCAATAAAAGTTTTAGTGTAAATTGCCGATTTTCTTGCTGACTGGACATTTTTTACAAAATATATAAATGCAGGTCAAAATGTTTAAAAAGTAAAGGAGAGTCTTCTAAGAATGTTTTCCTCTGGCTATAAGGGACATGCCATAACGACCCGTCTGAATATCCAGCCTGTATAATATAACATTTATTTTTTCTCAAAATTCCGGGTCAGATTGGGATGCCCTTTTGTACAAGGCTTATGATAAGGTATCCCTACACAAATATCAAAACCATATCGCCACTTTTGCTCAGTCTCCTTTAAGTTATTTAAGCAAATAGGTGAAAAGTGACCATTATCTCCGAAATTACTGAACCTACTCGTAAAATTATGAAAAAAAAAACAATTACAGGAAAACCTATAAGCAGTCTATGGTTTTAAAATAACATGGTAAATAATAGCCATTTCTTTCGGACCGAACCTTATTATATGTTAGTGTTAGTAACAATTTTCTTTAGATCTACCTACGAGTACCTTACCTACTTAGTACCTAATTAAGAAAGTGACATTTTTAAAATTAGGTATATTTTAAATCTCCCAATATTGTGCGTACAAATTAACAATTGCAGTTGGAATGTATGGTAGAACAGGTTTGTTCTTGGGATAAATTCATTCCAAATACGGAACCCTTCATTTTGCGTGGTTCGACACGTACTTGGCCGGTTTTTTTTTTCAATTTATGTTACTAGTATATTATTATTTACATAGTGTTACGTGTATCCAGTGGGTACCTATGTTACATAATGAGACCTTTCGCATGTTTTAGGATATGGTGACTCGTCGACATCGTGAAGTCCGTCTACAAATACATTCTAAAACAGATTTTTCGTTAATAACAGTGCAAAATCGATGGTGTTTGTATTTTATGTGGATACGTAACCAAATAAAAGAAGTAAAAGAGGAAATTGCACGATTGCAGGTAGGTACTTAACTGCCTACTTTAAATAATAAGCAAATCTAATATTATTTCGCACCCCCAATTCTAAATTTTACAGGAACAATAAAAAACTGTTTTATGCTTAAATCTCAACACAAGTGGATCTTCATTTAAACGTCAAAACAAAGCTAATTTTTTTACAATCTATTTTCTAGTTTGTTTTAAAATAGTCTTAAAAATTAAAGATAATGACGACAATAACTTTCTGAAATCACAGGTTAAAATTATAGTACGCAACGCACGATATCTTAGTACATTACAGTATTATTCGTTGAAATATGTTGTCAAAAAACCTAACGGGAATATGATATTACGATATTATTCGTGTGAAATCCAAGGAGTATATAGTAATATTACATTACAGTAATATTATGTAAGATGTCAAAAGATTTTCAGTAATATAATGTTGCAAATATATTAGTTTATTAAATAAAATAATACAGTACCTATTATTTGATTTAACAGAAAAATTATAATGTATTAGAGGAATTTATTAATATACAGATTATAAAATCGTCCCCCCCCCCCCCCCCCGGCTTCTGTTTGAGTTTGAAAGTACCAATAATCATATTTTTGACAATAATATTGATATTTGTTTAATGACAAATATTTATTTAATTGCCCATGGTAGAAATGAGCGTGAGCATTAAGCTTTATTTAGAATAAGATAAGTACGAGTATTAAAAATATAACGAGAAAAACATTGAGGGAAATGTTTTTATTATACAATAGCAGGTAACTAGGCCGATGGAAAATCCGTTCTTAAGGCCTCCAGAAGCTGGTGGCGGCGATCTCTCGCGTCCGGCCCTGGTTCAGGCCATGGTCCGGAGCGAGAGTGCATGGGAGGCCGTCACTTCCTTCTGCGAAGCGGTAATGCTCGCGAAGGAGGAGGCGGAGCGCGCGAGGGAGAGGCAAGATGCGCGCCCTCGCGCCCCTAGTCGCCGCAGGAGACGTCCCGGGCGTCGGGAGTCGCGAGGTAACTTCCGGCCACCGTAGGCGCGGGCTTGCGGACGGTGAGCAATGGGTAGCTCGCCGTCCGATTAAGACCAGGCCCGGGTCGACGCCGCGTTGTGTTCCACGCGCGCCTCAAAGAGATGTCAGCACCAACTGACGGGGTCCGTAAGGGCCAATGCCTGCCAGGGTTGCGAGTTTGTCCGAAAGGGATATCGCGGCCCCGGCACACAGGCAACGGAAGGAACACGGGTGGGTTTTAGTCAGTAAAAGTCTGACACGCCCTCCCGCTCCGGCCAGAGCGGGAGAAGTTATTTGATAATTTCCCACCCGCAAAAAAAAAAAAAGCCCCCCAGAAGCTGTTTGATTCTGTTATACTCGAGGGTAAATTGCCACAGGCAGACAGAGGTGTGGTGATACTGCCCTACTTAAGAATTATAGGCCCGTATCACTTCTGAGCCATGTCTACAAGCTGTTTTCAAGAGTCATCACGAACCGTCTCGCGCGCAAGTTTGTCGATTTCCAACCTCTTGAATAAGCCGGATTCCGTAAAGGCTTTAGCACCGTAGACCACATACATACGCTGCGGCAGGTTATACAGAACACCGAAGAATATACCCTGCCTCTCTGCTTAGCGTTTGTGGACTACGAAAAAGCCTTGGATTCGATCGGAACATGAGTTGTACTGCAGTCTCTTCCAACGATGCCAGATCCAGAATTGGTAAATCGAGGCTGCACTGTCTATAGGAAAACACTACTACTATATTGGTCCGACTCCAGGATTAGACCTCGAAACCTATCCTTCTGCATCGAGGTGAGGTGAGACAGAGAGACGTTATCTCACCGAAACTGCTGCATTGGAGGATATTTTCAAGGTTCTGTACTGGAAAGAGGTAGGGATCAACTTCAATGGAAACTATGTCACTTACCTTCGGTTTGCCGACGATATAGTAGTCATGGCTGAGATAGTCTCAGCCATGACTACTATATCGGAGGACCTTAGTACAATGCTCGATTACCTCAGTAGATCTTCTGAAAGAGAAGGTTTTAAAATGAACATGGACAAAACTAAGTTCATGTCAAATGCCCATGTAACACCCACCTAGTGAAGACCGGAGCTCTACACTCAAAGTTGTAGGAGACTACGTTTACCTAGGACAAACTCTCCAGTAACGTAGGTCCAATTTCGAGAAAGAGGTCGTCAATCATCAAATCCGACTCGGCTGGGCAGTGTTCGGGAAGTTGTGCAATTTCTTCTCGTCTCACATGCCGCATTTGTGACCAGTGCGAGTTGCCAGTGATGACCTATGAAGCTGATACGTGGTCGCTAACAAATCCGCTGGATGCGAGAATCGCAGAACAGGTCGAAGTGGCAATGTTTGGGGGAGGCCTATGTCCAGCAGTGGAAGTCTTCCGGCTGAAATGATGATGATGAAGACCTTAGTTAGGTTGTTTCTCGTTTGAAACATTAATGTAATACTCGAAACATTTTAACACAAAATAGATTTTTTGTATTTTCAAACTTAAATAACAGCAGAACGGTTACTTGTATACTCTCATTATAATAGTAAAAAAAATTGAGGGTGTTATTTCACATAAGAAAACCGTATTTTTATTTTCTGGCTTTTACTTTAGTTTTTGGGTACAAAATGTTCGAACCTTGAATGATGTCCTTTACATAGGTTTATTAAAGTACCCAAAAGTGGTCATCATTTTGCATTTATCTCTAAATCAAACGAATCGAAGAGCTTTGATTGGTATTTGAATTTAAAGCTGCCCCTTTTGTGAAGCTTTCTCAGTATTCAGAAATATGAAAATGTCAAACTCTTGAAAGTAATGATTAAAAGTTAAGTTAGCAAAATTAGAACATCGTCCGACTACACCATATACATAGTTGATTATTTCAAAATTTTACTATGTCCATTATTTGAAAAACAACCTCATTTATCTAATGGGCTATCCAAGGAGCTATAACATCCAAAAATATTCAAAGGTGGCAAAGATGGAAAACCACAGTAAATAAAATTTACGAAAACATTAATCATTATTAGTCTGTAGTAGAATATAGGTAGGTACTAACATAGCAAATAAGTTAAATTGTTTTTTAACATCTAGAAAAGTAAGTATTTTTACAATGCATTTGCTCGAAAAGAGCGTTTTCCAAGCAGTCAATTTGTGCGGAAAGTGTCACTTTTTTTCACTAGTGCTTTTTACTTTTCTGTTTTTTTTTAATTTTTGAGGCCGTCGTCAGCCCGTCTCGTCTCAGAGATTTTATTATTTCAGAATGATGATGATGACGATGGCGATGATCATAACAGGTCAAAATCAAAAAGTCAAAGTCAAAAGTCAAAGTCATGAATTTTGTTTTTATCATTTATATACGTCGTGGTATGTTAGATGTGACACATCGCAAGCGACTACCGTAAGGCTCGCTCGTTTTTTTTTTTTTTTTTTCCTCGCACAATGCACAGTAAAACGTTGTATGATACACGTGCGTAAGATGATTTCCGACGAGTGGCAATTTTATTCACGAGCGAGCGAAGTGAGCGAGTGTATAAGTCGACACGAGTCCTACCTTCCGCACTTATAGCATAAATAACTATTTTGAAATTGGATTTGTTGTCTGTTAAAGAAATTATAATAATAATCCTTGTAATACGGTGCCATAATAGACTTCAGACCTTTATTATATTATCATTTGAAACTTACCGTGTCTTTAACACCAGGGAGCAGTAGCTCCGGCAGTCACAGCGTATGAAGAAGCGAGAATGATGATGGACGTGCAATTGCTGAAGAATGAGCGCGTCAAAGTCGTAGGAATGACTACTAGTGGAGCTGCGAGAATGCGGAAGCTGCTGCAGGCTATCGCACCAAAAATTGGTAAGCCTGCGCGTAATGGCTCCCACACACTATGCTGGCGGCATGGCTGTCGGCTTTTGCCGCGCGGCACGTACCTCCGGCTTTTGCGCCTTTATTGTTCTTTGCGATCCTTTGTGCCGCAGGGCCGGCGGCAGTACGAGCGACCATGCCGCCGGCATAGTGTGTAGGAGCTATTACAATCAAATGCTTTTGTTTTGTTAAGCACTTTCCAAAATTATGTTCGTCTGTACTATTTTTTTTTTTTTCTATGATTGCTTCGTCTATTTTGGACCGGTTTTAAATTTTAATTGGTTGAGGAAGCTTTGGCGGTGGTCCCATGTAATTGTATTAACGGTTGGGTTCAATAATACATATTTTTCTCCACTTAGTATGTGGATGATGTTATAAATTCCTTTCACTGTTATTTACATAGGAGGTTGTGGTATTCGAATTTGTGTGGGATAAATACCACAACTCAATCAATCTGCCTAGCCTTTTCCCAACTTTATTGAGGTTGGCTTCCAGTCTAACCAGATGCAGCTGAATACCAGTATTTTACATGAAGCGACTGCCTATCTGATCTCCACAAGCCAGTAACTGGGCAATACGATAACCCTTGGTAAGACTGGTTGTCAGACTTTCGGACTTCTGACGACTCGTAACAAATGTCAAAGATCCACCAATGACAGCCGGGATCAACGGATTAACGTGCTTTCCGAGGCACGAAGGAGTATCGGTATGTAAAGATGGTCACCCATCCACAGACCAATCCCGGCAAGCGTAGCTTAACCTGATGGATCGACCTATGCGGCAGTTATTAATTAGCTACGAGCTCCTGAATATATACCACAACTAAAAAGTAAAAAATAAAAACGTTTTATAGAAAAAAAAAACGACTTAAAATAAAATTCAATATCAAAGACACCGACTTCCAAAATTAAACTAATTTTTGCATTAGTTACAAGGTATATCTACTCGTTCCGTTCAGATAGGTACATTTGTTTGGCAGATCAGATTTATGATGACCGAGTCTTGCCCGGGTTAACTCGCACTATTAAGGACCTCTTTGGGATCTCCATTTAATTAGCCATGCACACTGTGCCTAATAGAGTTCGAGCTAAGATAAGTGTTGCTATACGAAATATAAAAGCTACTTGGTTATTCTTTGTTTTTACAGTGATAGTGGAAGAAGCCGCGGAAGTTCTGGAACAGCACATAATAACCTCACTGACACAGGACTGCCAACATTTTATTCTGATTGGTTAGTACCAGCCCTCACTACATAAAGTGAAAACAAATGCATTGTTCTCACAATAATACATAGTTTTATATGTACATATAGTTATAGCGTGAGTCTATACAAAACATAATTTGCAGGTGATCACCAGCAGCTACGGCCATCGGCGTCCCACATAAAGCTAGCGAAGAGATACAACATCGAAGTGTCGCTATTCGAGCGCATGATCACGAACGGCATCCACAGCCGCCGGCTGAACGTGCAACACCGCATGCGCCCAGAGATCGCCGCCCTCATCTCGCCACACATATACCCTGACTTGGCGAACCACCCGTCTGTCGAAGCTTTCAACAACGTGCCTGGGATTGAAAAGAACCTATTCTTCTTAACACATGATTACAGAGAAGAGGTATGACTAAATCATCTTGCTTTCAACTTATCATCATCTACAAAGTGGTAGGCAGACAAGGCAGATGTGTGTACTTATAGTACCTACCTAAACCCACATTTTGCCAGTTACGTTTAAGTATGCCTATTACTTTAGATTCAATCATCTTATATAGGTACCCTTAATTGGTCTTTTGTTGACTTAATACCTCAATTTGCTAAAGTAATCATTAAACTATTGAAACCCTTATTTTTCCAGAGACAACTTGAAAGTAACACCAAAGCAAATCACAAAGAAGCGGACATGGCACTCGCTTTGGCAAATTATCTGATGTTGCAAGGGTATACCACTGATGACATAACAATTCTTGCCGCGTATTCAGGCCAGATGTTTTACATGAGAAAAGTAAGTAATGTGTGAAGTCAAAGGACCTAAGGCCTCCTCTCTGTGAGAGGGACTGGCCCGTGATCAGTGCCGGATTAAGCCAGCGCGGGGCCTGTAGCAAATTCTACCTAGGGGCCCCCCTATGGTAGTACTGGTTTATTTCAAGTTCTAAAGTTTAGGAGATAAACTAGTCAATTCAATGTTTTAAGACAAATACGTTATGTTTCTGTTCCTAAACAGTCGAGTAGGTACTTCAACCACATGACTTTTTTCAAACAATGGTAACTGTAGTGGGTACTTTTTTTTAAACCTTTGATTCATTTTAATTAGAATAGCGGGTGCTGGCAGTAATTTAATTATAATTCTTATAAGAGTCTGATTGCAAGAGAGCGTAGCGACCGAATTTTTTTCTAAATTCAAATTCTATATATTTATATGAGCGCCTTTTTGTAGTATTTTTGCCAACGAAATAATCGGTTACCGGTTTGACGTGGATTATCTTACTTGGAAAACGATTTTTTTACGTTTTTTTGACATCAAGTAAATTCAAAGTTTCACTCAAAAATTAACACTCAGGCGAAAGTGGGCGGATTTGGATATTCGGGGCCCCTTTTTCCCGGGGCCCGTAGCAATTGCTAGTAACAATTGGATTAACCACGTAGCAATTGTAGCAATTTGCTACTAATGCTATGTGGTTAATTCGTCACTGTCCGTAATCCACCACGCGGGCCCAGTGCGAGCCAAGTTTTATTCACTTATCTCAAATTCAAAAGTCTTGGATACATTCAGACTTTTTTAAACTTTAACGTTAATTTTATGTTATGTCATTCGCTCTAGCCCTACATAACCATTATAGCATATTAACATCGTTAGGTGCTCCTCCTAATACACTAGTATTTTAATTGACAGGAACGCCAGCAATATCCTAGTTTATTGCATGTGAAAATCACAGTACTCGACAATTATCAAGGGGAGGAATCCAAAATTATAATTTTGTCTCTTGTGAGGAATAACGAAGAAAATAACATTGGATTTCTTGGGATAGACAACAGGGTTTGCGTTGCTCTGTCGCGAGCAAAAGAAGGTTTGTAATAGTAACGATATTTTAATATGTTTGAATATTCATTTTCAAATTCATAATCTCTTTGCCGTTCTTTCTTACGCCTGCCTGATTTCTGGAAGAAAACACTTCTCTTACTGAACAGAATGATCCTCATCTGCTTTATTATAATTTACAGGATTTTATATTTTTGGCAATATCCACATGTTGAAAACAGCAAAATCAGCCTTATGGAGCAAAATAGCAACGACATTAGAAAATAATGGCTCCTTGGGAACTACTCTGATCCTGAAATGTCAAAATCATCCCGACCAAGTAACAAAGGTAGGTACTGTGGCGAAATAAAAAAGGTTTTCGTCACATGATCACGTTTAATTTTGTAATAGGGAATAAAGTATCAAAAAAATATAATGAAAACGCTATAAAAGTGGGTAGAAAATTTTCACAGCGAACGTCGATTTATGGAATGTTGCAGAAAATCTGCTGCTTAGTCACGTCTCCTGCACCTGAGACAAATAACAGTAGTAAGTTTCGGCGTTATTGCACGTCACTAGTTACAATAACTGGCTACGGGGCATGTAGCCGAATAGCTAGTTTCGAGTCAAACTAAACACGTTATTTTTTAGGTAGTTACAATTTCGATCCTGCATCGAAAATGTAACTACTAACAAAATAACCGTCCTAAGCCTGAATAAACTACGAAGGAAAATTTATTTGTGTTAGTATTACGTTAATGATGTAACTGCATATGTAGCTACAAAAATTTAAAGCTTGTGATATGTAACGTATTCGTAGGTAATCATTTATATTTTCGTTTCGCAAATAACTGTAACACTTCTATAGAATCACCATTTTGAATCACAGAATAGAATTTAAAAAAATAACTAGTTACTGAAATCACTACTTGTTAAAACAGGTGACGCCTGCGAAGTCAATAGTTACGTTACGTTTCGCGAAAATCACGAAACGTAACGTAACTATTGACTCTATTATTAAAAATTCTGCTGGTATTGACTGTCTACTGTTTAGGGGTACCCACCTCTTAATACCCCGCAATACCAGCAGTTTTTTTTTTTATAGAGAATAAAAACGATGAAATTAAGACAGGAGAAAAAAAACTACATAACCGTTTGTCGAAGACGAGCTCTTCTAGGGTTTATTGGGCAAGGAAATAATTAAATCCTGGGCGTTCCTATAGTAAAGAAATAGAATATATAATATCGGCAGAAGGAACGGATAGTACACGTTAAACCACATTATTGGGTTGCAGATTTCGAGTCCAGAGGATTTCAAGAAGGTGCCACCAGAAGGTGGATGCTTTGAGAAATGCAACTACCAGTATCAGTGCGGCCATAAGTGTCAACTTTACTGCCACGGATACGACCGCGAACATATTAAAACGAAGTGCATTATGAACTGCGAAAGGTACATTACCACTGCACGACCTGGAAGAACGAACTCTGCCAAAAGTCGTTAGGTATAAGCTAGGCCTTTTCATCCACATAATAATAAAATGCCATTAATTGTTTTAGAGTTTTATGTGACCTCGGACATGTCTGCCCATTAAAATGCCGGATTGATTGTGACCCGTGCAAGGTACTCGTATTGAAGACTCTTCCATGCGGTCACGAAATGAACATATATTGCCATCGTGATCCCGAAGACCCGAGGAACAAGTGTCTTACCAAAGTTGATGATATATTACCAAATTGTGGGCATGAGGTAGGTCTATAGCATACCTCGCAAAGAGGGATTTCCTTCACAAATATTTAGTCTGCATGTCTCGATGAAATCCGCAATGCATTACCTATAAAAAAAACGTTAGCCTTGCCTTGAACGTGATTGTTGATTAAAGTTTGCCACTAGATAGTTAACGTGCTTCTTAAAAATAATACTTAGCATGATAGAATCGGTGTTTGATCACGCATAACAATTAGGTAAAATAAATAATTATATTCATTTCATTACTTATAGGCACAGAAAGATTGTTACCAGGATATTAAAAACGTGAAATGTTTGGTACCTTGCGTGTACCGTTTAGAAGAGTGCGGCCATGTCTGCCGTCGCAAATGTCATATGACCGACGACCCGAACCATGAGAAGGTGAGTTGTTTGACTTTTGTATCCATAATTTTGATACCTATCCATTATATTTCTATTCTACCGCCTGAAAATGTCTCTACAGTAAGAAATATCTTAAGAAAAATAATATCTGTAACATTTTTTTCAGTACATATGCGTCAAACCTTGTGCACGGGCAAAAGCAGGTTGTGCGGCCGAACTGATAGGAGATCGAGGGGATCATCAATGTCGGAAGACTTGCAACGAGAAATGCGATGACTGTAATGTCCAGGTGCGGTTCTTGCTAATTTTATACCTTCACTTTCTTATGTTACTTCATTGCGTGACAGAGTAACTAGAGAGTAGAGACGACTCCAAGGAAGATCGAGGTGGGAGTCGATCTGGCCGCCCGGCGGAAAGCGGCGCCAGGCCGCCAGATATCCGCAGGAGACGTCCCGGGCGTCGGGAGTCGCGAGCCGACTTCCAGCTACCGTAGGCGCGGGGTTGCGGACGGTGAGCAATGGTTAGCTCGCCGTCCGATAAGGACTAGGCCCGAGTCGAC
The DNA here is from genome assembly GCA_947364205.1 of Agrochola lota. NCBI lineage: Eukaryota > Metazoa > Arthropoda > Insecta > Lepidoptera > Noctuidae > Agrochola > Agrochola lota. The sequence continues at coordinate 9,389,105 of OX376232.1, forward strand.
GGTCGAGTGGTGTTCCACGCGCGTCTCAAAGAGATGTCAGCACCAACTGACGGGGTCCGTAAGGGCCAATGCCTGCCAGGGTTGCGAGTTTGTCCGAAAGATAAAAAAGATATAGCGGCCCCGGCACTCAGGCAACGGAAGGAACACGGGTGGGTTTTAGTCAGTAAAAGTCTAACATGCCCTCCCGCTCCACTCAGAGCGGGAAGTTATTAAGATAATTACACACCCTCAAAAAATAAAAATGCCCTCCAGATATATTATCAATAATAAAGAATCGGCCGAAGCAATACCTCTATCAAACTAATGATTAGATTTCGTGGTAGTTGATAGGTAATTACCAAAATATCAAAACTTTTCTTACCTTTCAATTTTATTATGTAGGTATTATAACAATGTTTTACAAAAACCCGCGTGAAGCTCAAGTGGTTACCAATTCGCCTTTGCCGGAATGCTCAAATTCTTTCCCTTTTGTATAATGTGCTCTTTTTCCCTTCCACCCCTCTTTATCTCAAGTAACGTTTCCAGTTTCTTTGTGACTCCCACACGAAATTATTAAGGTCATCAGATAACTTGAAGCTTAAAATGCCAATGCATTCCACAACTTTCCTCGACAAATCCTTTACTGTCCAGGCTGCTTGTTGGTAGAATGCATTACCAGTTCCAATAAAGCGCGCGCAATCGTTGCCTGTGTTTAAAAGACTCGTGAAAAAACATTACTTGTCGTTATGATTTTGTTCTTATCGTTAGCTGTAATAATTATTCATTTGCTTTCGTTGCTTATATAGTTAATATATATGTATCTGTTATATTATACGTATATTGTACTTATATACCTTTTATTTGCACCAAAGACAGCCCCGGTTTATGTCCAGAAAATCGCTGTCCATTCCAAGGTTGCCTGGAAGAGATCGCAGTAATCTATAAGGCCGCCCATTGTATATTTTGTAGTGTATTACTTTTTTTTTGTAATGTACCTATAATCTGGTGTACAATAAAGTATACATAAATAAATAAAATACATTGTATTTTTTTATATGTTGGTAATATGTGGTATAGGTGCTTGAAGCTAACTTATTTATTTATATTTATATATACTTTATTGTACACCACAAAAATACATAACAAAAAAATACTTAATCAAACACTACAAAATATACATTGGGCGGCCTTATCGCTTTCCGCGATCTCTTCCAGGCAACCTTAGAATGGACAGTGATTTACCTGGACATAAAATGGGGCTGTCGTTGGTGCAAATTATAAGTATACAATATACTAGAATAGATACATAGATAAATACATATCCTAAATAATAGATACATAAATACATACATACCAAATATATACGTATAAGCAGCGAAAAAAAAAAACTAGATAATTACAGTTATGAGAACAAGATCACAACGACAAGTAATGTTCCTTCACGAGCCTCTTAAACACAGGTAATGATTGCGCACGCTTTATTTCAACTGGCAATGAATTCCAGAAACGAGCAGCCTGGACAGTGAAGGACGTAACGTGGTGTAACTTAAATTTTAACTGTGTTTATTAAGCTTGTTACAAGAAATTGTTGCGATGTTGTTCTTTGTTCCCCAACTAACTGTGTACTTTGGACGCTAGCCAAGGTACATCTGATCTACCTATGATGTACTACATCAGGAAAAAGATAAAGTTTTTGATGTGTAACATCTTTCCTCTCGCTTTCCTGCAATCAAAATCTAAATCTAAATAATCTAATTTGTGGGAGTGATTTCGTGAAAAGGGACGGAAGTGTGTCACAGGAAGCCGGGGAAAACTTATTAATATTGAAAATAAAAAAGTATTGCTATTTAAAATTCACGTTTTTAGTACCGAAATTATCCCAATTCCATTAAAAATTTGCAAATTTTCATCAGAGGTCAAAGTTATGACTTCTAGAAACCAACGTAATAGAAAAAATTCAGTGTATGTATAATAATTATAACTTAATATTCTAATAGGGATGACGACTATTTTTTAAATTAGTCCGCCTTGGAGATTATAAAAAAATATTGGACACGTATTTTTTCTTTTTTTACGTAATCTAAAGATTACGGCAATATATTGAGTTAAAATGTGCCATGACGTCACGAGTATGTAGATTTTATACTTGTGACGTAGCGACCCCCACTCCCCAACATAAAATGCGTTTTATCTAAGTATTTTGTTATTCATATGTTATAGCAAAAAATACGTGTCTAATATTTTTTTATTATCTGACTGACGGACTAATTAGAATTCCTTTTTTTTTACCCAGGCATCATCCCTATTGGGGTGTTTGGTAGTGTGAATGGTGTGTGTTAATTTCGGGACATGTTGTGTAAATAGATCTAATATGCCTCGTCGATCTTGTGGTCGGAAGCGGACGGTTTTTGTGTACGTTATCTCCCGGTTTTATATGTATGTTATACCTACCTATACCTACATAATAAATTAATGAGAATTTTTAATGTACAGGTTACGAAAAAAAGATCGAATTGCGAGCACTCGGAGACCGTAGCATGCTCCAAGTCAGTTGACGAGATTCCATGCAATATGAAATGCACACGTATCTACATGCCCTGTGGACATTTCTGTAAGAAGAAGTGTGGCGAACCATGCGGAGATTGCACACAAATGGTATGTTACCTTGTCCAATTGCGCGTTCATATTTATTCCTCGGATGAAATTTATCTGGCTATTGGAAAATAAGCTCTTATCTGTAGTTCGTCGCAGTCGAAGCGTCAGAGAACGGGTTACATGATCTCCTACAGTTTCTATCATTTGAATGCTTTTCAACACATTTAATTTTTCAGGTCGATAAAGTAATACTTGAATGTCTCCATACAATAAAAGTACAGTGCAAGAAAATTGTAAGTCAAGAGCATTGCAAAGAGAAGTGTAAACGACTTCTTCCATGTGGGCATCCGTGCAAGGACCGATGCCGTTCTGCGTGTGACCCCACGAAGTGCACCAAGCCTTCGTCTGGCGAGGTCTTGTCACCTTGCGGCCACAAAGTCAAGCTACCGTGCAATGTATCAGCTTTATTTGTTAAAGGTAATTTGTGAAATCATTGTCCATTTCAGCACGTGCATTTGAACAGCCGTCTTCGAGTGCAATAAATCGGTTTGTGAACTTAGTTTCAAGCATTTCCGAAGTATGCATGTAGCTATAGTCACGTAAACTGATTATTTAGCAAATTGACTACATATTTCAACCTAAATTATACTTTAGTACATACACGTACACGTATACATACACGTCAAAAGGGATGATGTCTGGGTATTTTTTTTTTAATTCTAATTAGTCCGTCAGTCAGACAATAAAAAAATATTAGACACGTATTTTTTGCTTTATCATAATATAAAAAAAAATACTTTACAATACGAGGGGGTCGCTACGTCACTAGTACGTATAAAATCTACATACTCGTGACGTCATGGCACATTTTACCACAATGTATCGCAGAATCTTTAGATTACGTAAAAAAAGAAAAAATACGTGTCCAGTTTTTTTTTATAATCTCAAAGACAGACTTAAAAAAAATTTTTAGTCATCATCCCTATTGGGCAAAAGTAGTGTGTCAATCTACTAAACAATACAAATGTTTCTAACTATAGGGGAAGGGAAGACAAAAAGGACTACATAACAAGAACAAAAAAGTAACAAAAAAAAAAACATGTTATTCAAAATTTTCTAGATTTGAACTGATTAACAGTCTAGAAATCTCTACGTTACTTATTAATTAGACTTTTATATATTCATAGATCTAAACTAATATAAAGAGAAAATAATAATTTTTTGTACGTTTGTGTTTGTTTATTACGCTTTCACGGCTGAACGGATTTGAATGAAATTTGGCACATGGATAGACCATGACCTGGGTTAGGATAGGACATAGACACATACTTTTTATCCCGATATTCCCACGGGATCGAAACTTATGCGAATTAAACCGCGGGGCACATCTAATAATTAATATATTGGATAATGGAAGGCATAATGGCCTTTCATATAAAAAAAATGTCAGAACATTTTGTTTACAGAGAAACACTGTCCCATCATCATGTTCATGGCTCCACCAGAGCAAGCAAAATATACCCATAAACGAGCATCTGGACATTACACCGAATTGATTCTGAAAACAAGTTTTCATTGTTGGATAAACTGTATTTTTTATTGTCTTTTATAACTCTTCTTTTTCGTTTCTCATTTCTTAGAAGTTTTTGGTCCTCTGATGTCACCAATATTTATTTCTTTTTAACTCCTTTTTCCCTCTCCCTAATCTTCCGATCCAAGGATTACAGTTTTTGATGTGGTTTATGAAAAATGACAAAACGGACCTAGGTAAACAGGTCCGATGTGCCTTTTTTCATTTAAACCACATCAAACACGGTAAGTCTTTGATGTGGTGTATGACTTGGCCACGACATTACCGCTCGCGCGACCTACGTCTTTCGCGGCGAGAATAAAATGTTAGAAGTTATTTAAAGCGTGCCATAAGTCGCCGCGGTGTTTCTTGTGAATTGGTGAATCTCGGGCAAGATTCGACATGCAAAATTTAAATGAATGAATACGATGTTATGATAAAAAAACCGGCCAAGTGCGAGTTGGACTCGCACACGAAGGGTTCCATACCACCGTACAATATTTAGCAAATATGGCGTATTAAAAAAGGCTACTTACTAGATCTCGTTCAAACCAATTTTCGGTGGAATTTTACATGGTAATGTACATCGTATAATTTTTTTTTTTAATCATTCTCTTATTTTAGAAGTTACAGGGGACATACATTTTACCACTTTAGAAGTGTCTCTCGCGCAAACTATTCAGTTTAGAAAAAAATGATGTTAGAAACCTGAATATCATTTTTGAAGACCTATCCATAGATACCCCACACGTATGGGTTTGATGTTTTTTTTTTTGAGTTTCAGTTCTAAGTATGGGGACCCCCAAAATGTATTGTTTTTTTTCTTATTTTGTGTGAAAATCTTAATGCGGTTCACAGAATACATCTACTTACCAAGTTTCAACAATATAGTTCTTACAGTTTCGGAAAAAAGTGGCTGTGACATACGGACGGATAGACAGACAGACATGACGAATCTATAAGGGTTCCGTTTTTTGCCATTTGGCTACGGAACCCTGAAAAGAACGTTAAACACAATTATCAGATAAATACGAATATTAACAGTTCAATAAAATTTATTAAATTAACAAAATTCAAGGTCTATAATAATCGGTCATCTATAATCGGTCATCTAGAAAATTAATAATGGAGTTATAACATTTTTCCACTAGAAAAGCTTTAAGTTTGTGTTTGAAATGTCTAATTATTTAAATGTCTGGTAATCTATTAAATATGATTGGTCCCATACAAATAACACCTTTTCTTAATAGTGCAGTTTTATAGACACCGACATTTATAAGGTTTTTATATTGGCTTCTCACGGGGCCTTTTCTGGTGTCCGAGACCTTAGTGAATAAGTTCACATTTGCTATAACAAATATTGTCATTTCCTCAATAAATAATGACGGAAACGGAAGAAGTTTTAGAGACTTAAACAAAGGCTTGCAACTATCTTTGCGTTTAAGACCGCATATCGCTCTTACATTGCGTTTCTGAGCTTTAAACACCTTATCTCTTAGGCTATAGTTACCTCAAAAAAATATTCTTAACCTCAAGACCGAGGCGATCAAACCATGGTAAGCTATTAAAGCAGTTCTTGTGTCAACTTTTTTTGCCAAATTCGATAGGACATATGCTGCAGTGCTCAGCTTTTTGCACACTTCTTTGGGTTGAGGTTTCCAAGTTAATTGATCGTCTATCATTATTCCCAAAAATTTCGCAACTCTTACTACTTTGATCACTTCCCCATCATATTGTACGTTTACATTTGGTGGAATTGTACGTTGGTGGAAGTGCATTACGCTATCAAGCCAGCTTATAATATTTTTTAAAGTGCCATTAATGTCTTGTGCATAACGGTAATGTCAGTACATTTCACGAGTGCTGTACAGTCATCAGAAAATAAAACCATAGGATGCCGTATTTGACGTGGCAGATCGTTTACATACAGCAAAAATAGGGGCAGCCCTAACACACTGCCCTGGGATACACCGAACCGAACTATTCTGCCTTCAGATCGTTATTTCTTTTTACATTTTGTTTTAAAGCAAATGCTGGATGTCTCTGTGTATTGTGTGCGGTTACTAATGTAAGTTTCTAAGAGATTCAGCACGTTGCCTCTGAGATCGTATCTGTTATGTTTATTTAATAATGTATAATTAATTATTGACACAGTCAAAAGACTTTTTCATATCTGTAAAGACGGCACAAAAGGGTATTTTGTTATCTACGTTTATCAATATTTCATGTAATAAATCATATACGGCTGTGTTAACGCTTTTATTCTTGCTAAAGCCTGCTTGTTCACTGCATTATACTCGTATATTATGTTTTGTAAGAAAATTGTTAATAGATTCGTAAATAATATTTCCTATTATATTTTCAAATGCCTTGGAGAGCAAATGCATTTTATTGCGTCGACCAAAAAACATTACTCTTGAAACTTGAGCTTTACGGAATTAGAAAACTTGCGCTCAGTTCAGTAAAATCTTATTTAAATCATAGACAACAACAAGTTCAAATAAATGGTGTCAATTCACTAGATTTAAAAGTAAAAATGGGTGTACCACAGGGATCAATATTGAGCCCTTTCCTCTTTTTAGTATACATTAATGTTCTACCACATTTGTTAAAAACCCAACCACAAATGGTGTTATTTACTGACGAAACATCCTTAATTTAAAAAAATCATAGACTTGCATCAAATTTTGACGACGTAGTTATCACCCTACTGCAGATTCAAAATTGGTTCACTGCTAATAATTTAGTATTTAATGGAAAAAAAAAAACTAAGTGCCTAAGCTTTTCTTTCACACACACATACGTTTAAATCTTTGTTTTTGTATAAGTTTGTAGTATTGTATTTTTGTTTAGAATTTAGTCAATTTTTTTTTTTTTAAATGACTATCCTAATTAGTCCGGAGGAAGGTGATGGCATTCGCGATACAGGGTAATCCTAGTACGAGTGCCAAAACCCTCCTTTGACACCTAAGTGCACATTGCATAAGACCAATTTGTTTTAAGGACATTTACTGTACCCATTCTTCTAGTAATAAATATTTATTTATTAGTTACCAAATGTCAAAAGTAGTCATTGTGCGACAGTATTGATGAATTAAGATACCGTGAGATGATGTATGGTGGCATTGCGTATAAGTTCTATGAAGATAGGTGGAGTCGAAAGTGTTAAATCTGATATAAAACGCACAATAAGCAGCCAAGCATATTATAAGTTGGGTGATTACATCGATGATAAAAATGCCTCGGCTCAACGCTGGTCCTGCTCCACAAGAGTGTGTAAACTAAGTAATTGATAAGCATTTGAAAATACGGTTGGAGCTGCTGATGATTTTAAAAACTATCTTTGCATTGTATAATTGCATAGCACATGTGTGAGTACTATGTACCTACTATAAAGCTACCATTTACTGGGTACGTCTTACATTGACTTGAATGTGCCCTGGCGGCTGAGAGTATGTCATGCTCACTCTAATGTATAGCTGATGGTGGCACGTGTGTTGGATCATTTAGCTCCCTTCAAAATGTTTGAGCTGAATGGTGAATCCATGCGTTAGGTTCATGAACGGGCGCCGTCAGCAGGGACTGGTCGTCTAATAGCTGCCATGGCTTATTTTAATTAAATTTTTGAATTGTTTGTTTTTATATATATTATATTTCGGGGGTTTTTAACGTTCTGCATCATTCTCGCATGTAAAATTTCAACTTAAATGATGTAACCAATATTTTGTAACTATATTTTAATTTAAAAGAGTGTCCGTGGAATATCTTGCCTGTTCTTCTCCATAGGTACCTACAACGCTTTGGAATGGGCAACAACCGTAATATTTCTGACTGACCGACCCCTTGAAAATTCAAATCTGAAATAAATGGTTTGTGTTTGAAATTTGATTTTTTCGCAGTCGCCATCTTGGATTATATACTATCGGCTTTAGCACCTTCGAAAACTATGAAAACGACACCCATGATGAAATTTTTTAACATTCTTACAGTCGCCATCTTGGATTTTCATTTTGATCTAATGAAAACTTAAATAAGTAGAAAACAGTCGCAAGTTTGAACGCTTCTCACGTAACGATTTCTGCGACTTCGTTCCAATAATAGCCAAATCAGTCCAGCCATATTCATGTGATGCGCTTACCAACAAAATTTTAATTTAATTTTAATTTACTTGTAAAGATTAATTCGAATTTTAATTAATTTTTATTTTTATTAATTATTGTTTTGTTTAAATCTCCACGTTCATTTACCTAGACCTGTGATGTACTGTACTATACACATCTGCTGCCTAACCATTTTGAAAATACAGGCGTGATGTTATGTTTGTTAGCAAAACTGCAGCTAATAATGGTAAGTGTGCAGGTGAGGTGAAGCCGGAGCAGCTGCTGCAGCACTGCGCGAGCGCATGCAGCGCGACGCTAGCGTGCGGGCACCTGTGCGCCGGCACGTGCGCGCGCTGCCTGCAGGGCCGGCTGCACCAGCCCTGCACGCAGACTTGCAACCAGGACAACATCTGCGGACACCAGTAAGTCTGGCGACACTTCTACGGATCATAGCTCAGAAGTTCGGCTTACTACCACCGCCTGTAATGCTTTTTAAATAACAACAACATATCAGGCTGTAGTTTACGTTGTATTTTGACGTAAGCGTAAAACTCGGATAGATTGCATCTGCTAGTAACCCGCTCTAAGCCCGCGAACATTTCCTTTTAAGGAAAGGAGGCCCGAGTCCCTGCTTACCTAGGTATAGTACGATCAACGCTCAAAGGAATCTTTGAGCGTTGGTCGTAGCTCGTAGTCGTAACTTATACTTTTTCCGTAGGGGTGCCGCTTTCCGTTCGATTATCGTTCTGAAATGATCGAGCCGACTTTTCTCGCTGACTGTAACAACTAGATATACACCTCTGCTTACCCAATGGGAATGCAAGCTTCATGTTATGTTTTATTTTATTCGCTGGTGAGTTGCATTTTTTTACGATATCTTGATTTGAATGTTTGTTTAGATGCCAGGAGCCATGTAATCAAATCTGCCCACCGTGCAAGATGCTCTGTGAAGTTAAATGCCAGCACTCGCGCTGCAAGAGGTTGTGCGGCGAACCATGCACGCCATGTCAGGTGAATAAAAATTGTGTTGTCTAACTAAACTCTGACTTTAGGTCCCATTCAAAGTAGATACTTGTAATCGTTTCTATAACTCGAAGGGCCATATTACCGAACCTACTTCTACGTCATTACAGGAAAAATGCAGTCGTCGGTGCAAGCACTGGAAGTGCACGCGGCGGTGCAGCGAGGAGTGCTCGCGCGCGCCGTGCGACGCGCGCTGCGGCCGGCGCCTGGCGTGCGGCCACATGTGCCGCGGCCTGTGCGGCGAGCCCTGCCCGCCCGTCTGCCAGCTGTGCCGCCCCGACGAGTTCCCCACGGACTTCCTCGGGGACGCGTACGGAAAACACGACAAGTGAGACACCTTCGTTTGGTACCAGACTCGATCAATTGCGACTGCTAAGATTAAGTGCAGTCAGCCTCAAGTCTTGGGTGCGTTCTGTCAGTCTTTGAAGATATCCAACCCTAACATAATTTTATTTTAATCAATTACATAAACTCATACCGCCATTCGCAACTAGGGCAACTGCACAGCACCGTAGGTCATAATTCTTGATTGTTTTGTTACTGCCTGTAGAAGATTTCAATCAGTATTTTCATTCGACCCTCCTTGTAATTTCAGGTTTATCGTACTTCAAGATTGTGGTCATGTTTTGGAGGTCGACAACATGGACACTTTAATGCTGGGTGACCAGGAAAACATAAAAATACGCACTTGTCCCTTTTGTCGCAAAGCGATTATTAATACCAACAGATATAAAGATACTGTGAATAGAATGTTCAAGAATGATATCAATCCTATAAAAGTCCGAGTTTACGGAACTGAGGAGGAGATACAAATGAAAATTACTGAATTACGCCGCGAAGTGAATAGATTTTTTGAAGAAAATATAAAATATATGGCGGGTTTGTATTAATAAATTATATATTATAAATATAAAGGATTCCCGTACGTCCAAATGGAAAAACTAGAGCCTTATAGGATCACTCGGGTGTCTGTTTGTCCGTCCGTCTGTCACAGTCAATTTGCTCCGAATGTAATGGACTTAATAAGTTGAAATTTGTTACACATATGAATTTCTGTGACCCAAACACGGACATGTAACGTAAATAATTAACTTTGAATATGGGTCACTTTTGGGAGGCAAATTAGAAAATTTTAAAAAAGTTTTCCAAACTATACCGTGTGACATACCAAATGAAAGGACTTGTTATGAGGATTTCAAATTTATATATATTTCTAAATTATAAAATAGTTATAGAATCGAAACAACACATCGTAATACTATTTATGTTTATTTATTTATTATGAATGTATTATGTGCTGTATGCAACCCATACATAAATCAACTTTTTAAATCTAATCTAATTAGGCTGTATTGTTCCACTGCAGGGCAAAGGCCTCCCTCTCCCTTTTCACACAATTCCGTCTATTGCTAGTGTCGGCCAGTCCTTTCGGTAGGAGTCGGGCTCGTCCCGTCATCTTAGTCTCTGCCTGCCGCAATGTGGTGGTGCATTTAGTAGGACCCAATCGGTGATTCTCTTAGCCCGTTTGTCATCTGACATGCGGCAGACACGTCCGGCCCAGTCCCACTTAACCTTAGCGGCTTTCTGTACGGTTCGAAATTCGAACGTTTTTAAGTTTGATTTAATTTCAATAATGCCAACCTCACAGTCTCCATCTCACGCGTAGCATGACGCTTTCTATTTCTACGAAGAATAGACACATCTCTTTCTAGTGAGTTTCTAAGTGACATTTCGTTTCTCCATTTTTGACATCGCACCGTAGAAATCTTTCTACAATCTGTCATTTTGTCTTTCGTTTCTAACAATCTTTGTCTGGATCCTTTTTTATGTAGACTATTTCAGAAGAAAGTTTTCTATCCCAAACTGTCAAAATCACACTGACAACTGACAGTTGTCCCCACGGCCACAAAGTTTATATTATAACTACGGTTACCTGCAAAATCATGATTTTACAGGAGAGCGTTTTGAACGCAAAACTGTGATAATTAATAGAAGAACAAAGCTATTTTCTCCTATTTTGCATCATTTAGTTAATTAATAGGAAATATTACCAAGGAAATAGTTAACGCCAATATTACTATAATATTTTTTTGTTCTAAAATATGGTTCTTCGACACTTTGAGAAGAATTGTTATAGTTGTCTTTGTATACGTGACTTAATATCAGTAAAAATTGAGAATCAAATAGAAAAAAAGAATCCTATGACAAAATAAAGAATTTTGAGTCGAATTATGTAAAAAGTGCAGTTGCCTCTTTCTACTTTCTGCTTTCATACTGTCTACACGGAACGTCATTTTTGTCTACTCTTCCGTCGGCAAAAAGGTGCTCGTGCTAAGCCTGAAATTCTTGGTCTATGTCCCGCACTGTTCTATACGGGTATTCAAAGCATTTTCTAGTGCTCGATATGCAGTCTCTTCGTTACTTCTGCAATGTTTTATAGACGGCACACGCACATTGCCAAGATCTTTTCCATATACTTAGTATTTTATTTGTTTAATCAGTTGTTGGGCGAAGTTTGCAGACTGTCGCGAATCGAGACGCTGTCAGGAGCTTTTCAATTTCAGCCTTCCAATTTTTGATTTAGTCCTTTTTATATTCTTCCGCAATCATGTCAACTTTTTGGCAATTTTCACCATAATAGGCATCTTGTTTAGATATTGTCAGCCTGATAATTTATGTCTTTTTTATTTTTCTTTCTAGTCTTGTTTGATTTCATTTTTGCCGTATTTTTCCTGAGTGGACTATTTCGTGATTAGCTTCTGTGTCAAAAATAAATTAGTGTACGCAGTAAATATTTTACAGGAAAACCTATAATGATGTCTATCGTTTTAAAATAACATGGCAAATCTCTCATTATTGTGTGTACAAACTTACATTTGCAGTTGGAATGTATGGGAGAACATGTTTTTCAACTATAATGCTAAGTTTGTTCTTGGAATAAATTCATCCCAACTACGGAACTCTTCATTGTGCGTGGTCCGACACGCACTTGGGTGGTTTTATTATTTTGCGTACCCCGAGGCAATGTGTTCCAAACTGTCTTTGGCGAATACCGGCGAGAACTAATTTTTATGTTTCTTTCCAGATTATAAAGATATGGTAGCTACGTTTTTGAGTTTTAGAACCCTTTTAAAAACACAAAAAAAAGTGTCGCTCTTGCAAGTGGAAATGGAATGCGTATACATGAATATATTTGAAATGATCGTAGAATGTTGGCAAAAATATCAAACACCGCAAATAACTACATTAAAGGATGAATTGCAGAAGCATATCAATACACTACTGGATGTGCTCAAGATTCGGCCAAAATCCAAGATCCCTATCAAAATAAGTGAACAACAGCAAAAGGATATCGGCAATGAGATCAAACGCTTGAATGTTATGGTGCAACTGTCTACTCTTCTACATGTCGCGATTAGTGTGAAAGATGAACTTCAAGTAACAGAACAAGTCGAGACTACCAAAGCAGTTGTGTTCTCGCTATCTGTATTTAATGAAGACAAGGCTTTAGAGTCTCTTAAGCAGTTGCAGGCAGCGATCAAATCAAGCGGTATTGTCACTAAGTACGAGCGCGCATTAATTGTTAAAGCTATTGGTTTAAAAGCTGGCCACTGGTATAAATGTCCGAATGGACATTTCTATTGCATTGGTGAGTGTGGCGGAGCAAATCAAGAGAGCTCGTGTCCGGAGTGTGGGGCGCGCATAGGTGGCAGGAATCATGCGCTCACTACCGGAAACACCCATGCTCCAGAAATGGACGGCTCTAACTATGCAGCATGGTCGGAACAGAGCAACTTGGCTAATTTTAATCTTGACGATATACTTTAGATACACATATAAGCCAAAGTAGGTAGGTATTTGTTTGTAGCGTTCATTCCCAGTCGCCCCCGCGGGGATTGCCACCGGAGGCAAATGGGAATAAAAATTCCCAGTCGCCACCGGCGGCGGTGACTGGGAAGTCATTGCCCCCACTTCAGTTTCGCTGTACATTGCTTTCTCCATCGTAGAGAATAAAAGGATGAGGCAACTTATCCTAAACCTGCCTCTAATCTCTAAAAAAAGAGAAAGTGCATTGAAATATTTTTTTATTTTGATTTCGATATGAATATACTTGTTAAAATTAAACATTTAAACTGGTATTTTGTATCACAGATAATCATACTCTTAAAGATAGTAATTATTTCTTAATCAATACGTATTATAAACAAGGCTGTAAATATTCATATTCATAGATAACAGACTTTTTTTATTATGGTCAATTATATATATATATATATTAGAACTGACCAACCGCGCGTGACCCGAGCGAGTGAAGCAAGCAGTACCGTGGAAGCGGCCGGCGACCGCTACTTCCAAATTGCTCGCAGAAATGTTTTCACCATTTTCTAATTATCCGTATTTTCGCAATATCCCTAGGGTCTTCGCGAAAATTCGATTTATCATATCATCCTACGACATATGTACAAAAGGCAATTATGATACAACATACTACTGTTACAAGGAGAACTTAGATGCAAGGGTGAGCGAAGTTAACCCCGACTCGGACAGGTTAGGTTCGAAGGGGAGGGCGGGGTCTAGTAAGCGAGCGAAGCGAGTGAACAAAGACCCTGTCATCCTCCTCGTGGTTATTTTTGTTAACCATTCAGAAATCCGTCGACTAAGCCGAAACAAATTTAGACCCGCTACGTGATCTTTCCCACTATCCCACAATCCCACAGATCCCGAAAGAAACTGGCGATTTTTTTCTCGGCACCTATATTTTTTTACACTATAAAGGAGACCCTTTTTTCTATCCAAAAAAAAAGCTACTATCAAAAAGCGACGGGTTATAAAGTGCAGTGGTTCCGGACAAACCAATAAACATTATCAGCGGTAGTAAGTTCATGGCACTGTCGTAGTATCTATAATAACCGTGCTGTATCCGATAGTGATAGAATGCCGCTTGCGGCACTCTATATACAACCCTCATTTAATCTATGGTTTTACATCACATTTATGTACCTACTGACAAAATCGTTTCATCATTTTAAATTTTCATTCCTTGGTCTCATCACATTATTTAGAAAGTAAGTATGCTATCAATAAGACTAAATTTTATTTATCTCATCGTATTGACTACAGCAGCAAAAGCAGCTGAACCAACTCTCTAAAAGTGGTTATAATTTGACGAATTCAGAAAAGTTAGTACTAAATATGATATGTCGTTTTTCATCTTAGGAACTCTTCAGACGTGCCACAACACGGCAGCGGCAAAAATGTGATTGGCACAAAATTTAAAAAACGGTGTTTTTAAACACGTAGGGACGGTCAGCAACGGAAGGCCGTAACAGGTACAGCCTACAGGTTTATCTTAGTACAGGCATCATACTTTGTATTACCTACATTATTTCTAAGCAGATTAGGATTTATTAAGAATTATATATTAAGATTTATACTGTATTATTTTTATTATTTTCTAATTCAAAAATAAAAATTGGTATGTACAATTTTTATTTTTTAATAAGTACATAATAATAATTTTATTATTATCAGTTTAGTTTTATAATGAACATACCTACATAATTTAAACAAAAATCGGGTAGGTGCCTACTGGAAATTCTGCGCTTGAAAATCATTTTATCGGATATTATTGTGTCAAAGATAATAATTGTGATAATTGATTCTCATATCTGACCGTACCCGTACCTATTACAATTTGCAGTTTTCCTTTATTCTTTTGATTAATAATTATGCCGAAGACCTAACAGCACTATCACACCAGTTGCCACTGTGCTGTTCCTCTTCGAATTTTGTGTCTGCCGCTTCAAGTAGAAACCGCGCCACACAATTCACACTTGTCACTGGGGCCCGGGCGGTGCGTAGATGTGTGTTCTTTAATTATTTTTCATTGTACTTAGTTTATCATGTTCTTGTTCCAGAAATTATGTTTTAATCTTCTAATGTGGGTGTACTATAGGAACACCTCTGCCTAGCCCTTCGGGGATTAAAGGCGTGTGTTATACGTAGAGATCGGATATTCAGATGCATATTTACCTAAAGGTGAGGTGTTGGGATGCACTTTTGTATCGAAAAAATCGCGGGTTCCGGCATCGAAAAATTTAGATTTCTGATTATAGAATTGAATGTATATTTACGTTTAGATATTGGCTATTAGGCTGCCTGTCCACTGGAGCGGAGAGGAGAGGAGCGGAGTAGCGGTGTGCCAATACTAACCAATGGAATTGCATAAAACCTCCGCTCCGCTTCAGTGGACAGGGATTTGCGAATTAGTTTAAAAAATCGTACAAAACCGGGAAGCGGAGCGCGGGAAACGGAGCGGAGAGCGGAGAAGCGATGCGGAAAAATACGTGAACTCGGTCTAGCTCCGCACAGTCCGCAACACCGCTCCGCTACCTCACTCCGCACAGTCTATAACTCCGCTCCGCTACCTCGCTCCGCATCAATGGACAGACATACACTGTCCGCAACTCCGCTCCACTTCGCTGCCATTTTCCTCTCCGCTGCCTCGCTCCGCTTCAATGGACAGGCAGCCTTAAGGAATGCACTTTTGTATCGTTCGCAAAAATCTCGCGATTCCAGCATTGATAAATTTAGTAATTTTTGACAATAGAAATGCTCGCTAATGTTGTAAAGTAGGTTGCCAAATAGCGACAAACAACTCAGTGCCTTGAGTTTCGTTAAACATTTTTACAGTAGGTATATAAAATTTTATGTGAACACAAAAGCAAAAGTAACGTTCATAACTTGGCTGATAATTCGTTTCCATACCATGTATCCGATTAGTTATGCATTGTCGGATTTTATGGAATTCCGGGATTTATATTAAGAACATTTATTTATTAAAAAGCCACTTCCTTAATTTCTTAGCCAAAAATTAACTATAGGCAAATATGCATCCAAATATCCGATTTACTCGTATGTTATGTTATTCAGTTATTAATATGTAATACTCATTATTCAATAAAGCTGTTTTATGATAATGATGTTTTGTTTTCTTTTTTTCGTTAATTTCTATGCACAGTTATTGAGATGCTTTAGTATTTTTTCTATTAATAGCCAATAGTGCTTCCTGTCAGTTCCTGTTAGGTATCAATTTAGTTATAAATATATCGAAATGGTAAGGAAGCCCAGAGGGTTTTTGAGCAAGCATACGCAGGACGAAAAGTTGATAGCTGATTACTCCGCCATTTTCCGAAAATATATTTGAAGTTTCAGAAAGGAGACCCGTGGTCAGGGGGCCTACTCTATAAGCGAAATCGGCAGTTACCTACGGGTGCTTTACTTTTTTTACGGACATACCGTAAGTGAGACTCGGGGATTTCGCTTATCGAGTAGGCCCCCTCCAAATAAATTTCGGAGAATCGAGATTCTGCCAGATAGAGGAAACCCCATTTTTGCTATGCATTATTTGACATATTTTTAGACAATCGAAGTATCATGATTGTGTATTATTTTACCGAACTATATTTCGCCGATTTACAAAATAACTTTTGCTATTGGCCGAAGCCTCTTTTGAACTTTTTCCATTTGGCGAATGATTTATTTGCCATCTTTTCACCACACCGAAACAACATTTTACGGAATATTATTTGGTCACAAATATATAGCCGGTACTTAGTAGCATTTTCAATATAAAATTAAAATAGTGTCATAAAAAGTCAATAAGTTGTGCTACAAAATTAAAGTGCCTTCTTTTGAACCAGTGGCCAACAAATTCTGATATTTGGCGACTGATTCCGACTAATTGGCGACAAAATATGGGAGAAAACGGATCTTCGCTAGATGCCCTAGTTTTTGAGACATAAATGTGGCCCTACTGGGGAGACTCCAGATCGGCCACCTATAAACCCTTATATCTTTTGAACCAGTGACCGACAAATTCAGATATTTGGCGACAAATTTCGACTAATTAGCGACAAATTTCGACTAATTAGCGACAAATTTTATGTGTAGTAAAAATTAAAATCCCTAATGGTGGCCCTACCAGTCAATGACACGCCCTACACCTTTTTTTTTTTTTTTTTTGAGGGTGGGAAATCATCAAATGACTACTCCCGCTCTGGGCAGAGCGAGAGGGTGTGTCAGACTTTTACTGACTAAAACCCACCCGTGTTCCTTCCGTTGCCTGTGTGCCGGGGCCGCGTTATCCCTTTCGGACAAACCCGCAACCCCAGCAGGCATTGGTCTTTCGACCCCGTCGGTTGGTGCTGACATCTCTTTGAGGCGCGCGTGGAACACAACGCGCCGTCGACACGGGCCTGGTCCTTATCGGACGGCGAGCTGCCCATTGCTCACCGTCCGCAAGCCCGCGCCTACGGTGGCCGGAAGTCGGCTCTGGACTCCCGACGCCCGGGGCGTCTCCTGCGGCGACTAGGGCCGCGAGGGCGTGCAGCTTGCATCTCCCTCGCGCGCTCCGCCTCCTCCTTCGCGAGCATAACTGCTTCGCAGAAGGAGGTGACGGCCTCCCATGCACTCTCGCTCCGAACCATGGCCTGAACCAGGGCCGGACGCGAGAGATCGCCGCCGCCGATCGCCTCCGTGAGGACACGGCGGTGCTCCGCCCAAGCCGGGCAGACCTCCACCGTATGCTCCACCGTGTCCTCCGGGCGATCCACACAGTGGTGACACCCGGGCGTTTCCTCCCGCCCTACGCGGAACAGGAACCTCCCGAAACAACCGTGTCCGGTGAGGACCTGCGTCAGGCGGAAGGTGAGGACGCCATGGCGCCTCTCAAGCCACTCCTCAAAGAGGGGACTTATCGCCGCAATCGTGGCGTGCCCAACGCCCTACCCCTAGAGTGTACTTTAAGTCCGCGTAGGCGCGGAGGGGTGGGATAAGCTCGCGTGGGGCCGCCCACACCTCGCACCACTGGAGCTGACAGAAACTGAAAAGGTCCTATCCTATCCAAAAAAAAAAAAAAATTGCTATTATAAAAAAGCTACGGGTGTTAGAGTACAGTGGTTCCTGTACCCGTATGCCCCTTTTTATCGAGATTCCGCCTCGTTGTAAAGGCGGAAAATACTCGACTTGACGTACTTTGAACGGAAAATCACACGAAATACAGGAAAAACGACAACAAAAACAAATCAACAAATCGTTTGAAATAAAAAAAACAAACCAGCAAGGCACGTCAACGTCATCAGTGACATTAGTGGTATGTAATAAAATAATAAAATCGTTTATTGACCAAATAAAGAATCTTTACATTTCCTTAAAAGTAATACAAATAAACTATTCCTGATAGTATTGTCATAAAGGAAACATAATTTTAATATTTTTACTTATGGACTCCATACTAGGTCGGGCCTGTCTCATGGAGTCCTTGAGAGTATTTACCAATTTAAAATTTCAGGGTCGATACCGTATTGTGTTTATTACATAATATTTTAAAAATTTAATGTAAAATCAAAATCTTTTAAAAATAAAACAATATCGTGAAACAACTATGGTTTTACGATTATAGAAAGTTAGTGAGTGTATATATCAGGCAAATGTAGGTATTTATACTTTGATGTTTAGCAAGGGTGCGTGCGAGAGAATGAATATGTAGGAGTATATATACGGGGTTTAGGTGGTAGTGTGGGAGTGAAATTGTGATTGAGGATAAGAGTGAGAGAGTGTTTGTGGTAAGTATGTTATGACAATACACGAACGAAGGCTTCTGGCTCTGAGTAGGATTGAGTTAAAAGCCATTGTTTAATTATTTTTTTTACTTGGTTGGTCCTACAACTTCTGATGTCACTGATTTTTGCAATTTTGTTGTAAAGGAAACTGAGCATAAATTCTTGCATACGTTGTGCAAAAGCGGTTTTTACTACAGTAAGTGGACATTTGAAGATTCGCTGTTTGAGTAGATGGTGGTATTCTGTGGATTGGATTGTTATTTTGTGTTGTTTTATTACTATTTTATGGATGTATAACTGTCGGACAGTAAGCACTGATGCTTCTTTATACAGTTGATCTGTAGGATAACGAAAATGTTTTCTATACATAACTTTTAGCACTGATCTTTGGGCTCTTTCCAATTGTATCATTGAGGTAATGCCAACCCCACCCCATACTGTAATGCAGTAGCAGAGAACTGACTCACATAATGCCACATACACCAAGTGCAAGATCTTTTTGTTGGCCGAGTTACGTAAAAATTTCATTACGTGAATCACTTTTCTGATTCGCTTTGCTACTAAGTCTATGTGGGGTCTGAATGAAAGATGTTGATCTAGCAGAACGCCTAAGTATTTTAGAGATTCGACCTTTTTAATTTCCTCACAGGAGCAAGGGATTGTGCTGCAAGTTGAAGGGTGGATTTTAAGATGTAAAGGGAGTTTTGGTGCTGATGAAAGTGTTTTATGGAAACAGATGTAGTTCGTTTTTTTAATATTTAGTGACAGAAGGTTAAGATCGAGCCATTTTTTTATGTTAGTTAAACCATTTTGGGCTTCTTCGCGGACTGTTTCCCAAGATTTACCGTGAAAAATAATAGCCGTGTCATCTGCATAGCAGATGACTTCTGCGTTTTGGGTAATGGCATGATGAATATCATTAATATAGATGATAAATAGTGTCGGGCCCAGGACACTACCTTGAGGCACTCCAAATTCTACGCTGCTTTGACAACTGGTGATATCCCCAATTTTCACACATTGCTTTCTGTTAGTAAGGTAGCTCTCAAACCATTTAAGTGGAAGTCCTCTTATACCAACTGACTCGAGCTTTTTTAGGAGTATGGGAATGGCAACGGTGTCGAAAGCTTTTGCAAGGTCTAGAAATATTCCTATGCATTTTTCATTTTCATCTAAATAAGACGTTACAAGGTTGGCTAAAAGACTTACTGCATCTTCTGTGGATTTCCCCTGTCTGAAGCCAAACTGTTTGTTGGATAATATATTGTTGGAATCTAGGTATAAAGTGAGTCGTTTGGTAACTATTTTTTCGAGAATTTTGGAGAATATTGCTAACAGTGAAATGGGTCTGTAATTATTTGGGTTTTGTTTTGAACCGCTCTTATGAACTGGAGTGACCTGCGCTTCTTTCCATATGTTAGGAAATGTGCCTGAGCCTAAGCTAAGGTTTATAATGTGGGTTAATGGAATTATGATATCGGATTTAATTTCTTTTATAAGAGTTGGTGTAAAGTTATCTAGGCCTGGGGCACTGTCGTTTCTCAGATTTGTGATTATTTTGTCTATCTCAAAAACATCAGTAGGTTGCATAAAGAAATTTGTGTTTAGAGGTTCACCTAGCTGTAGTTTGTTAATAAGTGATTCCTGGGTTTCATTACTATCCGCGAGAATTTTACTGGCTAGGTTTTTGCCAACAGAGGAGAAGTAATCATTGCAGTTGTTTATTGAAGTTTGTGCCGATGATTCGCTTTTAAGTAGTTCATTTGGGTTAATTCTATTGTTCGTCTGTTCACTGATATTTCTGATGGCTTTCCATAAACCTTTAATATTGTTTTTGTTATCTTCTAATTCTTTGTTGTCGTGTTCCCGTTTAAGCCTGTGTACAATATTTGTAAAGAAGTTCCTGTAACGATTGTAAATTAGTTTTTTTGTTTGGTCATTAGGGTGTTTATTCGATTCACGATGAAGTTTGTCCCTGTGGTTCATACATCTAATAAGGCCGGGAGTAATCCAGGGTTTTCTGATGTATTTAGAGCGGCTAAATGTCTTTTCTACCGAGTGTTTTTTTACTGCGCTAGATAGAATGTTGTGGAATTCATTGGTTGCGTTGTTTACGTCTATTTCGGACACCACTCCAGACCAGTCTACTTCTTTAAGTTCCTCTAACAGAGCAGGGAAATTGATTTTATTTAAACTGCGTTGTTGATATTTTGAACCGGTAGGCATGCTGTACCCCAACATTACCATACGATGGTCGGTGATATCAATATCACAAACTAAACCTATAACAGTTTGATATCTTGATTTGAGGAATATGTGATCTAAGCATGAGTTTTGACGAGTTGGTTTTGAAATAACTTGTTGCAGTCCATGTTCGGACATTAAACATAAATAATCCGACTTTGAAACGTCTGTCGTCGATAAAAGATTGATATTAATATCTCCAGTAACAATAATTGTTTGATATTGGCTTATTGAGGTGAGTACTTCATCCAGAGAGGTAATAAAGCTATCCGATTTGCGTGATGGGGATCGGTAGATAGCAATTACAGAGATGCTATTAGGCAGTACAACTAAAAGAGATTCAGCGTCTTGAAGCGGGGGCTCTGAAACTGTCGCGTTCCAGCAGTCCCTAATATAGGTTACAACTCCACCGCTCTGGTTAAGGTTATTTACTGTGTAGTATGAGGTGTAACCTTCAATCTGTCCAATTAAAGAGCCATCTGATAACCAGCATTCCGTTAGAACAATAACGTCATACATGATATTAAGCCGTCTTAATGCAATACAAAAGGTATTGAAGTTACGCTGTATACTGCGGATATTGAATGTCAAAATTTTTAAGTTATAATTCGCAGTCAATACGTTCTGACAGTTTTCAGCTCTGTCAAGTTCCTGACACACCAAGTCAATACTTTTGTCTAGTTCATTGGATATAAAGTTCGTCATTTTTTTTTTAGTACCTGAAAATAATAATTGAATAGGGCTGTAAGCAAATTTGGTGTCAGTAACTTGGTAGAGTTGACAATATTTGACAGAATTATAACTTTATTTGTCATGAAGCTGTAATGTATTATTAGAACGCTTAAAGTTTTTGGATTGTTGTTGAAAGATGTGATTTTATCGTGTTTGAACAAAGTAAAGCAGATTATGAAAAATAATATTAAATAAATTGTATGTTTATAACATGTCATTATGTTAGAGTTGAGTATATGATTGCACTGTTTGCGGGTATAAGATATTATTGACCTAACTGTAGTTTGTGCATTTAATAAAAGATTTGATACTGTGTCTATTGTGTAGGAAAGTAACATAGTATTATACTTGCACAGTTTACCAAAGTTAAACAAGATATAAAAAGTTTTCAGTACTAATAAGTTAAATAATACGGGTAAAGTAAGTAATAAATGGAAAATATTAAAACATAGATAAATTATACTAAACCACAAATGCAGCCGTGGTTTGGGAAGGTCCCTCGTTAACACCCAGGCAGACGGAGTCCACGGCTTGGGAGATACCAACTTTGTCGTCCAGGTCAAGCGGGGTTCGGATAGGGATGGGTGCCTGCTTTTCTGCTTTCCGCACGTAAATGGTTCCATTGCGTACCCAGCAGAATTGAAACCTGTATAGCTGCGCTCGCATACGGGCTTCACGAAATAACATTCTGTTGTTTTGTGACAGGCGCTCGTTTATGTAAACTCTTGAGGAGGGTCCTTGGGTGATGTCGTCAGAGGTGAGGGGTCGTCTCTCTTTAGCAGCTTTTAACATAGCTGATCGTTTAGCTCGGTGAGTAAGACGCAGTACAATAGACCTTGGTTTTCCCACCAGGTTAGTGCGACGATTGCCTGTACGGTAAACTTCATCTATGTCATTTTCTGTCAGCTGTATGCCGATTTTCTGAGCAGTTACCAATGAGATGTGAACAAGATTCTTCCGGGATTCCTATAATTTCAAGCTCGGATTTCATATTTTCTTGTTCCGAGATATTTAGCTTATGCTGGAGATGAACAATGGAGTCTTTGAGCAAGAGGATTTCATTGTCTCGGGCACAAATTTTGCTCTCGAAGTCGTCTAGTTTTTGGTGGAGCGCTTCAGAAACGTCAGGTAGTTTCAGCCCGATATCCGTGTTCTGTTGCTTGAGGTCGCAAACTTGTTGCCTTAATAACCTTATTTCGGATAGAAGAAGTGAGGCGTCAGGATCAGTCGTTGCCTGTTGTGGCGGCGGCGCTTTAGCTCGGCTACCACGAGTCTTTTTCATGTTGTCACTAGCAGAGTGCGTGTTATTGAGCCCGTTGTTGTTAACAGTACCCACTGTGGTGAATGAGTTATCACCTTTGGGTTGGGAACACACGCAGGTTGGGCAGTTCCAGATTTTTTTATACTCAGCTGTATATTTATCGTAATTAAATTCTGATATCTTTAGACAGTCGAGGTCATAATATTTTTTACATACAGAGCACTCCATGAATTTGGATGTTAGTATCTTGTTTGCACAGCCATTGCACGAGTTAGACATTTTGATTTTAATTTCGCGGGGTGCATAGACCTCGTAATTTGAACAAGTTGAAGATCTTTGTTTGGTCACTTTTTGGCGCTAGTGTCGCTCGCTGTCGGTCGTCGTCGGCGCGAGGTACGCGATACACTTGGGGGCGGGACTTAGCCGCGCGCGCATGCGTAGGAGGTAGGACGCCGCGAGCGAGCCGCGTAATGGTGTACGGTTATTTTATTGTTTTGAAATGTTTTTGCTTGTATTTCGATAATGCGTGGATAATTAAGACGATAATTTAAGCACTGGATAGGGATTACACTATATTGTTAGCACTGATAGTTTAAGCACTTAATAACAACTTTTGACTAAGTTTTACAATTAAAGTTTGCGGAGCAATTTAAACGAGACCGGCTCGCAATACGGATCTAAAATGTCAAATGTAATTTTTTAGTCTCGTATTCCAGCTTCCGTTTTTTTTACTCTAGCCACACTTGAAATTGCCCATGTGGGTATGTGGTTGATTCGGCTTATAAGAGTCGACACAACCCGTAGAAAATCCATTTCTATAGTTGTCACGCTACGCGTGCTGGTCGGCTTCCAGTCTAACCGGATACAGCTGAATACAGTATTTTAGATGGAGCGACTGCCTTTCTAACCTCCAAACCTTGGTACTGGGTAACACGATACTCCTTGGTGAGACTTGTTGTCAAACTTTCGGGATTCTGACGGCTGGTCGCGGTCGGCCGATAATAACTGTCAAAGATCTTCAAATGACAGCTGGGACCACGGCAATAAGCATTGACCGCATCGTGCTTTCCGAGGCACGGAGGGGTCTTGGTACGTAAAGATGGTCCCCCATCCACAGACCAACCGTGGCAAGCGTAGCTTAACCAGCAGTCTAATTACGCAACACATTTTATTTCTGTTTACGATAGGGATGATGCCTGGGTAAAAAAAATGAAATTCTAATTAGTCTGTCAGTCAGATAATAAAAAAATATTAGACATGTATTTTTTGCTTTATCATATTAATAAAAAAATACTTAGATAAAACACATTTGAGGTTGGGGAGTGGGGGTCGCTACGTCACTAGTATTTATAAAATCTACATACTCGTGACGTCATGGCACATTTAACCTCAATGTATCGCCGTAATCTTTAGATAACGTAAAAAAACAAAAAATACGTGTCCAATATTTTTTTATAATCGCTGACGGACTAAAAATTTTTTTTTGTCGTTATCCCTATTCTGAATCGAAAGCAAGTCCAATTTTAAACGCATGCCTTATTTCGAATTACGATAAACATTTTTTACCAGTCGACCGAAATTGGATAGGGTTGTTTTAACAAATTGGCTATAATATAATTGTTTGATGTATTTGTTACACCATATCAGAATGATTAATTTCTAAATTATTGTCCTATAATTTTTTTTTTTTTAAATTAGGTACAACTGATGCTCTACTAGTGCTTATAAATGAAAATGTACAATGATTGCCGAAAAATTAAAAACCAATTTTTAAAACACTTTCTACCAAAAACTACCATCATTGAAATACGTAACAAAACGTTTTTCTTTTCACGTTTTTGTTATCTGTGGCTAATGACAAAATCGTGGAAAAGCAGTGTTATCAACTTAGTGGGATTTCCACTAAGCCTGGGGGTTTGGACACCCCTACAGGCGGAGAAATTTTTCCTTTCAGTGGCCAGTGGTTTTGTCTAGTGGTTAGTTTAATTCAATTTGTAGAAAACAATACAATCAATTACTAAAATTTTGACTCGAGAAAATATTAAAATAACACGATAATGGCATGTTTTATTGTTTGTTTAAAACCTGTTTCAGTGATTTTTAGATTTACTTCTTTCAAATGCGGAAACCACTGCGGATTCGAACGCTGATTTGGAAAGACTGACACAGCATGACGAATATATTGAAGCCACACAGAGGCTCCGACCGAGTGGAAATCAAAAAACCACGTCATTTCAAAAAACATATCTCACGGGATAAAAAAATCTGCCGTTAACCCGTTTGAAAACAAACATCTTCATTAAATGTTTCAATAATTATACTGCGGTTGCCATTTGTCATGCCACCAGCCCAATAGAAATTAAAATCGGTTGAACGGACCGTAAAAAAGGTTTATTTAAATTTCTTATCTTATTTTATTAATTGAGTATAGTCTTTACGCAAACGGTTAAATATCGTATTTCAGATTTTGAAATCGATTTCAAAATCCGTTTTAAGAAATCGAATTCAGGGGTGGCTCCGGCTCACAGTTTCGATCGTCTTTAGTAATATTATTCGGTTGTAAGTGCATCATTCAAAACTAATCAAACATAAACAAATACTTACGCAAAGCTACTCTTGCCGTGGTTTTGTGAAATTGGTTTTCACAAAAAATGGTTCGGATAATCGATACGATTCGATTTCTGACTGAAATCGAATTTTAACAACTCGGTGATAAAAATTGGCAGCATTGAGTAAAAGTTGAATATCTTCTTGAACGATCGGCCGACTCATTGACAGGTGTTCAGAGTCGAATTTAATGCAAAATATTGCCTGTCTAAATCTAAAGTATACCTTTGCTCAACTAACTTTATCAGTTTGTAGGGAAAAGAACAGCATGTCGATTCTGTAAAAATATCACCGTGAAAAGTTGCGTGGAGTGAGCTGTCAGTGAAAACTCACTGATGCTAGGGATTGACCAAGTATTACATTTACAGTCGTAATCGAGATTTAAATTATATTTTTTATGTTAATTCTATTTATCATTTTATATTAAGTATTCTAAAGCTAGTATTTAAATGTCTAAACATTACTATATAGGGGGGGTTTTAATAAAATAGCAAAACAGATATCCAATCAGAAACTCAATTTTGTTTTATTCTATTTTGTCCCTAGACTAGTCCCTTAAT
Organism: Agrochola lota; assembly: GCA_947364205.1. Lineage (NCBI taxonomy): Eukaryota > Metazoa > Arthropoda > Insecta > Lepidoptera > Noctuidae > Agrochola > Agrochola lota. The sequence continues at coordinate 9,415,399 of OX376232.1, forward strand.
ATATGTAAATAGCCTGAGGCGCGACGCATTACGCACGTAGGTACCCACCAACAATAAATAAAATAGAACGTACCTACATAGGTATCTACACGTTGCTGCTACTTAAGTACTAAAGAAAATGCTCATCGACATAGTTTGTTGTTATGAACCCATTGTTAACTTATATTATAAACGCAATCGAGTGTTAATAGTGTGTAATTTAACCCCACACAAACTATGTGGGAACCTACCTAAACGATGTCAGTAGTCATATAGATAAAAAGATGTGTATATTATTTGTACCTACCTACCGAATATTTTATTGGAGATAACCTACCTACGCGTTGAATAAAATCATATTCATCAAATCATTACAAAATTCTTAAGTTCAACAGCTGACACTCTTGCAGCGCGCGCACACCGAATCACTTCACCACGTTGAAGCGGTAAGGGTCAGGGTAATCGGGTGAAGTGATCACGCGGGTGGTCACCATGGTAACGCGCGTTATTTCCTCGGCGGCGCGCCTGCGCGGCGTGATCACTTCATCCGATTCTTTAAGAATCGGGTGAAGTGATCACGCGGGTGGTCACCATGGTAACGCGTGTTATTTCCTCGCCGACAACACTTCGGTGATGTGATGTGCGCGCGCTACAAGTATCAGTTTTACTTGGGTTATATATGATGATGATAAATAAAACATTGTAGGTACTTATTGGACGTTGGTATTTAGTACGCAAGTACGTGACGCGTTACAAGTTAAATAAGTATGTAGGTACGTAGTAAGTAAAAAAAACCTCAATGTGATAGTGTCTACCTAGCGCGCAACCGCGATTCTTACCGCTTCAACGTGGTGAAATGATTCGGTGTGCGCGCGCTGCAAGAGTGTCAGCTGTTGAACTTAAGAATTTTGTAATGATTTGATGAATATGATTTTATTCAACGCGTAGGTAGGTTATCTCCAATAGAATATTCGGTAGGTAGGTACAAATAATATACACATATTTTTATCTATATGACTGACTACTTACATCGTTTAGGTAGGTTCCCACATAGTTTGTGTGGGGTTAAATTACACACTATTAACACTCGATTGCGTTTATAATATAAGTTAACAATGGGTTCATAATAACAAACTATGTCGATGAGCATTTTCTTTAGTACTTAAGTAGCAGCAACGTGTAGATAGATACCTATGTAGGTACGTTCTATTTTATTTATTGTTGGTAGGTACCTACGTGCGTAATGCGTCGCGCCTCAGGCTATTTATATTAAGGGACTAGTCTAGGAACAAAATAGAATAAAACAAAATTGAGTTTCTGATTGGATATCTGTTTTGCTATTTTATTAAAACCCCCTATATAGTAATGTTTAAACATTTAAATACTAGCTTTAGAATACTTAATATAAAATGATCAATAGAATTAACATAAAAAATATAATTTAAATCTCGATTACGATTGTAAATGTAATGCTTGGTCATCCCTAGTACCGGGTGGGGTGACACTGACAGCTCACTGCACGATCACTTCCCCTAAGTTTTCACGGTGAGATGGTTACAGAATAGCACAGCAGGAAAGGCATATAACATCACATGTTTTACATCGGAAATAATCTGCGCTGGAATGATAATTTTTTGAAGTCTGTGGAGAATACGCTGTTAAACATGGCGATGTCTTTGTTTACAATACTTTACATTTTACTTTTGTAGATTTCGGTAATTTTTTTGTTTTGCAGTATTTTGTCTTGAATGTTTTATAATTTTCAACATACAAAATTATATTTACTATCCTCTTACAGAAACATGGGCCTATGCTAAGCAGTTTTGGAACATTTTTCTTGTGGCTTGTGGAAGTCGGAAAAACTTTGGAAAATTCTCTCGTTCAAGACACTGCGTACTCTGTTTTCTATTTACAACTGGCTGCACTAAGACTTACTTAGGCTTTTTTTGCTCAATAGCGAAAAGTACTTACCTAAGTCGATACCTATTATCACTACAAGTAAGCTAATATAAATAGGAATAATGAGTGTAAGAGAGTACCTTTGTATCTCATTACATTATTGTAGCAGTAGGTACATTATTGGTGAATCTACCTATGGAAAATCATTCCTTTGTTGCGTAGACACGCATCTTAAGTGAGGTTAACTATTTATTGTGGTTAAAATAATTATTAAGTATGTCCGTCAACCTCAAATTCTAACTGTTACATAAGTAGATGCTGAAATAAACTATTAAAACCACTAGCCAAATAACAACTAACTACAAAACATATTTATAATATTTTCACTGACTATGCTAGAGTAAAGCAGTGAAAATACAAGAAGGGAACGCTACCCAACATCAACCTTGTTATTCAAACATGGATTGAATAACCAATTGAACCAATTGAAGGTAAACTTTTTGACACATAGTTAAGAATCAAGCGTAGCAAGTCACCTAATGATAAAAATATGAATATAATATTTCCTTGGCTGAATTTAGTACATAGACGCAACACATATTTTGTGTATACCTAACTAATGTTTAATATTATAATTCAGTATTATAAAATATCTGGAGACTGAAATATCAGCCCTAACGAACTAACTAAGAATTTATTCTTGTATCGTGGGTGCGTTTACAAACATAGAAACTCACATACACTAACACCCAGACCCAGAACAACTACTTGCAGATCATACAAATATTTTTTCCGTGCGGGGATCGAACCCAAGACACGTTGCGCAGCAGTCAATCGCTCAGCCACTGCGCTAACCGTGTCGTCAGATGAAATTATACAACCAGCAGCAATGACTAGGCTGATGGCTTTTGTCCAGCCATGGGCCTAATCAAAACCTAGATGATATGCCTACTTTACTTTGCCACATAATGTTCAAGTACTATAATTGAGCAGAAAATAATAAGATTTTGTTTTAAAACTATAGAGCTCCTGGGGCGTTTCACCTATGAAGACATGAAGGCAGCATAAACGATGTCACCCATGCTGCGTTGCCCCGTTGCTCTGCTACTTCAGTTTTTAAGCTTCTCAAGAACTAAAGTAGAAACTGAAGATTGTTAATGAAAGATAATCGTTTTTTCTTATGTGTTCAGTCTTGTACGACAGCGATATAAATGTGTGTTCCTATTTTGTTAATTGATAACAGTGTAAACTTTAATAGGGAGTTCATCTGGACGCCGTTGCGGAAGGACGTCTCGAGCGCTCCGCGCCTTTGTTTTATTGCACACGGGCAGCAGCTTGGGCCCGACACAAGATACAACGCGTTTTTGCCGGTCAAAAAAATAAAAATAAAATCGAGTGTTTTGTTTATTCAATGTGGCTATGACTCAAGCGTCGACAAATAATTACATTAAGTGCAAAAGTGAGGTGTGCTAGGCCTACGTGCGTTCCTGATCCTGAGCGAGCGATCCAGGGCATCCGAGGGCCTTATCGTCTGCCAAAGGTTTCCGGGGAACCAGAAACATCGTAATAAGAAAAACCCGGTGAGATCATACCTTGTATTTCAGGGCGCTCTACTAATCACTCAGTTAATAAATCAAACTCCCATAGCTCAAACGCATGCTTAACGCTAACTCCAACAGTAGATCCAGATACCAAAAAGACTTACACCTTGAATTGTTTCTAGTAAGTGTAGCGATCACGAGGACTGAATTGAATTCCCGGCTTTATTTCGATTACGAGGCCAAAATTCAGTGACAAAGTTCGGTAGATTATTTGTTAGATTAAGATTCAACATCGTTAGCGCATATCTACGGTTGCGTAGTGACTGGCGAAGTTTAAAGGTTTGATGCTACGCACTGAACCAACGCTTACTTTTAAGCTACATATTTAGTATATTCTTATAAATAAAACATTAAAACCTTAAAAAATAATTTTAATATCAAACTGCAAAAATTACATGGAAGTAAGAATAAGAAATTAAAATAGAACACAAAATGGGCAGAGCAACAATGAAGGTAGGTCTATGACCAACGGCAAAATGGACGAGTCGGGGATGTCGCGACGCCCCCGCAAGGGGGCGTGGCGAGCGGGGTCGGGGCTTCGCCCCTCGCCCGCGGATGCGTCACGGTGGCCCGCTAAAACGGGCCCCTCGATGCGTTCGCCTCGAACGGCCTACGGAATTGACGCACGCAAAGTGCGTCTGTGTAAATGGTTGCCATGAATTTTTCTGTAGGCGCGCCACGACGCTATGTACTATAGCGTCGCTTCTTCACGACATCTCGGCGGTCTGTCCCCGCCAGGTGAGACCCCCAGTTGCCTGGGGGAGGCCCAACGAAGACGACCAGCGACGGAGATGCCGACTGTTTGTTTCAGTGTACTAATAATATCAGTCAACAAGTTTCGCATTAATCTCAATTACTTATTGGTATTTAATTTTAGCTTCTATCAATTTTTATTTTTTATTTTGTTTCCCACCGCACGTTTTCTCCACACATTGACATTGGCAGAATTGTCGACATCGGCACCATTGCCATAAGGAAAAATAGAATAGAATAGACGTGCGCAGTGAAGTGACGATTTACTGGCAGTATGATTTGAGACTTGGTCGGAATCGCACAGGCGTGCTACGCGCTCGATGGAATGTCTGAATTGTGTTACTTATTTTGTACGGTTATTTAGTGGTGACTATTTTAAAAGGAAATTTGGATTAAAATAAAGTGATTGTGCTTTAACTAGTGCTTCTATTTTCTTCGCCCGACAATCCACGCCTACTTGCAAAGTGCAACTTAAGAATTATGATCATGGATCCAACTAATATCGCTGATGAGGGCCAAGTCCCTTCATCAGGAGTGGGATTCGAAGGGCTATATGACCTGAAGAAAATAACGACGACAGTGTAGTGGCCCCGCCAAAGTCTAACATATTGCAAAATATGGAAATTTTGTTACCACGACTGCTGGCAACCGCAAACGTCAAATTTCAACGCAACTACGCGGTTGATACGATTTGATCCTGATGAGGCTGATGCTGATATAGAAGGCCATGTTGCATCGTCGTGCCCAGACCAGAAAGGAGGCAGTGGGGTAGCGGCGGCTGTGTTTTAGTAGGTCAACACCTGCGAACTCAAATCAACAAGGAGTAACCAGAACACGTCATCCGGTGAGCTCGTTTGTGTTCTATTTGATAGTGGATCTATCTGTTTGCTTGTATCTTTTAGCTTTGCCAAATAGTTCCCGGGTACTATGCGCTGTGAGTGGATAGGCGCAGCATCTACACTCACCTACATGGTGAAAATAAATTTGCATTAGTTCAGATATTGCAAAAGTATAGTGAATTCTTTATTGAGGGTATACCTACGCGTCGCGTCGCGGTTTTACGTTTATCGTCTATATCCTTCGACTTAGCTGGTGTAGTTGTAGCACTAAAAGAGAGGCTGTCTGTCTTTTCGACGCGCCTTCGCGGATCATTGCGGATCGGGGCGGGTGTTGTATTGGCGCAGACAGAGCAATTTTGTGGTGACCATGGTGTTGAGTTGTACCTTATTGCTACCGGTTATGGCAGGGCAGGTTCTCGGGTAGAGAGTGTCATGCGGACATCGGGGTGGTAACTTGCTATAATGGAAAGTGACCCGGGCGAGACCTGGCGTGACGAGCTTCTCGGAGTGCAAATAGCGTTGAATAGTGCACGGTCTAGGGTAACCGGCTACATACCCATAGAACATATGTTTGCCAGTCAGGCGCGTACTTTAGGTCTAGCACGCATCGCTTCAAATTCAGAGTGAGTCTCGGTTAGATTTACATTAAATTCGTGAGATAGCATCCGAGAATATTAAGAAAGCTGCTGCGTTAGGGGTAGTGCGTTTCAATCGTGGCAGAGCAACCGCGAGACCATTTTCCAAGGGCGATCTTGTTTTCATTAAATGAAGCGAAAGAAATCGGACTAAACTTAATAGGAAATTCGGAGGTCCCTTTCTTATAACTGACTTTTTAGGTAACGACAGATACTAATGAAAAAAATTTAGATGGTTCCAATAGAACATACAAATATAGTCATGAAAATTTGCGTGCAGTACCCGGGGGCTATGAAGGCTTGGTAGATATAGCTACCACCTTAACCAATTACTTAGATGAGGCCGAGACGGCGGTCCACAATCGGGGAGTGGAGTGTGTATCATCTGGAGATGATAGTGGTACCTTGTCGATTTGTAGTTCACGTACGTTAATCGCCAGCTCTGGAACCTTTCCTCCGAGAGCTAAAATCTCTCCCTCCGAGAGTGAATAAACGTAATTAAAGGTAACATTGCTACTTATCTGTGAGATTAACTTAACTGTGTGAGGAACTGGCTTATGCAGGTCGATGTTCCGGATTATATTGTTGCACTGATCGTCTAGTCTGCGAGGCTATGAGATCAATTGAGATTTGTGTGGCACTAATGAGTGATCGGAAAGATGCTTGATCTAAGGAACTGGCTTCTGCAGGTTGATGTTCCGGATCATAGTATTGCATTGTCTGAGAGGCTATGAGATCAATTGTGTGGCACTTGTGAGTGATCGATGGGACGCTGATAGGTGGTCCGGGTCAGCTTGTAGTGGTTAAGTTTGTAGGAAGGGACGCTGATGGGTTATTCGGTCCATGTTATCTGAAGAGATAACTGGTCGAGGGGATGCCTGCATCAGTTGTCCGGGTCAGCTCCTAGAGATTGAGTTTGTGGGTTATAAAACGTTTGTAATGTATGTCAGTGATGGACGAGCGTACAATGTAATGTCTCTACCAGTTTTATTCTCTTTACAGAATAATGGGCTAGGGCGACTTACGAGGATGGAGACGCACGAGGACGTGCGAATGTCAGTCTGGCCGTGATGGCGCTTTAATATTTAAATTAGTGTTAGATGGATTTCATAGATGTCGCTATTAGCTTAGCGTCGTGTTAATGAATTATCTGTGTTTTCTACGTCACATCCGATGACACGACACTCTCACACAACACCGAGCGCTAGTGCGCAGTGGAGTGACGGATTTACTGGCAGTATGATTTGAGACTTGGTAGGAATCGCACAGGCGTGCTACGCGCTCGGTGGAGTGTCTGAATTGTGTAACCTATTTTGTACGGTTATTTAGTGGTGATTATTTTAAAAGGAAATTAGGATTCAAATAAAGTGATTGTGCTTTAACTAGTGCTTCTATTTTCGTCGTCCGACAATCTACGCCTACTTGCAAAGTGCAACTTAAGAATTATGATCATGGATCCAACTAATATCGCTGATGAGGGCCAAGTCCCTTCAAATCTTTAGTTTAGGTTGTAAGCACTTGTAACAGAAGAAAACTTTCACAATTATTATTAAAAATCGACCTCGCTGCTTCGATATTTTACAGACCACTAATATTGATTTATCATTGAGGTTTTACACAAAAACACATTCACAATTTATGAAGACGACGTTGACGTACATAATTTTGTAATAATTAAGGAGATTATACGAGTAAATCCCAAAATATTGCAAAGAAAATTGATTGCGCCCAGTAATGCCTTCGCTTTCAATTGCTATAACGAAACCAATTACTCGTTGATTTGAAATAAATTTTCAGCTGTCAAAATGGTTACGTAATTCGAATAATAGCCTTTTTAGACGATTATCTTTCACTCTTTAGCGTCTGAAACATAGAAATATAAATAACAGGAGAAGTGGCATGGGGGCGTGTCTGTGTCCGAGCGTCCTGATCACAATGCTCATGCCTCAGACAAATGGCCGTCTCCGCTAACTAGTGCGCTTTCGAACGCGATCGTGATAACATAATTATAAGAATACCGTGTTGTTCAGTAGTTTCTTGTAAAAACCGAAACTAAACTAGAAACTTTATAAATCATAGAACCAATTTTCAAAAATCAGCACAAGTATTTTACTATATTTGTGTTGAAAATCATGAAAAACAATAAATCGTAAAATATTTCTTGCCTTTACTACGTTATTTTTGTTTTCATATATCACAGCGACTGTCACTGTACTATTATTGCAGTAAATACATTGCTTCTGTACCACTACCTAAGTATGTTGCTAAGTGACTGGACAAGCAATGTAAAAATCACAAAACGATATTTTCTTTTAACGGTTGCATCGTTAGTACGGCCGCAGTGTCTTGCGACGGGTTAGTGATGTGGTTGTGCAGATCCACTAACGTAGGCTATCGACAATAATGTCGATTGTCGTATGAATTTATATTACTATTAAAGTTTATTCTTCAATTTGTTAACAGTTATAGCCTGATTGGAAAACCGATGTGAAATCTTGTTTTATACTCATTTAGATTTTCTCATAAAGTTGTTTTTTTTTTATTTACTTAATATTGCTTTTTTTTTACTTACTTATTATTTTTTATTTTTTCAGGAACTCCCAAAAAATTTAATAAAATAATAAATGGGAGAATTGATAACTTTCCGATTTAGTCAAGCACTAGCGTATATGTAAAATAAATGGCTTTTGCACAGCACAACGATAGCCATCGATGTTTTCGTGTGAGTGAGTTGTACGGTGCATGGTAAATGCACGCTGTGTTTAATGGGATAAGGTTTATAATTGATTGTGTAGTACGTTCTGATTTGTAAATTGCAAGTGTGAGCGAGCCTCGTATTTATTGGGTTTACGCAACTACACATGCGATCAGCATGTGTAGTTGTAGGCTAGGTAGGAGGGATAAATTGAAGACATTGGGTTTCGATACATTTTCAACTACCGGGCATATCTCCTTCTTTCTTATATCTATGGTCTGAAACAGAGTGCAGTTGATATCACAGATTTTAGAGTTACGTAATTCGAAAGTTGTAAATTAAAACCAATTCTAGTCAAAACGAAAGCAATTTGATTCAATTGGAAATCGAAAATGTGTTGTGTAATTAGATAGCTGATTAATGGACTCATGCGGCTATTATTACTTAGCCAAAATCCCCAATTAATGAAAAATATATGGGGGAGGTTATCTCAGGGAAATCAACTTTTCAGTTAAAGAGTATATTTGGGTGTAAAACAGTCACACACAAAACATTGGGAACGAAAACCCTAAATAATAATAAATTCTCGTAACAATGGCGGCACGAGGGAGGCACGTGGCGACGTTGCGCTGTACAATAAAATACGCGTGTACGCACTACGCGTGTGGGCAGTGGACTGAGGCGCGTCGTCAAGTGCCTTTCTCGCAACGTCTAGGCGAGAGAAAGAGACAGAGAGATTATTCTCTATATCGTGTCGGCACCCGACCGCGGGACGCTCGCACTGGTGTGGTTTGCTACATACTCCCCCTCGAGTCCTGGAGAACGCCCTCGATCCTGGACTGGTACACTAACAGCAGCATTAGCTGGACGTCCGCGATTTCGTTTTGGAATAACGGGTTTTGGTAAGGGGTCGTCGCTACCTCGGTAACGTGTAAGGTCTTGGGAATTATATTTACCTATATCAACATTTGGTTGTTCTGTGCTCGCGATGGTGTAGGTTGTTGGACTTACCTTTTTAGTGATCTGGTAAGGGCCATCTCGGCGAGGGTAGAACTTAGAAGTGAGGTCTTTTGACCCTTTGCTTAATAAGTGAGACTTAAGCATGACTAAATCACCTACCTCGAAATCGTCAGATGGTCGGCGTGAGGCGTCGGCGTACTGCTTTGCCTTATCCTGCTGGATCTCGACGCGTTCCCGAACAGTTCACAGTGAATGCAAGAAGTTTTCGAGGTAAGAAGTCACTTGTGGGACAAAGGTTTCTTTGACCCTGATTGCACGAAGGTCGTGAAATACCTCTGTGGGTGACCGCATCTCTCTGCCAAAGGTCAAATAAGCCGGTGACTTGCCTGTTGTGCGACATTACTCGCTTTTCAGGGCAAAGCGTATCACTGGCAACTTCTTCGGCCATGATTTGTGGTCGTCTGCCACGAGATGGGCTAGCATAGCTTTAAGGTCGCGGTTTTTTCGCTCTGCAGGATTAGCTTGTGGATGATACAGCGGGACAAAATTTTGTTTGATGTCTAGTACTGACATACATTGTCGCATCACTGTGGAAACAAACTGGACACCGTTGTCCGAAATAATCCTGCGAGGCAGACCGAACCGCATAAAATATTCTTCGATGAGGATATGAGTGCAGGCTTCTACTGTTGCTTCTTTTAGAGCAAACAGCTCCGTCCATCGGGTAGCAGTGTCTTTAATGAGAAAGACCCACCGCTCCCCGGAAATGGGCCGAACAGGTCCATGGCCAACACCTCGTTCCGTTGGCTCATGACCGGTGTCTGGAGTAGCCCTGGAGGTTTGTCGTTGTTGGCCTTATATCGCTGGCAGTGGACGCAGGCTAAGACATAATCGGTGATTATTCTCCGCACCCCTGTGAAATAATACAGCTGTGGTACCTTCTGGTAGGTTCTATCGATACCTGGGTGGCCAGCTGTTTGAGCGTCATGTAACTCCTTCAAAATAGCTACAATTTGACCGGCAGGCATTACTTATTGAGGGGATTCACTCTCAGAGTCTGGATTGAATCGGTACAGGACTCCTTGATCCATGAGGTAACCTCTTTCTAACCATCTTTTAGACGCAACATCATCAGGTCCTTCTAGCTCCTTAACAATCTTTTCCACTTCAGGGTCCGAAGTCTGTTCCAGGCGAAGCTGACTAGGTGTTTTCGCGGGAAGATCGCAGATGACTGTACAAATACCGCAATTGTCACTTGTGTCGTTGGAACAAATCGGTCTACTCAGCGTGTCTGCCACGACATTCGCCTTCCCTGGTGTATATTCGAATTGTATATCAAAAGATTGGAGCTTCAGATTCCAACGGACTAATTTAACTGCTGGTGATTTAAGTGATAGCAACCAGCGTAGGGGCTGATGATCACTACCAATTACGACTGGTTGACCGTCTAGGTAAAGCCGAAAACGCTCCACCGCCCACACTACAGCGAGTGCTTCACGTTCCGTGGTGGAATAGTTGAGTTCTGCTGCGTTGAGGAGTCGGCTGGCATATTCAATTGGCCTTTCCTGATTACCGTCGCCCTGCAATAAAACTCCGACCAAGGCACAGTTACTTGCGTCAATACGCAGAATAAAGGGACGACTGAAATCGGCTTGTACCAGTACTGGAGCTGTGGTCAGTAGACTATTCAGCTCATTAAATACTTGGGACTGTTCTGAGCCCCAAGACTATACTTGACTTTTCCTAGTCAAGCGTGTCAATGGTTCGGCAACTTTTAAGAAGTTGGGTATGAATTTTCTGAACCATGAACAAGTTTGTAAAAAGGTTCTCAGGTGCTTTAGGTTTCCTGGTTCCTTCATCTCGAGTACAGCACTCACCTTCCCTGGGTCGGTGGAAACACCTTTTTGTGTAATAACGTGACCTAGATATTTAACGCTTTCCCGAACAAAAGCGCACTTCTCCCTATTCACATGGAGGTTAAACTCGGCCAAACGTTTAAAAACAGCCTCGACGTCTTGCAGATGCTGTTGGTATTTTGATATCCCTAAGATATTACCAACAGATCGTCTAAATAAGCTAATAAAGTTACATCTTGTAAAGCAGAGCAGGATCGGAGACGATCGATGAGACGCTGAAAGGTAGCTGGCGCGCTGCGGAGACCAAATGGCATTCTTTTAAAATGGTAAGTACCTAAAGGACAGACGAAAGCCGTTTTGTCTTTATCAGCTTCCCTTACCCTAACCTGCCAATATGAAGATCGAAGATCTAGCGTACTCATGTAGCAGTCTCGTTTGTGCTCTGAAGTAGCTCGTCGATGCGTGGCATCGGATATGCATCAGCTTTTGTGACTGCATTCAAACGCCCGTAGTCGACGCAGAAGCAGATACCACCGTTGGACTTCGGCACCATCAGTGCCGGTGAACACCAAGCCGATTAACACTCTTCTATTACGTCATCCTGTAACATCTTACCTATTTCAGCTTTCATCAGCTCTTTCTTCGAAGGATTTGGGCGGTAAATAGGAACAGCAATTGGAGAATGCTCACCTGTATCAATACGGTGTTTCGCATACGGTGTTGGACCTCCCCCTGCTCTAAAAACGCGTGCGTGTCTGGTGAGGACGTCAGCGAGCACTTGACGCTCAGCTGGTTTAAGATGAGTACCCTCATCATCTCGAAGTATATCTGTAGAGGCGCAGGACACGTCACGCGAGGTAGGTTCGAAGCACAATTTAAATTTTACCGTATCATAATTTCTAAAATACCAAACATGTTTGCAAAAATCAATAACTACTCCCGCGGCGGTTATAAAGTCGATTCCTAATTACGTCTCGTTATTTGTCGAGTCGGGAAAAATTAAGAAAGGAATCGTAATACCTACAGTTTCTAAGCACACCTCTAACGTGGTGGTAAGTACATCCATCGTACGGATTACACCGTCAGCAAGCTTAACTTCGCGTGTCGAAGGGCTGAGGGGATGACCTTGACGTAGAAGGAGAGTATATTGCGTATGACCCGCAATGTAATGTTTGGCGGCCGTATCAATCAACGCGGTGCCGGAAAAACCCAAAATTGTTATATTAAAAATAGGTCGTAACTCGCGACCAATAGAGGGTCCCGTACGGTCGTTACATAAACATAATCTCGGTTAAACATAAATGGGCATTATCCTTTTGATCATTACAATCATTACATAAAATATTTTTATGACATGGATGGACATTCTCCTTTAGATTTTTTTTATCGCTATACAAAACATCATTATGACAAAAAATGGACATTATCCTTTTGATTTTCAAAATTACTACACAAAATATTGTTATGACGTGGATGGGCATTACCCTTTTTAATATGAAAATTGTTACACACATTTTCTGAATTTTGTGAGTTATTAACATTATTACAATTACACATATTCTTAGTTATACGTTGTGGGATATCATCCCTTTGTTTATTAAAATAACTACACACATTTTCTTGCGGATTTAAAATTGTTTTCAACATAAATAGAGTCTGACGCGAAGTTTTTAGTAACTAAATGAGATTTTACGGAATAAAAACTTTGATCACTAGTTTACATTCTTTCACTTCTTAACATTCTTTTATTCTTTTACTTGGTTCAATCTCACCTTGATTCTGCAACTTACGGCACTGATCTTTAGTGTGGCCAAACCGCCTCCAGTATGGGCAGGAGGGGCATGGCCTCCTGGCCGTGTCGTGCTTCGGTGGAACAGGCGCGGGTGGCGCGGCTGTAACGGGCGCGGCGGCGGGCGCGCCGTGGGCCTGCGTGCGTGCAGGGACGAAATCGCGCGCGGGGGCGCGGGCGCTATCGTAAGCGACGGATTGTGTGGACGCCGGTAATGTTGCCGGCGTTTGTGTTCGACGCTCACTCACTGTCGACGTCATGTGATTTACCTCGTCGAATGAATCCTCGATATTTCGTGCGAGGCGAAGTAACTCATAGAAACTATGGCACTCCTCTCTTCGTAGCCTTTTCCTTATTCTGCTGTGGAGGAGGCCGTAAGTCATGTCTATTTGAGCCGACTCCGTTGTATCGCCTTTAGGTAGCCGTGCCAAAAGAGCGCGGATGCGCGCTACGAAAATATCGTAAATATTACCAAGTAGATCCGATGAGGCGGCCGGCGGTCACCATAGACACTTATTAAGTTTTCTTTGGCTTCGCGCCATGACGACACAGAGTGTTTTATTCCTTGCCACCACGTAGCCGCTTCATCCTTGAATAGGTAGGCTAATCCGCGCAGAATGTTTGAGTCCGCCACCTGCGCGCAATCGCTATAGGCCTCTATAGCGTCGATAAATGCTTCAACCGACTCCTTCGGTCGGCCGGAGAACGTGGCTTTGCAGCGGGCTAGGGTTTTGTGCCCTAGCAGCGCGAGTGATTCCGGGGTCGACGCATACGCCCGTGACATCGAGTTGAGCAACTCCCTAAATGCTTCTGTTTGAGAGCGTTGCGTTGGAGAGAAGCGATAATCGTCGCCACGTTTTCGTTAGAAAACGTTAGCATCGATGCGCGGCGAGGAAGAGAACGCGGCGTCGGCGTCGCCATCTTGGTAGCCGGACGCCTCGGTGGGCGTGTTTGGTCGAGAGGGGACGGGTAATGCGTCGTTTGCATCTTCCCTCCGAGTCAAACTAGCCGCTCTACTCTTGGTCACTGGCATTTTATTTCGTCACTGCAAAACTGTCACAACTATGCACTATATTGTCACACGAAAACACGTTAGAGCGCCACATATGAGGAAGGTTATCTCAGGGAAACCACCTTTTCAGTAAAAGAGTATATTTGGGAGTAAAACGGTCACACACACAAAACATTCGGAACGAAATCCCAAAATAATAATAAATTCTCGTAATAATGGCGGCACGAGGGAGGCACGTGGCGACGTTGCGCGGTACAATAAAATACGCGTGTACGACGCACTACGCGCTACGCGTGTGGGCAGCGGACCACAGAACATATCGCACCTCCGATAAAACTGGGTTACAACTCGAAAAAGTCGAATTTTGAGTTAAATATACAGAAAGACTTACATTTTCATAGCTATCTGCTCAAAAATCTGTACATCTGTAATTCTAAAACTCGCCGCTAGATCGACTTGTAACGCTACATGACTGAGGCATTTTGTCTCCAGAGTGATCTCCATTAGTGTTACATTTAATGTTGTGACAAACGCACGTCCACCTTACGTGCGTTTGTTGAGAAAAGTAGTGTTACAAATCAAAATATAACAGTGTTTTAGACAGGTAAAATCTTTTTGCTTACATCAATTTATTTATTAGACAGTTACAAATCGAAATATTACAGTTTATTGCTTAAAGGATTGAATCAAACTAGTTCAACATTTCTTTAATAAAGTGATATATTTTGTATTGTGTCAGTATTTTAGATGAGATGTATTGTAATGTTGTGTTACTCTTCACGTTGTAACAGTATTTGACTAAAAGTGTGTAGGTTTTTTCTTAATATTTCAACTTGTAACTTGTATTTTATAACAAAGTTTTTTTGTTTTCGAAATATTTGCTGTGAATAATGATTGATGATTCTAGGGTCAATGAACAAAATGAAACGTAATGACGCAATTCTGCGTTTAGCTCTAAAGGATAGTAAAAAATTACCCGCCGATGATCATAAAAAGATTTGGGGCACAAACTTGCAAGGTAAGATGCCTACTATACTTACCTTACCTTACTTAAGTTTTAGAATTACAAAAATAACCTAGTATAAACAGATTTTTACCAGGTTATTTTTGTCATTCTACAAGTTAGTAGCCTAAGTTAATTTTCTATAATGATCTAATTTAAGTAACTTTATGTAAATAATTGAATTTTATCATGCATGTAATTTTTTTTTAAGGATCAAGAACAAAATATTTTGATATTACTGACAATCTATTAAGAAACGGGAAAAATGGGTATGCCACAAGGATTGATATTTGGTCCATTCCTCTTTTTAGTTTAAATCAATGATCTACTTCATTTATTAAAAAATCAACCACAAATGGTTTTATTTGCTGACGATACTTCCTTAATTTTTACAGACGTACATACGTAGACGTGTTACAAATTTTGACGACGTAAATAACGCCCTACTGCAGGTCCAAAGTTGGTTCACTGCTAATAATTTTGTATTAAATGGAAAAAAAAATCTGGACTAAAACCTGCTTACATCAGACAGCTCTCAATAGGCGCGAGGAAGACAGCTGATTGTTGATGAGTTTGGTTAATAGTAATCATATACCGCGATTCTATGCGCCTTTTTACAACCAATTGTAGTTAAATACCAGTAATTTCTTAATAATTGTACACCCTAATCAAGAGACGACTGAAACTTTAGTTTTTATCTGTGGTTTTGATATTTATAGTGATGATTATAGTTCCTACGTAATCTTTAAACATTATTTCATTAAGGAGAACTTAAACCAAATATTATTTAAGCGTGGCTTAATTAAAGAGTACCTAAACTTGTACTGTTTAAGTGATTCGTTGAAGTTGTGATGACTAGAATTGTTAATATTTTTGTTTTGGTTAAAATTTTGTAATGTTTTTGTTAAAGTTGATTTTTTTCCTAAGTCTACAGCTATATAAATAATAATTAAGTTGAAAAACGTATAAAGAACGGCCTGATTTTTACTATAATAAGTCTTGTTACATTTGTCATATTTTATTTTTGTTAGTAGAAGTTCAAATAGTTATCTAAAATACTGTTACAATTGGAAATTTTCAGGTTGTTTTTCAGGAAAATTGAAAAACTGTTTATGTCATCGAAACGTATTTTTTTAAAGCTTTTCAAGAATATATAATTTTTATCACATTTTATTAATATTACAAGAATAAAGCCTGATTAACAAATCTGTGAGTTTATTTTCGCTTTTCTGAAAATACAGGTTTTTCGAGTTGTAACCCTATTTTATCGGAGGTGCGATATATATACTCTACGCAGCGGACTGAGGCGCCGGAGGCGCGTCGCCGAGTGCCTTTCTCGCAACGTCTAGGCGAGAGAAAGAGACAGAGAGATTATTCTATATATCGTGTCGGCACCCGACCGCGGGACGCTCGCCCTGGTAATGGGGATCCACACGGAAAGTTCAGCGCAGATGTCGCCAGCAGCGGGATTGCCGCTGTCAAATCATTTTCGCTTTGTTTACATCAGTGTTTTTTGTTATTTCTTGTGTTGAAACCGATCCACCATCATTATTGCTAACATGTATTGTTCCTGGAAGCATAAAGAATTGAAAGACGAACTAAGCAAACGAGAAGCAAGGATATCAGATCTTAGACGAGCAAACGTCTAAATCGACTAAATCATTCGCATTCAAAAATATTAATGGAAAACACTGCAAAAAAAAATTGAAACTGACAGTCGCGCACGTCAAACGCGTGTCAACTAAGCTGGTCGTCAGTGCGCGGTCCGCATATATTTTATTATTTTAAATAGTTTTCTTGTGTAAATCGACGGGAAGTGGTGTTTTTTCGATTAATAAGTAGTTTTTACATCGTGGTTGATAATTATTTGCACTAAATAACATCGTATTATAACCAGTGATCGGAGTAGGTAGATTGAACTGGGGTCATTGATCCGAAACGTATATATTACTATGGACATTCCTCCGGAATTGGTGGATTATTAAAAAAAAACCGGAACTTATGTAGGAATTGTATTCTGCCAGAGTGGAAGGAGTCATTTGATGATTTGCCATCCTCAAAAAAAAGGTAGGAATTGTAATAAAATGAGCAATTTTATTCTTTATTATTCTTCCTATTTTTTTTTTGTCACGATTTGACAAAACCCAACGACCAATCAGAACAAAGGATCATGGGTGGTACAATAACCGGTTATCAGAACAATGCGTACGCCCGCCGACGACATGCCAGGTAGTTCACTCGTTTACTTCGGTTCGTAGAGTGCGCATCTTTGTTTGTTACTGTGTTGTGAAAACGTTACTTGACCCTGGCTTGTGTACATACTGACTTCTGGAATCTGCTCTAAACCACGATTTGGCTCGAATATACGGACTCAGATTTTTCACTATTGAATTGGATCTACATATTTAAACCAAGCTTTGGTAAGTAATATTTTACTAGTTACAAGGAGTATAAAGCATGTTTGGATGTACTATAAGAATATTTTTAGTATTGTGTTTGTTTGCTTAACCCGCTGAACATACCATGAGTCTTAATATTGTTAAATCTTTAATAGAGTATGAACCAGTGAGCTTAGTGCGAAACAAAATTATGATATTCTAGTAATGTAGTCGCAATTCAGCTAACTCCACTATTAACCGACATTTTACTGGAATCCGTATATAATTTGAGTGCCTTATTCAGGTTTCTTTTGTTTTTTGGGTACTAAAAAACAACATCATCCGACATTTTGTAGCGGCGGCCATCTTGAATATTAATTTTGTATAGTGCACCATATTCTACTTAACAAGCCCTTTCATTTGATACCCATATTGACGGGATTGAAAAAAAACTAAGTTGTCCGCCATCTTGTAGCGGCAGCCATTTTGGATTGACAATAATTTTGAATATACATAATTGTATTGTCACCAGAATCAAAGGCGAATACCAAATTTTAGATCAATCGGTTGACAAGAAGAGGGTGAAATTTCAATGACTAAATTTGATCCACGAAATATAAAACAAACGGAGTAAGCTAAATAAAACCGTTTAAAAACAACAACTACTAAATAAAATGTAATTTTTTCATGTCTTTGTTTTAGGTGATATACGAGGTTCCATCTCTTCAACAGAGTTCAGATATGGCAAACGTCAAGGCTGAAACTGTAGAAAAATGGATATCCGGTCATCCCGAACTACTTTACGATCACGCTAGTGGTACAATATACTGTTCAAAATGTGAAAGCCATTTGAAAACCATAAATAAAGGAAACATTAAAAGACATATCGAAGGAGCAGTACACCAGGGAAAGTATAAGCGGCCCGAAGAGGAATTTTATTTCGATCTTATAAAATTTCTCATTTTGTGCAATATTCCGTGGTCTCAGATGAAAAATACTACTTTTCAAGATTTCTTTAAAAAATATATGTGTAGTACCTGTTGTTGTACGTGTACTAATAATCGTACTCTGCCAGATGAATCACAGTTACGGAAAGTTTACTTGGACAAGTTTTTTAAGAATAAAATCAATTCGATTCGGCAGAATTATAAAAATGAGAAACTATGGATATCATTAGATGAAACGACAGACTTTTTAGGTCGCTATATAGTCCATTTTTTAATAAAACCATTACATCCTAGCAATTTGACTAGACCTTATTTGGTAGCATGTAAAATGCTAACTGTAGTTAATGGACAAACAATCACGCAATTTGTGTTGGAATGTTTGGAAAACTTTTGGGAAGATTCTTTTGAATCGAATGTAGGTAACATTCTTGTCCTCTGCACTGATAGCGTTGCATATATGCTGTCTGCAGGACGAAATTTAAAACAATACTTACCTGAAATGAAACACGTAACATGTTTGGCGCACTCTCTTCATCGCGTATCTGAGCAAATTAGGTTAGAATATCACAATGTTAACATTTTAATAGCAAATGTTAAAAAGGTATTTTTGAAAGCCCCAAGTAGAGTCAAAATTTTAAAAGAAAAATATCCAGATTTGCCGCTACCTCCCCAACCAGTTGTTACAAGATGGGGCACTTGGTTAGAGGCAGCATTTTATTACGCTCAAAACTTTGAAAAAATAAAAGAAGTACTATCTTGTTTAAGCAGCTCTGATGCGGTATCTATTCGAGAGGCAAAAAATATTATAGAAAAAGAAAATTTAAAAGAAGATTTAAATTACATTAAAGACAATTATTTTATAATTCATTTGTCTTTAAAAGAATTGCAAAAGCATAATTTATCGTTGACAGATTCACTTTTAGCATTTGACAACGTCAGAGATGCTATAAATCAGTGCAATTCAGAAAATATAAAAAATAAAATAGAGCGTGTTATGGAACGAAACCCAGATTTAGACACACTTAGAGAAAATAGTGAGGCCATTGAAAAAAATGAAGCACATAATTTAATACCTTTTTTTAAATTTGCTCCTTTGACATCATCAGATGTAGAACGGTCTTTTTCCATTTATAAATGGACTTTAGATGTTAAAAGAAATAGGTTGAAAATAGAAAATATAGAGAAACTCATAGTTATATATTTTAATTGTAAAGATCAGGGTTACCAGGATGCTAACATTGTAATCGATGAAGATTAAAAATGTGAATAAATGTAAAATGTACATATTTAACAATAAACAATGTTGATTTTTATCTTTTTTATTTATTCTACCCCTTTTTTTTGGTGCTAAAATCATGAAATGAGTCCTCTCGCCCAGAGTGAAACGGGAGGGACTGTCAGACTTCACTGACTAAAATCAACCTGTTCCTTCGTATGCCCTTTACGTTTCAGAGTCGTGGTGCATTCTTAAAACAGTCTCACGACACCAGCAGGCATTGGCCCTCTATGGGGCCCCGTCATTTATTCTACCCTTAATGTAAATTACCATGACCACTATGAAAATATTTAAATTTAAGTGCAACAATTTATATCTATCTATAAAAGATCTAGCTATCTAGCTATCCTAGGCTAAAAATAAAAAATAAATATTAAAGCTTCGATCGGAATTCGATTGTTTTTATTATTCAACAGATAAATAATGAATTAATTTAGTTTTGATACCTTCCTTTAAATTTTGAATTGAGTAGTAATAATATCACTACCAACATTAACAATATTTAATTGAATCCGGAAATACCGGAATTACTTTCCGGAAAAATGGCTTATCCATGTTATTCTTTCTGTGTGCATTTATGATACAAGTACTAAAAATCAATCTACCTACTCCGATCACTGATTATAACTATTTTGAACCAACCAAAAAATGTAAACGGGTTATTGCGAAAAGTGAATTTTTGTGTTATTTTGTGTTTTGTGTGTGATTTGTGTGTGTAATCGCTGGTAAGTGCATTTAATTATAACATTAACAAATAGTTAGAATATCGCCTAAAACGAAAAAAAAAAAATATATTTCGTTTTAAAATATTTATGACGAAAAATATTTTACGTAAACAAACGGTTAGTACCTACTCAAATGTCGTAATTTTTTGTGTTTTTATTTTCTGTGTTTGTCTGTAAAAAACCCTGTTCTTAGATAACTTATCTATTCATAAAGTACCCTGCAAAATCTCGTGTAAATTGGAACAGTAGCACTAACCGGCGCAACGGTCGATAAAAATCTTTATTTATCAATTCTAACAAACGCACACGTCAGTTCTAATCATTACAAAGAATTCTTTGCCTAAACACGAACCCAAATCAACTATCGATAACACCGTAGACGAAAACAAAAAGCTCGAGTGTTTTGTTTATTTATCTGCGGTCGTAAATCTGTCACCGCGGGTGGTTGTTCGATACTCAGCGGGTATGGCACGTGCCGCGCGGGGGGCCCCAGCGGTTGCATAATACGAGATAAATTAAATTTACTGAATGGTAGGTTACAAAATGTATGAGATTGACAGCTTTCAATGGCCATGTCGACGATGTGCCACCTATCGTGATAAAATGGCAGTATAGATCCTCATTGTGTGTGGTTTGCTACAAACACATATTATGTCAAGTAGAATTGTTATTTGATAAAATAAAACATAGGTACATACTTTATTGTAAACAATCTTTAATTACAATCACTTGAATTTGACGCCGCACAGCTTATTTCACGTCTCCCATGCAGGTACTCAAATAGGAATATCTCGTTTATAAACATTATTATTCGTCTAAATTTTGTAGGGCACGCATTACGCTTGGTATCATGGTTGCGATAAGATTTGTATTTTAGTCGTATTATTTCGCCGAAACTATTCTAATTTCAATTTAGGCAACATTAAAAAAATAAAGCATTCGACAAGTGATGAGAGTTAATTTTAGTTAGACATTCTTCAACCCACATTCGCATAATCTTTAAATTCCATTGCTCATTAAATTAGTTGTACTCGATTAACTTGATCGTCACGTATTTCGTGATACGGCAAGAAACTCACACTACACACTGGCTCAAAGAGCACGGTGATGACGCGTTGACTCGGCGGCCGCTGCTAGCGACGACGGCATTGTCGTGCCGTGCTGGTGCATTAAAGTGCCGTAACCATTGTATTTTCACTTGTTAGTTTGGTTGAGTGTTGAGATTATTGTTTGCTGACTTTTGATTTGTATTTGTTTTGCTACATATGTGATATATATTGCAAAAGACCAAAAGTCACTACAATTACTGAATTGCGAGCAACTTGTAGTAGCGCTCGCCGCGGCACCACTCACTTCTTTCGCTTGGGTCGCGTCTAACCGTCACGGGTCTAACCTAACCTTAGAGTGTTAAACAGGGTGTTCGGCAGAAGGTTAAACATACGAAAATTGCGGATCCTTGTTGCCGTCTACTACGTGTTTGGTCCAGTAACAAGACCCAGGCCACAAGGATTGTTTTAAATTTAAACGAAGTTCGTGGTTGCTCAAATTTCAAACGTCAATAATTTCATTTAAAAATAACAAAACTGGCAATTTTTTTTTTTTTCTAGAATAATTCTGGAATCCAACATGTCAAAAAAAAATCGGTTCGTAATTTCACTTTTCGCAAATGTCCTTCGCAATCCTCCTCATTTCCTTTCCTTGTCCTTTCGGTGAAAAAAGTCCCAGGCAGTAAAAATTGGCGAATTGTTCTAGTTGCTAAGAAATTGTGCATATTGAATACCGTTAGATTGGGCATGAACCAAAGATGTTTTCCTAAAATTAGAACTGCTCTATCACTGTTAGTCTTTTTTGAACGCAGTACAAAGTCGGGCTTTCGGTATTTATTTTTGATTTGTTTGTAGTTTTAAGGGCTCTTATTTACTTTTCTAGCAATCATCTGCGTCAAATACGAATTATATAAGATTCTACAGTTACTTTAGATGATAATAAAAATAAAATGTTGCCAGTTTTGTTATTTTTAAATGAAATTAGAAGTTTGAAATTTTGGCAACATGAAATTCCGAAATATAAATTTTAAAAATCATTAAAAAAATCCTTGTGTCCTGGGTCTTGTTATTGGGCCTAACAAAGTAGTAGACGGTCCCACGGATCTGCCATTTTCGTATGTTCAACCTTCTGCCGAACAACCTGTATTCTATAAGAACCTAACCTAACTCGTTTCACTTTCCATTTTTCAAAAGGGATCACGCGAAGTATTCGCATTCGTATTCTATCCTAACCTAACCGTGACCAAACGAGTGCTACTTCCAAAACGCTTAGCATGAACACAATAGAAACAGGTTTTGTCGACGGAAGAATAGACAAAATGACAGATTGTGATTGTTTATCTGTCATTTTGTCTATTCTTGCGTCGACAAAACCCGTAGAAAACCCGTTTCTAGGGTTGTCATGCTACGCGGGCAAGTTGTTCGCAATTCAGTCATTGTAGTGACTTTTGCAATATATCTAAAATGATGTACTAGTATGCCGCAAGTTGACGGCACTATAATCTATAGTGATACAAAGCCGTTTGCAGCACTCATAAACACTTGCAAAATTTAATTGTAAATGCCGCATGGATTGAACCTGGCAACATTATTACCTATCTTGATAGTCTATGGCGGGGGTTTACGTCAACGACTAGTGAGTAAGCAAGGAGTTTGCTACATGCCTAATTTGCTTGCCATTAGCCACAGAACTAATCTGTGCGTGCCATTAGCTATTGGGCTGTGGTGTGGGTTGTGTGTGGTGCAAGTTGCCTGCAACCCTCATCCTTGAGCAGACTGTTCACTTCAGCCCTTTGGACCTTTACGTGAAAGCGTAAGTAGTTTTATTAATACTTTTTTTGTAACCATCCAGTTAAAATTTCTACATGAGACCAATCGGTAGTTATGTTTGTACTAAGTTCTCAGGGGCGGCAGTCTCGACATAGATGCGACGCTTTACAACCGAATTCGGTCGAAAAGTCTTTACGGTGATTTTGACCGTCGTCGAGGGGCGCCATTAGGACTTTGCGAACGAATTCGGTAGGAAAGCGCGATCGCTATCTATGTCGAGACTGCCGCCCCAGGAGGTCATAATTACGAGGCTACTCGTATTGTGTGTTTCGCTTTATTTATACCGTATCCGTATGTACCTACGTACGGAACTTGTTTGCAAATATTTTTGTTCTATTACAATTTATTAGTAATATTTTTAGTAGAATTAGGTACCTACTTAGGAATCCTTTGTGCTTTGAAGCTTCTAGAAGCTGTGGAACAACGTGAGGTTTTGTTACAAGTTGCGCCTATTGTTTTGCTCGTGCTTATAAATAAGTCATTCTGAAAAATTTATACGCATTATGTATTTTGGTACTTAAGTACCTACCTATTTTGGAATGTTCCATGCGATAGTTTTGTAGCCGATGTTCGTAGCCGATGTTCGTAGCCGTTTGTGTAGGCAACAAGGTTTGAAAAAAAAACAGTTTTTTTAAATATTACAAAACAAACAGTTCAAAATGTTTTAACAAGAGTTTTTTTTCTTATGAGCGATTTATCAATTTTATTATCATTACAAATCGATGAGTCCTTATAATAATTCATTTCTAGACAGAAAGAAAATTAACCTGAGGAAAGATTTACAAAAATCGATCCAGAATAGCATACTTACTAGTTATAGTTCGTAAGTACCTACTAACTATTAAAGTAGGTATCAAATGTGTGAACATAGTTACTTACTCGTACTTTTTTTTTGTAACACGTATACTGAACCACTTACATACACTCTGTAGGTACGGTCTGAGTTGCGAAACTATATTTAAATAGTGGAAGTCCCCAAAATAACTTCGGGGAATTACCTCTTTTCGACAAGCACAGAACGGAACTTTACGAAATAGGTAAGTACTACGATATTCAAATAGTAGGGAATCCCCAAAATAGTTGCGGGGCATTACTTCATTTCGACCGGCGCACGGTGGATCGAAAAGAGGCTCTCGAAGACATTGGATCTTACATTTTAAAGTGCACATACAACACACTTAATTTTTGCAGACAAGGCGCGCCTTTAAAAAAAAAGAAACCCCAGTAAATCTCGTTACCTATATGAAATGTGTAAAAAAATCATATATAAATAGTTACATCACCGTGTGCAAGGATATAACGGCTATTCTCTCCGTTGCGGAGATAAAAAATATAAGTTGCCAATTTGTCTACCATTGTACCCTATATATTTTTGCATAATATTGGCTATTTAGTATATATATTATATCTATTATTAAGTGTCGATTTTTTGCTTGAAATGGCTTCTAGCCATTTCAAGCAAAAAATCGACACTTTAAAATTTAAGAACCAATGTCTTCGAGAGCCTTTTTTCGATCCACAGTGCGGCGCGGCAACGAAGTGTATAAAATAGGTCGGACTTTCAGTACGATATCTAAGCTTTTTCATTTCTTTTCGAGGTACCTATTGCCAACTTTTAGAATAAAAGCTCTTAAGAGCGTTTATTCTGAAGGTGGGCAACGTCTCAAATAGATGTCAAATATTTCACTGTTTTGATTAATTTAGCAATATATCTGTGTGGAAATAAAAAATGTGGCTAACTAGCGAAGTAGAATATTGATTATGAAATGCAATAATTAATATCTTAACACCGAATGTTTAGTTTTAGATGTAAAAAAACTATTTGGAAACTTTACAAATGCATTTTTTACACCTAAAATAGGTACAACATCAAATTCAATGTTATTTGCAATTCATTATTAATATTCTAGTTCACTAGTTAGCCACATTTCTTATTTCTATTCTAATTTACTACTACTACTATTTCTAATATTGCTATATGTATGAATCAAAACAGGTAAATATTGGACAGTTATTTGCGACGTTGCCAACTTTCAGGATTCGGCCAGAAGAGATGTCCCACTGTGCAACGTTCGATTATACTCATTAAACATAAGTAGATACTTATAATAGGTACTTACTACTTATGTAGGTAGGTAGGTACTCGTATATTATGTATTAGTAGAGAATGACAAGTTCATAGAACGTTATCACAAACCATTTAGTTAAACTAAAAGCACGTATCAACTTTTCCGTTACGTCATTCTTTGAAAGGGAAGTGTGTTTTATCTAATCTAAAATAAAGTTAGGGTTGGGTTTAGAAACGTGCCGACTCGCTAGAAAGAATGTGTGGTTATTTGAGGGTTCTAGAGGGTCTCTTGAAACCTGAAAAAAAAACTACATCTTTACGGATGCAGGAGCGAGGCTAGCGAGCTTGCGAGCGAAAAAAGATCCTGCCAATCCCTTCGAACCTTACTTGTCTGAGTCGTAGGATACAAGAGCGAGCGAAGCGAACTCAGGACTTGGGCACCCCGACTCTGATAGGTTAGGCTCGAAGGGGATGACGGGGACTAGTAAGCGAGCGAACAAAGACATCGCCATCCCCTTCGTGGTAATTTGTTTTTAACGATTCAGTAATAGGCGCCCCGCTAAGCGGGGCTCCGTCGACTACGCCATATTGCAAAAAAAAATAATTATCCTAAAACGTTCTTTAAAAAAAATTTAACCCTGGCCTTCGAGACGTTAGACATTGACCTTGAAAATATGTCTACTGTGAACTTCTGGGTGGGAGGATGACTTTCCGTCTTCCTCTCTCTTCCCTTCCAACCCTCTACATTTAATTTATCGACCTTTTTATTAGATTTATGTCAAAAAAAAAAATACTATCTCCGCCGGGGGATTAGTGTGGGTGTTTACTAACCCTCCCCCCTCCTACCCCCTATCGACACGGCACGTTTCTACATTTCAATCTTAAGTTATAAATGTTATAATCGCATATTTTGTAACAACGTATAATTCATATTTTGTAGTTAGGTAGTTATAAGTAGTGTAGCGAAATAAAAAATGTTTCGGCACATTATAGTTATTATCAGTCACCGGGGTTCGAACCTAGGACGATGTAGAACGAATAATGAAACACACCAAGGTCGAGAACACAAAGTATATTTAAAAAACCAGCCAAGTGCGTGTCGGACCACGCACAATGAAGAGTTCCGTAGTTGGGATGAATTTATCCCAAGAACAAACTTAACATTGTAGTTGAAAAACATGTTCTCCCATACAGAATGTATGGGAGATCATGTTTTTCAAACCGCAAATTGAAGTTGGTCGAATATTACTCGTTAACCTGTAAAGCCTACTTAGCTTTGATAGTTTTCCTTTTAATTTCGTTATATATACTACTGCTGTGAATTTTTTCACAAGTCCAAGTACAACCATATAGCTAGAAAGGGAGGGGCACACTTGACTCTAACAAAAAAATTCAGTTAAAAGCTTAATATTGCGCAAACGGATCCCTGAATCGAAAAATGGTTTCAACAAACTCACAATATTTTTGAAAGACCTTTCTACCGATACCCCACAACATGGGGTAGATGAGAAAAAAAAAACATCCCCACCTTACGTGTAAGAAAAAAAAAATTTTTAGGGTACCTCCCCAGGTACCCTAAAAAAATTTTTTTTTTCTTGATTTTGTTTTACCACTTTGTCGGCATGATTAATATGTATACATATGCCAAATTACAGTTTTCTAGTACTAACCGTCTCTGAGCTAAGCCGCAGACAGACGGACAGACAGACAGACGGACATGGCGAAACTATAAGGGTTCCTTGTTTACTACGGAACCCTAAAAAGGCAGGTAACCTTGAAGTACGACAGGTTCATCGGGAAACGTTAGTTGTTCCTGTATCTATTTCGCGGCGCGAGGGAATATAGCGCTGGCCAGGGCTGGTTGAGCTGACGTGTGTTAAAAACCGAATCACGTACGAGTATTTGTCGCGAGGAACCGTAGTGCTTTCTAGGTAAGGTACCCGTTTCTATTTCCCGGTTACAGTCACAAAATAAAAAGAATTACAGAGGCTAGTGGTCAAAAATAATCGATATCGAACAAATAAAAATAGAAAATTGCGATGGCAATTATTTAGCTGCAGATATTTGTTGCCTGTAGTGGGTGAGGACGGCGTTCGGCTGACCGACGACGCTGCTAACACAGTATGGGTGGCCGCTAGGGCCATGCGGGGAGGCGTGGGATTTGGATCCGCACGGGTAGGTGGCGGCGCAGTGTGGGCTGTAAATCGAGCTTCATAGTCATTTAAAAATGTTTGCGTTTTTTTTTTTTTCTTTTGATAAGGTTCTAATGCCTTCAGCGGTCATGAATATTATATAAGGAATATAATTTCATAGGGAAACTAAATTATAAAATAAAAAAATAGAACATTTTGTATGGCGCCAAAGTAATAAATCCAAATATCTTCAAAACCGCTGTTTTAACTGTTATATCCTTACAAATGGCGATTCTACAAATTATTTGTAATTTTTTGGTGTATTTCATATATTCGTGATAACTGCGGTTTTCTTTAAAAAATATATACGTTATTTAAAAAAAACGTTTTACAAAATTTGTACTTACGTCCGGACCCACGGGTTTATAAACTTGAAATTTTGCACAGAGGTCTTTGTATTTTAGAAAAACACTACTACATTAGCAAAATTAAGAATATATTCCATGACATCGACAAAAAAAAAATGAAGTGATAAATTTAGTTACGCATTCTAAGAACTCGTTTTTAACACTATTGTACTCGTATGATCGTTAACCTATTAGGAATTATCTAATTACCCAAATTATATAATTACTTTAATGTTGATGACATAAATTACTGTAATTAGTACCTAATTATTAGTATTACGACATTAATAAGGGTGGTTAAGCTAACTATAATTAGTTTTCAAAATCGTCATCAGAATCAGAATCTGACTCAGAGTCAGGATCTAAATGAGAAACATCGAAAAATTCGAAATCGCTCTCCTGAAGTTTCAACAAATCCAGGGTTTCGTTGAAAAGCTCTTGCTTTTTTTCGTACTCATCTTGGGTCTTATTGCAGAAATAACTGGATCTGATGAAAGAAGTAACATGTTGAGGATATCCTCATTCGAATTTTGTCTGCTTTTCTTTCGCGAATTGTGTTCCCTAAATCTACGAGTCTTTGTTGCGTGACTCGGACGCTTCCTCTGATAGGCTCCCGATTGGCATAATTGCGTTACTGGCAATGATATCTGCCCCGTGTATTAGCAATTTGTGCACAGTAGCAGGCATATGGTACCAATTATATAGTTCCACATACCTAGCAGCTATCTGGTACGCATATTCTTTAAATTTTACAGCGTTAACATCTTGTCCTGAGGTAACTGCCTGTAAAATCACTGCAAGTCTACGAATTAACTGTTCGTCTAGCCCAGTGATCGCTGCAGTTTTTTCAGGAAACTCGAAAAATCTTCTGGCTGTATTGCCATCATTCGTTGTTCCGGATCCTTGTTTAACAATGTCTATCAAAAGGTTTAGCTCAGCTTTGCAACGATCTTGTTTAATTTTTTTCTAGCTTGAAAGACAACTTTGTCATCTTCTCCTCGCACTGCCCATTTCTTGAGGTCAAGCCTAAAAGCTATATGTAAGAGGCATTCCATGGTATTGATGCGAGCGTGTAATGTTGACAGTCCAAATTTATAGAGGTCGACAGACACTGGTCTTTCCTTCACAGAATCCAATTTATTCATGTCTGAAGGTTTTGCTAAACAAAGGTAGCAGCTAGAACTAGATTTTGCATCTGATAGATAGGTGCAAATCTTTCCATCAATCATGGTCATTATTAACTTATGGTTGACCACATTAGTTCCGCAATCTGAGGGGCGAAGTGCGTTTATCTCGTCTTCCATCTGCTTTTGATGTTCAGTAACAACAAAATTACTTTCTTTCGTAAATATGAATTGCACTGGGCGACAATATGACGATGAGCATGGCCTTGGATTTATCCAAATAGTATCTTCTTCACATGTCATTTTAAGTGGTACCATCGAAGTCATGAAAACACTTGAATCGTCTTGGTCACAGGTCATACTCTGCTTGTATCTACTTTGATTAGAAGCACCATCGAATCCCCACTTGCATATCATAGTCATACACTTGTCATTTATAACATCAGGCAAACTTTCTAAGATTCTTTGCACTGTTTTGTCAAGCAAACCTTGCAATGTGATCTTGGCTGAATAATCCGTCACGGTGATTGTTGCCTGTGGGGGATAGCACTGTAATTTTGAATTCTGTACTTTGTAATAAGAAGGATATAGATCCTTTGCACCTTCTCGCATGGCTGTTTCCCTCAAAGTTACATATTGCCATTTCGAAAGCTTTAAAGAAAGAAGTAGACCCAGCGCTTTTTCGGGCGAAAACAAAGGTTTAGATGGTTTCCTAATAATTTCCATAAATTTGTCAGCTGCTTCAGGGTGCTTCAGCATATACTCAATTGCAGTTGCAATACTTCCCTGACCTTGTTCTCTCAATTGAACGGCAGTTGCATATGCTAATTCAGTGCTATCGCGACCTTTCTCGTCCATTGTTCTTCTCTTTTTCTGCTGAGTACTTAGTTCTTCAAAAGGTTTTCGAGGTGTTGATTTTCTCTTTGTCATCGTTCCAACCAATGTGATGTTGTTGATGTCGAAGGTTCAGGTTCAGGACAGCTTGTTTCAGAACTTTCAACTGTTAGTCGTATACCACTAGGCCAGTCGATGTTTGCTTCAAGCCAAGTTCCGTAATATTTTTTTAAATCCGTGAAGTTCCTTTGGCATTTTTTCCATCTCAGCATCACAGCTCTCGTGAATCTTCGGCAAAAGATTTTCAAAGTCAAACTGTCTTCGTCAGAAAGACTATGATCTAGACAAGATACCACTGTTTCAAACGATTTATCACTATCATTCTTCTTATCAGAATTTTTTAATATGACAAACAAATCTAGGTTTGTTACAAGGCCCTCCATACTTTTACACTTAAATACCAACGTGAATGATTGAAATGCTCAAAATGAACTAAGTAATAGTATATACTGCAGTTCAATTTATATGCAATATTGTGCTTAACTACCCTCATTAATGTTATAATATATAGTTAGCTTAACCACCCTTATTAATGTCGTAATACTAATAATTAGGTACTAATTACAGTAATTTATGTCATCAACATTAAAGTAATTATATAATTTGGGTAATTAGATAATTCGTAATAGGTTAACGATCATACAATAGTGTTAAATAGTAGTGAGTTAGTGTTAGTGTTAGTGTCGCGGCATCATGCTGAGATAGGAGCCTTTTGGCCTCGTACAGGACTTCCTTCTTTTTATGTTACTGTTACTTTGTTTTTTATTGTTTTTGTTTTTTTCCTGTGCGAGTCACAATAAATACTTTTTCTTTCTTTCTTTCTTTAAAAACGAGTTCTTAGAATGCGTAACTAAATTTATCACTTCATATTTTTTTTGTCGATGTTATGGAATATATTCTTAATTTTGCTAATGTAGTAGTGTTTTTCTAAAATACAAAGACCTCTCTGCAAAATTTCAAGTTTATAAACCCATTGGTCCGGACGTAAGTACAAATTTTGTAAAACGATTTTTTTAAATAACGTTTATATTTTTTTAAAGAAAACCGCAGTTGTCACCAATATATGAAATACACCAAAAAATTACAAATAATTTGTAGAATCGCCATCTTTAAGGATATAACAGTTAAAGCAGCGGTTTTGAAGATATTTAGATTTATTACTTTGGCGCCATACAAAATTTTCTATTTTTTTATTTTATAATTTAGTTTCCCTATGAAATGATATTCCTTATATGTATATATTCATGGCCGCTGAAGGCATTAGAACCTCATCACAAGAAAAAAAAAAAAGCGAAAACATTTTTTGACTATGCAGCTCGATTTACAGCCCACAGTACGGCGGCGGCGCGCGGCGGACCGTGCACCTCTGGTGCTATTGCCTCAGCCGGCATGGAATCGGGTAGACTCTGGGCCTCAACGAGGCCTTTTCTGTACGGATCCGAAACAAATACTATTTTAGACCCGATAGAAAGGCGAAATTACGTAGGGGGGTGAATTATTGACTAACTGGAATACTCACGTAAATATTGAGCTTATTCCTGGATACACAAAAAAAACACCAACAGACTATTATTTATACGGTAAGAAATTTTATTTGATAAAGTACGTATGTTTGCAACGACACCAATGACTGAATTGAATGACGACTTCTTCAAAAACAAAACCTGACTTTTTTCTTTCGATAAAAACGAATTCAAAAATGTGTCAAGCGTAACATAATTTTAAGAAAAAATACATGTTAAGCCTTCTTCGCGAGTAAAGAGGTCCACTTGATAGCGGAATGCTGCAGTAGGTACTATCGAGGGAAGCCATACCTAACCACCGTAAGGATTATTCCTGCTTGCAGCTGCGCTCGGCTGCTATAGAAACTCTAACCCAATAGCATCGCAGCATTAGATTTTTGCTGAGTCCCTTGTATTTCAAGAGATAGCCGTACTTTTGGTAACTATCGCTAGGAAGGCTTCATCAGTATTTGGTGGGTGTAGAGCCCTCCTCTGGTGAGAATGTTGAATCAGCCATCCTAACGATGGTAACCTAAAGTACGGCTATCTCTTATACTATTGTTTTTGTAAATGAAAAAAAAAAGAGTTGAGTAGATGTCTCACAATTAGCAGTTTTTGGGTGAGAGGCGGAAACTTTCCATAAAACTTTAGAAGCGCAAAAACTCCATAACCACCTGCCATATTTGTTCTAAATTAGCTCTAGTCATAACTCCTTTTCAGGGAATGCACTTAATTACCAATCAATCTGCAGAAACGGCCGTTAAAAAAAAATGGGAGCTTATTCAATGAACCACTTCTAATTATATCCATCCGTGCCTAAAGAAACACTTTAAAATAATCTAACAATGCAAAAAACAAAGTATATCGTATTTTACAAAATCTACAGTTAACACTTTTACTGTCAGATTATACAACACATTTGTGGAGATACCCTGGTATGGCATTCCATAATAAGAATAAGAATAAGAATAATTTTTATTGGTCCATTGTTACAAAATAAATTTCAAAAATAATGATATTGTATGCTTACTGTAACTAGAATATTTAACATAGTATTAAAACAGTGGTCCCCAAACTAGGCAGCGCCTGTATTTTGGGAGCCTGAGTTGCGTGATCTTAATTTTAATTCGAAACATTTTTGCGTTAGCTTAAATATTATTTCAGGATGTTTGAAAATGGACAGAATAGTTAGTTAAATAAGGGTAGCGAATTACCAAATAAAATAAATTGAACAAAATAAAATAATTCTAAATAATATTATAGTGAGTGTGTGAGAGTGTGTGTTAGCGTGTGTGTTAGTGTGTGAGTGAGTGTGAGTGTGGTGGTGAGTTGCTGGTGTGAGTTTTGCGTGAATGTCTGGCTTGTGTATTTTAGTGTTAACTCACTATATCCTCCGTGTCGTTGTATGACAGGGAGAGAAGCCAACTTTTTATCATTCTTTTATACGAGTGGGTGTTAAGACTTTTAGTATTATAGCGCTTGCTTATTTTATTGTAGATATAAGTGTGTGAGTAAGAGGGGCACCGTCAGGCCAGAAGACTGTTTGAATTAGGAAGAGGGACGTGTAAGATACGTTTTGAAAGCAGGCTTTGGTAGTCAGGTCTGTTTTTAGTAGATTTGTGTGCATGCAGTGCGGCACTGAGTATGTATAGTTGACGTACTCGAAGAACCGGAAATTGGTTGTATAGCAGATCTGTCGGGAACCTAAAAGGCTTTCTAAGCATCACTTTAATTACGGCTCTTTGAGCTCTTTCTATTTCAATAAATATGTTTTTCCCGGCTCCGCCCCAGACGGAGATTCCATACTGGAGTATTGACTGACAAAGACCTAGGTATATTGCTCGGAGAATTTTAATAGGTGTGCAGTCTCGTAGTTTTTTCATGACGTAGATTAGTTTAAATGATAAATTTTCGTCTATTGTAATACCTAGATATCTAAAGGAGGAAATACGGTCTATAGGAGTACAGATACAGTTTGTGAGTGGTGAATTGTGATCGTTGCGGCATGTGTGGAATTTGAGTGTCAATTGGCGAGGAGGACTGGAAGCTATGGTTTTGAAGAAAGTGATCAGCTTAGTTTTTTTTACGTTTAGTGTAAGTAAATTTCTACTCGAGAGTCTCTGAGATTATAAGCAGACCATTTTCGGCAAGTCGATACACCTTTTCCCAAGTATAGTATATACGTATATATAAGTATATACCTACACAAATAATTATTATCAAAACAGTTAAAATACCAATTTATAAGAGGTTTAGGGCTGGCGCACATCTGGCGACGCGCAAAAAGGGGCGGTAACAGATGTGGTCATCGTGTGCACGGGATTTTGTTTTGGACGTTGTTAGCTATGGGTTCCCGCGATAGTACCTACCTATAACCTATAGGGGTAGGATACCCTATGTGCATCATTGCCGTAACCGTAACCACCCGCCCTTTATTTAGCCGTGATATAAAATATTAATACTTTTTATCACTTACACAATAAAATTATGAAGATGTTTATTGTATTTCAGGTAAAATAAAAAAAATGGAGGACGACGGCCCCGAACCAGGTAAGCAATTATCGATACCAAATCCTTCAATTATAGGTGATTTTTTAATCAAATCATTTAAAGTAAAGCAATTTTATCATTTTATTGCATGACTAGACTATGCAGCTTAACGATATGACGACGTTTCAAAGACCAAAACATTATAATTATCGTAAAACTATTAAATAAAACTTACTACCATAACGTACTTTTTAGTTCATTAAAAGATTTTTAGATATATTTGATTTTGTACTTTTTAGCAATTAAAATTTGTTGAAATATCTGTTCTACCTTCACAAATCGAACTAGCCCAACACTACAGGGCCCTGTAGTGTTGGGCATACAAGATTGCCCTGCAGGGCAATCTTGTATGTCGACTCGGAGTTCGTGTGGCCGCCTTCCGCCTCTATAATCAGGACTATATATTTTTTCAAGACAAAAACAAACGAACCCAAACACAGAGGCTGTCTTGTTTTATTACTTAGTTGAGGAAATCCCACGGCGACCTTTCGGCCTTGGGATAACGTACGTCAAAACAAATCGAAACGGCCGAAATAAAACAACATTAATATGTTCACAATCTATTCTACATTGTAAAACCAACTACTTAATCTCGTTTTAATGTTGTAGGTACTTCTATTCCGTTGATTAACAACATTATCAAGCAATTAGTAAATTAGGAAGTTATTGTTATTACACAATAACAATATCGTCCTAATTTAATTTTAAATTCCTAATACATGTTTAAAGTACATTATATGTATACATTTACCTATACTTTAAACAATGTACGAGTATGTACGAAGGAGTCCGTTGTATGAGTGTTATTTATTTATACCCAGAGTAAGTAGTCGTAAACTCATATCACGGGCATGTGTAAATGAGATGCATCGATTTCTCGGTCTTGCTCGATGTGTAGATTACCAAATTGATGTGCCATTTTGCAAATCAATTTAATAATTATTGCCAAATTGAGGGCCATGCCAATAGGAGGCGAGCCCATTGCTATCAACCGGTTACAATTCCAGACTCCGGGCTGCTACTGAGAAATTCCTGATATAAACACCCAATATCACTTTGCCCGATAACTCGTAATTCTAAAAAGTCTTCAATGATCTTGTGATGCACTCTTATCACTGAGGAATGTGCGAGCCTTTTGTATTCAATCGGCCGGACATTTTGGTAACTTTAAAAAATACCTAATGAATCCGGAAGGGCTTGGACCATTATGTTCTAAGGTTCACTTTCGGTGAGCTCAGAAATTGGACTAATTGAGGCGACACTTACCGACTTTTAATTATTTTATATTGGAGATCACGTCTAAACGAGTAGTGTTAATGATTTGGAAAAAATATATGTAAAATTAGAGCATTTTCTTAATAACTTAATCTGTGAATATTTAAGATTATGTTTAAATCATGTAATTAATTTGTAAAGTTATATCTAAGGCGGATAAACAACTGAGAATCACGCAAAAACTATCAAGAGTATTTTTTTTAAACATTCATCATTTTAAAGATAATTTAATTATTAATCTTTTAGTATACGTGTTGTATTAAAATACCTTTTATTTTATCTGTAATAAACTAATAATGCGGTTAATTTGGTACAGCGCTCTTTGATGGGCAAGTCTATTACTGGCTGGACGTACGCCGCGTTGCGTGAGCTCAGCACAACACGCAACCTAACCACTTAAGGCCACTGGCATATAATCTGCGTCTTAAGACGTCCGCTTAGTTTGTAGGGGTTACACCACCACATAAGAACTACGTGTCATTGACTCTGGCAGGGCCACCATCAGGGATTTTAATTATGATTACACAAAAACATTGTCGCTAATTAGTCGAAATTTGTCGCCAAATATCAGAATTTGTTGGTCACTGGTTCAAAAGATATAAGGGTTTATAGGTGGCCGATCTGGAGAGAGTTCCCAGCAGGGCCACATTTATATCTCAAAAACTAGGGCACCTAGTGAAGATGTGTTTTCTCCCATATTTTGTCGCCAATTCGTTGCAATTTGTCGCCAAGTTACAGATTCAGTCGGTGTGTAATTAAAAAAGAATTAAATTTCCCCATACAGTGGTACAAGCAAGTACGAAATACTTTATGTAGTTTCTAGACAGTATCTATGACGTCTTATGGAGGAATGTTTGTTTCAACTATGTTAAATAAATATAAACTTATTCTATAATTTCAACCACCAAAGGAAAGCTGTATTCATTACCTATAAACAAATCTACAATAAATATATGTAATTATCTAACTTAATGTGCATTAACCACTTAGTCGCTGGCAGATAGATCGCTGTGCTCCGTTTCATTTACGGTAAGTAAGAAAGAGATAGATGCGCGTGTACAAATGAGCTACTTAGAACGAGTTGCCCGTCACGTAAGTTAAAGTCAGCCAGTTTAATTAAAGTGGAACTTATTATGAACAGTTACGAACTCGAGTGTTGTTATCTCTATTATATAGATATTCCGCAAATACAAAAACGGGTAAAACAATTGCATGCGACTGTACATCTTGACACCAAATAGACCAAGCGCAAGGTTTAATGTTTTCAAAGAAGTTAAAGCCACTATAACCTAGTAATTTAAAACATAAAAACATGTATTTAATTGAGAATTTATGTCTCGGACATTTCTAAGGACTTTAGACACGTATAATACACGTATTAATAGAAATATTTTTTCTTGGCAATTTTTCGTGAACTCTTCGATCTAGCTCTTGGACTATACCTTACTAATTGAACTCATTATATCTCCTAAACTAAGACCCGATTAAATCTGTAACTTGGCGACTAATTGGCGACAAATTATGGGAGAAAACACATCTTCGCTAGGTGCCCTAGTTTTAGTGATATAAATGTGGCCCTGCTGGGGAGACTCCAGACCGGCCATCAAATCAAATATGTTTATTTGCAAGAATATGGTACAATACGCGTTACAATATGGGTTCCAGCATATCCTGCCATTATATGGCGTACAAAAGTTTCCATAATATCTAAAAAATCGAGACTTATAATATTAATAACACTAATACATTATATTAGTAATTATGAATGAATTAATTGAATATAATTTTATTGGAATAAATATTGCAATTTTTATGTAATTATAATAATGATGGCATATGGTATAATTTAGGCTACTTTTATTTTATTATGATACTAACGATTTATCCTCTAAATATTCTTTAACACTATAATAATTTTTCTCTAATAATAATCTGAACAATGACCTTTTGAACAACGACAATGGCAAATCTTGAATATTATTTGGCAAATGGTTATATGTATACGTATATAATAATTGCCATGCAGTAAATATTTATTTTAAATAGCATTAACTTTATTTGGGGTAATTTCAATTTGTCTCTGTGTCGTGTTCTACTATTTATTTTATAACTGCTTTTTTTTTTTTTTTTTTTTTAACAAACATGTATGTTTAAAATATATAAAGACATGGTAAAGACAGTATTTTATCATCTATAAACCCTTATATATTTTGAACCAGTGACCAACAAATTCTGATATTTGGCGACTGATTCCGACTAATTGGCGACAAAATATGGGAGAAAACAGATCTTCGCTAGGTGCCCTAGTTTTTGAGATATCAATGTGGCCCTGCTGGGGAGACTCTCCAGATCGGCCACCTATAAAACCTTATATCTTTTGAACCAGTGACCGACAAATTCTGATATTTGGCGACAAATTTCGACTAATTAGCGACCAATTTTTTGTGTAATCAAATAAAAATCCCTGATGGTGGCCCTGCCAGAGTCAATGACACAAGAACTACGTAGGTATCAAAGACATGACGTCACACAAATCCTGCATCGCGCAATTAGTTTAGCGCGCGAACGACATATAATTATGACTATCCGACATCATTAATCGGGCTTCAAAGAGCGAAGCCCTGACGCCGCTCGCCACGCCCCCTTACGGCACATCCCCATTCGGGCAGTTGCCCGCCAGACACGACACCCGTCTGGTCGGTGGATCCTCCCTTTTCTATGGTGGATGAGTGACCTTTACACCCTGTTCCTCATACCACTAAAAGTTCAAAGCTTTATTTTCAAAAACTTCATGTAGTATATGACATGTTTGTGGTTAAACGATTTAATTACATAACTATAGATACATGTATGTATAATCCTTCCCAACAGTATGACGAAATGTAAAAAGGAGAAGTACGAAACATTAATTGTTGGGAATCGAACTTAGGTTTGCAAAGCAGTCGGTGAACCGCAGAGCTATTTGCTTTGTTGAAAGGTAAAATAGCCGTTCTTATATTATACGTATACTAGCTTTTGCCCGCAGCTTCGCCAGCGTGGTTGTCGGAATATATCCCACGGGAACGTACTACCGGGATTATAAATATACCTAATAGATAGCCGAGGAAAAGGTCATTGACTCATACCGCCGCGCCCGCGTTGCCGTCAACCATGATTCTTTTGTAAAGCGTAATTTAGAATCTGTGATATCTTTCATTCTATTCATTTAAATGGTATGAAGTCAAGGCAATTTTAATCTAAATTAATTGCCCAATTTAAATAACATATTTTATTGTTTAAGGATAAATATGATACCGGTCAAAATAGCTTTGCAAATACCTAACAATGAAATTTTTATCAAATTCTGAAAGATAATAATGGTTACTGTGGGTCATCCTTAGAAGATAGACATTATGCTATAGCGGACTTTTTGTTGAACTTTTTAAGATCTTCAATCCTGTAAAACATCAATTTGATGTAATTAGGTATCTCGTACGGCTTACGCGGCGCACGCCAGTAAAGCTCCCAGTCGGCATGATTTTTTCCGACATCTTCGACAATAATCGTCATATTTCAGTCAATACCTTAATACATTATATACCAAAACTTTCCGCATGAATCACTCCGTCCATTGGTGAAAACTGTTTGAAAATCCGTTCGGTAGTTTTTGAGTTTATCGTTTTCAGACAGACAGACGCGGCGGGGGATTTTGTTTTATAAAATGTAAGGATATGCCATTATTGACTGCTTAGCTCCATAAAAGTATGTAGTAGTTGAGAACGTAAAACTATAACTGTCTGCTTGAATTCGTTGCCTAATCAGCCCAGTGAAGTATTGGAGTAATTCGACTGTTGTATAGTGGTATATTGTGTTCTGTCTCATCTTCAGTCTCATTTCCTTCGAAATATATGGGAAGTTTTTTTGCAATTTCTGACTTTTCTCGTACTCAAATCTTTGTTGGTCCAATGGTTTGTTGACCCTTCTAAGAAGATTCATTGGCATCCAAAAAAGATTTTGTTAAAATTGCCCATTTTCTTGCTGACAACTTTTTCAAAATCTATGAATGTGAGCAAAATGTTTCAAAAAGTTAAGGAGTCCTAATGCATTTTTCTTGTAGCGACAACAGTTAAGACCTGCCCTTATTGCCCCATCTCTATATCCACCCAGTATGTCTTAACTGACTGCTTAGCTGCATAAAGGTATAGCGTGATGATAATCTTTTGAAAGGCTAAATCTATAACTATCTTAAATATTCTAACCGTTTACCTCGTCTTTTTACAATTCGCGGTAAACTATAGAAGAATACGAATATAATGGAATATTGCTCTTCCCCAATAGCAAATAGCGTGATAATTTGTAACCTAGTAGACCACTGACCAGACTTATGGGAAATATTTATGCTTAGGATTCAGGATTATTATTAGGATACTTTATTTTTCTTTATTTTAGGGCCTTCCTGGAGGAACCCAAAACCAAATCGAATTAGAATGAACGCTGCAAATTTGAATATTCGGCGATTTTCTGATGAAAATCATCTAGGGAACTCCGGCCGATTTCCACCTTTCAACATGCAAAGACAAACTAATCTAAATCGACCATATTTTCATCATGAAAACAGACCGATGAGACAAAATAGCCAAAATCGGCACCATTTTAATGAAGAAAACAGACCGATGAGACAAAATAGCCAAAATTGGCAACATTTTAATGAAAAAAGCAGACCGATGAGACAAAATAGCCAAAATCGACAAAATTTTCATGCAGAACAACACAGCAACAGACTGATGAGATATAATAGTGGTAGGTATTTAATTGCTTACAATTTTTATTTATTTTTTCCCTAATTGATTTATTGATTGAAAATTGCTGTTTTAGATCCAGCGATGATGCAACAAAATCCTGAAATGCGCTATCAAAAGCTAGGCCGTGAAAATAAGAGAACTAGGTTCATTGGACTTAGAACCTTACAAGAAATAGCACAAGCGGAAGAAAAAGAAGTGCTTCAGAAAGTAAATGAAAAACGAGACGGGTTTATGAATGTTGTAAATTCACCCAACAAAGACAAACTCGATTATTATGTGTTACTTATCGGAATATTATCAAAAATAAGTCAATCGCCTTTTGTAGAATTGAAATCGAAATTAATTTTAGATGTTTGCAATTCTGAGTTTATTAATAACTTGCGGAAATATTTAATGGAGCTGCCATACACCGATAACTGGTCTTCAAATAGTTTATATTGGTATAATCAAAATGAATTTTGGAAAAACTTTATAACATTTTGTGGGGATATAGTTGATACATTTCCATCTATAGCTCTTGAGACGTTTAGGGCGCTTATAGACACCGTAACAAAGGCGTGTCTGAATACGTTGAACGATGAGTATTATTTTGTTTTGTCTGAAGCGAATGTCTTGAAATTAGATGAAATACGTCAGAAGATGGCATCATATGTCGATAAATATCAGGTAAGTAAGGTTACCTTAATTATCTTAAAAATAAATATAGGTACCTACCTACCTAGTTAATAGCCGAAAACATATCGCTCCACTGGGTGTTGTGACTGGCAACCCATCCCAGGGATTTTTTGAGAATT
The DNA here is from genome assembly GCA_947364205.1 of Agrochola lota. Lineage (NCBI taxonomy): Eukaryota > Metazoa > Arthropoda > Insecta > Lepidoptera > Noctuidae > Agrochola > Agrochola lota. Next base: position 9,456,149 of record OX376232.1, read on the forward strand.
TTATTGAAGTGCAGTGGACGATACGTAGGTAGGTAACTACCTATGGCAACCTGCATAACATCGACCGGCAGCAAGTTTGCTGAGTAACCATAACTTTGTCTTTTTATCTTATAGCAGCCGGAAGGGAACCGAATAAGAGTAGACTTTCAGGACCCGCAAATGCAACAGCCCCCAGAAAACTTTCGTGAGCTTAGTGTAGTGCCAACTAACGAGGACTTACTGGGATCTACGCCGTTCCTGCGACCTAACATTGTCGAGGGGGGCTATAATGACGTGGAGCACTACTTGGACGTGCAGTTCAGGCTGCTCCGAGAAGATTGCTTTGGACCATTCAGAGATGGCTTAAGTGAGTATAGATTTATTAATATTGTAAAGCACCAGCGTGTTACGCGCATCACTACCAATGGTATAGACCTATATTGACCTATGTTACTTATAGGTACTCTAGACACTATACGTATAGCTAGGTACATTAAATGAAAGACCCTTTGGCGATATTACTTTCAATACAAATAAAACACATCATATTTTCCTTCTACTCGCTTGACAACCCAGGGGCTGACTCCCATCAAACAAAAAACCACATTCCTATCTTATTTAAAATACAAATTGTCAGACTGTTCGAATGCAATTTTCTTAACAACCTGTACAATGTAAGGTTTTTTTAAAACCTTACAGTACCTAACATATCATATCATATCTAGCTCAACAATATATATTTTTTCAGATCAGTATCTGAGAGATCCTAATAAAAAGAAATACGATCGCGTTCGGTAAGTTCGTTATAAACTATTATGTCAAAATTATGTAATAGTAGATTATTAACCAAGGGGATAAAGCAGTGTCTTCTGTCGCGGGTGACGATTTAAATCGCGAGCGTAACGAAGGACTCGTGGTTTACTCCCGAGCGTAGCGAGGGTGTTAAAAACTTAAATCACGAGCGAAGCGAGGGATTTAAGACGAGTCCTGAGTGTAGCGAGGGATTTAAGTTCACCCAAGACTAAGACAGCTTTATCACCGAGGAAAATACTCTACTTTTCGTACCATTTGCGAAAATATTAACACAATAATAATATGAGATAAGCATTTATTAAAAATAATGACAATTAAAAGTAAAAGTTAACATTCGAAACATTGGTCCAATTATTGATAGAGAGAGTTACATGTTTGTTTGGTACATTTATTGTTGATGAGTTGATTTGAGTATTTCTCTGTTCTTGCGTCTGAGGAACTTGCGTTTCATTGTAGATAGTATACGTCGGAGATAGTGGTGGTGGTGCATCGTGAGTTACGGACGAAGATAAGATGCCGGAAGTTGATGGTTGTGGCTCTGATGGATTAAGTTTTATATTTTTGTTAATTTGACTGCTTAATATGGTTTTATTCGCCATTGAGCTTTCGATATAACCCTCAGCTACTCCATCAGAGCTCCAACCACCGTGTCTTTTTATTGACGTAATATCCGCCCCTGAATCCGCCAAGAAAGTCGCCGAAGTTCTTCTAAAGCAGTGACCGGTGTAGAGTTCAACATCTTTAAGTTTTAAATAATTAGCAATTTCCTTTGGCATATTGCTAATTTTATTTTTGCCGATGGCTTGTCGAGTACATTTCCCATTCCGATAGTTTATAAAAAATCTATTGTTTTCCATGTTGGTGGGACGTAATGCTTGGTATTTATGAATGATTTTAGAATATTGTCCTTGTACAATGAATGACCGATTTTTCTTTGTCTTAGTTTCCTTTACATTAATCAGCAGCAACTCATTGGAATGATTTTCAACGTCCTCCACCGTTAAGTTTACAAGTTCACATCCGCGGCAAGCACCATTGAGTCCAAAAATTAAGGCCACCTATAACAAAGATAAAAAACAGGTAAATATATAGAATAATTACTAAGATACGAAATATTCATAGTTAAATCATGTATACTTACTTTTGTGGCCAGAAAAATTTCGTCAGGAGCTTCATTAAGAAAATTTTCCACATTTTGAGTCGTAAAAATTTTAGACTTCTTTGCGCAATGCCCTTCTGATTTTCTTTATAAAAAAGCCAGTAATTTCGTGAATCTATTTATTTCAATGCTGTGTTTGATGCTTATTGTAGCTTTCAGTTTTGAGTATATGCACCAAAGTGTATTCGGATTCTTTGTCTTGGATAAATAATCAAAATAGACAAGAAGTACTGATTCTGAAATTGATAGGCCTTTCGCACTTCTCCACGTTGAAAATTCTTCATAAGTTTTTAAATAATTTTCCTTGGATTTTGTTGGAAGCAAATTATTTATAATTGCGGCAGCATTTGCACTGATGGAATCTGACAATTCACTGTCACTGTCGCTTTGATTTAACATCGTAACGTATTTTTAGAACATTAACTTATTTATAAAAATAAATTAAAATAAACTTAACGTTAATGTAATTGAAGAAAACAAAAACGCGGCAAATTCCTAGACTAATATTTTTTTGTCGGAAAAGCAAAGGCATCATCATCATACGGCCTCGTCGGTTTTCGTAATTTTATTTAATAATCATAACTGCATAATAAATGCGTATTCCTTTTTCAAAAAGATGTATAATGCTTTATATACAAACTCAATGGTGTAAACACAGATGTAGTTCAGTATAAATTTCGGTAAGTATTCCAAATTTAAATCACATTCTCCCCCTAGAGGATGAATGAAATTCAGTACAATTTTCTTTCCCTGTTTTTAACAGATTAAATATGACTATTGTTATGTTCGCTTTTTGTGGCATAGAATGTCACTTTTTTGAGCAAGTGGTACGAAAATGTTTTTTTTTCATTAGTCCGTGTCTTTCTTTTGTTGTTTAGTATTTACACTAATTTATATTATAGAGATTTATATTAGAGCAGCGGTGGCCCAGTGGTAACGGTCAGTGACTTACGAGGTCGTAGGTGCGAACCCTGACAGGCGCTTTACTTTGTTTAAGTTTATTTCATCACCACTGCTCTCAAAATGGTGAAGGAAAAAATCGTAAGGAAACCGACATGTCCTAGAAACAAAACTTCAAAGACATGTGACATCTACCCCGCGTGGTTGATTACGGATTGTGTCCCAATGCTGGGACACAGGCCACAGACTTTAAACAACATTATAGCCTAATTATGCTTATATTATAAACGTTACTTAAATATAAGTTATGATTAACGTAGGTATACTCGTACTTCAATACTTAACCATACATTTTGACGTAACATCTCGTAACTTTATGTAACGTTTATAAATAAAACCCTTAATTTCTAAACTAATCATTTCTCTTTTTAGGATATTCCATAATGTAAGATTTCTCTGTCCTTATGTTGACAACCTAAAAGTCGGAGCTATCGCACAAATCGATATGACAACCAACAAGAATTTCCATAAAATTAATTGGGCACACAACAAGAGATTTCTTTTCGGTTCTTTAGTGTTATTCACAAAAGACCATTGTACCAGTTTCATGGCAGCTACGATTCTACACCGCGATGCGAATCTACTGTCGACTGGCAAGGTGGGTAGTGGCTTGGGACAGTGGTCGGCAAACTCATTAGTCAATAGAGCCAAATATCAATACTATAACGACTAAGATTTCTTATGAGAGCCAATCCAACTGTCGCAATACACTTTTCTTAATCCTTAAAACTCCCATCATCTTCCACAACGCTTCCTGAAATTAGCTTGCTAAGAAGTAGGATGCCTTCATCATCATCATATCGTCTGATAATAATTTATTATTTTATTAAACTTATGCATACTATGCTTACAGGATGACCTCAATACAATAGGTTTGCAAACCCACACAAAATAAATTGAAAAATCGACATAAGGCTAATACTTAAAAATCTAAACTTTAAAAATACAAAGCATCACTAAACTCTATTAAAAACACAATCTGAAGTCAGACTACAGAATTATATATGTAATAATTATCAAACATGCTATAAAATCTTAACCTAAAATATAAAATCTGACTTAACACAGAATAATTATATTTAAATATAACAAACAAAATTCAACATAACTCGAATTCGAATGCGAATTCACTCAGATTGCACGAAAATATGTACACATATTGTGCGGGTGAGGGGTTTTTGACAGCAGGTTGGTTTTGGCAGCAGGCACGGCCAACAGTGGCGGTCGCCGCCGCACAGTGGATCGTCCCCATACAAGAGGTCGGACATAGAATTAAAAATAGAAAAAGTATTTAATTGAAAAAAATGAAATATACAGTTGCATTACTCTATTATGGAACTACAAAAAATGTTACTACAATTTTTTTATTTGACCAGTACTTTATGAGCAATTCGATGAAAACTGTTATTTTTCTATGGAAATGGTCACAAAAATGTCTGTATCTCATGATTCCCTCCTTGTTTCGATTTGCGGTTTTCACTACTGTTATTTACCCATTTTATGCCACATTTTCTTCAAGGACACATGGTGCCCCCAGCGACCCCCTTCCGAGATATTTTGCTTTTAGTAACTATACTTTTTATTGTATAACTGATGAAATGGAGGTACATTAAGTATATTCATTACTGAGAATAAGTCATCCCTAAGTAGTTCCTTAAATAACAGGTGCATTTGCGATTACTTTAATGACTTATGAACGAGTCCTTAAGTAAAGATTACCAGTACTTGCTTAATCTAATTAGTTATTGTAATTACTATGTTAACAGCCCTTAATCTCTGCATTGTGATTGTCTAATGTCATCATTAGCTTATCAAATTCATTGCTAGTTGCCTACTTGCTGCCCTATATATTTGAGTGTGTTTAGCAAATGTAATTCAGTTGTAATTATAACTTCTATCAAGTGTTGTCATTATGGCTTTCCGTGGGTTTTCTACTTATCTAGATCTTTACGTTGCTCTTCGTAATCATAAAGATCTTCGTGACTATGACAATTTATTTAACACATTGAAGTCGAGTACTAACGTCCAGTTAAGTGAAAGTGATGTGACGGATCTCAAGAACTGGTGTCGACGATTTTGCTATAGGGTGTACACCAAATGGGTGCAATCAAGAAGGACAGTCGACAGGTTCATTAACAAGAACGGAGAGTAGTTAAATTCCGATATCGTCTGGCCAGATTGCTTTAAAGAAAATGTTGTTGACACTGAAGAAGCAAATGAAAATGAGGCAGAAGAGGTAGTCAGTCCATCAAAATCAGATGCATCAACTTCAACATATACATCTCCTCGCAAACGCTTTGAAGATTTATCGACTAGACACAAAAGAAGACGTGTTAATGAAAATGTTGCTAGTTGCAGTCGTTCGGATGAGCTTTTGCATACTGTTGAAAGTATACTTAAGTCTGCCGGAAAAAATGATATGGCCAGAATAATGAAAAATTTGCTGGAAAATCCTGAACACGTCTCAACAGTTTTAAATGTCCTGGAAACTAAGCAGAATCCTTCGCTTCGTGAAGTTCCTACTCACAAAGCACTTGCTCTTTACGTTTACTTGCAGTTATCCAAGTGGCGTTACATCACACTTCGGGACTTTAGTTTAAAAGAAGGTCATGCGAAATACCCAAGCTACTACTTGTTAGTTAAAGAAAAGCTTAAATGCTACCCGGCAAAAGAAGACATAACTGTGACTGAAACTTCCGCAAAGATACGGATCCAAGCCCTCCTTGATCTCACAGTTAGGAGGCTGATCGATTCACTTGAATCAAATTTTGATGCTGGTGAACCACTTGTGCTTCACAGTAAATGGGGTTTCGATGGAGCTTCAAGTCAAAGCATTTACCATCAAACGACAACAACAAGTGAACAAGACTTATCCAGTGTATTTATGGCAAGTCTTGTACCGCTTAAGTTAGTGACTTCTAGTGGAAGTATAGTGTGGCAGAATGATCGGCCATCGTTAACCACATATTGCCCGATTTCATTTACATTTATGAACGAAACGGAAGCGAATGTTAAGGCTGAAATGGAAATATTTGAGACCGAGATTCGTGAACTGAACCCGACTGATTGCGGCAATGCTACTGTTACTCACAATCTATGGCTAACCATGATTGATGGTAAGGTACATTCAATAATATCTGGTACATCGGCAGCAGTGTGTGATTTGTGCAAAGCTCGCCCAAGCGAAATGAATAACTTGGAAGAAGTGAGAGATAAACCCGTGAATACAGATTTATACAAGCATGGATTTAGTTCATTGCATGCTTGGATTCGGTCTATGGTCTATGGAGTGTTTATTACACATTGCTTACAGAATGGACATAAAATCATGGCAAGCAAAAGGTGACGAAAATAAAAAAAAGTTTATGATAAGAAAGAAGCCATTCAAGAAGCTTTCCGAAGAAGCACAGGCTTACTTCTAGACGTTGTTAAGCAGGGTAGTGGCAATACAAACACTGGAAATGCTGCAAGAAGGTTTTTTACAAACCCTGAAACGACTGCGGAAATTACTAAATTAGACGTTAATTTAATTAGAAGACTCGCCGTTATTTTGCAATGCATTTCCTCAGGCGAAAAAATTCAAGTCCAAAAATTTAAATTATATTGTGATGAAGCAGCAAATTTATTCGTGGAATTATATCCATGGTATAACATGCCAGCAAGTTTGCACAAATTGCTGATTCATGGATCACAGATAGTGGACCACTTATCAGTAGTACCTATAGGTTTTTTGTCTGAAGAAGCATCTGAAGCAAGAAACAAGGATTTTCGTAAATTTAGAGAATATCATACACGAAAGCATAGTAGCATCGCCACTAATGAAGACATTCTTCATAATCTGCTATTATCTTCCGATCCTCTTCTCACCAGCTTACGACCGAAGATGACAAATAAAGCCAAAAAGTCTTCATTTAGTGAACTAGACGATTTACTCATAGTTGATCAGAGTGAATTGGAGTTCATTGACGTTTCAACTGATACACTTGCTGCATGTAGTGACGTTGAAGAAGATGATGACGATAATGATGATCATGATGTCGTTATTGATGAAGATGAAGAAAATATAGTTTAAGTCTTATAGTACCTAATATTATTATTAACAAGCAGTTTCTTTGTTAATTTCTTGTTTTTGTGTATTTTTTTGTGTTTATGGCAACAGAAGCGTTCATAAGTCATTAAAGTAATCGCAAATGCACCTGTTATTTAAGGAACTACTTAGGGATGACTTATTCTCAGTAATGAATATACTTAATGTACCTCCATTTCATCAGTTATACAATAAAAAGTATAGTTACTAAAAGCAAAATATCTCGGAAGGGGGTCGCTGGGGGCACCATGTGTCCTTGAAGAAAATGTGGCATAAAATGGGTAAATAACAGTAGTGAAAACCGCAAATCGAAACAAGGAGGGAATCATGAGATACAGACATTTTTGTGACCATTTCCATAGAAAAATAACAGCTTTCATCGAATTGCTCATAAAGTACTGGGCAAAAAAAAAATTGTAGTAACATTTTTTGTAGTTCCATAATAGAGTAATGCAACTGTATATTTCATTTTTTTCAATTAAATACTTTTTCAATTTTTAATTCTATGTCCGACCTCTTGTATGGGGACGATCCACTGTGCGCCGCCTCCACACGTACTGGTCTGGCACGCACAGCTTCAGCTTGCAGCACACCTGGGTTATGAGCTACTCCACGCACGAGCTTTGTAAATGTGCCGAAAGTGTAAATTCTCGCCGCACTCTGAGTTCGTTGTACCCCACCATACCCAGTACAAACAGTGTAGGGATACATCAGCGGGTAAAATGGGTAAACCCCATAAAGTTTAAAATACGAGTGTCTTGCAAATTTATGCCGGACTCGCTCCAGCATGACATTGTATTTCGCTTCATGAGGAGCCCAAATCACCGCACTATGTTCCAAGTGACTCCTTAACAAAGCGTCATACAGCACCCTGAGCGTGGTAACGTTAGTGAATCCCTGCGACTGTCTCAGCACAAACCCCAAGTTACTGTACGCCTTCTTGCAAATCTTAACTATATGATCCCGAAAAGTTAGATCCGGGGTAAGCAGTACTCCTAGATCTCGTACCTGAGACACTCGCTGCATCGGCGCTTTCTCTACTTTGTATTCTGTCTTCACGCGCGTATATGTCATCACTGAGCATTTTGCTATGTTGAAATAGAGTTTATTTTTATGGCTCCACTCTATCTGTGGCTTCCTGCAATCTCTCACAGTCCGACTCACCCTTGACCTCGAGCAGCAAGTTGAGGTCATCTGCAAACAATAAACATAAATTATGTTTTACTACTGTTTGTTTTAATATGATGAAGGCATCTTACTTATTGGAACATTTTGAAAGGTACAAATAAATTATACATTTTCGATGTCTTGATGAATTTTTGGTAAAATACTTCGGAAATAAATCTTTGAAATAAAGTTTGAATTTAGACCCCCGCGCGTATCTACGCTCGCACTCATTGACATTTGTACAGAGCCGCGCTCTACATATAGCGCAAAAAGCCGCATGCGGCTCGCGAGCCTTAGAATAATAAAACTCCGTGGTGGAAGCTACCTACTAGGTACCTATTTGTTTTCTGCGATAGGGATACATTGCAGCATGCGCTACCTATTTTTACAATGCAGTACAAACAAACCAGCCACCTGATTAGGTTCCAACGGTGTGGTCAGAGTTCGTTGCTGATTATTTACCCGATGTTGTTGTGGGCAGCTGCATTTTAACTGGGGAGCTTGTGGCTAAGCAATGCCGCACGGGTCGATAGGCAGATTAATTTTGGATTATGTATTTTTGTTACAAGTAGATACCTAATCCTATATATACCAACTTACCTATGTTTTCAGATACCAGTTTCAGTAATTGACGAGGATTTAGATAATAGTATCTTTAACGAAGATACGTATACTATGATAGAAAGCGAAGTTTATTTTGAACCTTATTATCATGTTTTAAAAGCTCTACAAGAACCTTCTTTTCCGCAACATTTGGCTATGCAGCAATATATTGTCAAAGTTGATGTGAGTATAGACCTATTTGCATGGTAGATAATACAGAACAGCTGGGTACCAATTACCCGGCTCCCACCTAATTGGTACCTAGGTACTACATGTCTTTACCTTGCGTTTCAGGCTGCCTCGACACATCCCGCTTATTTATCTGGTGATACAGAGTTGGTTATTTATAAGGATAACAAATTGAAAGAAAAAGACGAACGACTTTTATTGAATATTAAAGATCTTGATATTGACAGTGACGAAGAACTGATTAACAGAGACGAAGTAGATCTAAAATTCAATGTTTTACAACCTGAGACATGGCCAACGGCAGACGAGCTAGGTTTTAACGAAAGTCAGTATGAGGCGTATCGTTTGGCACTCACACACGAGTTTGCTGTTATACAGGGACCACCTGGCACTGGAAAAACTTTCATCGCCATAAAAGTGGCAAAAACATTGTTACAGAATATTAAATCAAGAGGACACTGCCTCATGCTGATCATATGTTACACAAATCATGCTTTGGATCAATTTCTTGAAGCAATATCTCATATTACTAAATCTATAGTGCGCATCGGGGGACAGTCTCGTAACAAAGCTATGGACCAGTTTAACTTAACAAACATCCGACTTCAGTCGACTCATAGCTCTTTCATTGATGAAAAGAAACAGTTGAGACAGTCAATACTGGATCTTCAGCTGGCTTTGAAGACTCTTGACATTTTAAATAACGGAGTTTTTCGTTACCGCTTCCTTGATGATAGGGAGGATGGTGGCGATGACGCTCCGGATCGAGGACATCTGGGGTATTATTACATAAATAAAGGAATTCAAGTAGCAGATCCTTTGGAATATTGGTTGTTTGAAGCTGTACTGGGCGGCAATTCAGAATACTTAAGAAATTTAAGTGATTGTCTATTAGAGTATGATGTTATGGTAAACAACGAAGATGACATTGATATAAAAAGAGCAAAAATGATTTTGGATGAAAAAGCATCACATGAACAAAGAGCTTTGGATGATTTAGTTAAAAGCAAAGCATCGTTTTTATTATCTAATGCAAAGGCAGAAATCAGAGTGTTAGTCTCGTCTTATAAAGAAAGTGGTAATTTTAAGGAGAGATATCAGTTGCAAAAAGCAATACGGGAACTTGATGCTCGGATAAATTTATTCAATGTAAGTGTTATCTGCTTTTCAATGTATTTTATTAGGGTTCCGTATGTCCGAATGAAAAAACGAAGCCCACTCGTGTGTCTGTTCGTCTGTCACAGCCAATTTGCTCCGAATCTAATGAACCAATCAAGTTGAAATTTGATACACATACCAATTTATGGACGTGTTACGTAAATAAATGAATCTTGAATGTGGGGAGCCAACAGAACTTTTGGGAGACCAGTAAGAAAATTTAAATAGTGTTTTGCTCTGTACCTTGTGACATTACTACGGGGGCTCAAGTATTTTGTTAAAATAATTTGTAAATAAATAATTTTATAGTCATTTAATACAGAAAATATACTTATAGATTTCAGGAAAGCCTACAAGAAGACCATGGTAACCGCCTCTGTGGTGTGTGCGCCAGGATGACTGGACCAAGAGATATTTTGGAAGATTGAGCAATACCAAGTTTTTGTACCTATTTGGTACCAGACATCAAATAATTTGCCACTTCCTTCGTAATACTTTTCCCTCTTTAGCAAAGTACCAATTATTTGATGTCTGGTACCAAATAGTACGAAATAGGTAAGTACAAAAACTTGGTATTGCATATTCTTACAAAATCTCTCTTGGTCCAGTCATCCTGACTCATAGCTCTGTGGTTTAGTGGCCAGACCACCTGCCTCAGACCCAGAGGTCGGGGGTTCGATTCCCTGTGGGGGTAAAATGTTCTGCTCGGTTGGATGGTGGTTTAGGCTTGTTGTAAGTCCGTCTGGCTAGCTACCCCCATCTTATCTAAATCTATCGCCAAACAGAGTGCGCTGTCAATGCGAAATTTTCCAAGCCACTTTAGTGCCATTGTACAATTAACCGTTCGCTCAGAGTCACTTTAGTCACTTACTGCCAAGGGGCGCGCGGGTGGTTCAAAACTGTTAACAGCATTGTTGTGTTTCGGCAGTTAGAGGTAAGATAGCCAGTTCCTCTGTGGTTGAGGATTCCGGGTGAAGTTCGCTTCCACCTTTGGGCTGACCCACACTTACCATCAGTTGAGATACAGGTTAAGAGCTTCCACGTTGTGATAAAAAAGGGCTTTAAATAACGTGGTTAATAATAATAATAGCCATTTATTTCGAACAGAGTCCGTAGTTAGTAACAATTTTCTATGTTAGTAGGTACTTGATATAAGATAGTAACTTTATCGCGGATCTACATTGCCTTATGCAAACTACGCATCACACTGACGTCACGCGAAATCCTGCATTGCGCAAGCAGCGTTTCACGCGCGATCAACGTATACATAACTTCCCGTCATCAATCATTGGGCAGTTGCCCATCAAACATGACACCTGCCTGGTCGAAGGATCCTCCCTTTTCTATGGAGGATGATTGAACTTTACTCTCTATTCCTCATACCTCTAAAACTTAATATAACTCTTAATTATATTACTGTTTACATAATGTTACGTGTATCCAGTGTTACATAATGAGACCTTTCGCATGTTTTAGGATATGGTGACTCGTCGACATCGAGAAGTCCGTCTACAAATACATTCTAAAACAGATTTTTCGTTAATAACAGTGCAAAATCGATGGTCTTTGTATTTTATGTGGATACGTAACCAAATCAATGAAGTAAAAAAGGAAATTGCACGATTGCAGGTAGGTACTTACCTGATCTACCTACTTTAAATAATAAGCAAAAAAAATATTATATAAAGTTTTAAGTAGGTACTTACCTATAATATGTAAATATTGTTTAATTATTTATTAACTACCAACTATTGTTTTATGTAAGCATGATATCAAAAGGAGAAAGAATTTAAAACTTACCTGGAACTAACTTCACTACAGAGCAAGCCGCTACACCTCATTGTTGCGTGTTTTTCCTAGATTCACTCGTATTCGTTCGTTAGATTTTTAGAAAACTTAACAATCTCCGTTTTGTTTAAGTTTTACAAAGTTTCTTCCGAGATTAAAGTTGAAAGTTATATAAATTCCTTTCCGTTATGTGAAAACAAGTTGGTGAAAAGCTTTTCTTGTTCGTAAAACCGAGCCGGCCATCTTGCTAAGTTTAGAAAAGAGGAGCAAAATTAACTTCCAAGGAGCTGTTAGAACTGTTGTAAGTTCTTATTTTATTTTACGACACCTGTAATAATCAAGCTACAATAATCAAGCCAGTGGTTGACAATCTCGCGACGTTTTAAGTGATCACGATTCCACGCGGTTACTAAAAAGTGGAGAAAATGTGTAAATACAAATGTGCCGCCCGTGCCGGCAAGTGCGTCAAGCTCGAAGTCATCATCATCATTGAGTTCAAGTTCGAGCGAGGAGTCAAAAAGAGCCGTCTTTTTGACGGCGGTTCACCCTCCTCGCCGCATTCGATCACACGAGTCATTACGAGAAATAGATCGCAGGTTTGAAATACTGTCACAACAACTAGTCACGTTAATAATATGTTTTGTGCAAATTGAGCTGCGATGCAACCGAGTACTTCCAGATTTTCCGTTGTTCCTACGTCGGCACCAGTAATTTAACCCTTAGATGATCTGTTTTTATGCTTGTCAGCCGAAATTAATAATATTGCCGAGCTTAATGCTGTATCAAGGAACCATCCGTACCTAAAGCTAATCCCGACAGAGTCGCTAAATTGGCTTCAATGCAAAGATCCTCTATTGGAACTCGTACTGCTTCGATTGGAACTCTGTGCGGTGAAGGCATTAAATCAATTCATGCAACTAAAACATTTCCATCTTTTTCATCATCACCAAATGTCCAACTTCTTATAAGCGGGCGACTGGATGATCAAAGTGGACCTAAGCCAAGCCATCATCTGCGGATTTCTCGAAGCCACCGTTGTTTTCTACGCATAAGTTACGAGGGTCGACTGCTAAAATTGACCTGTATGCCCTTTGGTATCGCCGCAGCACCGAAAATGTTTGCATCGGCCACAAACTGGATTGCCGAAGTGCTATGCAGCAAAGGTCTTCGCCTGGTTCTATACCTAGACGATTATTTGATAGTCCACCAAAGCAGGGAGATGTTAAGAACGCATGACCAGTCCCCCAGCTCAAAATAACTTAAACTGTCGTCGTCCAGCACCTGCCAATATTGCCCTTAAAGATCGATTAGCATACCGTACCTACTATTCTGGTACGTAAATCAGTTATAGCATCAGTTTGCGAAATTCTGCCCGATATTAAGATTTCATCAAGCTTCTATGGGTCGTTTTCAAAATTAATGTAATTTTTTTGTGTTTATTTTCTGTTATCGTGACCCAAAAGTACAAATGAAGAGTAAGGGCACAGTCACAACGAAGTCGACGAATCTAATCGCATTCTTGTACTTCCTTCCATTTTTGTGGATGATGGTAACGTCTTTGCCGTCCAGCGGGCGTTAACGGTATCATTCCTAAAACGGAAATGGAAATACTATTTACATTTAAGTGAATATACTGTGACAAGCCCTAAGTATAACGTGACACAAAAAAATAACACAATGGTCGCACAAATGAACAAAATGAACGTGTCCCTTACCTACAAAAAATAATATTCTTGTAATTTCACCCTCGAGTTACTCGTGAAACATGCATTTGATTATAATATACCATCAACTACACTGACATGCTGTACTTACCGAATTCACGTAATTTTGCACTTTAAAACAAATTCTTATTGTTCTTTTACGACGCGCACGAAGTGAAACCGTTATTTACAAAACAAAATCGCTAGACCGAAAGAAACTAGCGCCCTCTCGTTGTAACTATTTTGACGCATAGAGGTGCCATTATTAATTTAGAATTTACTTATAAAATATCAAAATAAAAAGAAATAATAACAAAAAGGAATGGAGTATGAGATACGTGTGGTGAGACGCGTGTGGGCAAATAAATAAATAATTTATAACTAACTAAGTATACTATAATATAACATTGTTTTATAGTATTATTCCATATAACTTACCCGTTCATCTGACAAAACATTGTTGAATCAATTATTGCGTGCATTATTTATAATTTGCTGCATTTTTTTCACACGTGTGACTGTGGACACTGTGGACAGGGCACTTTTGTATGGGAAATAAATTACGACAGGAATTAAAAGCTTTATAAAGCAATAGATGCAATTTCCATATAAAACAAAATTCTAAGTATGTTTGCTATTTTATTACTAATAAGTAAGTCTGAATGTTGATGTATGTTTAACTTCGAACTGTATTTTATTTTACCAATAAGTTTCATGGACAACAACAGCTTCAGGTCGAAGAAAGAGTACACGATATGACTCTCTTACATTGTAATCCTAACATGTGACATTTGGACAACGGGGATTCTTAATCCTGTATTCTGTTTTTGACTCAAAAACTGATTCAGTATCATACCGATATAAAGTTAGACGTAACTCGCATCACCAGAGAGAAATACAAATCCTTTGTTTTGGTTGAGAGCATCGATTGGAATTTCAAAATTTATCACACAGGTTGTCGTACAAATTTGTTTATTACCACAAGGGAGCCTCGTAAACCAGCTAGTGCCGTAATTCTATTGGTTGGATAAGAAAAATTCTTTCTGAAACCAGAATCACAAGCTACCCCTGGTAGTTTTAGGTCAGCAGTTTTATCTCTTAATTGTTTAGAAAAATACGCAGTTAATGATATTTTGGCTAAGGCAAATTGCTGCCATGAAGATACTTTTAGAAAATATTACTACGGAGTGGTAGAAAAGACGGGCCACAACAATAGTAATGAGTCAGAATAGTCTTTTTCAATTCTTTGCAATTTCTAATTGAAAATCTTCAAAGTTTACGAGCAGTAAACCTGTATTTTGTAATTCAACAATGTAAATCGTTCATTGGAGTCAAATTCCTGGAGAATTTTATTATTGGTTTTGCTTTATATTATTAAACAAAACATAATTACTAATCAAATTGTTGCATGTTATGAAGCAAGACACCAGGAGATAACAAGCAGGTCTCTCATAATGGACTTTTTAAGTCCTTGGTCCCGGCTGTCATTCGTGGATCTTTGACAGCCGTTACGGGTCGTCAGAAGTCGAAGTCTGACAACCAGTCTTACCAAGGGGTATCGTATTACCCGGTTACTGGGTTGTGGAGGTCAGATAGGTAGTCGCTCCATGTAAAAAACTGGTAGCTGCATCCGGTTAGACTGGAAGCCGACCCCAACATAGTTGGGAAAAGGCTAGGCAGATTGTTTCCTATGACTTCTTAAGTTCAAATAATTTCTTCCTGGTCCATCTATATCATCATGAGCGTAATAATGGAATAATTTGTTATGCAATAACAAATTTAATTGTACTGAGCTCTCGAATAGATTGTGTTACGTAGTACCTAGAACTGTTATTCGGCGGGAGGTGCGCGCACCTCAACTATTCTACACTGCGCGTTGTAGAACGAAGGCTGGGGTGCGTGCCCCTCTCCGCCGACTTTTAGAAACCTATAACTCACAATTTATTGATTTTGATATTTTCTCGCTGTCGCAATCTAAATTTAAAAGTACTCGTATGGTTGCTCAATCTCTTGCAAGTCGCCTATAGGACGGATGCTCTTGTCATCCGCTTCCTTCGATTCGTCGGTATAATGTGTTTTCTGTTTTTGTTTTCGTTTAGCATGCGTTCGTTTTCATACTCTGATGTCACTTCGTGGACAATAGTGTGGGTTATACGTTTTTTCGACTGTATTTTAACTACTTTTTGTAAATGCTGTAATGTATAATTATTTTTGTCCCAAATAAAATATATAAATAAATAAGGCACCTAGGTACTACTGTTTATCTCTGCATCACCCAAAGGTTGACTGGTAGAAAATGCCTATGGCATTAACTCCACTTCTGTACATTTATGTGCTTGAAGTATTAAATAAATAAAGGTATGCTTGCTCTGTGGCGAAGTTAGTTCTAGGTTAGGCCACAGTTGGTGCCGAGGCCAGTGCCAGGTCATGTGACGAAAGGAAGTGTCACCGTCTAATGAAAAGGCGTGTAAAAAGGCGATGTACTCTCTTTAATGGACTACAGACGTTATAGGAAACATAATACAATTTTTTTTTAAGGTCAAAATTTTATATTATCTTTTGAAACTTACCGAGTCTTTAACACCAGGGAGCAGTAGCCCCGGCAGTCGCTGTGTATGAAGAAGCGAGAATGATGATGGACGTGCAATTGCTGAGGAATGAGCGCGTCAAAGTCGTAGGAATGACTACTAGTGGAGCTGCGAGAATGCGGAAGCTGCTGCAGGCTATCGCACCAAAAATTGGTAAGCCTTAGCGTAATGGCTCCCACACACTGCTGGCGGCATGACCGTCGGCTTTTGCCGCGCGGCACGTACCTCCGGCTTTTGCGCCTTTATTGGTCTTTGCGATCCTTTGTGCCGCAGGGCCGGCGGCAGTACGAGCGACCATGCCGCCGGCATAGTGTGTAGGAGCTATTACAATCAAATGCTTTTGTTTTGTTAAGCACTTTCCAAAATTATGTTCGTCTGTACTATTTTTTTTTTCTATGATTGCTTCGTCTATTTTGGAATCATTACAATCAAACTTTTTTATTTTGATAATCGACTTCCAAAAAGTAGGAGGTTCTATGTTCGTCTGTATGTTAGCTTTTTTTTTTGACAATTTTGGACCAATTTTGAATTTTCATTTGGTAGAGGAAGCGTGTGCTTGTGGTTAACTTTGCTTGGTTAGCTTCAATATGTAATTCGTATTTTTCCCACAGTCCCCACCACCAGTATTTTTCCCACATATGGATGATGTTATATTATCTTCCTGTCACTGTAATCTACATAGGGATATTCAAATTTGTTTGGGGTAGGTACCACAACGAAAAAGGTAAAATAAAAATTTTCTCCCAAAAAAATAAAGACAACTGACTTCCAAAAAAAAAACGATAAGTGAAAACTAACTTTAATTTCGAAAGTTGCTGGCAGAAAACAAAAATTATAAACCAAAGACACCTACTTCGGCAATTAAAGTAATTTTTCATTTTGTAGTGTTTTTTTTACTTGCACTACTTACAAGATAGATCCACTCGTTCCGTTCAGTTAAGTAGGTATATTATTTGTTTGGCAGATATGATGACCGAATCCTGCCAGGTTTATCTCGTTGGGATCTTCTAATTAGCCATGTATACTGTGCCAAAAAGAGTAAGAGCCAAGATAAGTGTTGTTTTCTGGAATATAAAAGTTGTTTTGTTATTCCTTATTTTTACAGTGATAGTGGAAGAAGCTGCGGAAGTTCTGGAACAGCACATTATAACCTCACTGACACAGGACTGCCAACATTTTATCCTGATTGGTTTGTACTAGCCCTCCCTACATAAAGTGAAAACAAATGCATTGTTCTCACAATAATACATAGTTTTATATGTACATATAGTTATAGCGTGAGTCTATACAAAACATAATTTGCAGGTGATCACCAGCAGCTACGGCCATCGGCGTCCCACATAAAGCTAGCGAAGAGATACAACATCGAAGTGTCGCTATTCGAGCGCATGATCACGAACGGCATCCACAGCCGCCGGCTGAACGTGCAACACCGCATGCGCCCAGAGATCGCCGCGCTCATCTCGCCACACATATACCCTGACTTGGCGAACCACCCGTCTGTCGAAGCTTTCAACAACGTGCTTGGGATTGAAAAAAACTTATATTTCTTCACACATGATTACAGAGAAGAGGTATGACTAAATCATCTTGCTTTTAGCTTATCATCATCTACAGAGTGGTAGACAGATAAGGCAGAGGTGTGTACTTATAGTACCTACCTAAA
This sequence comes from Agrochola lota, assembly GCA_947364205.1. Taxonomy (NCBI): domain Eukaryota; kingdom Metazoa; phylum Arthropoda; class Insecta; order Lepidoptera; family Noctuidae; genus Agrochola; species Agrochola lota. The sequence continues at coordinate 9,474,009 of OX376232.1, forward strand.
CCCACATTTCGCCAGTTACTTTTAAGCGTTCCTGACTTTCAATTAAATCATCTCATATACCTATAACTTGTGTGTTGTTGGTTTAATAGGTAGATAACTCAATTTGTTAAAGTAAACATTAAACTAATGAAACCATTATTTTTCTAGAGACAACTTGAAAGTAACAGCAAAGCAAATCACAAAGAAGCGGACATGTCACTCGCTTTGGCAAATTATCTGATGTTGCAAGGGTATACTGCTGATGACATAACAATTCTTGCCGCGTATTCAGGACAGATGTTTTACATGAGAAAAGTAAGTGAAGTGAGAAGTCAAAAAATCTAACAGCACTAATGTTTCAATTAGCATAGCCTAAGTATAATCAAACCTATAATGTTCCCACTGCTGGGACACAGGCCTCCTCTCTGTGAAAGGGACTGGGCCGTAACCCACCACGCGGGCCCAGTTTCATTTACTTTCTGACACCTTTTAAACTTTAACGTTACGTTTATGTTATGTCATTCGCACTCTAGCCCTACAGAACCATTATTTACTAGCATTATAATATCATAAGGTATGTAGGTACCTACTCGTAATACACTAGTATTTTATTTGACAGGAACGCCAGCAATATCCTAGTTTATCGCAAGTGAAAATCACAGTAGTCGACAATTATCAAGGAGAGGAATCCAAAATTATCATTTTGTCACTTGTGAGGAATAACGAAGAAAATAACATTGGATTTCTTGGGATAGACAACAGGGTATGCGTTGCTCTGTCGCGAGCAAAAGAAGGTTTGTAATAGCAACGATATTTTATTATAATATGGTTAAATTAGTGCAGTCAAAATCGACACAAAAAAGGCAAACGCGCATGTAACTACGATTTTTTTTATATGTTGTTAGGCCCCCTGATAGTTTATACCCAAGTTTGCAACCCTGAAAACCTTGTGCTACTGCCATGGTGTTAGAAAAACTGCGAAATTCGGGCACTAGTTTTTACTAAAAAATATAAAAAATAGGAGGCGTTTTTTGGTATATTTGTTGAGAAGCAAGCTAAATTTGCTACAATCTAAGCCCAACCCAAGCACTCTAGGCCAATTGAGTGCAAAGATACAGCTAGTCCTAGATGGGCCTTTTTTTTGTGGGTATCCATCGAAAATCTAGCTACGTTTTTACAAATTTGGTTGATAACGTACCTGAAGTATCTCGCCACATTCCACCAACCTTGTAATATATACACAGTGTGTCTGGTCAACGGTGTCCGACCTGTTAAGGCGAAGCAATATGATCAATTTTATCGACAAATCCACCAAAATAAGGTATTTTGGCCCCTACTGTTTTGAAATGGTTAAGTAAAAAAACAACCAAATTTATTCACACATTTTACGTTTCAAATACTTTTTTAAGGAGTTTTTGATAAACCCTTTAGTGTCAACTTATTGCCTACTTTTGTAGCTGTCGAACCAAACACTTTAATGCCTGAAGGACCTCTACATCGGTAGATATTGCAAAATAAATGAGCCCACTGTACTCAGTTAAAAATGGCCACCATTTCAAAACACTAGGGGCAAAATGCCTTATTATGGTGGATTTGTCGATAAAATTGGTCATATTGCTTCGCCTTAACGGGTCGGTCACCGGTGACAAGACACACTGTATATATACATAATTATACACCCAATTAAACACATCTAATAATTAATAATAACATTGAATTGCTTGAATTGATACTTCGCCCTCTTCCTCTGTCCTAATTTTGCTGTGCCCGACAGGGTCCATATTGGTCAAAATCAAAATCAAAAGTCATTTATTCAAAATAGGCTGAGAATCAGCACTTTTCAAACGTCAAAATTACATAAGTCTTTTACTTTGTTATACCATCTATGTAATACATATGGAAAACAATAAATAATTGAGTACAATGGCTCGGACTTAAACATTTCGATGCCACCATAGAGGAAACGGAACGTTCACAGTGGTTGATGGACAAGATGCAGCTTTTCAAGAAAACTGAAACAATTGCCAGTATTTCGCAGTTTTTCAAGTTGCAATCTTGGGTATAAACTACTCTCAGGGGACCTAACAGCATATAAAAAAAATCGTAGTTACATGCGCGTTTGCGATGTTTGAAGTTGTTATTGACCAGGCTAAATGTTCATTTTTCCAATTCATGATCTCTTTTCCGCTGTTTCTTACGCCTGCCTGATTTCTGGAAGAAAAGTCATCTCTTACTGAAGAGAATGATTTTCATCTGCTATATTATAATTTACAGGATTTTATATTTTTGGCAATATCAACATGCTGAAATCGGCAAAATCAGACTTATGGAGCAAAATAGCAACGACATTAGAAAATAATGGCTCCTTGGGAACAACTCTGATCCTGAAATGTCAAAATCATCCCGACCATGTAACAACGGTAAGTACCTATACCTAGTACAAGTAGGTACATAAGTACATTATAAAGATAACTAATCAAATTGTAGCTCACTGTCTGATTCGCATCAAGTTCGCATCCTACGGAAACTAGATATAGGTGGTATACATAGATATAAGAAAGAAGGAGATATGCCCAGTAGTTGAAAATGTATCGAAACCCAACGTCTCCAGTTTGTCCCCACCACCTCGCCACAACTACATGCAGATCAGTAAATCCAATAGATACGAAGTCACGCTCACAGTGGCAGTGTGGTCACAGTGGCCAGCTAGATAGACCGACGACCTCAAGAAAGTGGCTGGGACAGACTGTGAGTGGACTCCGATCGTCTCAAACCCAAAAATTTTGGACTTGATAGTTTGTCCACCGCACAACGTCGACGAGAAACGAGACTATTCGAACCCAACGTGACGGCCCTGTGGTGGTGTGCGATGGACACGCGGCCGTATTAATTGTATGTATGCTTCGGCGCTGTCATCACGTTCTCGTTGACGTTCCGTTAACATGGCGGTGGACAAATGTCCTGACCTGAGGTCCTGAGTGACATATAGGAGGCTCTATTTAACTCGAATTTTATAACTGTGCGCTTGGAGCTGTCAAAATCGTAGGTTACTAGTATTGAATTCACGACGCCCCTTAATACGATCCTCACAACCACAACCTCTTTCGTCTCCACAGTTCTATCTTATTATTCCATAAGTTGTTATTGTTATTATTGGAAAAAACAGATATATTGTAATATTTTGACGTTGTTATGCGCACAGTTATAAAAATCGTGTTATAATGCCGAACTTCTGCTGAATTTCGATGGGCCATAGTCACGCCCGGGTACCTACTGTAGCAAGTATTGGTGAAGATCACTATTTGGCCGGTTACTAAACTGTAAATTTTGCATTATTGGGTTGCAGATTTCGACTCCAGAGGATTTCAACAAGCTGCCACCAGAAGGCGGATGCTTTGAGAAATGCAACTACCAGTATCAGTGCGGCCATAAGTGTCAACTTTACTGCCACGGATACGACCGCAAACATATTAAAAAGAAGTGCATTATGAACTGCGAAAGGTACATTACCACTGCACGACCTGGAAGAACGAACTTTGCCAAAAGTCATTAGGTATAAGCTAGGCCTTTTCATCCACATAATAATAAAATACCATTAATTATTGTTTTAGAGTTTTATGTGACCTCGGACATGTCTGCCCATTAAAATGCCGGATTGATTGTGACCCGTGCAAGGTACTCGTAATGAAGACTCTTCCATGCGGTCACGAAATGAACATATATTGCCATCGTGATCCCGAAGACCCGAAGAACGAATGTCTTACCAAAGTTGATGTTGTATTACCAAATTGTAAACATGAGGTAGGTAGATCCATAAATCAACACCTCGCACACCTCGTTAAGAGGGATAAATTCCCAAAAATATTGAGTCTGCATTTCTCGATGAAATCCGCAATGCATTATAAAACGTCAATCTTGCTTTGAACGTGGATCGTCTGCCATTAGATACCGTGCTTATTAAAAAATATACTCATGGCAGCATCGGTATTCGATCACGCTTTACATTTTGGTGAAATAAATAATTATATTAATTTCATTACCTACAGGCACAGAAAGCTTGTTACCAGGATATTAAAAACGTGAAATGTTTGGTACCTTGCGTGTACCGTTTGGAAGAGTGCGGCCATGTCTGCCGTCGCAAATGTCATGTGACCGTCGATCCGAACCATGAGAAGGTGAGGTGTTTGACCTTTGTATCCATAATTTTTATATCTATCAATTCTTTTTCTACCGCCTGAAAATGTGTCAATCGGAAGAAATATCGTAAGAATTTAAAGTCGCAAAATTATAATATCTGTAACATTTTTCAGTATTTATGCGTTAAACCTTGTGCACGGGCAAAAGCAGGTTGTGAGGCCGAACTGATAGGAGATCGAGGGGATCATCAATGCAGGAAGACTTGCTACGAGAAATGCGATGACTGTAATGTTCAGGTGCGTTTCTTGTTACTCTAATACTTTCACTTTCTTATGTTATTAAATTACGTAATCAGAAACGACTCCGAGGTAGATCGAAACGGGAAGCGGTCTGGCCACCCGGCGGAAAGCGGCGCCAGATATAAAGGGGCGCCCTCATATGAAAGTGAGCAACTAGCGGTGACACACTACTCTAATAACAGGTTATGGGCCCAGGCATGAAAGATTGAGAGTACCTATTTGCGAGTTTGATTTGATTAAGTCGCGGTGTAGCAAAGGTTGGAGCCCGGCGTAGCCCGTGGTTCGAACAAGCAAACAAGAAGTTATTGGCGGCGGTGATTTGCGCGGCAATTCATTTTTGTTAGACTGCATGCGGAACAAAAATGTCGAATTCGGAGAAAAATAATAGTAAGAAAATCGATCTTAATGGTCGCAATTGGCAAGTGAAGCCTGCGGAAACTGGAAATGGGAGGGAAAATAAAGTCCAAGAGGTGATCGTTACAAGAGTTGAGCAGACAGTGATGACGTTTTTGATTTCATATTCCAGTATTTTTGAAATTTGGCAGAAGTTATCTCGTTATATGGACCGGTAAGTAGAGTCAGGGTGCATTTGTTGCAACAGAGAATGATGAGGAACCGACAGCTGTGTTCATAACGAAGGCAGAGGAGTGTGTTAACCATTTGGCAACAGCAGGAGAAAGAGTATCTGAAAATATGATAACAACAAAGATACTTATGTCATTACCCGACAAATACAAAAAAATTGTCTCAGCTTGGGAAAGTATTCCAGAAGAGAAACAGAAGTTGCAGCAGCTGACAAGCAGGTTGCGGAGGAGCGCAGTGGTAATGGTGTCATTTCCAATGCCACTAGCAGCGGACTGCAAAATTCTGCATTGGTGGTGGTCGGTGCGCAATGTACCCTAAACTGTGTGTGTGTGTAGTGGTCAGTGCTTACCGGGACAACAGCATAGGTTTCCGTTCCATCAGAGTAAAGGTGAACTCATACACATGGATCAATGCGATCCAAGATCCAACCATAGAAATATATTCTTATATCTATGGGTCCAATGGAGAGAGCATCATTTGATATTTTCTTTTATTCTTCTTTTCGTGTGGATAGTGACTAAACCTAGAGTCAGAGTTTTAAAGCCATGGGCGGCTTTCTCTCATGGGCCTCTGACTTGGCTTCAGATGCCGTCGAGAAATATCTGTCAGGCATCCCGGTTTCCTCAAGATGTTGTGTGTGTTTTTAAGCAAGTGATAATTTTAGTAATTATAATAATAGTGACTTTCTTTTATTGAAGGATGACTATAGTAGTTACATGTTTGTTTATTTTATCAAGAGCTAGCGCCCCACTCCTGCTTCGCACGGTTTTTACGACTTGACAAAACATTGAGATGTCCTATCTAAACGTAACTTTAATACTAACGTTATTATACACATAAACCTTCCGGGATAAATTCTCAAAACGATAGTGAAAACCTCATGAAAATCTGTTGCGTGGTTTAGAAGAACAACGCGGATATACAGACAAACGCCAAAGGCGACTTTGTTTAATATCAAGTATAGATAAATGTGAAACTAAAGAGAAAATTGAGGAATTAACAGAGCAGTTTGAAAATTAATTTAGGTGTAAAATAAATAGATTTCGATCAGATAATGGAACAGCGTTTGTGAATAGAGCAGAAGAGAATTTATTTAAGAAAATAAGTATAGTACTTTCGCATTTATAATATTAGTTAGGATAGTAAAAATATTGTGTAGGTACGTACATTGACACGAAAAAGAATAAGATAACATGATATTCTAATTGGGTTGTTTGGTGGTGGCAGTGATATGCATTAATTCCGGGACATGTTGTATAGATAGGCTTCTATTAGGTATGTGCCTCGTTAATCTAGTGGTCGGAAGTGGTCGGTTCTTGTGATCATGATTTCCCTGTGAAATATGTATGGTATAGCTACATAATAAATTAATGAGTATTTTAAATGTTCAGGTTATTAAAAAACGATCGGATTGCAAGCACTTGCAGATCGTAGCATGCTCCAAGTCAGTTGACGAGATTCCATGCAATAAAAAATGCACACGTACCATGACCTGTGGACATTTCTGTAAGAAGAAGTGTTGCGAACCATGCGGGGATTGCACACAAATGGTATGTTACCTTGTTCATAACACACACACTTGTTTATATTTATTCCTCAGATAAAACAAATCAGACTATTGGAAAATAAGCCCATAATCACGTAATTTCATTACGCGACTGTCTGTAATAATGATAAGCGCCTAAGATACTAAAAGATACAAAACCTCGTAGCGCTCAACGTGTGCGCTACGGTTAGTGCGGAGCTCTACGCCGTAGCTCGTCGCAGTCACAGCGTCAAAGCTCCGGTCGCATGATCTCCTACAGCTTCTATCATTTGAATGATTTCTTGCAGTGAACTGATTTCTCAACCATTTTTTTTTCAGGTCGATAAAGTAATACTTGAGTGTCTGCATACAACAAAAGTGCAGTGTAAGAAAAATGTGAGTCAGGAGCTTTGCAATGAGAAGTGTAAACGACTCCTTTCATGTGGGCATTCATGCACGAACCGATGCGGTTCTGCGTGTGACCCCACGAAGTGCACCAAGCCTTCGTCTGGCGAGGTTTTGTCTCCTTGCGGCCACAAAGTGAAGCTACCGTGCAATGTATCAGCTTTATTCGCTAAAGGTAATTTGTGAAATCATTGTGCAAGTAAGCGCATGCACTAGAACAGCCGTCTTCGAGAGCAATATATCGGTTTATGAACTTAATTTCAAGCATCCCCAAAATATGCATGTACCTAGCTTTAGTCACGTAAACTGATTATTTTGCAAATTGGCTAAATATTTCGATATATTGACAAAGCGTTTCTTCGACATGACTTAACTAGGTAATGATGCGATTTCGACGACATAGATAGAAGATAGATAGAATATTCTTTATTATGCACACCATACAAATTACAGAAATAAATTTAGAAATTTTACATAGGGTGTCACAATGGGCGGTCTTATCGCTAAAAGCGATACTTCGACATTTCGACAATACCGACATACTTCTTCGACAATTTTGCTAGTCCGACATGAGTTATTTCGACGTACTCTACTCATATTATACTTCGACAATATCTTAAATCGACGTGATGCATCTGAGACACGATGCTACTTCAAAATTAATCTGCGACTTTGGAAAACTTGTGTATTTGTTTATAGGTAATAATATCGTTTAATTTTTTTATCTGCCACCATGCGGGAGCAGGACATGCTCGTTTTTTCTAAGTAAATAAAAAGTTAAGTTTAACTAAGTTAGTTACAGTTGGTTAATTTAACTTTATCTATTTATCTATGTAGATTAGTTCGAAACTCTATATCACCACGTTCATTTACCAGCCCCGTGTTGGATTGTTCTAAGTATACACATCTGCTGCCAAACCATTTTGAAAATACAGGCGTGATGTTAAGTTTGTTAGTAAAACTGCAGCTAATAATGGTAAGTGTGCAGGTGGGGTGAAGCCGGAGCAGCTGCTGCAGCACTGCGCGAGCGCATGCGGCGCGACGCTAGCGTGCGGGCACCTGTGCGCCGGCACGTGCGCGCGCTGCCTGCAGGGCCGGCTGCACCAGCCCTGCACGCAGACTTGCAACCAGGAGAACATCTGCGGACACCAGTGAGTCTGACGACATTTCTACGGGTCATAGATCAAGGAAAGTTCGGCTTGCTACTGCCTGTAATGGTTTTTTAATAACAACAACGTATCAGGTTACTTACGTCGTATTTTGACGTAAACGTAAAAATCGGTAAGATTAGGCATCTGCTAGTAAGTATCTTTAACCAGCCCTAACCCCGCGCCCATTTCCTCTTACAGATAGGAGGCCCGAGTTCAAGCTTACCTAGGTATATTACGACCACGCTCAAAGGTTACATCGGATGGAACCTTTGAGCGTGGTCGTAGCTCGTAGTCGTAACTTATACTTTTTTCGTCCGTTCCATGGTCGTTCTGAAATAATCGAGCCGACTTTTGTCGCTGACTGTAACAACTAGATAGTATACACCTCTGCTTACCGGAATGGGAATGCAAGCTTCATGTTATGTTTTATTTTATTCGCTGGTGAGTTGCATTTTTGTACGATATCTTGATTTGAATGTTTGTTTAGATGCCAGGAGCCATGTAATCAAATCTGCCCACCGTGCAAGATGCCCTGTGAAGTTAAATGCCAGCACTCGCACTGCAAGAGGTTGTGCGGCGAACCATGCACGCCATGTCAGGTGAATAACAATTGTGCTGTCTAACTAAACTCTGACTTTAGGTCCCATTCATAGTAAGTAGATACTTACTTATAATCACGCTGTTTTATAATCCCGTCGCATTGCATTCGTATAGATATCGAAAAACTGAAACCAGCATGAGTTTTTGAGCAGATTATTTGAACTGCCTCATTGGATTATCTCCAGCTCGGACAGTTTTAGATATTGGGTTTCCCAATAGGAATTTCCCAGTAACGGCCCGAAGTCTGGTTTGATGCGTGGTTTATGGGGCTCGCTCTTTAATCCCTTTGTATTGAGAAATGTGGGTGTCTCTTCTACTTATTAGATTTCTGCCTTTCTCTGATCTTCGAGAAAAATAGGTGTTATTTAGATCAAAGGCATCGACTAGCGAGTTCTTTCTTTAGAGAGACAACTCGTACTAGGTATTTGTGTGAACTTGGTGCCCATAAGTCATATTTCTAATATTATTCCAAGTTCTGAACGACTATCGTGCGTCGGTATTAAATACGGTTGTTACCAATAGTACCCGGGCGCCAATAACACATCAAGCATTAGTAATTTACTATCACACCGCGTAACGGAGATGACCCTGCACTTAACCAAACTTTTTCTAAAGCCGGTTGCAGACCTAGAGCTAAGCTAACGTAGTTTAGCTTAGCTTGTTAGATGAGGTAATTTTTCATACTAGTTTTCATAGATTGCGGTCTGCACACAAATATGAAAAATTTCCTCAGCTTTGCGGCTGAAAGGCTCGTGCAGACTAGCGCGACATCGGTAATTGTTCTTTCTTAGAAATTGTTTTGTTAGAGGCACGTCGCGCTGTCGCGTCGCGCCTATCTGCACGACGCTTCTACTCTTCTGCGTCATTACAGGAAAAATGCAGTCGTCGGTGCAAGCACGGGAAGTGCACGCGGCGGTGCAGCGAGGAGTGCTCGCGCGCGCCGTGCGACGCGCGCTGCGGCCGGCGCCTGGCGTGCGGCCACATGTGCCGCGGCCTGTGCGGCGAGCCCTGCCCGCCCGTCTGCCAGCTGTGCCGCCCCGACGAGTTCCCCACGGACTTCCTCGGGGACGCGTACGGAGAACACGACAAGTGAGACACCTTCGTTTGCTACAAGACTCGATCAATTGCGGCTGCTAACAAAACACTGTTCACTGACTAAACAGGCTTTGAAGATATCCAACCAATAGATAGCGCAATTTTGTTTTAATCAATTACCTAAACTCATCATCATTACATAATTATATAAAACACTCCCCCCGCCGCGTCTATCTGTCTGAACGCGATAGACTCAAAAACTACCAAACGGATTACCATACGGTTTTCATCCAATGGATGAAGTGATTCATAAGGAAGGTTTAAGTATTATCTACACTTACTGTATATACATACCTACAGGGTGGAATTTTTTAACCTCACCTGGAGGGAAAGTACTCTAAATGCTGGAAATAGCTAATTTTACTTTTACTCAAAGAAAACATTCCTCTATTTTTTTAAAGAAACATCTGCATTCAAAGATTTTCGATTATTCGCTTGAGACAGTCTAGAACCGTACCGACTAAAAACGTGACAAAAATTCCGCCCTGTATATTTTTTTTCATTAAGGGTTTGTGTATATCGTATTGGCTGAAATATTACGATGATTGTATAAGATGTCGGAAAAAAATCATGACGACTGGGAGCTTTACTGGCGGGCACCGCGTTAAACAATGAAGTTAAAACTATATGAAAAAAAAAAATACGGAATTAATACATTGTTTACCTTTATTTTTTTTCCTGGATTCATATATCTTTATTTATCTCATTATCATAATACAGGCTGACACATAAGTAATATGTACTTTTACTCCCGGTACGTTCACCTGGGATATTTTCCAACGTCCACGCGGGCAAAGCTGCGGCCAAAAGATCTTTATAACAATGGCATACGGGACATACCTAGTTCTTATTGTTTTATTACTGCCTGTAGAAGATTTCAATCAGCATTTTCATTCAACCCTCCTTGTAATTTCAGGTTTATCGTACTTCAAGATTGTGGTCATGTTTTGGACGTCGATAACATGGACACTTTAATGCTGACTGGCCAGGAAAACATAAAAATACGGACTTGTCCTTTTTGTCGCAAAGCGATTATTAATACTAACAGATACAAAGATACTGTGAATAAAATGTTCAAGAAAGATATCAATCCTATAAAACTCCGAGTTTACGGAACTGTCAAGCAAATACAAATGAAAATGACTGAATTACACCGCAAAGTGGATAGATTTGCAGAAGAAAATGGAAAAAATATGGCGGGTTTGTATAAATTATTAATTTTTTGAAAAAATGAAACCCTTATAGCGGTACCCGTGTGTCTGTCTGTCTGTCCGTCAGTTCACAGCCAATTTGCTTCCAATAAATTGAAAGTTGGTACACATATGAATTTCTGTGACCCAAACGCGGACATGTAGTTAACGTAATAAAATGAATTTTGAATATCCCCATATTCAAAATTGACTTTTAAGATATTCACTTCTAAGAGCGTTAATGCCATCCGTGCGCTGTTTGGCCCAAAATTAGTACTTTTCGACCCAGTTAATATCCATCAAACATTATTTTAAAAACAATTTAATTACTAATCATTTTAGGAAGTATTGTTGTCTAAATACTTAGTTAGGATTTTTTTTAGATTAATAGAGTATTTGTAAATTCTATCAAGATAACTGAACAGAGGTTTTGATAATTTCACTTCGAGCGTCAATTTAGAAGCTTAAAATATCTTAAATCACTGAATAACCTAACTAACAATATTTTTAGCAAGTGTATAGAGTGCCGCTAACGGCACTTTATCCCTGTCGGATAAAGTACCGCTACTTACAGCACTATAGTCGAGCTGCTTCGGCCCGGCTAAAGTGCCGTAAGCATTGCATTGTCAGTCGCACTGTCACTTGTTATTTCGTGTGATTGTTGAGCATTGCATTATCATTGTCACTTGTTATTTTGTTTCTATAGAGGCTCATGTTAATTTGTTTCATCTATAGCCGGCTAAACTTAAGTGTAGCCATAACCCCTTGGCTTAGCAAATGAAAATGGCTGAAAAGTAAGTTAGATTAGGTTAGAACTGTGACCACACATCGCACGAGCCAAGCGAGCGGTGCCGCGGTAGCGGCCGGCGAGTGCCGTTTAGACACAAGACAATGTAATGTTTTGTTTTGGGAAAGTGGTGTTTTACAACGAACTAACCTCAATAATCAAACAAAAATAACAAGTGACAATGACAATGCAATGCTTACGGCACTTTAGCCGGGCCGAGGTAGCGCCACTATTATACCGCTAGTGGAACTTTATCCAGCTGGGATAGAGTGCTGCTAGCGGTACACTGCCTATTTTTTATCTTACTACAAATATAATTAGGAATAAAATTAGTAAAAAAAAAGAAACATTTTATCATTACGAAATAATATAATTAATTAGGAATATAATTAGGAAAAAACTTTGTTAAAAAAAAAACATTTTAGGTTCCCTACATGAGAAATAAAAATCCAAACAAAACGAAATTATAAAGAAATTTTGGTCAGTAAAATGATTGTTTTGACTAATATGCTTTCAATTAATTTTTTTAACTAAATGTGTTCTATTATTTTTCTAGAAATCTAGTAACTCCACGCGCAAACCGTTTCAAATTATTTTCTGACGTTTCATAAGAAGCTAGCTTCTGAAGTTTCATAAGTGCCCATGTAGGTTTATGTGAAATAAAATATCTTGGTTTTTTTTATTCAATATATAACGTGTCATAGGTAAATTTGTAATTTATCACTTAGTTTCCACTTTTTTTGATGAAATAAATCGATTGAAAATGCGTACATTAGAATCGGCGTATTTATGGTGCTTTACTTTTGTGTTTGACGTGAGCCGTCCTAACCTTGTTTGTTCGTCTAAGTATGTTTGTTTACTATCTACTCGAAATGCCGTCTAGTAGTAGTGATAATGAAGATTTGAAGACTCCGCCAGAATAAAAAATGTTTAACTTTTTTCGTAGATAGTATAAAGTGTATCACTCTGAAGAAAGTGTGATTCTCAACTCGTGTGTATTAAGGCCCAATGTACAATTTTTTTTAAATAAATATCTTTATAGTTATTTTAGAAAATAGTTTAAAATAAACCATCCGCCCTCCCCGCCCCTATAAGAAGTCTAGTTTTAATTTAACATGGCAAATCTCTCAATATTGTGCGTACAAACTGACATTTGCAGTTGAAATGTATGGAAGAATATGTTTTTCAACTACAATGTTAAGTTTGTTCTCGGGATAAATTTGTTATAACTACGGAACTCTTCATTGTGCGTGGTCCGACACGCAAATGGCCGGTTTTTTTTTTGCACACACCCTCCAGTGTTTCTGAGTTTGTGTAACCGGCGAGAACTAATTTTTATATTTCTTTCCAGATTATAAAGATATGGTAGCTACGTTTCTGAGTTTTAGAACCCTTTTAAAAACACAAAAAAAAGTGTCGCTCTTGCAAGTGGAAATGGAATGCGTATACATGAATATATTTGAAATGATCGTAGAATGTTGGCAAAAATATCAAACACCGCAAATAACTACATTAAAGGATGAATTGCAGAAGCATATCAATACACTACTGGATGTGCTCAAGATTCGGCCAAAATCCAAGATCCCTATCAAAATAAGTGAACAACAGCAAAAGGATATCGGCAATGAGATCAAACGCTTGAATATTATGGTACAACTGTCTACTCTTCTACATGTCGCGATTAGTGTGAAAGATGAACTTCAAGTAACAGAACAAGTCGAGACTACCAAAGCAGTTGTGTTCTCGCTATCTGTATTTAATGAAGACAAGGCTTTAGAGTCTCTTAAGCAGTTGCAGGCAGCGATCAAATCAAGCGGTATTGTCACTAAGTACGAGCGCGCATTAATTGTTAAAGCTATTGGTTTAAAAGCTGGCCACTGGTATAAATGTCCGAATGGACATTTCTATTGCATTGGTGAGTGTGGCGGAGCAAATCAAGAGAGCTCGTGTCCGGAGTGTGGGGCGCGCATAGGTGGCAGGAATCATGCGCTCACTGCCGGAAACACCCATGCTCCAGAAATGGACGGCTCTAACTATGCAGCATGGTCGGAACAGAGCAACTTGGCTAATTTTAATCTTGACGATATACTTTAGATACACATATAAGCCAAAGTAGGTAGGTATTTGTTTGTAGCGTTCATTCCCAGTCGCCCCCGCGGGGATTGCCACCGGAGGCAAATGGGAATAAAAATTCCCAGTCGCCACCGGCGGCGGTGACTGGGAAGTCATTGCCCCCACTTCAGTTTCGCTGTACATTGCTTTCTCCATCGTAGAGAATAAAAGGATGAGGCAACTTATCCTAAACCTGCCTCTAATCTCTAAAAAAAGAGAAAGTGCATTGAAATATTTTTTTATTTTGATTTCGATATGAATATACTTGTTAAAATTAAACATTTAAACTGGTATTTTGTATCACAGATAATCATACTCTTAAAGATAGTAATTATTTCTTAATCAATACGTATTATAAACAAGGCTGTAAATATTCATATTCATAGATAACAGACTTTTTTTATTATGGTCAATTATATATATATATATATTAGAACTGACCAACCGCGCGTGACCCGAGCGAGTGAAGCAAGCAGTACCGTGGAAGCGGCCGGCGACCGCTACTTCCAAATTGCTCGCAGAAATGTTTTCACCATTTTCTAATTATCCGTATTTTCGCAATATCCCTAGGGTCTTCGCGAAAATTCGATTTATCATATCATCCTACGACATATGTACAAAAGGCAATTATGATACAACATACTACTGTTACAAGGAGAACTTAGATGCAAGGGTGAGCGAAGTTAACCCCGACTCGGACAGGTTAGGTTCGAAGGGGAGGGCGGGGTCTAGTAAGCTAGCGAAGCGAGTGAACAAAGACCCTGTCATCCTCCTCGTGGTTATTTTTGTTAACCATTCAGAAATCCGTCGACTAAGCCGAAACAAATTTAGACCCGCTACGTGATCTTTCCCACTATCCCACAGATCCCGAAAGAAACTGGCGATTTTTTTCTCGGCACCCATATTTTTTTACACTATAAAGGAGACCCTTTTTTCTATCCAAAAAAAAAGCTACTATCAAAAAGCGACGGGTTATAAAGTGCAGTGGTTCCGGACAAACCAATAAACATTATCAGCGGTAGTAAGTTCATGGCACTGTCGTAGTATCTATAATAACCGTGCTGTATCCGATAGTGATAGAATGCCGCTTGCGGCACTCTATATACAACCCTCATTTAATCTATGGTTTTACATCACATTTATGTACCTACTGACAAAATCGTTTCATCATTTTAAATTTTCATTCCTTGGTCTCATCAAATTATTTAGAAAGTAAGTAAGCTATCAATAAGACTAAATTTTATATATCTCATCGTATTGACTACAGCAGCAAAAGCAGCTGAACCAACTCTCTAAAAGTGGTTATAATTTGACGAATTCAGAAAAGTTAGTACTAAATATGATATGTCGTTTTTCATCTTAGGAACTCTTCAGACGTGCCACAACACGGCAGCGGCAAAAATGTGATTGGCACAAAATTTAAAAAACGGTGTTTTTAAACACGTAGGGACGGTCAGCAACGGAAGGCCGTAACAGGTACAGCCTACAGGTTTATCTTAGTACAGGCATCATACTTTGTATTACCTACATTATTTCTATTATATATATTAAGATTTATACTGTATTATTTTTATTATTTTCTAATTCAAAAATAAAAATTGGTATGTACAATTTTTATTTTTTAGTAAGTACATAATAATAATTTTATTATTATCAGTTTAGTTTTATAATGAACATACCTACATAATTTAAACAAAAATCGGGTAGGTGCCTACTGGAAATGCTGCGCTTGAAAATCATTTTATCGGATATTATTGTGTCAAAGATAATAATTGTGATAATTGATTCTCATATCTGACCGTACCCGTACCTATTACAATTTGCAGTTTTCCTTTATTCTTTTGATTAATAATTATGCCGAAGACCTAACAGCACTATCACACCAGTTGCCACTGTGCTGTTCCTCTTCGAATTTTGTGTCTGCCGCTTCAAGTAGAAACCGCGCCACACAATTCACACTTGTCACTGGGGCCCGGGCGGTGCGTAGATGTGTGTTCTTTAATTATTTTTCATTGTACTTAGTTTATCATGTTCTTGTTCCAGAAATTATGTTTTAATCTTCTAATGTGGGTGTACTATAGGAACACCTCTGCCTAGCCCTTCGGGGATTAAAGGCGTGTGTTATACGTAGAGATCGGATATTCAGATGCATATTTACCTAAAGGTGAGGTGTTGGGATGCACTTTTGTATCGAAAAAATCGCGGGTTCCGGCATCGAAAAATTTAGATTTCTGATTATAGAATTGAATGTATATTTACGTTTAGATATTGGCTATTAGGCTGCCTGTCCACTGGAGCGGAGAGGAGAGGAGTGGAGTAGCGGTGTGCCAATACTAACCAATGGAATTGCATAAAACCTCCGCTCCGCTTCAGTGGACAGGGATTTGCGAATTAGTTTAAAAAATCGTACAAAACCGGGAAGCGGAGCGCGGGAAACGGAGCGGAGAGCGGAGAAGCGATGCGGAAAAATACGTGAACTCGGTCTAGCTCCGCACAGTCCGCAACACCGCTCCGCTACCTCACTCCGCACAGTCTATAACTCCGCTCCGCTACCTCGCTCCGCATCAATGGACAGACATACACTGTCCGCAACTCCGCTCCACTTCGCTGCCATTTTCCTCTCCGCTGCCTCGCTCCGCTTCAATGGACAGGCAGCCTTAAGGAATGCACTTTTGTATCGTTCGCAAAAATCTCGCGATTCCAGCATTGATAAATTTAGTAATTTTTGACTATAGAAATGCTCGCTAATGTTGTAAAGTAGGTTGCCAAATAGCGACAAACAACTCAGTGCCTTGAGTTTCGTTAAACATTTTTACAGTAGGTATATAAAATTTTATGTGAACACAAAAGCAAAAGTAACGTTCATAACTTGGCTGATAATTCGTTTCCATACCATGTATCCGATTAGTTATGCATTGTCGGATTTTATGGAATTCCGGGATTTATATTAAGAACATTTATTTATTAAAAAGCCACTTCCTTAATTTCTTAGCCAAAAATTAACTATAGGCAAATATGCATCCAAATATCCGATCTCTAGTTATACTCGTATGTTATGTTATTCAGTTATTAATATGTAATACTCATTATTCAATAAAGCTGTTTTATGATAATGATGTTTTGTTTTCTTTTTTTCGTTAATTTCTATGCACAGTTATTGAGATGCTTTAGTATTTTTTCTATTAATAGCCAATAGTGCTTCCTGTCAGTTCCTGTTAGGTATCAATTTAGTTATAAATATATCGAAATGGTAAGGAAGCCCAGAGGGTTTTTGAGCAAGCATACGCAGGACGAAAAGTTGATAGCTGATTACTCCGCCATTTTCCGAAAATATATTTGAAGTTTCAGAAAGGAGACCCGTGGTCAGGGGGCCTACTCTATAAGCGAAATCGGCAGTTACCTACGGGTGCTTTACTTTTTTTACGGACATACCGTAAGTGAGACTCGGGGATTTCGCTTATCGAGTAGGCCCCCTCCAAATAAATTTCGGAGAATCGAGATTCTGCCAGATAGAGGAAACCCCATTTTTGCTATGCATTATTTGACATATTTTTAGATAATCGAAGTATCATGATTTTGTATTATTTTACCGAACTATATTTCGCCGATTTACAAAATAACTTTTGCTATTGGCCGAAGCCTCTTTTGAACTTTTTCCATTTGGCGAATGATTTATTTGCCATATTTTCACCACACCGAAACAACATTTTACGGAATATTATTTGGTCACAAATATATAGCCGGTACTTAGTAGCATTTTCAATATAAAATTAAAATAGTGTCATAAAAAGTCAATAAGTTGTGCTACAAAATTAAAGTGCCTTCTTTTGAACCAGTGGCCAACAAATTCTGATATTTGGCGACTGATTCCGACTAATTGGCGACAAAATATGGGAGAAAACGGATCTTCGCTAGATGCCCTAGTTTTTGAGACATAAATGTGGCCCTACTGGGGAGACTCCAGATCGGCCACCTATAAACCCTTATATCTTTTGAACCAGTGACCGACAAATTCAGATATTTGGCGACAAATTTCGACTAATTAGCGACAAATTTCGACTAATTAGCGACAAATTTTATGTGTAGTCAAAATTAAAATCCCTAATGGTGGCCCTACCAGTCAATGACACGCCCTACCCCTTTTTTTTTTTTTTTTTTTTTTGAGGTTGGGAAATCATCAAATGACTACTCCCGCTCTGGGCAGAGCGAGAGGGTGTGTCAGACTTTTACTGACTAAAACCCACCCGTGTTCCTTCCGTTGCCTGTGTGCCGGGGCCGCGTTATCCCTTTCGGACAAACCCGCAACCCCAGCAGGCATTGGTCTTTCGACCCCGTCGGTTGGTGCTGACATCTCTTTGAGGCGCGCGTGGAACACAACGCGCCGTCGACACGGGCCTGGTCCTTATCGGACGGCGAGCTGCCCATTGCTCACCGTCCGCAAGCCCGCGCCTACGGTGGCCGGAAGTCGGCTCTGGACTCCCGACGCCCGGGGCGTCTCCTGCGGCGACTAGGGCCGCGAGGGCGTGCAGCTTGCATCTCCCTCGCGCGCTCCGCCTCCTCCTTCGCGAGCATAACTGCTTCGCAGAAGGAGGTGACGGCCTCCCATGCACTCTCGCTCCGAACCATGGCCTGAACCAGGGCCGGACGCGAGAGATCGCCGCCGCCGATCGCCTCCGTGAGGACACGGCGGTGCTCCGCCCAAGCCGGGCAGACCTCCACCGTATGCTCCACCGTGTCCTCCGGGCGATCCACACAGTGGTGACACCCGGGCGTTTCCTCCCGCCCTACGCGGAACAGGAACCTCCCGAAACAACCGTGTCCGGTGAGGACCTGCGTCAGGCGGAAGGTGAGGACGCCATGGCGCCTCTCAAGCCACTCCTCAAAGAGGGGACTTATCGCCGCAATCGTGGCGTGCCCAACGCCCTACCCCTAGAGTGTACTTTAAGTCCGCGTAGGCGCGGAGGGGTGGGATAAGCTCGCGTGGGGCCGCCCACACCTCGCACCACTGGAGCTGACAGAAACTGAAAAGGTCCTATCCTATCCAAAAAAAAAAAAAAAATTGCTATTATAAAAAAGCTACGGGTGTTAGAGTACAGTGGTTCCTGTACCCGTATGCCCCTTTTTATCGAGATTCCGCCTCGTTGTAAAGGCGGAAAATACTCGACTTGACGTACTTTGAACGGAAAATCACACGAAATACAGGAAAAACGACAACAAAAACAAATCAACAAATCGTTTGAAATAAAAAAAACAAACCAGCAAGGCACGTCAACGTCATCAGTGACATTAGTGGTATGTCAAATGTAATTTTTTAGTCTCGTATTCCAGCTTCCGTTTTTTTTACTCTAGCCACACTTGAAATTGCCCATGTGGGTATGTGGTTGATTCGGCTTATAAGAGTCGACACAACCCGTAGAAAATCCATTTCTATAGTTGTCACGCTACGCGTGCTGGTCGGCTTCCAGTCTAACCGGATACAGCTGAATACAGTATTTTACATGGAGCGACTGCCTTTCTAACCTCCAAACCTTGGTACTGGGTAACACGATACTCCTTGGTGAGACTTGTTGTCAAACTTTCGGGATTCTGACGGCTGGTCGCGGTCGGCCGATAATAACTGTCAAAGATCTTCAAATGACAGCTGGGACCACGGCAATAAGCATTGACCGCATCGTGCTTTCCGAGGCACGGAGGGGTCTTGGTACGTAAAGATGGTCCCCCATCCACAGACCAACCGTGGCAAGCGTAGCTTAACCAGCAGTCTAATTACGCAACACATTTTATTTCTGTTTACAATAGGGATGATGCCTGGGTAAAAAAAATGAAATTCTAATTAGTCTGTCAGTCAGATAATAAAATAATATTAGACATGTATTTTTTGCTTTATCATATTAATAAAAAAATACTTAGATAAAACACATTTGAGGTTGGGGAGTGGGGGTCGCTACGTCACTAGTATTTATAAAATCTACATACTCGTGACGTCATGGCACATTTAACCTCAATGTATCGCCGTAATCTTTAGATAACGTAAAAAAACAAAAAATACGTGTCCAATATTTTTTTATAATCGCTGACGGACTAAAAATTTTTTTTTGTCGTTATCCCTATTCTGAATCGAAAGCAAGTCCAATTTTAAACGCATGCCTTATTTCGAATTACGATAAACATTTTTTACCAGTCGACCGAAATTGGATAGGGTTGTTTTAACAAATTGGCTATAATATAATTGTTTGATGTATTTGTTACACCATATCAGAATGATTAATTTCTAAATTATTGTCCTATAATTTTTTTTTTTTTAAATTAGGTACAACTGATGCTCTACTAGTGCTTATAAATGAAAATGTACAATGATTGCCGAAAAATTAAAAACCAATTTTTAAAACACTTTCTACCAAAAACTACCATCATTGAAATACGTAACAAAACGTTTTTCTTTTCACGTTTTTGTTATCTGTGGCTAATGACAAAATCGTAGAAAAGCAGTGTTATCAACTTAGTGGGATTTCCACTAAGCCTGGGGGTTTGGACACCCCTACAGGCGGAGAAATTTTTCCTTTCAGTGGCCAGTGGTTTTGTCTAGTGGTTAGTTTAATTCAATTTGTAGAAAACAATACAATCAATTACTAAAATTTTGACTCGAGAAAATATTAAAATAACACGATAATGGCATGTTTTATTGTTTGTTTAAAACCTGTTTCAGTGATTTTTAGATTTACTTCTTTCAAATGCGGAAACCACTGCGGATTCGAACGCTGATTTGGAAAGACTGACACAGCATGACGAATATATTGAAGCCACACAGAGGCTCCGACCGAGTGGAAATCAAAAAACCACGTCATTTCAAAAAACATATCTCACGGGATAAAAAAATCTGCCGTTAACCCGTTTGAAAACAAACATCTTCATTAAATGTTTCAATAATTATACTGCGGTTGCCATTTGTCATGCCACCAGCCCAATAGAAATTAAAATCGGTTGAACGGACCGTAAAAAAAGGTTTATTTAAATTTCTTATCTTATTTTATTAATTGAGTATAGTAGTATTAATATCGTATTTCAGATTTTGAAATCGATTTCAAAATCCGTTTTAAGAAATCGAATTCAGGGGTGGCTCCGGCTCACAGTTTCGATCGTCTTTAGTAATATTATTCGGTTGTAAGTGCATCATTCAAAACTAATCAAACATAAACAAATACTTACGCAAAGCTACTCTTGCCGTGGTTTTGTGAAATTGGTTTTCACAAAAAATGGTTCGGATAATCGATACGATTCGATTTCTGACTGAAATGAAATTTTAACAACTCGGTGATAAAAATTGGCAGCATTGAGTAAAAGTTGAATATCTTCTTGAACGATCGGCCGACTCATTGACAGGTGTTCAGAGTCGAATTTAATGCAAAATATTGCCTGTCTAAATCTAAAGTATACCTTTGCTCAACTAACTTTATCAGTTTGTAGGGAAAAGAACAGCATGTCGATTCTGTAAAAATATCACCGTGAAAACTTGCGTGGAGTGAGCTGTCAGTGAAAACTCACTGATGCTAGGGATTGACCAAGTATTACATTTACAGTCGTAATCGAGATTTAAATTATATTTTTTATGTTAATTCTATTGATCATTTTATATTAAGTATTCTAAAGCTAGTATTTAAATGTCTAAACATTACTATATAGGGGAGGGTTTTAATAAAATAGCAAAACAGATATCCAATCAGAAACTCAATTTTGTTTTATTCTATTTTGTCCCTAGACTAGTCCCTTAATATATGTAAATAGCCTGAGGCGCGACGCATTACGCACGTAGGTACCCACCAACAATAAATAAAATAGAACGTACCTACATAGGTATCTACACGTTGCTGCTACTTAAGTACTAAAGAAAATGCTCATCGACATAGTTTGTTGTTATGAACCCATTGTTAACTTATATTATAAACGCAATCGAGTGTTAATAGTGTGTAATTTAACCCCACACAAACTATGTGGGAACCTACCTAAACGATGTCAGTAGTCATATAGATAAAAAGATGTGTATATTATTTGTACCTACCTACCGAATATTTTATTGGAGATAACCTACCTACGCGTTGAATAAAATCATATTCATCAAATCATTACAAAATTCTTAAGTTCAACAGCTGACACTCTTGCAGCGCGCGCACACCGAATCACTTCACCACGTTGAAGCGGTAAGGGTCAGGGTAATCGGGTGAAGTGATCACGCGGGTGGTCACCATGGTAACGCGCGTTATTTCCTCGGCGGCGCGCCTGCGCGGCGTGATCACTTCATCCGATTCTTTAAGAATCGGGTGAAGTGATCACGCAGGTGGTCACCATGGTAACGCGTGTTATTTCCTCGCCGACAACACTTCGGTGATGTGATGTGCGCGCGCTACAAGTATCAGTTTTACTTGGGTTATATATGATGATGATAAATAAAACATTGTAGGTACTTATTGGACGTTGGTATTTAGTACGCAAGTACGTGACGCGTTACAAGTTAAATAAGTATGTAGGTACGTAGTAAGTAAAAAAAACCTCAATGTGATAGTGTCTACCTAGCGCGCAACCGCGATTCTTACCGCTTCAACGTGGTGAAATGATTCGGTGTGCGCGCGCTGCAAGAGTGTCAGCTGTTGAACTTAAGAATTTTGTAATGATTTGATGAATATGATTTTATTCAACGCGTAGGTAGGTTATCTCCAATAGAATATTCGGTAGGTAGGTACAAATAATATACACATATTTTTATCTATATGACTGACTACTTACATCGTTTAGGTAGGTTCCCACATAGTTTGTGTGGGGTTAAATTACACACTATTAACACTCGATTGCGTTTATAATATAAGTTGTTGGAGCCTGATCAATATCGCATAGCAGCAATACACCTAATTAGCACATATTACTTGTCGTGTGTGCCGGTCTTGATGACACTTTCACTTGTTCTATAAAACCCATGTTGTTAACACCTAATTAAAGTTATTTTACTTGCATCGAGCATCCTGAGTTTATTCATCCGGCATATCCCTTAAATTCCCGCACATGGTCCGTAACGAGCCGGATATCGTATAAATATAAAGGAGATCAGCGGATTTTATGAAGTATTAAGGATTACTATCATCCACGTGCAGTGGAGGTTATTTGCCGGTGAATTGGATGGACTTCAAGCAAGCTATTTAGCGGTGTACAGCATTTATAATTAACCTAATATCGTCACCCAACACTCAGGTAGTATATGTAAATAGTCGTATTAAAGGTCAGTATTATTTTATTGTATTACCTATTGTATTGTGTTAGATTAAAATCATTAGGTACTTGTTGCATTGTGATTAGTATTTTATTCAACAGCAAGGTTAAGTTTAAAATCAAACTGTTTACAGTATAGTTAGCTTATTTGCTACATTAATTAAACTTAAATTATATAAAGCTGTAACTAATTCACTGATCTACTAAATAGTGGTGTTAATTGTTAGCAGGTATCTTAACATAATACATATAATTTGAGAGTGTTAGATATTAGGGCAAGTCATTGTTAAACATTATTAGCATTTAGGATCATTTATGTAGTCAACATAATTAGTGTTAGTTGAGCCTATTTATAACTTAGTTCATATTAAAGTTTTGCAATAAAACATATTATCAGAATTGTATACAGTATTTTAGGTTTATACACTTGGTAGTTAAAATATTGAGTTGTGTTGTTTGCTATAGTATTTAAACAGTGTATACCATACAGTTGGGCGTGTATTAAAGTTATATTGTTCGTTTTATAATTGTATTCCTGTATCAATTTCAGGTTGACAACACTCGTCTCCCAGTATGTCTGACGAAAGGGATTTAATTAAAAAGCGAGGCAGCTTCAAAGGCCGTTTCACTGCTTTCGTCAACTTTCTGGATTCACTCAAGGACAAAGAGTTATCGAGCTGTGATGTGTCTGAATTGCAGTTGCGCATGGGCAAGATCGAGTCGTTGTACGAACGGTATGATGAGGTACAGTTAGGTCTGGAATGCATTGTAGATGATCTCAAATTGCAATACTCTGAGCGATCTGAATTCGAGTCTCTTTATTATAAGTCCTTAGCCAGAGCTCAAAATATTCTGAGTGATTTTAATAAGGATAGTAAATCGATGGAAAGCTGTAAAAGTACACATGTTAGCATGCAAAAGCCGGTTAAATTGCCAACGATTCAGTTGCCAACGTTTAGCGGATTATATTGTAATTGGCTTGAATTCCGCGACACCTTTACTAGCCTAATTCATTGTAGCAATGACATAGACGCAATCAATAAATTTCATTACTTGAGAGCATCACTTGAAGGAACAGCTGCAGTAGTAATCAAATCTATTGAGTTTTCTTCGAGTAATTACTCTGCTGTGGCATGGTCGTTGTTATGTGATCGATTTGACAACAAAGGTTTACTGGTACAAAATCATATATACGCATTATTCAATATCGAATCTTCTGTTGCATTAAAAAGTTTAATCGATCAATTAAATAAAGATTTGCGAGCATTAGAGTCGTTAGGGGAGCCTGTTAAACACTGGGACACACTTTTAATTTACATTGTTACTCGCAAGCTTGATCAAAAGACCTATCGTGAGTGGGAGGAGTACAAAGGTAGGATGAACAAAGACAGCGCGATTACTTTTGACGCGTTTATGCAATTCTTACGTAATCGAGCTGATCTTATCGAGACCCTAGAACTGGTACGTAATAATTATTCCCAAACGATAGGTAAATCAAGCCCTAAGCTCAAGTCAATGGTAGCAACACAATCTCCTAATAGTTTTAGCACTGAATTAGCCCATAAACCATGTCCTAAATGTAATAGCAACGATCACACTTTAAATAATTGTCCACAGTTCCTCGCATTAAGTAATGACGATCGTCTCAAATTGGTACCCAGTTATAAGATATGTTTCAACTGTTTTCGTACGGGGCACTATGCTAACAAATGTAAAAAACCGGGTTGCAAACTATGCAAACGTAGGCATAACACACTGATTCACATAGATTCTAAAAGCACTGTTCCGAATACACTTAGTGGTAATTCGATAAACAACTTGTCTGCACCGTCGTCATTACCATCTGCTACCACTGATACGAATAACGTAGCTTTGTCAGCAAACATTGCATCTCAGTGTAGTCATACGCAGCGAGATGTGTTGTTATCGACCGCCTTGATCAAACTGCGGGATCACAATGCATTGTTGTGCATCTCATTCGCGCGGTTCTTGATAGCGGCAGTACGTCGTCATTCATAACGGACAGGTTGTGCAAAAAACTTAATTTAATCACTAGCCAAGTAAATAGGTCGATTCTTGGCATCAACAATGTCACTTCGCACATAGATAAAATATGTCGGGTTACGATTACGTCATTAGACGATAGTTTTGTTTTCGAACTTCATTGTTTTGTTCTGCCATACATTACAAGTAACGTACCGTGCCGTGAAATAAATATTTCTCATTTCGACATACCCTCAAATATTACTTTAGCTGATCCTACCTTTTATAGCCCAGCTGATGTAGACATTTTAATTGGCGCTGACCTGTTTTGGGAGTTGTTAGGATCACAAAGACTAAAGTTAGGTACCGGAAAACCAGTATTATTTGAAACCCGTTTAGGTTGGATAGTTTCCGGTCCAATTACTCAGAATGTTATTTCACTGCTGTCAAATGACGTAAAATGTAATTATTCTAATATGGTTTCCGATAGCGATAGTGACTGGGAAAAACTTAAGATAGAATTGACAAAGTTTTGGCAATTAGAGGAGGTGAATGCGATATCGTCTAATTCTTATATGCCAGAAGAGAAGTCGTGTGAGAATCATTTTGTTAAAAATGCGATACGATTGTCTGATGGTCGTTTTTGTGTTCGCATACCCCTTAAAAAAGATCCTTCAATTCTAGGAAATTCTTTTAAGAGAGCTACACACTGTTTAGAATCTTTAGAGCGTAGATTAAAGGTCAAGCCAGACTTTAGCAAACTGTATCATGATTTTTTTATTAGAATACGATTCACTTGGTCATATGACTAAAATTAATAAACCTAATTTGTGTTTTGGTTATTTTATCCCGCATCATGGAATTCTACGTGACTCGAGTAGCACGACCAAACTCCGTGTTGTTTTCAACGCAAGTTGTCCTACTTCGACGGGAGTGTCCTCTAATGACCTACAAATGGTTGGGCCAACTGTACAGGACGATCTATTGTCTATACTTCTTCGCTTTAGATTCCACAAGTATGTTTTATCTGCGGATGTGGAAAAGATGTATAGACAAATAGTCGTCCACCCGTCGGATAGGTACTTGCAACAAATTGTTTGGCGTGATAATATTAGTGAGCCTATTAATGTTTATGAATTAAACACCGTCACGTACGGTACTGCTAGTGCGCCGTTCCTTGCGACACGATGCCTTAAACAATTAGGACTTGACTGTAGGAACCCTAAAATATCTGAGATCATCAGACATGACTTTTACGTCGATGACCTGCTGACCGGGGGAAATGACTTAGACGAAGCAGAATTCATTCGCAATGAAGTAACCAAGGCGCTTGCGTCGGCATGTATGCCATTGAGAAAATGGAAGTCAAATGACCCTCAATTAGTGTCCGATGCTGTTCCTGCGTCATTTGACTTAAACATTGGACCTAATGAGCCTGACAAGTTGCTTGGTCTCGGTTGGTATATCCGCACTGATGAGCTCGGGTTTCCTCTAAGTCTGCCAAAGTCGTCGACGGGGCACACAAAGCGTGACTTGTTATCCGTGATTGCGCGCATTTTCGACCCCTTAGGTCTGCTGGGTCCTATTGTTATCACTATGAAGGTACTTTTACAGAGAATGTGGTTAGACAAATTATCATGGGATCAACCATTACCTAATGAGATTAGTAAACAATGGGACATTATAATTAAGTCTTTGCCTCTTTTAAATCATATTCGCATTCCGCGAATTATAGTTTGCAATTTATATATGGAGCTAGAACTTCATATTTTCACAGACGCGTCTGAGTCCGCATACGGTGCTTGCGCCTACATTCGCAGTATTAACGATAAGGTTGAGTATATGACTCGCTTGTTAATAGCCAAGAGTCGAGTGGCTCCCATCAAGCCCACAGCAATCCCGCGTCTGGAGTTGTGTGGTGCGGTAGTTGGTTCTCGTCTTTATGAGAAGGTGATGAGCTCACTTCGAGTGAAGATTAGTCGGGTCTATTGTTGGACTGATTCGACCATCGTGTTGGGATGGTTACAGACGATGCCTACCAACCTTCAGCCGTTTGTACGCAACCGCGTTGCTGAAGTATTGGATAAGGCGGGTAACTGCACTTGGAGGCACGTCCCAACAGTTCAAAATCCAGCAGACCTAATATCTCGTGGTGTGGATATTAGTGTTCTGCAGGGTTCAGATCTGTGGTGGCATGGACCAGATTTTTTAGGACTAGACCTGTCTGAATGGCCTTCTCAAGTAACGAGTCCAGGACTACAGTCATTACCGGAGACTCGAGCTAATGTTGTGTTACACACTGTTATCAACGATTCTAAAACTGAAGTTTTAATCGATTTTAGTCGTTATTCTAACTACTCTCGGCTTGTACGTTCTGTTGCTTACTTATTGCGATTTATTAAGTCGTGTAGAAAACATTATCCAATAATGAATTATTTGTCAAATGATGAGATACGGGATGCACTCACCGTTGTCATTATTGAATGTCAGATTCAGTCATTTCCCGAGTACCAATTACTTTTACATAAAAAGAATATATCTCAAAGGAGCGCCCTTCTAAAGTTCAATGTTTATTTGGACGATAAAAATATAATGCGAGTAGGAGGACGTCTCGATAATTCTAGTTTTGCTTATAGTAAAAAGCATCCGATTTTATTACAGTCCACTCATGAATTTACTAAATTACTATTTAACTTTGAGCATAAAAGGCTGATGCACGCTGGCCCACAATTATTACTAGCTTCTATTAGGGAATCTTACTGGCCAATAGGAGGTCGCAACTTGGCGAGGGCCTGTTATCATAAATGTGTTCTGTGTCACCGTATGAGGGGTAAGATTGTACCTCCCTTAATGGGTAACTTACCACAAGAACGCCTTCGTCCAGGTTATCCCTTTGAAAGCACAGGCGTTGATTATGCCGGCCCGATTATGTGTGCAAGTCGTCAAGGTCGTGGTAGGTTGGTAAAGGTGTATGTCGCTATTTTTATTTGCTTTACAACCAAGGCCATTCATTTGGAGCTCGTTGGCGATTTAACTAGCAATAGTTATTTACTGGCTTTGTACCGATTTATTGCTCGGAGAAGTAAGCCCGTTGATATTTTTTCCGATAACGGTACCTCATTTGTCGGTGCGTGCAACGAACTATCCAAATTTTTAAAATGTAATAGTTCGTCCTTGGGTGAAAGTGCAGCAAACGACGAATTAAGGTTTCATTTTATACCCGCATACACCCCGCATTTCGGTGGACTCTGGGAGGCGGGTGTGAAGTCAACAAAGTACCATCTTCAAAGAGTGTTGGGAAATTGTAATTTGACCTTCGAGGAGCTGTACACCGCACTAACCAAGATTGAAGCCATATTAAACTCTCGTCCACTGACGCCGTTGTCTTCAGATCCTGCAGATTATACACCGCTCACGCCAGGCCATTTTCTTGTTGGGCGGCCTCTGACTTCCTTGCCTCAGCCTAACTACCAGGATCACTCTGCCAACCATCTGTCTCGCTATCAAAGAATTGAGCAACTCCGCCAGCATTTCTGGAGCAGATGGAGTAAGGAGTATGTTGCAGAGTTACAACTGCGTTCGAAATGGCGTTCCTGCAAGGATGGTTTGAAGTTAGACTCCTTAGTCGTGATCAAGGAGGATAATCTTCCTCCTCTGAAGTGGAGACTTGGACGAATTGTGGCAGTTCACCCGGGAACAGATGGCATCGCTCGTGTAGCTGACATTCGGACATCCACTGGAGTCGTTCGGCGGGCATTTAACAGAATCTGCCCATTGCCTGTGTCTTCGGAATCTGGTTGAAACCGTTGTTTTCAACGCCCGGGGAAATGTTGGAGCCTGATCAATATCGCATAGCAGCAATACACCTAATTAGCACATATTACTTGTCGTGTGTGCCGGTCTTGATGACACTTTCACTTGTTCTATAAAACCCATGTTGTTAACACCTAATTAAAGTTATTTTACTTGCATCGAGCATCCTGAGTTTATTCATCCGGCATATCCCTTAAATTCCCGCACATAAGTTAACAATGGGTTCATAATAACAAACTATGTCAATGAGCATTTTCTTTAGTACTTAAGTAGCAGCAACGTGTAGATAGATACCTATGTAGGTACGTTCTATTTTATTTATTGTTGGTAGGTACCTACGTGCGTAATGCGTCGCGCCTCAGGCTATTTATATTAAGGGACTAGTCTAGGAACAAAATAGAATAAAACAAAATTGAGTTTCTGATTGGATATCTGTTTTGCTATTTTATTAAAACCCCCTATATAGTAATGTTTAAACATTTAAATACTAGCTTTAGAATACTTAATATAAAATGATCAATAGAATTAACATAAAAAATATAATTTAAATCTCGATTACGATTGTAAATGTAATGCTTGGTCATCCCTAGTACCGGGTGGGGTGACACTGACAGCTCTAGTGATGGGTAACTCATCATTTTTATATGAGGTTGAGGGAGTACCTCATTTTACCTCGCGAGGTCCTCAAGAGGTACCCCTCATTTGAGGCGAGGAGTCGTACGTCGATGTATTCACCTC
The DNA here is from genome assembly GCA_947364205.1 of Agrochola lota. Lineage (NCBI taxonomy): Eukaryota > Metazoa > Arthropoda > Insecta > Lepidoptera > Noctuidae > Agrochola > Agrochola lota. The sequence goes on from OX376232.1 coordinate 9,503,663, forward strand.
ACGAGCCGAATTATGAAAGTCGGTTCATTCACTCACTAAGCTCACTCAATACTCACTCGCGAGTACTCGCGTCAATAATGTCAATGTCAATTTTTAAGTGAGGACGAGTGAACAAGTGAGTTGGTTCAACGTTGAAATTCGAGTAACTCTTTCAATTTGCGATCACGAGTACCTCAAACGAGGCACCTCATGAGTGAGGGACACATCTCTAGACAGCTCACTGCACGATCACTTCCCCTAAGTTTTCACGGTGAGATGGTTACAGAATAGCACAGCAGGAAAGGCATATAACATCACATGTTTTACATCGGAAATAATCTGCGCTGGAATGATAATTTTTTGAAGTCTGTGGAGAATACGCTGTTAAACATGGCGATGTCTTTGTTTACAATACTTTACATTTTATTTTTGTAGATTTCGGTAATTTTTTTGTTTTGCAGTATTTTGTCTTGAATGTTTTATAATTTTCAACATACAAAATTATATTTACTATCCTCTTACAGAAACATGGGCCTATGCTAAGCAGTTTTGGAACATTTTTCTTGTGGCTTGTGGAAGTCGGAAAAACTTTGGAAAATTCTCTCGTTCAAGACACTGCGTACTCTGTTTTCTATTTACAACTGGCTGCACTAAGACTTACTTAGGCTTTTTTTGCTCAATAGCGAAAAGTACTTACCTAAGTCGATACCTACTATCACTACAAGTAAGCTAATATAAATAGGAATAATGAGTGTAAGAGAGTACCTTTGTATCTCATTACATTATTGTAGCAGTAGGTACATTATTGGTGAATCTACCTATGGAAAATCATTCCTTTGTTGCGTAGACACGCATCTTAAGTGAGGTTAACTATTTATTGTGGTTAAAATAATTATTAAGTATGTCCGTCAACCTCAAATTCTAACTGTTACATAAGTAGATGCTGAAATAAACTATTAAAACCACTAGCCAAATAACAACTAACTACAAAACATATTTATAATATTTTCACTGACTATGCTAGAGTAAAGCAGTGAAAATACAAGAAGGGAACGCTACCCAATATCAACCTTGTTATTCAAACATGGATTGAATAACCAATTGAACCAATTGAAGGTAAACTTTTTGACACATAGTTAAGAATCAAGCGTAGCAAGTCACCTAATGATAAAAATATGAATATAATATTTCCTTGGCTGAATTTAGTACATAGACGCAACACATATTTTGTGTATACCTAACTAATGTTTAATATTATAATTCAGTATTATAAAATATCTGGAGACTGAAATATCAGCCCTAACGAACTAACTAAGAATTTATTCTTGTATCGTGGGTGCGTTTACAAACATAGAAACTCACATACACTAACACCCAGACCCAGAACAACTACTTGCAGATCATACAAATATTTTTTCCGTGCGGGGATCGAACCCAAGACACGTTGCGCAGCAGTCAATCGCTCAGCCACTGCGCTAACCGTGTCGTCAGATGAAATTATACAACCAGCAGCAATGACTAGGCTGATGGCTTTTGTCCAGCCATGGGCCTAATCAAAACCTAGATGATATGCCTACTTTACTTTGCCACATAATGTTCAAGTACTATAATTGAGCAGAAAATAATAAGATTTTGTTTTAAAACTATAGAGCTCCTGGGGCGTTTCACCTATGAAGACATGAAGGCAGCATAAACGATGTCACCCATGCTGCGTTGCCCCGTTGCTCTGCTACTTCAGTTTTTAAGCTTCTCAAGAACTAAAGTAGAAACTGAAGATTGTTAATGAAAGATAATCGTTTTTTCTTATGTGTTCAGTCTTGTACGACAGCGATATAAATGTGTGTTCCTATTTTGTTAATTGATAACAGTGTAAACTTTAATAGGGAGTTCATCTGGACGCCGTTGCGGAAGGACGTCTCGAGCGCTCCGCGCCTTTGTTTTATTGCACACGGGCAGCAGCTTGGGCCCGACACAAGATACAACGCGTTTTTGCCGGTCAAAAAAATAAAAATAAAATCGAGTGTTTTGTTTATTCAATGTGGCTATGACTCAAGCGTCGACAAATAATTACATTAAGTGCAAAAGTGAGGTGTGCTAGGCCTACGTGCGTTCCTGATCCTGAGCGAGCGATCCAGGGCATCCGAGGGCCTTATCGTCTGCCAAAGGTTTCCGGGGAACCAGAAACATCGTAATAAGAAAAACCCGGTGAGATCATACCTTGTATTTCAGGGCGCTCTACTAATCACTCAGTTAATAAATCAAACTCCCATAGCTCAAACGCATGCTTAACGCTAACTCCAACAGTAGATCCAGATACCAAAAAGACTTACACCTTGAATTGTTTCTAGTAAGTGTAGCGATCACGAGGACTGAATTGAATTCCCGGCTTTATTTCGATTACGAGGCCAAAATTCAGTGACAAAGTTCGGTAGATTATTTGTTAGATTAAGATTCAACATCGTTAGCGCATATCTACGGTTGCGTAGTGACTGGCGAAGTTTAAAGGTTTGATGCTACGCACTGAACCAACGCTTACTTTTAAGCTACATATTTAGTATATTCTTATAAATAAAACATTAAAACCTTAAAAAATAATTTTAATATCAAACTGCAAAAATTACATGGAAGTAAGAATAAGAAATTAAAATAGAACACAAAATGGGCAGAGCAACAATGAAGGTAGGTCTATGACCAACGGCAAAATGGACGAGTCGGGGATGTCGCGACGCCCCCGCAAGGGGGCGTGGCGAGCGGGGTCGGGGCTTCGCCCCTCGCCCGCGGATGCGTCACGGTGGCCCGCTAAAACGGGCCCCTCGATGCGTTCGCCTCGAACGGCCTACGGAATTGACGCACGCAAAGTGCGTCTGTGTAAATGGTTGCTATGAATTTTTCTGTAGGCGCGCCACGACGCTATGTACTATAGCGTCGCTTCTTCACGACATCTCGGCGGTCTGTCCCCGCCAGGTGAGACCCCCAGTTGCCTGGGGGAGGCCCAACGAAGACGACCAGCGACGGAGATGCCGACTGTTTGTTTCAGTGTACTAATAATATCCGTCAACAAGTTTCGCATTAATCTCAATTACTTATTGGTATTTAATTTTAGCTTCTATCAATTTTTATTTTTTATTTTGTTTCCCACCGCACGTTTTCTCCACACATTGACATTGGCAGAATTGTCGACATCGGCACCATTGCCATAAGGAAAAATAGAATAGAATAGACGTGCGCAGTGAAGTGACGATTTACTGGCAGTATGATTTGAGACTTGGTCGGAATCGCACAGGCGTGCTACGCGCTCGATGGAATGTCTGAATTATGTTACTTATTTTGTACGGTTATTTAGTGGTGACTATTTTAAAAGGAAATTTGGATTAAAATAAAGTGATTGTGCTTTAACTAGTGCTTCTATTTTCTTCGCCCGACAATCCACGCCTACTTGCAAAGTGCAACTTAAGAATTATGATCATGGATCCAACTAATATCGCTGATGAGGGCCAAGTCCCTTCATCAGAAGTGGGATTCGAAGGGCTATATGACCTGAAGAAAATAACGACGACAGTGTAGTGGCCCCGCCAAAGTCTAACATATTGCAAAATATGGAAATTTTGTTACCACGACTGCTGGCAACCGCAAACGTCAAATTTCAACGCAACTACGCGGTTGATACGATTTGATCCTGATGAGGCTGATGCTGATATAGAAGGCCATGTTGCATCGTCGTGCCCAGACCAGAAAGGAGGCAGTGGGGTAGCGGCGGCTGTGTTTTAGTAGGTCAACACCTGCGAACTCAAATCAACAAGGAGTAACCAGAACACGTCATCCGGTGAGCTCGTTTGTGTTCTATTTGATAGTGGATCTATCTGTTTGCTTGTATCTTTTAGCTTTGCCAAATAGTTCCCGGGTACTATGCGCTGTGAGTGGATAGGCGCAGCATCTACACTCACCTACATGGTGAAAATAAATTTGCATTAGTTCAGATATTGCAAAAGTATAGTGAATTCTTTATTGAGGGTATACCTACGCGTCGCGTCGCGGTTTTACGTTTATCGTCTATATCCTTCGACTTAGCTGGTGTAGTTGTAGCACTAAAAGAGAGGCTGTCTGTCTTTTCGACGCGCCTTCGCGGATCATTGCGGATCGGGGCGGGTGTTGTATTGGCGCAGACAGAGCAATTTTGTGGTGACCATGGTGTTGAGTTGTACCTTATTGCTACCAGTTATGGCAGGGCAGGTTCTCGGGTAGAGAGTGTCATGCGGACATCGGGGTGGTAACTTGCTATAATGGAAAGTGACCCGGGCGAGACCTGGCGTGACGAGCTTCTCGGAGTGCAAATAGCGTTGAATAGTGCACGGTCTAGGGTAACCGGCTACATACCCATAGAACATATGTTTGCCAGTCAGGCGCGTACTTTAGGTCTAGCACGCATCGCTTCAAATTCAGAGTGAGTCTCGGTTAGATTTACATTAAATTCGTGAGATAGCATCCGAGAATATTAAGAAAGCTGCTGCGTTAGGGGTAGTGCGTTTCAATCGTGGCAGAGCAACCGCGAGACCATTTTCCAAGGGCGATCTTGTTTTCATTAAATGAAGCGAAAGAAATCGGACTAAACTTAATAGGAAATTCGGAGGTCCCTTTCTTATAACTGACTTTTTAGGTAACGACAGATACTAATGAAAAAAATTTAGATGGTTCCAATAGAACATACAAATATAGTCATGAAAATTTGCGTGCAGTACCCGGGGGCTATGAAGGCTTGGTAGATATAGCTACCACCTTAACCAATTACTTAGATGAGGCCGAGACGGCGGTCCACAATCGGGGAGTGGAGTGTGTATCATCTGGAGATGATAGTGGTACCTTGTCGATTTGTAGTTCACGTACGTTAATCGCCAGCTCTGGAACCTTTCCTCCGAGAGCTAAAATCTCTCCCTCCGAGAGTGAATAAACGTAATTAAAGGTAACATTGCTACTTATCTGTGAGATTAACTTAACTGTGTGAGGAACTGGCTTATGCAGGTCGATGTTCCGGATTATATTGTTGCACTGATCGTCTAGTCTGCGAGGCTATGAGATCAATTGAGATTTGTGTGGCACTAATGAGTGATCGGAAAGATGCTTGATCTAAGGAACTGGCTTCTGCAGGTTGATGTTCCGGATCATAGTATTGCATTGTCTGAGAGGCTATGAGATCAATTGTGTGGCACTTGTGAGTGATCGATGGGACGCTGATAGGTGGTCCGGGTCAGCTTGTAGTGGTTAAGTTTGTGGGGAGGGACGCTGATGGGTTATTCGGTCCATGTTATCTGAAGAGATAACTGGTCGAGGGGATGCCTGCATCAGTTGTCCGGGTCAGCTCCTAGAGATTGAGTTTGTGGGTTATAAAACGTTTGTAATGTATGTCAGTGATGGACGAGCGTACAACGTAATGTCTCTACCAGTTTTATTCTCTTTACAGAATAATGGGCTAGGGCGACTTACGAGGATGGAGACGCACGAGGACGTGCGAATGTCAGTCTGGCCGTGATGGCGCTTTAATATTTAAATTAGTGTTAGTTGGATTTCATAGATGTCGCTATTAGCTTAGCGTCGTGTTAATGAATTATCTGTGTTTTCTACGTCACATCCGATGACACGACACTCTCACACAACACCGAGCGCTAGTGCGCAGTGGAGTGACGGATTTACTGGCAGTATGATTTGAGACTTGGTAGGAATCGCACAGGCATGCTACGCGCTCGGTGGAGTGTCTGAATTGTGTAACCTATTTTGTACGGTTATTTAGTGGTGATTATTTTAAAAGGAAATTAGGATTCAAATAAAGTGATTGTGCTTTAACTAGTGCTTCTATTTTCGTCGTCCGACAATCTACGCCTACTTGCAAAGTGCAACTTAAGAATTATGATCATGGATCCAACTAATATCGCTGATGAGGGCCAAGTCCCTTCAAATCTTTAGTTTAGGTTGTAAGCACTTGTAACAGAAGAAAACTTTCACAATTATTATTAAAAATCGACCTCGCTGCTTCGATATTTTACAGACCACTAATATTGATTTATCATTGAGGTTTTACACAAAAACACATTCACAATTTATGAAGACGACGTTGACGTACATAATTTTGTAATAATTAAGGAGATTATACGAGTAAATCCCAAAATATTGCAAAGAAAATTGATTGCGCCCAGTAATGCCTTCGCTTTCAATTGCTATAACGAAACCAATTACTCGTTGATTTGAAATAAATTTTCAGCTGTCAAAATGGTTACGTAATTCGAATAATAGCCTTTTTAGACGATTATCTTTCACTCTTTAGCGTCTGAAACATAGAAATATAAATAACAGGAGAAGTGGCATGGGGGCGTGTCTGTGTCCGAGCGTCCTGATCACAATGCTCATGCCTCAGACAAATGGCCGTCTCCGCTAACTAGTGCGCTTTCGAACGCGATCGTGATAACATAATTATAAGAATACCGTGTTGTTCAGTAGTTTCTTGTAAAAACCGAAACTAAACTAGAAACTTTATAAATCATAGAACCAATTTTCAAAAATCAGCACAAGTATTTTACTATATTTGTGTTGAAAATCATGAAAAACAATAAATCGTAAAATATTTCTTGCCTTTACTACGTTATTTTTGTTTTCATATATCACAGCGACTGTCACTGTACTATTATTGCAGTAAATACATTGCTTCTGTACCACTACCTAAGTATGTTGCTAAGTGACTGGACAAGCAATGTAAAAATCACAAAACGATATTTTCTTTTAACGGTTGCATCGTTAGTACGGCCGCAGTGTCTTGCGACGGGTTAGTGATGTGGTTGTGCAGATCCACTAACGTAGGCTATCGACAATAATGTCGATTGTCGTATGAATTTATATTACTATTAAAGTTTATTCTTCAATTTGTTAACAGTTATAGCCTGATTGGAAAACCGATGTGAAATCTTGTTTTATACTCATTTAGATTTTCTCATAATGTTGAATTTTTTTGATTTACTTAATATTGCTTTTTTTTTACTTACCTTATTGTTTATTTATATCATCTGATTATATGTATATCGTTTGTTATTTATTATTTTTTCAGGAACTCCCAAAAAATGTAATAAAATAATAAATGGGAGAATTGATAACTTTCCGATTTAGTCAAGCACTAGCGTATATGTAAAATAAATGGCTTTTGCACAGCACAACGATAGCCATCGATGTTTTCGTGTGAGTGAGTTGTACGGTGCATGGTAAATGCACGCTGTGTTTAATGGGATAAGGTTTATAATTGATTGTGTAGTACGTTCTGATTTGTAAATTGCAAGTGTGAGCGAGCCTCGTATTTATTGGGTTTACGCAACTACACATGCGATCAGCATGTGTAGTTGTAGGCTAGGTAGGAGGGATAAATTGAAGACATTGGGTTTCGATACATTTTCAACTACCGGGCATATCTCCTTCTTTCTTATATCTATGGTCTGAAACAGAGTGCAGTTGATATCACAGATTTTAGAGTTACGTAATTCGAAAGTTGTAAATTAAAACCAATTCTAGTCAAAACGAAAGCAATTTGATTCAATTGGAAATCGAAAATGTGTTGTGTAATTAGATAGCTGATTAATGGACTCATGCGGCTATTATTACTTAGCCAAAATCCCCAATTAATGAAAAATATATGGGGGAGGTTATCTCAGGGAAATCAACTTTTCAGTTAAAGAGTATATTTGGGTGTAAAACAGTCACACACAAAACATTGGGAACGAAAACCCTAAATAATAATAAATTCTCGTAACAATGGCGGCACGAGGGAGGCACGTGGCGACGTTGCGCTGTACAATAAAATACGCGTGTACGCACTACGCGTGTGGGCAGTGGACTGAGGCGCGTCGTCAAGTGCCTTTCTCGCAACGTCTAGGCGAGAGAAAGAGACAGAGAGATTATTCTCTATATCGTGTCGGCACCCGACCGCGGGACGCTCGCACTGGTGTGGTTTGCTACATACTCCCCCTCGAGTCCTGGAGAACGCCCTCGATCCTGGACTGGTACACTAACAGCAGCATTAGCTGGACGTCCGCGATTTCGTTTTGGAATAACGGGTTTTGGTAAGGGGTCGTCGCTACCTCGGTAACGTGTAAGGTCTTGGGAATTATATTTACCTATATCAACATTTGGTTGTTCTGTGCTCGCGATGGTGTAGGTTGTTGGACTTACCTTTTTAGTGATCTGGTAAGGGCCATCTCGGCGAGGGTAGAACTTAGAAGTGAGGTCTTTTGACCCTTTGCTTAATAAGTGAGACTTAAGCATGACTAAATCACCTACCTCGAAATCGTCAGATGGTCGGCGTGAGGCGTCGGCGTACTGCTTTGCCTTATCCTGCTGGATCTCGACGCGTTCCCGAACAGTTCACAGTGAATGCAAGAAGTTTTCGAGGTAAGAAGTCACTTGTGGGACAAAGGTTTCTTTGACCCTGATTGCACGAAGGTCGTGAAATACCTCTGTGGGTGACCGCATCTCTCTGCCAAAGGTCAAATAAGCCGGTGACTTGCCTGTTGTGCGACATTACTCGCTTTTCAGGGCAAAGCGTATCACTGGCAACTTCTTCGGCCATGATTTGTGGTCGTCTGCCACGAGATGGGCTAGCATAGCTTTAAGGTCGCGGTTTTTTCGCTCTGCAGGATTAGCTTGTGGATGATACAGCGGGACAAAATTTTGTTTGATGTCTAGTACTGACATACATTGTCGCATCACTGTGGAAACAAACTGGACACCGTTGTCCGAAATAATCCTGCGAGGCAGACCGAACCGCATAAAATATTCTTCGATGAGGATATGAGTGCAGGCTTCTACTGTTGCTTCTTTTAGAGCAAACAGCTCCGTCCATCGGGTAGCAGTGTCTTTAATGAGAAAGACCCACCGCTCCCCCTGGTCACTCTCCGGAAATGGGCCGAACAGGTCCATGGCCAACACCTCGTTCCGTTGGCTCATGACCGGTGTCTGGAGTAGCCCTGGAGGTTTGGCGTTGTTGGCCTTATATCGCTGGCAGTGGACGCAGGCTAAGACATAATCGGTGATTATTCTCCGCACCCCTGTGAAATAATACAGCTGTGGTACCTTCTGGTAGGTTCTATCGATACCTGGGTGGCCAGCTGTTTGAGCGTCATGTAACTCCTTCAAAATAGCTACAATTTGACCGGCAGGCATTACTTATTGAGGGGATTCACTCTCAGAGTCTGGATTGAATCGGTACAGGACTCCTTGATCCATGAGGTAACCTCTTTCTAACCATCTTTTAGACGCAACATCATCAGGTCCTTCTAGCTCCTTAACAATCTTTTCCACTTCAGGGTCCGAAGTCTGTTCCAGGCGAAGCTGACTAGGTGTTTTCGCGGGAAGATCGCAGATGACTGTACAAATACCGCAATTGTCACTTGTGTCGCTGGAACAAATCGGTCTACTCAGCGTGTCTGCCACGACATTCGCCTTCCCTGGTGTATATTCGAATTGTATATCAAAAGATTGGAGCTTCAGATTCCAACGGACTAATTTAACTGCTGGTGATTTAAGTGATAGCAACCAGCGTAGGGGCTGATGATCACTACCAATTACGACTGGTTGACCGTCTAGGTAAAGCCGAAAACGCTCCACCGCCCACACTACAGCGAGTGCTTCACGTTCCGTGGTGGAATAGTTGAGTTCTGCTGCGTTGAGGAGTCGGCTGGCATATTCAATTGGCCTTTCCTGATTACCGTCGCCCTGCAATAAAACTCCGACCAAGGCACAGTTACTTGCGTCAATACGCAGAATAAAGGGACGACTGAAATCGGCTTGTACCAGTACTGGAGCTGTGGTCAGTAGACTATTCAGCTCATTAAATACTTGGGACTGTTCTGAGCCCCAAGACTATACTTGACTTTTCCTAGTCAAGCGTGTCAATGGTTCGGCAACTTTTAAGAAGTTGGGTATGAATTTTCTGAACCATGAACAAGTTTGTAAAAAGGTTCTCAGGTGCTTTAGGTTTCCTGGTTCCTTCATCTCGAGTACAGCACTCACCTTCCCTGGGTCGGTGGAAACACCTTTTTGTGTAATAACGTGACCTAGATATTTAACGCTTTCCCGAACAAAAGCGCACTTCTCCCTATTCACATGGAGGTTAAACTCGGCCAAACGTTTAAAAACAGCCTCGACGTCTTGCAGATGCTGTTGGTATTTTGGTATCCCTAAGATATTACCAACAGATCGTCTAAATAAGCTAATAAAGTTACATCTTGTAAAGCAGAGCAGGATCGGAGACGATCGATGAGACGCTGAAAGATAGCTGGCGCGCTGCGGAGACCAAATGGCATTCTTTTAAAATGGTAAGTACCTAAAGGACAGACGAAAGCCGTTTTGTCTTTATCAGCTTCCCTTACCCTAACCTGCCAATATGAAGATCGAAGATCTAGCGTACTCATGTAGCAGTCTCGTTTGTGCTCTGAAGTAGCTCGTCGATGCGTGGCATCGGATATGCATCAGCTTTTGTGACTGCATTCAAACGCCCGTAGTCGACGCAGAAGCAGATACCACCGTTGGACTTCGGCACCATCAGTGCCGGTGAACACCAAGCCGATTCACACTCTTCTATTACGTCATCCTGTAACATCTTACCTATTTCAGCTTTCATCAGCTCTTTCTTCGAAGGATTTGGGCGGTAAATAGGAACAGCAATTGGAGAATGCTCACCTGTATCAATACGGTGTTTCGCATACGGTGTTGGACCTCCCCCTGCTCTAAAAACGCGTGCGTGTCTGGTGAGGACGTCAGCGAGCACTTGACGCTCAGCTGGTTTAAGATGAGTACCCTCATCATCTCAAAGTATATCTGTAGAGGCGCAGGACACGTCACGCGAGGTAGGTTCGAAGCACAATTTAAATTTTACCGTATCATAATTTCTAAAATACCAAACATGTTTGCAAAAATCAATAACTACTCCCGCGGCGGTTATAAAGTCGATTCCTAATTACGTCTCGTTATTTGTCGAGTCGGGAAAAATTAAGAAAGGAATCGTAATACCTACCGTTTCTAAGCACACCTCTAACGTGGTGGTAAGTACATCCATCGTACGGATTACACCGTCAGCAAGCTTAACTTCGCGTGTCGAAGGGCTGAGGGGATGACCTTGACGTAGAAGGAGAGTATATAGCGTATGACCCGCAATGTAATGTTTGGCGGCCGTATCAATCAACGCGGTGCCGGAAAAACCCAAAATTGTTATATTAAAAATAGGTCGTAACTCGCGACCAATAGAGGGTCCCGTACGGTCGTTACATAAACATAATCTCGGTTAAACATAAATGGGCATTATCCTTTTGATCATTACAATCATTACATAAAATATTTTTATGACATGGATGGACATTCTCCTTTAGATTTTTTTTATCGCTATACAAAACATCATTATGACAAAAAATGGACATTATCCTTTTGATTTTCAAAATTACTACACAAAATATTGTTATGACGTGGATGGGCATTACCCTTTTTAATATGAAAATTGTTACACACATTTTCTGAATTTTGTGAGTTATTAACATTATTACAATTACACATATTCTTAGTTATACGTTGTGGGATATCATCCCTTTGTTTATTAAAATAACTACAAACATTTTCTTGCGGATTTAAAATTGTTTTCAACATAAATAGAGTCTGACGCGAAGTTTTTAGTAACTAAATGAGATTTTACGGAATAAAAACTTTGATCACTAGTTTACATTCTTTCACTTCTTAACATTCTTTTATTCTTTTACTTGGTTCAATCTCACCTTGATTCTGCAACTTACGGCACTGATCTTTAGTGTGGCCAAACCGCCTCCAGTATGTGCAGGAGGGGCATGGCCTCCTGGCCGTGTCGTGCTTCGGTGGACAGGCGCGGGTGGCGCGGCTGTAACGGGCGCGGCGGCGGGCGCGCCGTGGGCCTGCGCACGTGCAGGGACGAAATCGCGCGCGGGGGCGCGGGCGCTATCGTAAGCGACGGATTGTGTGGACGCCGGTAATGTTGCCGGCGTTTGTGTTCGACGCTCACTCACTGTCGACGTCATGTGATTTACCTCGTCGAATGAATCCTCGATATTTCGTGCGAGGCGAAGTAACTCATAGAAACTATGGCACTCCTCTCTTCGTAGCCTTTTCCTTATCCTGTTGTGGAGGAGGCCGTAAGTCATGTCTATTTGAGCCGACTCCGTTGTATCGCCTTTAGGTAGCCGTGCCAAAAGGGCGCGGATGCGCGCTACGAAAATATCTGTGTTTTCATTGCCTTGCGGATTCGCAAATATTACCAAGTAGATCCGATGAGGCGGCCGGCGGTCACCATAGACACTTATTAAGTTTTCTTTGGCTTCGCGCCATGACGACACAGAGTGTTTTATTCCTTGCCACCACGTAGCCGCTTCATCCTTGAATAGGTAGGCTAATCCGCGCAGAATGTTTGAGTCCGCCACCTGCGCGCAATCGCTATAGGCCTCTATAGCGTCGATAAATGCTTCAACCGACTCCTTCGGTCGGCCGGAGAACGTGGCTTTGCAGCGGGCTAGGGTTTTGTGCCCTAGCAGCGCGAGTGATTCCGGGGTCGACGCATACGCCCGTGACATCGAGTTGAGCAACTCCCTAAATGCTTCTGTTTGAGAGCGTTGCGTTGGAGAGAAGCGATAATCGTCGCCACGTTTTCGTTAGAAAACGTTAGCATCGATGCGCGGCGAGGAAGAGAACGCGGCGTCGGCGTCGCCATCTTGGTAGCCGGACGCCTCGGTGGGCGTGTTTGGTCGAGAGGGGACGGGTAATGCGTCGTTTGCATCTTCCCTCCGAGTCAAACTAGCCGCTCTACTCTTGGTCACTGGCATTTTATTTCGTCACTGCAAAACTGTCACAACTATGCACTATATTGTCACACGAAAACACGTTAGAGCGCCACATATGAGGAAGGTTATCTCAGGGAAACCACCTTTTCAGTAAAAGAGTATATTTGGGAGTAAAACGGTCACACACACAAAACATTCGGAACGAAATCCCAAAATAATAATAAATTCTCGTAATAATGGCGGCACGAGGGAGGCACGTGGCGACGTTGCGCGGTACAATAAAATACGCGTGTACGACGCACTACGCGCTACGCGTGTGGGCAGCGGACCACAGAACATATCGCACCTCCGATAAAACTGGGTTACAACTCGAAAAAGTCGAATTTTGAGTTAAATATACAGAAAGACTTACATTTTCATAGCTATCTGCTCAAAAATCTGTACATCTGTAATTCTAAAACTCGCCGCTAGATCGACTTGTAACGCTACATGACTGAGGCATTTTGTCTCCAGAGTGATCTCCATTAGTGTTACATTTAATGTTGTGACAAACGCACGTCCACCTTACGTGCGTTTGTTGAGAAAAGTAGTGTTACAAATCAAAATATAACAGTGTTTTAGACAGGTAAAATCTTTTTGCTTACATCAATTTATTTATTAGACAGTTACAAATCGAAATATTACAGTTTATTGCTTAAAGGATTGAATCAAACTAGTTCAACATTTCTTTAATAAAGTGATATATTTTGTATTGTGTCAGTATTTTAGATGAGATGTATTGTAATGTTGTGTTACTCTTCACGTTGTAACAGTATTTGACTAAAAGTGTGTAGGTTTTTTCTTAATATTTCAACTTGTAACTTGTATTTTATAACAAAGTTTTTTTGTTTTCGAAATATTTGCTGTGAATAATGATTGATGATTCTAGGGTCAATGAACAAAATGAAACGTAATGACGCAATTCTGCGTTTAGCTCTAAAGGATAGTAAAAAATTACCCGCCGATGATCATAAAAAGATTTGGGGCACAAACTTGCAAGGTAAGATGCCTACTATACTTACCTTACCTTACTTAAGTTTTAGAATTACAAAAATAACCTAGTATAAACAGATTTTTACCAGGTTATTTTTGTCATTCTACAAGTTAGTAGCCTAAGTTAATTTTCTATAATGATCTAATTTAAGTAACTTTATGTAAATAATTGAATTTTATCATGCATGTAATTTTTTTTTAAGGATCAAGAACAAAATATTTTGATATTACTGACAATCTATTAAGAAACGGGAAAAATGGGTATGCCACAAGGATTGATATTTGGTCCATTCCTCTTTTTAGTTTAAATCAATGATCTACTTCATTTATTAAAAAATCAACCACAAATGGTTTTATTTGCTGACGATACTTCCTTAATTTTTACAGACGTACATACGTAGACGTGTTACAAATTTTGACGACGTAAATAACGCCCTACTGCAGGTCCAAAGTTGGTTCACTGCTAATAATTTTGTATTAAATGGAAAAAAAAATCTGGACTAAAACCTGCTTACATCAGACAGCTCTCAATAGGCGCGAGGAAGACAGCTGATTGTTGATGAGTTTGGTTAATAGTAATCATATACCGCGATTCTATGCGCCTTTTTACAACCAATTGTAGTTAAATACCAGTAATTTCTTAATAATTGTACACCCTAATCAAGAGACGACTGAAACTTTAGTTTTTATCTGTGGTTTTGATATTTATAGTGATGATTATAGTTCCTACGTAATCTTTAAACATTATTTCATTAAGGAGAACTTAAACCAAATATTATTTAAGCGTGGCTTAATTAAAGAGTACCTAAACTTGTACTGTTTAAGTGATTCGTTGAAGTTGTGATGACTAGAATTGTTAATATTTTTGTTTTGGTTAAAATTTTGTAATGTTTTTGTTAAAGTTGATTTTTTTCCTAAGTCTACAGCTATATAAATAATAATTAAGTTGAAAAACGTATAAAGAACGGCCTGATTTTTACTATAATAAGTCTTGTTACATTTGTCATATTTTATTTTTGTTAGTAGAAGTTCAAATAGTTATCTAAAATACTGTTACAATTGGAAATTTTCAGGTTGTTTTTCAGGAAAATTGAAAAACTGTTTATGTCATCGAAACGTATTTTTTTAAAGCTTTTCAAGAATATATAATTTTTATCACATTTTATTAATATTACAAGAATAAAGCCTGATTAACAAATCTGTGAGTTTATTTTCGCTTTTCTGAAAATACAGGTTTTTCGAGTTGTAACCCTATTTTATCGGAGGTGCGATATATATACTCTACGCAGCGGACTGAGGCGCCGGAGGCGCGTCGCCGAGTGCCTTTCTCGCAACGTCTAGGCGAGAGAAAGAGACAGAGAGATTATTCTATATATCGTGTCGGCACCCGACCGCGGGACGCTCGCCCTGGTAATGGGGATCCACACGGAAAGTTCAGCGCAGATGTCGCCAGCAGCGGGATTGCCGCTGTCAAATCATTTTCGCTTTGTTTACATCAGTGTTTTTTGTTATTTCTTGTGTTGAAACCGATCCACCATCATTATTGCTAACATGTATTGTTCCTGGAAGCATAAAGAATTGAAAGACGAACTAAGCAAACGAGAAGCAAGGATATCAGATCTTAGACGAGCAAACGTCTAAATCGACTAAATCATTCGCATTCAAAAATATTAATGGAAAACACTGCAAAAAAAAATTGAAACTGACAGTCGCGCACGTCAAACGCGTGTCAACTAAGCTGGTCGTCAGTGCGCGGTCCGCATATATTTTATTATTTTAAATAGTTTTCTTGTGTAAATCGACGGGAAGTGGTGTTTTTTCGATTAATAAGTAGTTTTTACATCGTGGTTGATAATTATTTGCACTAAATAACATCGTATTATAACCAGTGATCGGAGTAGGTAGATTGAACTGGGGTCATTGATCCGAAACGTATATATTACTATGGACATTCCTCCGGAATTGGTGGATTATTAAAAAAAAACCGGAACTTATGTAGGAATTGTATTCTGCCAGAGTGGAAGGAGTCATTTGATGATTTGCCATCCTCAAAAAAAAGGTAGGAATTGTAATAAAATGAGCAATTTTATTCTTTATTATTCTTCCTATTTTTTTTTTGTCACGATTTGACAAAACCCAACGACCAATCAGAACAAAGGATCATGGGTGGTACAATAACCGGTTATCAGAACAATGCGTACGCCCGCCGACGACATGCCAGGTAGTTCACTCGTTTACTTCGGTTCGTAGAGTGCGCATCTTTGTTTGTTACTGTGTTGTGAAAACGTTACTTGACCCTGGCTTGTGTACATACTGACTTCTGGAATCTGCTCTAAACCACGATTTGGCTCGAATATACGGACTCAGATTTTTCACTATTGAATTGGATCTACATATTTAAACCAAGCTTTGGTAAGTAATATTTTACTAGTTACAAGGAGTATAAAGCATGTTTGGATGTACTATAAGAATATTTTTAGTATTGTGTTTGTTTGCTTAACCCGCTGAACATACCATGAGTCTTAATATTGTTAAATCTTTAATAGAGTATGAACCAGTGAGCTTAGTGCGAAACAAAATTATGATATTCTAGTAATGTAGTCGCAATTCAGCTAACTCCACTATTAACCGACATTTTACTGGAATCCGTATATAATTTGAGTGCCTTATTCAGGTTTCTTTTGTTTTTTGGGTACTAAAAAACAACATCATCCGACATTTTGTAGCGGCGGCCATCTTGAATATTAATTTTGTATAGTGCACCATATTCTACTTAACAAGCCCTTTCATTTGATACCCATATTGACGGGATTGAAAAAAAACTAAGTTGTCCGCCATCTTGTAGCGGCAGCCATTTTGGATTGACAATAATTTTGAATATACATAATTGTATTGTCACCAGAATCAAAGGCGAATACCAAATTTTAGATCAATCGGTTGACAAGAAGAGGGTGAAATTTCAATGACTAAATTTGATCCACGAAATATAAAACAAACGGAGTAAGCTAAATAAAACCGTTTAAAAACAACAACTACTAAATAAAATGTAATTTTTTCATGTCTTTGTTTTAGGTGATATACGAGGTTCCATCTCTTCAACAGAGTTCAGATATGGCAAACGTCAAGGCTGAAACTGTAGAAAAATGGATATCCGGTCATCCCGAACTACTTTACGATCACGCTAGTGGTACAATATACTGTTCAAAATGTGAAAGCCATTTGAAAACCATAAATAAAGGAAACATTAAAAGACATATCGAAGGAGCAGTACACCAGGGAAAGTATAAGCGGCCCGAAGAGGAATTTTATTTCGATCTTATAAAATTTCTCATTTTGTGCAATATTCCGTGGTCTCAGATGAAAAATACTACTTTTCAAGATTTCTTTAAAAAATATATGTGTAGTACCTGTTGTTGTACGTGTACTAATAATCGTACTCTGCCAGATGAATCACAGTTACGGAAAGTTTACTTGGACAAGTTTTTTAAGAATAAAATCAATTCGATTCGGCAGAATTATAAAAATGAGAAACTATGGATATCATTAGATGAAACGACAGACTTTTTAGGTCGCTATATAGTCCATTTTTTAATAAAACCATTACATCCTAGCAATTTGACTAGACCTTATTTGGTAGCATGTAAAATGCTAACTGTAGTTAATGGACAAACAATCACGCAATTTGTGTTGGAATGTTTGGAAAACTTTTGGGAAGATTCTTTTGAATCGAATGTAGGTAACATTCTTGTCCTCTGCACTGATAGCGTTGCATATATGCTGTCTGCAGGACGAAATTTAAAACAATACTTACCTGAAATGAAACACGTAACATGTTTGGCGCACTCTCTTCATCGCGTATCTGAGCAAATTAGGTTAGAATATCACAATGTTAACATTTTAATAGCAAATGTTAAAAAGGTATTTTTGAAAGCCCCAAGTAGAGTCAAAATTTTAAAAGAAAAATATCCAGATTTGCCGCTACCTCCCCAACCAGTTGTTACAAGATGGGGCACTTGGTTAGAGGCAGCATTTTATTACGCTCAAAACTTTGAAAAAATAAAAGAAGTACTATCTTGTTTAAGCAGCTCTGATGCGGTATCTATTCGAGAGGCAAAAAATATTATAGAAAAAGAAAATTTAAAAGAAGATTTAAATTACATTAAAGACAATTATTTTATAATTCATTTGTCTTTAAAAGAATTGCAAAAGCATAATTTATCGTTGACAGATTCACTTTTAGCATTTGACAACGTCAGAGATGCTATAAATCAGTGCAATTCAGAAAATATAAAAAATAAAATAGAGCGTGTTATGGAACGAAACCCAGATTTAGACACACTTAGAGAAAATAGTGAGGCCATTGAAAAAAATGAAGCACATAATTTAATACCTTTTTTTAAATTTGCTCCTTTGACATCATCAGATGTAGAACGGTCTTTTTCCATTTATAAATGGACTTTAGATGTTAAAAGAAATAGGTTGAAAATAGAAAATATAGAGAAACTCATAGTTATATATTTTAATTGTAAAGATCAGGGTTACCAGGATGCTAACATTGTAATCGATGAAGATTAAAAATGTGAATAAATGTAAAATGTACATATTTAACAATAAACAATGTTGATTTTTATCTTTTTTATTTATTCTACCCCTTTTTTTTGGTGCTAAAATCATGAAATGAGTCCTCTCGCCCAGAGTGAAACGGGAGGGACTGTCAGACTTCACTGACTAAAATCAACCTGTTCCTTCGTATGCCCTTTACGTTTCAGAGTCGTGGTGCATTCTTAAAACAGTCTCACGACACCAGCAGGCATTGGCCCTCTATGGGGCCCCGTCATTTATTCTACCCTTAATGTAAATTACCATGACCACTATGAAAATATTTAAATTTAAGTGCAACAATTTATATCTATCTATAAAAGATCTAGCTATCTAGCTATCCTAGGCTAAAAATAAAAAATAAATATTAAAGCTTCGATCGGAATTCGATTGTTTTTATTATTCAACAGATAAATAATGAATTAATTTAGTTTTGATACCTTCCTTTAAATTTTGAATTGAGTAGTAATAATATCACTACCAACATTAACAATATTTAATTGAATCCGGAAATACCGGAATTACT
Source organism: Agrochola lota (assembly GCA_947364205.1). Classification (NCBI taxonomy): domain Eukaryota; kingdom Metazoa; phylum Arthropoda; class Insecta; order Lepidoptera; family Noctuidae; genus Agrochola; species Agrochola lota. The sequence continues at coordinate 9,522,620 of OX376232.1, forward strand.
TTCCGGAAAAATGGCTTATCCATGTTATTCTTTCTGTGTGCATTTATGATACAAGTACTAAAAATCAATCTACCTACTCCGATCACTGATTATAACTATTTTGAACCAACCAAAAAATGTAAACGGGTTATTGCGAAAAGTGAATTTTTGTGTTATTTTGTGTTTTGTGTGTGATTTGTGTGTGTAATCGCTGGTAAGTGCATTTAATTATAACATTAACAAATAGTTAGAATATCGCCTAAAACGAAAAAAAAAAAATATATTTCGTTTTAAAATATTTATGACGAAAAATATTTTACGTAAACAAACGGTTAGTACCTACTCAAATGTCGTAATTTTTTGTGTTTTTATTTTCTGTGTTTGTCTGTAAAAAACCCTGTTCTTAGATAACTTATCTATTCATAAAGTACCCTGCAAAATCTCGTGTAAATTGGAACAGTAGCACTAACCGGCGCAACGGTCGATAAAAATCTTTATTTATCAATTCTAACAAACGCACACGTCAGTTCTAATCATTACAAAGAATTCTTTGCCTAAACACGAACCCAAATCAACTATCGATAACACCGTAGACGAAAACAAAAAGCTCGAGTGTTTTGTTTATTTATCTGCGGTCGTAAATCTGTCACCGCGGGTGGTTGTTCGATACTCAGCGGGTATGGCACGTGCCGCGCGGGGGGCCCCAGCGGTTGCATAATACGAGATAAATTAAATTTACTGAATGGTAGGTTACAAAATGTATGAGATTGACAGCTTTCAATGGCCATGTCGACGATGTGCCACCTATCGTGATAAAATGGCAGTATAGATCCTCATTGTGTGTGGTTTGCTACAAACACATATTATGTCAAGTAGAATTGTTATTTGATAAAATAAAACATAGGTACATACTTTATTGTAAACAATCTTTAATTACAATCACTTGAATTTGACGCCGCACAGCTTATTTCACGTCTCCCATGCAGGTACTCAAATAGGAATATCTCGTTTATAAACATTATTATTCGTCTAAATTTTGTAGGGCACGCATTACGCTTGGTATCATGGTTGCGATAAGATTTGTATTTTAGTCGTATTATTTCGCCGAAACTATTCTAATTTCAATTTAGGCAACATTAAAAAAATAAAGCATTCGACAAGTGATGAGAGTTAATTTTAGTTAGACATTCTACAACCCACATTCGCATAATCTTTAAATTCCATTGCTCATTAAATTAGTTGTACTCGATTAACTTGATCGTCACGTATTTCGTGATACGGCAAGAAACTCACACTACACACTGGCTCAAAGAGCACGGTGATGACGCGTTGACTCGGCGGCCGCTGCTAGCGACGACGGCATTGTCGTGCCGTGCTGGTGCATTAAAGTGCCGTAACCATTGTATTTTCACTTGTTAGTTTGGTTGAGTGTTGAGATTATTGTTTGCTGACTTTTGATTTGTATTTGTTTTGCTACATATGTGATATATATTGCAAAAGACCAAAAGTCACTACAATTACTGAATTGCGAGCAACTTGTAGTAGCGCTCGCCGCGGCACCACTCACTTCTTTCGCTTGGGTCGCGTCTAACCGTCACGGGTCTAACCTAACCTTAGAGTGTTAAACAGGGTGTTCGGCAGAAGGTTAAACATACGAAAATTGCGGATCCTTGTTGCCGTCTACTACGTGTTTGGTCCAGTAACAAGACCCAGGCCACAAGGATTGTTTTAAATTTAAACGAAGTTCGTGGTTGCTCAAATTTCAAACGTCAATAATTTCATTTAAAAATAACAAAACTGGCAATTTTTTTTTTTTTCTAGAATAATTCTGGAATCCAACATGTCAAAAAAAAATCGGTTCGTAATTTCACTTTTCGCAAATGTCCTTCGCAATCCTCCTCATTTCCTTTCCTTGTCCTTTCGGTGAAAAAAGTCCCAGGCAGTAAAAATTGGCGAATTGTTCTAGTTGCTAAGAAATTGTGCATATTGAATACCGTTAGATTGGGCATGAACCAAAGATGTTTTCCTAAAATTAGAACTGCTCTATCACTGTTAGTCTTTTTTGAACGCAGTACAAAGTCGGGCTTTCGGTATTTATTTTTGATTTGTTTGTAGTTTTAAGGGCTCTTATTTACTTTTCTAGCAATCATCTGCGTCAAATACGAATTATATAAGATTCTACAGTTACTTTAGATGATAATAAAAATAAAATGTTGCCAGTTTTGTTATTTTTAAATGAAATTAGAAGTTTGAAATTTTGGCAACATGAAATTCCGAAATATAAATTTTAAAAATCATTAAAAAAATCCTTGTGTCCTGGGTCTTGTTATTGGGCCTAACAAAGTAGTAGACGGTCCCACGGATCTGCCATTTTCGTATGTTCAACCTTCTGCCGAACAACCTGTATTCTATAAGAACCTAACCTAACTCGTTTCACTTTCCATTTTTCAAAAGGGATCACGCGAAGTATTCGCATTCGTATTCTATCCTAACCTAACCGTGACCAAACGAGTGCTACTTCCAAAACGCTTAGCATGAACACAATAGAAACAGGTTTTGTCGACGGAAGAATAGACAAAATGACAGATTGTGATTGTTTATCTGTCATTTTGTCTATTCTTGCGTCGACAAAACCCGTAGAAAACCCGTTTCTAGGGTTGTCATGCTACGCGGGCAAGTTGTTCGCAATTCAGTCATTGTAGTGACTTTTGCAATATATCTAAAATGATGTACTAGTATGCCGCAAGTTGACGGCACTATAATCTATAGTGATACAAAGCCGTTTGCAGCACTCATAAACACTTGCAAAATTTAATTGTAAATGCCGCATGGATTGAACCTGGCAACATTATTACCTATCTTGATAGTCTATGGCGGGGGTTTACGTCAACGACTAGTGAGTAAGCAAGGAGTTTGCTACATGCCTAATTTGCTTGCCATTAGCCACAGAACTAATCTGTGCGTGCCATTAGCTATTGGGCTGTGGTGTGGGTTGTGTGTGGTGCAAGTTGCCTGCAACCCTCATCCTTGAGCAGACTGTTCACTTCAGCCCTTTGGACCTTTACGTGAAAGCGTAAGTAGTTTTATTAATACTTTTTTTGTAACCATCCAGTTAAAATTTCTACATGAGACCAATCGGTAGTTATGTTTGTACTAAGTTCTCAGGGGCGGCAGTCTCGACATAGATGCGACGCTTTACAACCGAATTCGGTCGAAAAGTCTTTACGGTGATTTTGACCGTCGTCGAGGGGCGCCATTAGGACTTTGCGAACGAATTCGGTAGGAAAGCGCGATCGCTATCTATGTCGAGACTGCCGCCCCAGGAGGTCATAATTACGAGGCTACTCGTATTGTGTGTTTCGCTTTATTTATACCGTATCCGTATGTACCTACGTACGGAACTTGTTTGCAAATATTTTTGTTCTATTACAATTTATTAGTAATATTTTTAGTAGAATTAGGTACCTACTTAGGAATCCTTTGTGCTTTGAAGCTTCTAGAAGCTGTGGAACAACGTGAGGTTTTGTTACAAGTTGCGCCTATTGTTTTGCTCGTGCTTATAAATAAGTCATTCTGAAAAATTTATACGCATTATGTATTTTGGTACTTATACGTATTTGGTACGTACGTACCTATTTTGGAATGTTCCATGCGATAGTTTTGTAGCCGATGTTCGTAGCCGTTTGTGTAGGCAACAAGGTTTGAAAAAAAAAACTGTTTTTTTAAATATTACAAAACAAACAGTTCAAAATGTTTTAACAAGAGTTTTTTTTCTTATGAGCGATTTATCAAATTTATTATCATTACAAATCGATGAGTCCTCATATAATTCATTTCTAGACAGAAAGAAAATTAACCTGAGGAAAGATTTACAAAAATCGATCCAGAATAGCATACTTACTAGTTATAGTTCGTAAGTACCTACTAACTATTAAAGTAGGTATCAAATGTGTGAACATAGTTACTTACTCGTACTTTTTTTTTGTAACACGGATACTGAACCACTTACATACACTCTGTAGGTACGGTCTGAGTTGCGAAATTATATTTAAATAGTGGAAGTCCCCAAAATAACTTCGGGGAATTACCTCTTTTCGACAAGCGACAGAACGGAACTTTACGAAATAGGTAAGTACTACGATATTCAAATAGTAGGGAATCCCCAAAATAGTTGCGGGGCATTACTTCATTTCGACCGGCGCACGGTGGATCGAAAAGAGGCTCTCGAAGACATTGGATCTTACATTTTAAAGTGCACATACAACATACTTAATTTTTGCAGGCAAGGCGCGCCTTTAAAAAAAAAAAAACCCCAGTAAATCTCGTTACCTATATGAAATGTGTAAAAAAATCATATATAAATAGTTACATCACCGTGTGCAAGGATATAACGGCTATTCTCTCCGTTGCGGAGATATAAGCATTAGCTTCACACATTTTTTTTGTAAAAAAAAATATAAGTTGCCAATTTGTCTACCATTGTACCCTATGATATATTTTTGCATAATACAGGCTATTAGAAGCCATTTCAACCAAAAAATCGACACTTTAAAATTTAAGAACCAATGTCTTCGAGAGCCTTTTTTCGATCCACAGTGCGGCGCGGCAACGAAGTGTATAAAATAGGTCGGACTTTCAGTACGATATCTAAGCTTTTTCATTTCTTTTCGAGGTACCTATTGTCAACTTTTAGAATAAAAGCTCTTAAGAGCGTTTATTCTGAAGGTGGGCAACGTCGCAAATAGATGTCAAATATTTATCAAAAATTATTATTTATAAATATCTAATATATATTTATTTATTTATAAATATTTAATATTTTTCACTGTTTTGATTAATTTAGCAATATATCTGTGTGGAAATAAAAAATGTGGCTAACCAGCGAAGTAGAATATTTATTATGAAATGCAATAATTAATATCTTAGAAAGAAAGAAAGAAAGAAAGAAAGATAATTTATTTGTCAAACATGCGTATACATAAACTGAATGTTTAGTTTTAGATGTCAAAAAACTATTTGGAAACTTTACAAATGCATTTTTTACACCTAAAATAGGTACAACATCAAATTCAATGTTATTTGCAATTCATTATTAATATTCTAGTTCACTAGTTAGCCACATTTCTTATTTCTATTCTAATTTACTACTACTACTATTTCTAATATTGCTATATGTATGAATCAAAACAGGTAAATATTGGACAGTTATTTGCGACGTTGCCAACTTTCAGGATTCGGCCAGAAGAGATGTCTCACTGTGCAACGTTCGATTATACTCATTAAACATAAGTAGATACTTATAATAGGTACTTACTACTTATGTAGGTAGGTAATAATAATAAACTTTTTTTATTTTCTCACCACAATATCCTTACAAAATAATAACAAAAACAATATTGTCCAGCTATGGGCATATAGAAAAATATTGTGGGAGACTGGTGCCTAAGCTAAGCCGAAGCCTGTATTTCAGGCCACCAGGTCTCCCCCCAAATACATAATTATGGTTTCCCGAAAACTAAAAACTAGACAACAATTTCCATTCTACTTATAGGATAGTGTTTGTGTGGAGTGTTAGGTGTATAAGTATGTGGGTGTCTAAGTGTGTGGGTCTGTGAGTGTGAGTGATGAAGAAGTAGGTGGGTGTTAAACTGATTGCTGAAATTTGACGGAATGCGCTGACTATTTTGGAATAGAAGGTAGGTACTCGTATATTATGTATTAGTAGAGAATGACAAGTTCATAGAACGTTATCACAAACCATTTAGTTAAAGTAAAAGCACGTATCAACTTTTCCGTTACGTCATTCTTTGAAAGGGAAGTGTGTTTTATCTAATCTAAAATTAAGTTAGGGTTGGGTTTAGAAACGTGCCGACTCGCTAGAAAGAATGTGTAGTTATTTGAGGGTTCTAGAGGGTCTCTTGAACCCTGAAAAAAAAACTACATCTTTACGGATGCAGGAGCGAGGCTAGCGAGCTTGCGAGCGAAAAAAGATCCTGCCAATCCCTTCGAACCTTACTTGTCTGAGTCGTAGGATACAAGAGCGAGCGAAGCGAACTCAGGACTTGGGCACCCCGACTCTGATAGGTTAGGCTCGAAGGGGATGACGGGGACTAGTAAGCGAGCGAACAAAGACTTCGCCATCCCCTTCGTGGTAATTTGTTTTTAACGATTCAGTAATAGGCGCCCCGCTAAGCGGGGCTCCGTCGACTACGCCACATTGCAAAAAAAAAAAAATATCCTAAAACGTTCTTTAAAAAAAAATTAACCCTGGCCTTCGAGACGTTAGACATTGACCTTGAAAATATGTCTACTGTGAACTTCTGGGTGGGGGGATGACTTTCCGTCTTCCTCTCTCTTCCCTTCCAACCCTCTACATTTAATTTATCAACCTTTTTATTAGATTTATGTCAAAAAAATCTCCGCCGGGGGATTAGTGTGGGTGTTTACTAACCCTCCCCCCTCCTACCCCCTATCGACACGGCACGTTTCTACATTTCAATCTTAAGTTATAAATGTTATAATCGCATATTTTGTAACAACGTATAATTCATATTTTGTAGTTAGGTAGTTATAAGTAGTGTACATTATTATTATTATCAGTCGCCGGGGTTCGAACCCAGGACGATGTAGAACGAATAATGAAACACACCAAGGTCGAGAACACAAAGTATATTTAAAAAACCAGCCAAGTGCGTGTCGGACCACGCACAATGAAGAGTTCCGTAGTTGGGATGAATTTATCCCAAGAACAAACTTAACATTGTAGTTGAAAAACATGTTCTCCCATACAGAATGTATGGGAGATCATGTTTTTCAAACCGCAAATTGAAGTTGGTCGAATATTACTCGTTAACCTGTAAAGCCTACTTAGCTCTGATAGTTTTCCTTTTAATTTCGTTATATATACTACTGCTGTGAATTTTTTCACAAGTCCAAGTACAACCATATAGCTAGAAAGGGGGGGGGCACACTTGACTCTAACAAAAAATTTCAGTTAAAAGCTTAATATTGCGCAAACGGATCCCTGAATCAAAAAATGGTTTCAACAAACTCACAATATTTTTGAAAGACCTTTCTACCGATACCCCACAACATGGGGTAGATGAGAAAAAAAAAACATCCCCACCTTACGTGTAAGAAAAAAAAAATTTTTTTTTTCTTGATTTTGTTTTACCACTTTGTCGGCATGATTAATATGTATACATATGCCAAATTACAGCTTTCTAGTACTAACCGTCTCTGAGCTAAGCCGCAGACAGACGGACATGGCGAAACTATAAGGGTTCCTTGTTTACTACGGAACCCTAAAAAGGCAGGTAACCTTGAAGTACGACAGGTTCATCGGGAAACGTTAGTTGTTCCTGTATCTATTTCGCGGCGCGAGGGAATATAGCGCTGGCCAGGGCTGGTTGAGCTGACGTGTGTTAAAAACCGAATCACGTACGAGTATTTGTCGCGAGGAACCGTAGTGCTTTCTAGGTAAGGTACCCGTTTCTATTTCCCGGTTACAGTCACAAAATAAAAAGAATTACAGAGGCTAGTGGTCAAAAATAATCGATATCGAACAAATAAAAATAGAAAATTGCGATGGCAATTATTTAGCTGCAGATATTTGTTGCCTGTAGTGGGTGAGGACGGCGTTCGGCTGACCGACGACGCTGCTAACACAGTATGGGTGGCCGCTAGGGCCATGCGGGGAGGCGTGGGATTTGGATCCGCACGGGTAGGTGGCGGCGCAGTGTGGGCTGTAAATCGAGCTTCATAGTCATTTAAAAATGTTTGCGTTTTTTTTTTTTTCTTTTGATAAGGTTCTAATGCCTTCAGCGGTCATGAATATTATATAAGGAATATAATTTCATAGGGAAACTAAATTATAAAATAAAAAAAATAGAACATTTTGTATGGCGCCAAAGTAATAAATCCAAATATCTTCAAAACCGCTGTTTTAACTGTTATATCCTTACAAATGGCGATTCTACAAATTATTTGTAATTTTTTGGTGTATTTCATATATTCGTGATAACTGCGGTTTTCTTTAAAAAATATATACGTTATTTAAAAAAAACGTTTTACAAAATTTGTACTTACGTCCGGACCCACGGGTTTATAAACTTGAAATTTTGCACAGAGGTCTTTGTATTTTAGAAAAACACTACTACATTAGCAAAATTAAGAATATATTCCATGACATCGACAAAAAAAAAATGAAGTGATAAATTTAGTTACGCATTCTAAGAACTCGTTTTTAACACTATTGTACTCGTATGATCGTTAACCTATTAGGAATTATCTAATTACCCAAATTATATAATTACTTTAATGTTGATGACATAAATTACTGTAATTAGTACCTAATTATTAGTATTACGACATTAATAAGGGTGGTTAAGCTAACTATAATTAGTTTTCAAAATCGTCATCAGAATCAGAATCTGACTCAGAGTCAGGATCTAAATGAGAAACATCGAAAAATTCGAAATCGCTCTCCTGAAGTTTCAACAAATCCAGGGTTTCGTTGAAAAGCTCTTGCTTTTTTTTCGTACTCATCTTGGGTCTTATTGCAGAAATAACTGGATCTGATGAAAGAAGTAACATGTTGAGGATATCCTCATTCGAATTTTGTCTGCTTTTCTTTCGCGAATTGTGTTCCCTAAATCTACGAGTCTTTGTTGCGTGACTCGGACGCTTCCTCTGATAGGCTCCCGATTGGCATAATTGCGTTACTGGCAATGATATCTGCCCCGTGTATTAGCAACTTGTGCACAGTAGCAGGCATATGGTACCAATTATATAGTTCCACATACCTAGCAGCTATCTGGTACGCATATTCTTTAAATTTTACAGCGTCAACATCTTGTCCTGAGGTAACTGCCTGTAAAATCACTGCAAGTCTACGAATTAACTGTTCGTCTAGCCCAGTGATCGCTGCAGTTTTTTCAGGAAACTCGAAAAATCTTCTGGCTGTATTGCCATCATTCGTTGTTCCGGATCCTTGTTTAACAATGTCTATCAAAAGGTTTAGCTCAGCTTTGCAACGATCTTGTTTAATTTTTTTCTAGCTTGAAAGACAACTTTGTCATCTTCTCGCACTGCCCATTTCTTGAGGTCAAGCCTAAAAGCTATATGTAAGAGGCATTCCATGGTATTGACAGTCCAAATTTATAGAGGTCGACAGACACTGGTCTTTCCTTCACAGAATCCAATTTATTCATGTCTGAAGGTTTTGCTAAACAAAGGTAGCAGCTAGAACTAGATTTTGCATCTGATAGATAGGTGCAAATCTTTCCATCAATCATGGTCATTATTAACTTATGGTTGACCACATTAGTTCCGCAATCTGAGGGGCGAAGTGCGTTTATCTCGTCTTCCATCTGCTTTTGATGTTCAGTAACAACAAAATTACTTTCTTTCGTAAATATGAATTGCACTGGGCGACAATATGACGATGAGCATGGCCTTGGATTTATCCAAATAGTATCTTCTTCACATGTCATTTTAAGTGGTACCATCGAAGTCATGAAAACACTTGAATCGTCTTGGTCACAGGTCATACTCTGCTTGTATCTACTTTGATTAGAAGCACCATCGAATCCCCACTTGCATATCATAGTCATACACTTGTCATTTATAACATCAGGCAAACTTTCTAAGATTCTTTGCACTGTTTTGTCAAGCAAACCTTGCAATGTGATCTTGGCTGAATAATCCGTCACGGTGATTGTTGCCTGTGGGGGATAGCACTGTAATTTTGAATTCTGTACTTTGTAATAAGAAGGATATAGATCCTTTGCACCTTCTCGCATGGCTGTTTCCCTCAAAGTTACATATTGCCATTTCGAAAGCTTTAAAGAAAGAAGTAGACCCAGCGCTTTTTCGGGCGAAAACAAAGGTTTAGATGGTTTCCTAATAATTTCCATAAATTTGTCAGCTGCTTCGGGGTGCTTCAGCATATACTCAATTGCAGTTGCAATACTTCCCTGACCTTGTTCTCTCAATTGAACGGCAGTTGCATATGCTAATTCAGTGCTATCGCGACCTTTCTCGTCCATTGTTCTTCTCTTTTTCTGCTGAGTACTTAGTTCTTCAAAAGGTTTTCGAGGTGTTGATTTTCTCTTTGTCATCGTTCCAACCAATGTGATGTTGTTGATGTCGAAGGTTCAGGTTCAGGACAGCTTGTTTCAGAACTTTCAACTGTTAGTCGTATACAACTAGGCCAGTCGATGTTTGCTTCAAGCCAAGTTCCGTAATATTTTTTTAAATCCGTGAAGTTCCTTTGGCATTTTTTCCATCTCAGCATCGCAGCTCTCGTGAATCTTCGGCAAAAGATTTTCAAAGTCAAACTGTCTTCGTCAGAAAGACTATGATCTAGACAAGATACCACTGTTTCAAACGATTTATCACTATCATTCTTCTTATCAGAATTTTTTAATATGACAAACAAATCTAGGTTTGTTACAAGGCCCTCCATACTTTTACACTTAAATACCAACGTGAATGATTGAAATGCTCAAAATGAACTAAGTAATAGTATATACTGCAGTTCAATTTATATGCAATATTGTGCTTAACTACCCTCATTAATGTTATAATATATAGTTAGCTTAACCACCCTTATTAATGTCGTAATACTAATAATTAGGTACTAATTACAGTAATTTATGTCATCAACATTAAAGTAATTATATAATTTGGGTAATTAGATAATTCGTAATAGGTTAACGATCATACAATAGTGTTAAATAGTAGTGAGTTAGTGTTAGTGTTAGTGTCGCGGCATCATGCTGAGATAGGAGCCTTTTGGCCTCGTACAGGACTTCCTTCTTTTTATGTTACTGTTACTTTGTTTTTTATTGTTTTTGTTTTTTTCCTGTGCGAGTCACAATAAATACTTTTTCTTTCTTTCTTTCTTTAAAAACGAGTTCTTAGAATGCGTAACTAAATTTATCACTTCATATTTTTTTTGTCGATGTCATGGAATATATTCTTAATTTTGCTAATGTAGTAGTGTTTTTCTAAAATACAAAGACCTCTCTGCAAAATTTCAAGTTTATAAACCCATTGGTCCGGACGTAAGTACAAATTTTGTAAAACGATTTTTTTAAATAACGTTTATATTTTTTTAAAGAAAACCGCAGTTGTCACCAATATATGAAATACACCAAAAAATTACAAATAATTTGTAGAATCGCCATCTGTAAGGATATAACAGTTAAAGCAGCGGTTTTGAAGATATTTAGATTTATTACTTTGGCGCCATACAAAATTTTCTATTTTTTTATTTTATAATTTAGTTTCCCTATGAAATGATATTCCTTATATGTATATATTCATGGTCGCTGAAGGCATTAGAACCTCATCACAAGAAAAAAAAAAAAGCGAAAACATTTTTTGACTATGCAGCTCGATTTACAGCCCACAGTACGGCGGCGGCGCGCGGCGGACCGTGCACCTCTGGTGCTATTGCCTCAGCCGGCATGGAATCGGGTAGACTCTGGGCCTCAACGAGGCCTTTTCTGTACGGATCCGAAACAAATACTATTTTAGACCCGATAGAAAGGCGAAATTACGTAGGGGGGTGAATTATTGACTAACTGGAATACTCACGTAAATATTGAGCTTATTCCTGGATACACAAAAAAAACACCAACAGACTATTATTTATACGGTAAGAAATTTTATTTGATAAAGTACGTATGTTTGCAACGACACCAATGACTGAATTGAATGACGACTTCTTCAAAAACAAAACCTGACTTTTTTCTTTCGATAAAAACGAATTCAAAAATGTGTCAAGCGTAACATAATTTTAAGAAAAAATACATGTTAAGCCTTCTTCGCGAGTAAAGAGGTCCACTTGATAGCGGAATGCTGCAGTAGGTACTATCGAGGGAAGCCATACCTAACCACCGTAAGGATTATTCCTGCTTGCAGCTGCGCTCGGCTGCTATAGAAACTCTAACCCAATAGCATCGCAGCATTAGATTTTTGCTGAGTCCCTTGTATTTCAAGAGATAGCCGTACTTTTGGTAACTATCGCTAGGAAGGCTTCATCAGTATTTGGTGGGTGTAGAGCCCTCCTCTGGTGAGAATGTTGAATCAGCCATCCTAACGCAAAAACTCCATAACCACCTGCCATATTTGTTCAAAATTAGCTCTAGTCATAACTCCTTTTCAGGGAATGCACTTAATTACCAATCAATCTGCAGAAACGGCCGTTAAAAAAAAATGGGAGCTTATTCAATGAACCACTTCTAATTATATCCATCCGTGCCTAAAGAAACACTTTAAAATAATCTAACAATGCAAAAAACAAAGTATATCGTATTTTACAAAATCTACAGTTAACACTTTTACTGTCAGATTATACAACACATTTGTGGAGATACCCTGGTATGGCATTCCATAATAAGAATAAGAATAAGAATAATTTTTATTGGTCCATTGTTACAAAATAAATTTCAAAAATAATGATATTGTATGCTTACTGTAACTAGAATATTTAACATAGTATTAAAACAGTGGTCCCCAAACTAGGCAGCGCCTGTATTTTGGGAGCCTGAGTTGCGTGATCTTAATTTTAATTCGAAACATTTTTGCGTTAGCTTAAATATTATTTCAGGATGTTTGAAAATGGACAGAATAGTTAGTTAAATAAGGGTAGCGAATTACCAAATAAAATAAATTGAACAAAATAAAATAATTCTAAATAATATTATAGTGAGTGTGTGAGAGTGTGTGTTAGCGTGTGTGTTAGTGTGTGAGTGAGTGTGAGTGTGGTGGTGAGTTGCTGGTGTGAGTTTTGCGTGAATGTCTGGCTTGTGTATTTTAGTGTTAACTCACTATATCCTCCGTGTCGTTGTATGACAGGGAGAGAAGCCAACTTTTTATCATTCTTTTATACGAGTGGGTGTTAAGACTTTTAGTATTATAGCGCTTGCTTATTTTATTGTAGATATAAGTGTGTGAGTAAGAGGGGCACCGTCAGGCCAGAAGACTGTTTGAATTAGGAAGAGGGACGTGTAAGATACGTTTTGAAAGCAGGCTTTGGTAGTCAGGTCTGTTTTTAGTAGATTTGTGTGCATGCAGTGCGGCACTGAGTATGTATAGTTGACGTACTCGAAGAACCGGAAATTGGTTGTATAGCAGATCTGTCGGGAACCTAAAAGGCTTTCTAAGCATCACTTTAATTACGGCTCTTTGAGCTCTTTCTATTTCAATAAATATGTTTTTCCCGGCTCCGCCCCAGACGGAGATTCCATACTGGAGTATTGACTGACAAAGACCTAGGTATATTGCTCGGAGAATTTTAATAGGTGTGCAGTCTCGTAGTTTTTTCATGACGTAGATTAGTTTAAATGATAAATTTTCGTCTATTGTAATACCTAGATATCTAAAGGAGGAAATACGGTCTATAGGAGTACAGATACAGTTTGTGAGTGGTGAATTGTGATCGTTGCGGCATGTGTGGAATTTGAGTGTCAATTGGCGAGGAGGACTGGAAGCTATGGTTTTGAAGAAAGTGATCAGCTTAGTTTTTTTTACGTTTAGTGTAAGTAAATTTCTACTCGAGAGTCTCTGAGATTATAAGCAGACCATTTTCGGCAAGTCGATACACCTTTTCCCAAGTATAGTATATACGTATATATAAGTATATACCTACACAAATAATTATTATCAAAACAGTTAAAATACCAATTTATAAGAGGTTTAGGGCTGGCGCACATCTGGCGACGCGCAAAAAGGGGCGGTAACAGATGTGGTCATCGTGTGCACGGGATTTTGTTTTGGACGTTGTTAGCTATGGGTTCCCGCGATAGTACCTACCTATAACCTATAGGGGTAGGATACCCTATGTGCATCATTGCCGTAACCGTAACCACCCGCCCTTTATTTAGCCGTGATATAAAATATTAATACTTTTTATCACTTACACAATAAAATTATGAAGATGTTTATTGTATTTCAGGTAAAATAAAAAAAATGGAGGACGACGGCCCCGAACCAGGTAAGCAATTATCGATACCAAATCCTTCAATTATAGGTGATTTTTTAATCAAATCATTTAAAGTAAAGCAATTTTATCATTTTATTGCATGACTAGACTATGCAGCTTAACGATATGACGACGTTTCAAAGACCAAAACATTATAATTATCGTAAAACTATTAAATAAAACTTACTACCATAACGTACTTTTTAGTTCATTAAAAGATTTTTAGATATATTTGATTTTGTACTTTTTAGCAATTAAAATTTGTTGAAATATCTGTTCTACCTTCACAAATCGAACTAGCCCAACACTACAGGGCCCTGTAGTGTTGGGCATACAAGATTGCCCTGCAGGGCAATCTTGTATGTCGACTCGGAGTTCGTGTGGCCGCCTTCCGCCTCTATAATCAGGACTATATATTTTTTCAAGACAAAAACAAACGAACCCAAACACAGAGGCTGTCTTGTTTTATTACTTAGTTGAGGAAATCCCACGGCGACCTTTCGGCCTTGGGATAACGTACGTCAAAACAAATCGAAACGGCCGAAATAAAACAACATTAATATGTTCACAATCTATTCTACATTGTAAAACCAACTACTTAATCTCGTTTTAATGTTGTAGGTACTTCTATTCCGTTGATTAACAACATTATCAAGCAATTAGTAAATTAGGAAGTTATTGTTATTACACAATAACAATATCGTCCTAATTTAATTTTAAATTCCTAATACATGTTTAAAGTACATTATATGTATACATTTACCTATACTTTAAACAATGTACGAGTATGTACGAAGGAGTCCGTTGTATGAGTGTTATTTATTTATACCCAGAGTAAGTAGTCGTAAACTCATATCACGGGCATGTGTAAATGAGACGCATCGATTTCTCGGTCTTGCTCGATGTGTAGATTACCAAATTGATGTGCCATTTTGCAAATCAATTTAATAATTATTGCCAAATTGAGGGCCATGCCAATAGGAGGCGAGCCCATTGCTATCAACCGGTTACAATTCCAGACTCCGGGCTGCTACTGAGAAATTCCTGATATAAACACCCAATATCACTTTGCCCGATAACTCGTAAGTCTAAAAAGTCTTCAATGAACTTGTTATGCACTCTTATCACTGAGGAATGTGCGAGCCTTTTGTATTCAATCGGCCGGACATTTTGGTAACTTTAAAAAATACTTAATGAATCCGGAAGGGCTTGGACCATTATGTTCTAAGGTTCACTTTCGGTGAGCTCAGAAATTGGACTAATTGAGGCGACACTAACCGACTTTTAATTATTTTATATTGGAGATCACGTCTAAACGAGTAGTGGTAATGATTTGGAAAAAATATATGTAAAATTAGAGCATTTTCTTAATAACTTAATCTGTGAATATTTAAGATTATGTTTAAATCATGTAATTAATTTGTAAAGTTATATCTAAGGCGGATAAACAACTGAGAATCACGCAAAAACTATCAAGAGTATTTTTTTTAAACATTCATCATTTTAAAGATAATTTAATTATTAATCTTTTAGTATACGTGTTGTATTAAAATACCTTTTATTTTATGTGTAATAAACTAATAATGCGGTTAATTTGGTACAGCGCTCCTTGATGGGCAAGTCTATTACTGGCTGGACGTACGCCGCGTTGCGTGAGCTCAGCACAGAACACGCAACCTAACCACTTAAGGCCACTGGCATATAATCTGCGTCTTAAGACGTCCGCTTAGTTTGTAGGGGTTACACCACCACATAAGAACTACGTGTCATTGACTCTGGCAGGGCCACCATCAGGGATTTTAATTATGATTACACAAAAAAATTGTCGCTAATTAGTCGAAATTTGTCGCCAAATATCAGAATTTGTTGGTCACTGGTTCAAAAGATATAAGGGTTTATAGGTGGTCGATCTGGAGAGAGTCTCCCCAGCAGGGCCACATTTATATCTCAAAAACTAGGGCACCTAGTGAAGATGTGTTTTCTCCCATATTTTGTCGCCAATTAGTTGCAATTTGTCGCCAAGTTACAGATTCAGTCGGTGTGTAATTAAAAAAGAATTAAATTTCCCCATACAGTGGTACAAGCAAGTACGAAATACTTTATGTAGTTTCTAGACAGTATCTATGACGTCTTATGGAGGAATGTTTGTTTCAACTATGTTAAATAAATATAAACTTATTCTATAATTTCAACCACCAAAGGAAAGCTGTATTCATTACCTATAAACAAATCTACAATAAATATATGTAATTATCTAACTTAATGTGCTTAACCACTTAGTCGCTGGCAGATAGATCGCTGTGCTCCGTTTCATTTACGGTAAGTAAGAAAGAGATAGATGCGCGTGTACAAATGAGCTACTTAGAACGAGTTGCCCGTCACGTAAGTTAAAGTCAGCCAGTTTAATTAAAGTGGAACTTATTATGAACAGTTACGAACTCGAGTGTTGTTATCTCTATTATATAGATATTCCGCAAATACAAAAACGGGTAAAACAATTGCATGCGACTGTACATCTTGACACCAAATAGACCAAGCGCAAGGTTTAATGTTTTCAAAGAAGTTAAAGCCACTCTAACCTAGTAATTTAAAACATAAAAACATGTATTTAATTGAGAATTTATGTCTCTCGGACATTTCTAAGGACTTTAGACACGTATAATACAGTATTAATAGAAATATTTTTTCTTGGCAATTTTTCGTGAACTCTTCGATCTAGCTCTTGGACTATACCTTACTAATTGAACTCATTATATCTCCTAAACTAAGACCCGATTAAATCTGTAACTTGGCGACTAATTGGCGACAAATTATGGGAGAAAACACATCTTCGCGACTCTCTCCAGATCGGCCATCAAATCAAATATGTTTATTTGCAAGAATATGGTACAATACGCGATACAATATGGGTTCCAGCATATCCTGCCATTATATGGCGTACAAAAGTTTCCATAATATCTAAAAAATCGAGACTTATAATATTAATAACACTAATACATTATATTAGTAATTATGAATGAATTAATTGAATATAATTTTATTGGAATAAATATTGCAATTTTTATGTAATTATAATAATGATGGCATATGGTATAATTTAGGCTACTTTTATTTTATTATGATACTAACGATTTATCCTCTAAATATTCTTTAACACTATAATAATTTTTCTCTAATAATAATCTGAACCTTTTGAACAACGACAATGGCAAATCTTGAATATTATTTGGCAAATGGTTATATACGTATATAATATTTGCTATGCAGTAAATATTTCTTTTAAATAGCATTAACTTTATTTGGGGTAATTTCAATTTGTCTCTGTGTCGTGCTCTACTATTTATTTTATAACTGCTTTTTTCATTTTTTTTTTTTTTTTTTAACAAACTTGCATGTTTAAAATATATAAAGACATGGTAAAGACAGTATTTTATCATCTATAAACCCTTATATATTTTGAACCAGTGACCAACAAATTCTGATATTTGGCGACTGATACCGACTAATTGGCGACAAAATATGGGAGAAAACAGATCTTCGCTAGATGCCCTAGTTTTTGAGATATAAATGTGGCCCTGCTGGGGAGACTCTCCAGATCGGCCACCTATAAAACCTTATATCTTTTGAACCAGTGACCGACAAATTCTGATATTTGGCGACAAATTTCGACTAATTAGCGACCAAATTTTTTGTGTAATCAAATAAAAATCCCTGATGGTGGCCCTGCCAGAGTCAATGACACAAGAACTACGTAGGTATCAAAGACATGACGTCACACAAATCCTGCAGCGCGCAATTAGAGTTTAGCGCGCGAACGACATATAATTATGACTATCCGACATCATTAATCGGGCTTCAAAGAGCGAAGCCCTGACGCCGCTCGCCACGCCCACTTACGGCACATCCCCATTCGGGCAGTTGCCCGCCAGACACGACACCCGTCTGGTCGGTGGATCCTCCCTTTTCTATGGTGGATGAGTGACCTTTACACCCTGTTCCTCATACCACTAAAAGTTCAAAGCTTTATTTTCAAAAACTTCATGTAGTATATGACATGTTTGTGGTTAAACGATTTAATTACATAACTATAGATACATGTATGTATAATCCTTCCCAACAGTATGACGAAATGTAAAAAAGAGAAGTACGAAACATTAATTGTTGGGAATCGAACTTAGGTTTGCAAAGCAGTCGGTGAACCGCAGAGCTATTTGCTTTGTTGAAAGGTAAAATAGCCGTTCTTATATTATACGTATACTAGCTTTTGCCCGCAGCTTCGCCAGCGTGGTTGTCGGAATATATCCCACGGGAATGTACTACCGGGATTATAAATATACCTAATAGATAGCCGAGGAAAAGGTCATTGACTCATACCGCCGCGCCCGCGTTGCCGTCAACCATGATTCTTTTGTAAAGCGTAATTTAGAATCTGTGATATCTTTCATTCTATTCATTTAAATGGTATGAAGTCAAGGCAATTTTAATCTAAATTAATTGCCCAATTTAAATAACATATTTTATTGTTTAAGGATAAATATGATACCGGTCAAAATAGCTTTGCAAATACCTAACAATGAAATTTTTATCAAATTCTGAAAGATAATAATGGTTACTGTGGGTCATCCTTAGAAGATAGACATTATGCTATAGCGGACTTTTTGTTGAACTTTTTAAGATCTTCAATCCTGTAAAACATCAATTTGATGTAATTAGGTATCTCGTACGGCTTACGCGACGCACGCCAGTAAAGCTCCCAGTCGGCATGATTTTTTCCGACATCTTCGACAATAATCGTCATATTTCAGTCAATTTACACAATACCTTAATACATTATATACCAAAACTTTCCGCATGAATCACTCCGTCCATTGGTGAAAACTGTTTGAAAATCCGTTCGGTAGTTTTTGAGTTTATCGTTTTCAGACAGACAGACGCGGCGGGGGATTTTGTTTTATAAAATGTAAGGATATGCCATTATTGACTGCTTAGCTCCATAAAAGTATGTAGTAGTTGAGAACGTAAAACTATAACTGTCTGCTTAAATTCGTTGCCTATTCAGCCCAGTGAAGTATTGGAGTAATTCGACTGTTGTATAGTGGTATATTGTGTTCTGTCTCATCTTCAGTCTCATTTCCTTCGAAATATATGGGAAGTTTTTTTGCAATTTCTGACTTTTCTCGTACTCAAATCTTTGTTGGTCCAATAGTTTGTTGACCCTTCTAAGAAGATTCATTGGCATCCAAAAAAGATTTTGTTAAAATTGCCCATTTTCTTGCTGACAACTTTTTCAAAATCTATGAATGTGAGCAAAATGTTTCAAAAAGTTAAGGAGTCCTAATGCATTTTTCTTGTAGCGACAACAGTTAAGACCTGCCCTTATTGCCCCATCTCTATATCCACCCAGTATGTCTTAACTGACTGCTTAGCTGCATAAAGGTATAGCGTGATGATAATCTTTTGAAAGGCTAAATCTATAACTATCTTCAATATTCTAACCGTTTACCTCGTCTTTTTACAATTCGCGGTAAACTATAGAAGAATACGAATATAATGGAATATTGCTCTTCCCCAATAGCAAATAGCGTGATAATTTGTAACCTACAGACCACTGACCAGACTTATGGGAAATATTTATGCTTAGGATTTAGGATTATTATTAGGATACTTTATTTTTCTTTATTTTAGGGCCTTCCTGGAGGAACCCAAAACCAAATCGAATTAGAATGAACGCTGCAAATTTGAATATTCGGCGATTTTCTGATGAAAATCATCTAGGGAACTCCGGCCGATTTCCACCTTTCAACATGCAAAGACAAACTAATCTAAATCGACCATATTTTCATCATGAAAACAGACCGATGAGACAAAATAGCCAAAATCGGCACCATTTTAATGAAGAAAACAGACCGATGAGACAAAATAGCCAAAATTGGCAACATTTTAATGAAAAAAGCAGACCGATGAGACAAAATAGCCAAAATCGACAAAATTTTCATGCAGAACAACACAGCAACAGACTGATGAGATATAATAGTGGTAGGTATTTAATTGCTTACAATTTTTATTTATTTTTTCCCTAATTGATTTATTGATTGAAAATTGCTGTTTTAGATCCAGCGATGATGCAACAAAATCCTGAAATGCGCTATCAAAAGCTAGGCCGTGAAAATAAGAGAACTAGGTTCATTGGACTTAGAACCTTACAAGAAATAGCACAAGCGGAAGAAAAAGAAGTGCTTCAGAAAGTAAATGAAAAACGAGACGGGTTTATGAATGTTGTAAATTCACCCAACAAAGACAATCTCGATTATTATGTGTTACTCATCGGAATATTGTCGAAAATAAGTCAATCGCCTTTTGTAGCGTTAAAATCGAAATTGATTTTAGATGTTTGCAATTCTGAGTTTATTAATTATTTGCGGAATTATTTAATGGATCTGCCTTATACCATTAACAGGTCTTCAAATAATTTATATTGGAATGATCAAAATGGTTTTTGGAAAAACTTTATAACATTTTGTGAGAATATAGTTGATACATCTCCATCTATAGCTCTTTTAAGATGTAGAGCGCTTATAGACAGCGTAACGAAGACGTGTCTGAATTGTTTACACGATGAGCATAATTTCGTTTTGTCTGAAGCGAATGTCTTGAAATTAGATGAAATACGTCAGAAGATGGCAGCATATGTCGATAAATATCAGGTAAGTAAGGTTACCTTAATTATCTTAAAAATAAATATAGGTACCTACCTACCTAGTTAATAGCCGAAAACTGACTGAACCGTGACTGGCAACCCATCCCAGGGATTTTTTGAGAATTTTATTGATGTGCAGTGGACGATACGTAGGTAGGTAACTACCTATCGCAACCTGCATAACATCGACCGGCAGCAAGTTTGCTGAGTAACCATAACTTTGTCTTTTTATCTTATAGCAGCCGGAAGGGAACCGAATAAGAGTAGACTTTCAGGACCCGCAAATGCAACAGCCCCCAGAAAACTTTCGTGAGCTTAGTGTAGTGCCAACTAACGAGGACTTACTGGGATCTACGCCGTTCCTGCGACCTAACATTGTCGAGGGGGGCTATAATGACGTGGAGCACTACTTGGACGTGCAGTTCAGGCTGCTCCGAGAAGATTGCTTTGGACCATTCAGAGATGGCTTAAGTGAGTATAGATTTATTAATATTGTAAAGCACCAGCGTGTTACGCGCATCACTACCAATGGTATAGACCTATATTGACCTATGTTACTTATAGGTACTCTAGACACTATACGTATAGCTAGGTACATTAAATGAAAGACCCTTTGGCGATATTACTTTCAATACAAATAAAACACATCATATTTTCCTTCTACTCGCTTGACAACCCAGGGGCTGACTCCCATCAAACAAAAAACCACATTCCTATCTTATTTAAAATACAAATTGTCAGACTGTTCGAATGCAATTTTCTTAACAACCTGTACAATGTAAGGTTTTTTTAAAACCTTACAGTACCTAACATATCATATCATATCTAGCTCAACAATATATATTTTTTCAGATCAGTATCTGAGAGATCCTAATAAAAAGAAATACGATCGCGTTCGGTAAGTTCGCTATTAACTATTATGTCAAAATTATGTAAATGTTTTTTTTTCATTAGTCCGTGTCTTTCTTTTGTTGTTTAGTATTTACACTAATTTATATTATAGAGATTTATATTAGAGCAGCGGTGGCCCAGTGGTAACGGTCAGTGACTTACGAGGTCGTAGGTGCGAACCCTGACAGGCGCTTTACTTTGTTTAAATTTATTTCATCACCACTGCTCTCAAAATGGTGAAGGAAAAAATCGTAAGGAAACCGACATGTCCTAGAAACAAAACTTCAAAGACATGTGACATCTACCCCGCGTGGTTGATTACGGATTGTGTCCCAATGCTGGGACACAGGCCACAGACTTTAAACAACATTATAGCCTAATTATGCTTATATTATAAACGTTACTTAAATATAAGTTATGATTAACGTAGGTATACTCGTACTTCAATACTTAACCATACATTTTGACGTAACATCTCGTAACTTTATGTAACGTTTATAAATAAAACCCTTAATTTCTAAACTAATCATTTCTCTTTTTAGGATATTCCATAATGTAAGATTTCTCTGTCCTTATGTTGACAACCTAAAAGTCGGAGCTATCGCACAAATCGATATGACAACCAACAAGAATTTCCATAAAATTAATTGGGCACACAACAAGAGATTTCTTTTCGGTTCTTTAGTGTTATTCACAAAAGACCATTGTACCAGTTTCATGGCAGCTACGATTCTACACCGCGATGCGAATCTACTGTCGACTGGCAAGGTGGGTAGTGGCTTGGGACAGTGGTCGGCAAACTCATTAGTCAATAGAGCCAAATATCAATACTATAACGACTAAGATTTCTTATGAGAGCCAATCCAACTGTCGCAATACACTTTTCTTAATCCTTAAAACTCCCATCATCTTCCACAACGCTTCCTGAAATTAGCTTGCTAAGAAGTAGGATGCCTTCATCATCATCATATCGTCTGATAATAATTTATTATTTTATTAAACTTATGCATACTATGCTTACAGGATGACCTCAATACAATAGTGGTTTGCAAACCCACACAAAATAAATTGAAAAATCGACATAAGGCTAATACTTAAAAATCTAAACTTTAAAAATACAAAGCATCACTAAACTCTATTAAAAGCACAATCTGAAGTCAGACTACAGAATTATATATACCTACCTAGATGTAATAATTATCAAACATGCTATAAAATCTTAACCTAAAATATAAAATCGGACTTAACACAGAATAATTATATTTAAATATAACAAACAAAATTCAACATAACTCGAATTCGAATGCGAATTCACTCAGATTGCACGAAAATATGTACACATATTGTGCGGGTGAGGGGTTTTTGACAGCAGGTTGGTTTTGGCAGCAGGCACGGCCAACAGTGGCGGTCGCCGCCGCCTCCACACGTACTGGTCTGGCACGCACAGCTTCAGCTTGCAGCACACCTGGGTTATGAGCTACTCCACGCACGAGCTTTGTAAATGTGCCGAAAGTGTAAATTCTCGCCGCACTCTGAGTTCGTTGTACCCCACCATACCCAGTACAAACAGTGTAGGGATACATCAGCGGGTAAAATGGGTAAACCCCATAAAGTTTAAAATACAAGTGTCTTGCAAATTTATGCCGGACTCGCTCCAGCATGACATTGTATTTCGCTTCATGAGGAGCCCAAATCACCGCACTATGTTCCAAGTGACTCCTTAACAAAGCGTCATACAGCACCCTGAGCGTGGTAACGTTAGTGAATCCCTGCGACTGTCTCAGCACAAACCCCAAGTTACTGTACGCCTTCTTGCAAATCTTAACTATATGATCCCGAAAAGTTAGATCCGGGGTAAGCAGTACTCCTAGATCTCGTACCTGAGACACTCGCTGCATCGGCGCTTTCTCTACTTTGTATTCTGTCTTCACGCGCGTATATGTCATCACTGAGCATTTTGCTATGTTGAAATAGAGTTTATTTTTATGGCTCCACTCTATCTGTGGCTTCCTGCAATCTCTCACAGTCCGACTCACCCTTGACCTCGAGACAGCAAGTTGAGGTCATCTGCAAACAATAAACATAAATTATGTTTTACTACTGTTTGTTTTAATATGATGAAGGCATCTTACTTATTGGAACATTTTGAAAGGTACAAATAAATGATAAATTTTCGATGTCTTGATGAATTTTTGGTAAAATACTTCGGAAATAAATCTTTGAAATAAAGTTTGAATTTAGACCCCCGCGCGTATCTACGCTCGCACTCATTGACATTTGTACAGAGCCGCGCTCTACATATAGCGCAAAAAGCCGCATGCGGCTCGCGAGCCTTAGAATAATAAAACTCCGTGGTGGAAGCTACCTACTAGGTACCAGCCGTTCGATTCTGTAAAAACATCACCGTGAAACTTAGGTGAAGTGAGCTGCCAATAGTGTTAATCCCTAGCATCCTGCCGGTCGATTCTGTGGCAGTGACAGCTCACTTCACGCTCACTTCACCTAAGCTTCACGTTAATATTTTTACAGAATCGACCGACTGTTGTCGTATTTGTTTTCTGCGATAGGGATACATTGCAGCATGCGCTACCTATTTTTACAATGCAGTACAAACAAACCAGCCGCCTGATTAGGTTCCAACGGTGTGGTCAGAGTTCGTTGCTGATTATTGCCCGATGTTGTTGTGGGCAGCTGCATTTTAACTGGGGAGCTTGTGGCTAAGTAATGCCGCACGGATCGATAGGCAGATTAATTTTGGATTATGTATTTTTGTTACAAGTAGATACCTAATCCTATATATACCAACTTACCTATGTTTTCAGATACCAGTTTCAGTAATTGACGAGGATTTAGATAATAGTATCTTTAACGAAGATACGTATACTATGATAGAAAGCGAAGTTTATTTTGAACCTTATTATCATGTTTTAAAAGCTCTACAAGAACCTTCTTTTCCGCAACATTTGGCTATGCAGCAATATATTGTCAAAGTTGATGTGAGTATAGACCTATTTGCATGGTAGATAATACAGAACAGCTGGGTACCAATTACCCGGCTCCCACCTAATTGGTACCTAGGTACTACATGTCTTTACCTTGCGTTTCAGGCTGCCTCGACACATCCCGCTTATTTATCTGGTGATACAGAGTTGGTTATTTATAAGGATAACAAATTGAAAGAAAAAGACGAACGACTTTTATTGAATATTAAAGATCTTGATATTGACAGTGACGAAGAACTGATTAACAGAGACGAAGTAGATCTAAAATTCAATGTTTTACAACCTGAGACATGGCCAACGGCAGACGAGCTAGGTTTTAACGAAAGTCAGTATGAGGCGTATCGTTTGGCACTCACACACGAGTTTGCTGTTATACAGGGACCACCTGGCACTGGAAAAACTTTCATCGCCATAAAAGTGGCAAAAACATTGTTACAGAATATTAAATCAAGAGGACACTGCCTCATGCTGATCATATGTTACACAAATCATGCTTTGGATCAATTTCTTGAAGCAATATCTCATATTACTAAATCTATAGTGCGCATCGGGGGACAGTCTCGTAACAAAGCTATGGACCAGTTTAACTTAACAAACATCCGACTTCAGTCGACTCATAGCTCTTTCATTGATGAAAAGAAACAGTTGAGACAGTCAATACTGGATCTTCAGCTGGCTTTGAAGACTCTTGACATTTTAAATAACGGAGTTTTTCGTTACCGCTTCCTTGATGATAGGGAGGATGGTGGCGATGACGCTCCGGATCGAGGACATCTGGGGTATTATTACATAAATAAAGGAATTCAAGTAGCAGATCCTTTGGAATATTGGTTGTTTGAAGCTGTACTGGGCGGCAATTCAGAATACTTAAGAAATTTAAGTGATTGTCTATTAGAGTATGATGTTATGGTAAACAACGAAGATGACATTGATATAAAAAGAGCAAAAATGATTTTGGATGAAAAAGCATCACATGAACAAAGAGCTTTGGATGATTTAGTTAAAAGCAAAGCATCGTTTTTATTATCTAATGCAAAGGCAGAAATCAGAAAGTTAGTCTCGTCTTATAAAGAAACTGATGATTTTAACAAGAAATATCAGTTGCAAAACGCAATACGGGGACTTGATGCTCGGATAAATTTATTCAATGTAAGTGTTATCTGCTTTTCTATGTATTTTATTAGGGTTCCGTATGTCCGAATGAAAAAACGAAACCCACTCGTGTGTCTGTTCGTCTGTCACAGCCAATTTGCTCCGAATCTAATGAACCAATCAAGTTGAAATTTGATACACATACCAATTTATGGACGTGTTACGTAAATAAATGTATCTTGAATGTGGGGAGCCAACAGAACTTTTGGGAGACAAGCAAGAAAATTTAAATAGTGTTTTGCTCTGTACCTTGTGACATTACTACGGGGGCTCAAGTATTTTGTTAAAATAATTTGTAAATAAATAATTTTATAGTCATTTAATACAGAAAATATACTTATAGATTTCAGGAAAGCCTACAAGAAGACCACGGTAACCGCCTCTGTGGTGTGTGCGCCAGGATGACTGGACCAAGAGAGATTTTGTAAGATTGAGCAATACCAAGTTTTTGTACCTATTTGGTACCAGACATCAAATAATTTGCCACTTCCTTCGTAATACTTTTCCCTCTTTAGCAAAGTACCAATTATTTGATGTCTGGTACCAAATAGTACGAAATAGGTAAGTACAAAAACTTGGTATTGCATATTCTTACAAAATCTCTCTTGGTCCAGTCATCCTGACTCATAGCTCTGTGGTTTAGAGGTCGGGGGTTCGATTCCCTGTGGGGGTAAAATGTTCTGCTCGGTTGGATGGTGGTTTAGGCTTGTTGTAAGTCTGTCTGGCTAGCTACCACCATCTTATCTAAATCTAACGCCAAACAGAGTGCGCTGTCAATGCGAAATTTTCCAAGCCACTTTAGTGCCATTGTACAATTCACCGTTCGCTCAGTCACTTTAGTGCCAAGGGGCGCGCGGGTGGTTCAAAACTGTTAACAGCATTGTTGTGTTTCGGCAGTTAGAGGTAAGATAGCCAGTTCCTCTGTGGTTGAGGATTCCGGGTGAAGTTCGCTTCCACCTTTGGGCTGACCCACACTTACCATCAGTTGAGATACAGGTTAAGAGCTTCCACGTTGTGATAAAAAAGGGCTTTAAATAACGTGGTTAATAATAATAATAGCCATTTATTTCGAACAGAGTCCGTAGTTAGTAACAATTTTCTATGTTAGTAGGTACTTGATATAAGATAGTAACTTTATCGCGGATCTACATTGCCTTATGCAAACTACGCATCACACTGACGTCACGCGAAATCCTGCATTGCGCAAGCAGCGTTTCACGCGCGATCAACGTATACATAACTTCCCGTCATCAATCATTGGGCAGTTGCCCATCAAACATGACACCTGCCTGGTCGAAGGATCCTCCCTTTTCTATGGAGGATGATTGAACTTTACTCTCTATTCCTCATACCTCTAAAACTTAATATAACTCTTAATTATATTACTGTTTACATAATGTTACGTGTATCCAGTGTTACATAATGAGACCTTTCGCATGTTTTAGGATATGGTGACTCGTCGACATCGAGAAGTCCGTCTACAAATACATTCTAAAACAGATTTTTCGTTAATAACAGTGCAAAATCGATGGTCTTTGTATTTTATGTGGATACGTAACCAAATCAATGAAGTAAAAAAGGAAATTGCACGATTGCAGGTAGGTACTTACCTGATCTACCTACTTTAAATAATAAGCAAAAAAAATATTATATAAAGTTTTAAGTAGGTACTTACCTATAATATGTAAATATTGTTTAATTATTTATTAACTACCAACTATTGTTTTATGTAAGCATGATATCAAAAGGAGAAAGAATTTAAAACTTACCTGGAACTAACTTCACTACAGAGCAAGCCGCTACACCTCATTGTTGCGTGTTTTTCCTAGATTCACTCGTATTCGTTCGTTAGATTTTTAGAAAACTTAACAATCTCCGTTTTGTTTAAGTTTTACAAAGTTTCTTCCGAGATTAAAGTTGAAAGTTATATAAATTCCTTTCCGTTATGTGAAAACAAGTTGGTGAAAAGCTTTTCTTGTTCGTAAAACCGAGCCGGCCATCTTGCTAAGTTTAGAAAAGAGGAGCAAAATTAACTTCCAAGGAGCTGTTAGAACTGTTGTAAGTTCTTATTTTATTTTACGACACCTGTAATAATCAAGCTACAATAATCAAGCCAGTGGTTGACAATCTCGCGACGTTTTAAGTGATCACGATTCCACGCGGTTACTAAAAAGTGGAGAAAATGTGTAAATACAAATGTGCCGCCCGTGCCGGCAAGTGCGTCAAGCTCGAAGTCATCATCATCATTGAGTTCAAGTTCGAGCGAGGAGTCAAAAAGAGCCGTCTTTTTGACGGCGGTTCACCCTCCTCGCCGCATTCGATCACACGAGTCATTACGAGAAATAGATCGCAGGTTTGAAATACTGTCACAACAACTAGTCACGTTAATAATATGTTTTGTGCAAATTGAGCTGCGATGCAACCGAGTACTTCCAGATTTTCCGTTGTTCCTACGTCGGCACCAGTAATTTAACCCTTAGATGATCTGTTTTTATGCTTGTCAGCCGAAATTAATAATATTGCCGAGCTTAATGCTGTATCAAGGAACCATCCGTACCTAAAGCTAATCCCGACAGAGTCGCTAAATTGGCTTCAATGCAAAGATCCTCTATTGGAACTCGTACTGCTTCGATTGGAACTCTGTGCGGTGAAGGCATTAAATCAATTCATGCAACTAAAACATTTCCATCTTTTTTATCATCACCAAATGTCCAACTTCTTATAAGCGGGCGACTGGATGATCAAAGTGGACCTAAGCCAAGCCATCATCTGCGGATTTCTCGAAGCCACCGTTGTTTTCTACGCATAAGTTACGAGGGTCGACTGCTAAAATTGACCTGTATGCCCTTTGGTATCGCCGCAGCACCGAAAATGTTTGCATCGGCCACAAACTGGATTGCCGAAGTGCTATGCAGCAAAGGTCTTCGCCTGGTTCTATACCTAGACGATTATTTGATAGTCCACCAAAGCAGGGAGATGTTAAGAACGCATGACCAGTCCCCCAGCTCAAAATAACTTAAACTGTCGTCGTCCAGCACCTGCCAATATTGCCCTTAAAGATCGATTAGCATACCGTACCTACTATTCTGGTACGTAAATCAGTTATAGCATCAGTTTGCGAAATTCTGCCCGATATTAAGATTTCATCAAGCTTCTATGGGTCGTTTTCAAAATTAATGTAATTTTTTTGTGTTTATTTTCTGTTATCGTGACCCAAAAGTACAAATGAAGAGTAAGGGCACAGTCACAACGAAGTCGACGAATCTAATCGCATTCTTGTACTTCCTTCCATTTTTGTGGATGATGGTAACGTCTTTGCCGTCCAGCGGGCGTTAACGGTATCATTCCTAAAACGGAAATGGAAATACTATTTACATTTAAGTGAATATACTGTGACAAGCCCTAAGTATAACGTGACACAAAAAAATAACACAATGGTCGCACAAATGAACAAAATGAACGTGTCCCTTACCTACAAAAAATAATATTCTTGTAATTTCACCCTCGAGTTACTCGTGAAACATGCATTTGATTATAATATACCATCAACTACACTGACATGCTGTACTTACCGAATTCACGTAATTTTGCACTTTAAAACAAATTCTTATTGTTCTTTTACGACGCGCACGAAGTGAAACCGTTATTTACAAAACAAAATCGCTAGACCGAAAGAAACTAGCGCCCTCTCGTTGTAACTATTTTGACGCATAGAGGTGCCATTATTAATTTAGAATTTACTTATAAAATATCAAAATAAAAAGAAATAATAACAAAAAGGAATGGAGTATGAGATACGTGTGGTGAGACGCGTGTGGGCAAATAAATAAATAATTTATAACTAACTATACTATAATATAACATTGTTTTATAGTATTATTCCATATAACTTACCCGTTCATCTGACAAAACATTGTTGAATCAATTATTGCGTGCATTATTTATAATTTGCTGCATTTTTTTCACACGTGTGACTGTGGACACTGTGGACAGGGCACTTTTGTATGGGAAATAAATTACGACAGGAATTAAAAGCTTTATAAAGCAATAGATGCAATTTCCATATAAAACAAAATTCTAAGTATGTTTGCTATTTTATTACTAATAAGTAAGTCTGAATGTTGATGTATGTTTAACTTCGAACTGTATTTTATTTTACCAATAAGTTTCATGGACAACAACAGCTTCAGGTCGAAGAAAGAGTACACGATATGACTCTCTTACATTGTAATCCTAACATGTGACATTTGGACAACGGGGATTCTTAATCCTGTATTCTGTTTTTGACTCAAAAACTGATTCAGTATCATACCGATATAAAGTTAGACGTAACTCGCATCACCAGAGAGAAATACAAATCCTTTGTTTTGGTTGAGAGCATCGATTGGAATTTCAAAATTTATCACACAGGTTGTCGTACAAATTTGTTTATTACCACAAGGGAGCCTCGTAAACCAGCTAGTGCCGTAATTCTATTGGTTGGATAAGAAAAATTCTTTCTGAAACCAGAATCACAAGCTACCCCTGGTAGTTTTAGGTCAGCAGTTTTATCTCTTAATTGTTTAGAAAAATACGCAGTTAATGATATTTTGGCTAAGGCAAATTGCTGCCATGAAGATACTTTTAGAAAATATTACTACGGAGTGGTAGAAAAGACGGGCCACAACAATAGTAATGAGTCAGAATAGTCTTTTTCAATTCTTTGCAATTTCTAATTGAAAATCTTCAAAGTTTACGAGCAGTAAACCTGTATTTTGTAATTCAACAATGTAAATCGTTCATTGGAGTCAAATTCCTGGAGAATTTTATTATTGGTTTTGCTTTATATTATTAAACAAAACATAATTACTAATCAAATTGTTGCATGTTATGAAGCAAGACACCAGGAGATAACAAACAGGTCTCTCATAATGGACTTTTTAAGTCCTTGGTCCCGGCTGTCATTCGTGGATCTTTGACAGCCGTTACGGGTCGTCAGAAGTCCGAAGTCTGACAACCAGTCTTACCAAGGGGTATCGTATTACCCGGTTACTGGGTTGTGGAGGTCAGATAGGTAGTCGCTCCATGTAAAAAACTGGTAGCTGCATCCGGTTAGACTGGAAGCCGACCCCAACATAGTTGGGAAAAGGCTAGGCAGATTGTTTCCTATGACTTCTTAAGTTCAAATAATTTCTTCCTGGTCCATCTATATCATTATGAGCGTAATAATGGAATAATTTGTTATGCAATAACAAATTTAATTGTACTGAGCTCTCGAATAGATTGTGTTACGTAGTACCTAGAACTGTTATTCGGCGGGAGGTGCGCGCACCTCAACTATTCTACACTGCGCGTTGTAGAACGAAGGCTGGGGTGCGTGCCCCTCTCCGCCGACTTTTAGAAACCTATAACTCACAATTTATTGATTTTGATATTTTCTCGCTGTCGCAATCTAAATTTAAAAGTACTCGTATGGTTGCTCAATCTCTTGCAAGTCGCCTATAGGACGGATGCTCTTGTCATCCGCTTCCTTCGATTCGTCGGTATAATGTGTTTTCTGTTTTTGTTTTCGTTTAGCATGCGTTCGTTTTCATACTCTGATGTCACTTCGTGGACAATAGCGTGGGTTATACGTTTTTTCGACTGTATTTTAACTACTTTTTGTAAATGCTGTAATGTATAATTATTTTTGTCCCAAATAAAATATATAAATAAATAAGGCACCTAGGTACTACTGTTTATCTCTGCATCACCCAAAGGTTGACTGGTAGAAAATGCCTATGGCATTAACTCCACTTCTGTACATTTATGTGCTTGAAGTATTAAATAAATAAAGGTATGCTTGCTCTGTGGCGAAGTTAGTTCTAGGTTAGGCCACAGTTGGTGCCGAGGCCAGTGCCAGGTCATGTGACGAAAGGAAGTGTCACCGTCTAATGAAAAGGCGTGTAAAAAGGCGATGTACTCTCTTTAATGGACTACAGACGTTATAGGAAACATAATACAATTTTTTTTTAAGGTCAAAATTTTATATTATCTTTTGAAACTTACCGAGTCTTTAACACCAGGGAGCAGTAGCCCCGGCAGTCGCTGTGTATGAAGAAGCGAGAATGATGATGGACGTGCAATTGCTGAGGAATGAGCGCGTCAAAGTCATAGGAATGACTACTAGTGGAGCTGCGAGAATGCGGAAGCTGCTGCAGGCTATCGCACCAAAAATTGGTAAGCCTTAGCGTAATGGCTCCCACACACTGCTGGCGGCATGACCGTCGGCTTTTGCCGCGCGGCACGTACCTCCGGCTTTTGCGCCTTTATTGGTCTTTGCGATCCTTTGTGCCGCAGGGCCGGCGGCAGTACGAGCGACCATGCCGCCGGCATAGTGTGTAGGAGCTATTACAATCAAATGCTTTTGTTTTGTTAAGCACTTTCCAAAATTATGTTCGTCTGTACTATTTTTTTTTTCTATGATTGCTTCGTCTATTTTGGAATCATTACAATCAAACTTTTTTATTTTGATAATCGACTTCCAAAAAGTAGGAGGTTCTATGTTCGTCTGTATGTTAGCTTTTTTTTTTGACAATTTTGGACCAATTTTGAATTTTCATTTGGTAGAGGAAGCGTGTGCTTGTGGTTAACTTTGCTTGGTTAGCTTCAATATGTAATTCGTATTTTTCCCACAGTCCCCACCACCAGTATTTTTCCCACATATGGATGATGTTATATTATCTTCCTGTCACTGTAATCTACATAGGGATATTCAAATTTGTTTGGGGTAGGTACCACAACGAAAAAGGTAAAATAAAAATTTTCTCCCAAAAAAATAAAGACAACTGACTTCCAAAAAAAAAACGATAAGTGAAAACTAACTTTAATTTCGAAAGTTGCTGGCAGAAAACAAAAATTATAAACCAAAGACACCTACTTCGGCAATTAAAGTAATTTTTCATTTTGTAGTGTTTTTTTTACTTGCACTACTTACAAGATAGATCCACTCGTTCCGTTCAGTTAAGTAGGTATATTATTTGTTTGGCAGATATGATGACCGAATCCTGCCAGGTTTATCTCGTTGGGATCTTCTAATTAGCCATGTATACTGTGCCAAAAAGAGTAAGAGCCAAGATAAGTGTTGTTTTCTGGAATATAAAAGTTGTTTTGTTATTCCTTATTTTTACAGTGATAGTGGAAGAAGCTGCGGAAGTTCTGGAACAGCACATTATAACCTCACTGACACAGGACTGCCAACATTTTATCCTGATTGGTTTGTACTAGCCCTCCCTACATAAAGTGAAAACAAATGCATTGTTCTCACAATAATACATAGTTTTATATGTACATATAGTTATAGCGTGAGTCTATACAAAACATAATTTGCAGGTGATCACCAGCAGCTACGGCCATCGGCGTCCCACATAAAGCTAGCGAAGAGATACAACATCGAAGTGTCGCTATTCGAGCGCATGATCACGAACGGCATCCACAGCCGCCGGCTGAACGTGCAACACCGCATGCGCCCAGAGATCGCCGCGCTCATCTCGCCACACATATACCCTGACTTGGCGAACCACCCGTCTGTCGAAGCTTTCAACAACGTGCTTGGGATTGAAAAAAACTTATATTTCTTCACACATGATTACAGAGAAGAGGTATGACTAAATCATCTTGCTTTTAGCTTATCATCATCTACAGAGTGGTAGACAGATAAGGCAGAGGTGTGTACTTATAGTACCTACCTAAACCCACATTTCGCCAGTTACTTTTAAGCGTTCCTGACTTTCAATTAAATCATCTCATATACCTATAACTTGTGTGTTGTTGGTTTAATAGGTAGATAACTCAATTTGTTAAAGTAAACATTAAACTAATGAAACCATTATTTTTCTAGAGACAACTTGAAAGTAACAGCAAAGCAAATCACAAAGAAGCGGACATGTCACTCGCTTTGGCAAATTATCTGATGTTGCAAGGGTATACTGCTGATGACATAACAATTCTTGCCGCGTATTCAGGACAGATGTTTTACATGAGAAAAGTAAGTGAAGTGAGAAGTCAAAAAATCTAACAGCACTAATGTTTCAATTAGCATAGCCTAAGTATAATCAAACCTATAATGTTCCCACTGCTGGGACACAGGCCTCCTCTCTGTGAAAGGGACTGGGCCGTAACCCACCACGCGGGCCCAGTTTCATTTACTTTCTGACACCTTTTAAACTTTAACGTTACGTTTATGTTATGTCATTCGCACTCTAGCCCTACAGAACCATTATTTACTAGCATTATAATATCATAAGGTATGTAGGTACCTACTCGTAATACACTAGTATTTTATTTGACAGGAACGCCAGCAATATCCTAGTTTATCGCAAGTGAAAATCACAGTAGTCGACAATTATCAAGGAGAGGAATCCAAAATTATCATTTTGTCACTTGTGAGGAATAACGAAGAAAATAACATTGGATTTCTTGGGATAGACAACAGGGTATGCGTTGCTCTGTCGCGAGCAAAAGAAGGTTTGTAATAGCAACGATATTTTATTATAATATGGTTAAATTAGTGCAGTCAAAATCGACACAAAAAAGGCAAACGCGCATGTAACTACGATTTTTTTTATATGTTGTTAGGCCCCCTGATAGTTTATACCCAAGTTTGCAACCCTGAAAACCTTGTGCTACTGCCATGGTGTTAGAAAAACTGCGAAATTCGGGCACTAGTTTTTACTAAAAAATATAAAAAATAGGAGGCGTTTTTTGGTATATTTGTTGAGAAGCAAGCTAAATTTGCTACAATCTAAGCCCAACCCAAGCACTCTAGGCCAATTGAGTGCAAAGATACAGCTAGTCCTAGATGGGCCTTTTTTTTGTGGGTATCCATCGAAAATCTAGCTACGTTTTTACAAATTTGGTTGATAACGTACCTGAAGTATCTCGCCACATTCCACCAACCTTGTAATATATACACAGTGTGTCTGGTCAACGGTGTCCGACCTGTTAAGGCGAAGCAATATGATCAATTTTATCGACAAATCCACCAAAATAAGGTATTTTGGCCCCTACTGTTTTGAAATGGTTAAGTAAAAAAACAACCAAATTTATTCACACATTTTACGTTTCAAATACTTTTTTAAGGAGTTTTTGATAAACCCTTTAGTGTCAACTTATTGCCTACTTTTGTAGCTGTCGAACCAAACACTTTAATGCCTGAAGGACCTCTACATCGGTAGATATTGCAAAATAAATGAGCCCACTGTACTCAGTTAAAAATGGCCACCATTTCAAAACACTAGGGGCAAAATGCCTTATTATGGTGGATTTGTCGATAAAATTGGTCATATTGCTTCGCCTTAACGGGTCGGTCACCGGTGACAAGACACACTGTATATATACATAATTATACACCCAATTAAACACATCTAATAATTAATAATAACATTGAATTGCTTGAATTGATACTTCGCCCTCTTCCTCTGTCCTAATTTTGCTGTGCCCGACAGGGTCCATATTGGTCAAAATCAAAATCAAAAGTCATTTATTCAAAATAGGCTGAGAATCAGCACTTTTCAAACGTCAAAATTACATAAGTCTTTTACTTTGTTATACCATCTATGTAATACATATGGAAAACAATAAATAATTGAGTACAATGGCTCGGACTTAAACATTTCGATGCCACCATAGAGGAAACGGAACGTTCACAGTGGTTGATGGACAAGATGCAGCTTTTCAAGAAAACTGAAACAATTGCCAGTATTTCGCAGTTTTTCAAGTTGCAATCTTGGGTATAAACTACTCTCAGGGGACCTAACAGCATATAAAAAAAATCGTAGTTACATGCGCGTTTGCGATGTTTGATGTTGTTATTGACCAGGCTAAATGTTCATTTTTCCAATTCATGATCTCTTTTCCGCTGTTTCTTACGCCTGCCTGATTTCTGGAAGAAAAGTCATCTCTTACTGAAGAGAATGATTTTCATCTGCTATATTATAATTTACAGGATTTTATATTTTTGGCAATATCAACATGCTGAAATCGGCAAAATCAGACTTATGGAGCAAAATAGCAACGACATTAGAAAATAATGGCTCCTTGGGAACAACTCTGATCCTGAAATGTCAAAATCATCCCGACCATGTAACAACGGTAAGTACCTATACCTAGTACAAGTAGGTACATAAGTACATTATAAAGATAACTAATCAAATTGTAGCTCACTGTCTGATTCGCATCAAGTTCGCATCCTACGGAAACTAGATATAGGTGGTATACATAGATATAAGAAAGAAGGAGATATGCCCAGTAGTTGAAAATGTATCGAAACCCAACGTCTCCAGTTTGTCCCCACCACCTCGCCACAACTACATGCAGATCAGTAAATCCAATAGATACGAAGTCACGCTCACAGTGGCAGTGTGGTCACAGTGGCCAGCTAGATAGACCGACGACCTCAAGAAAGTGGCTGGGACAGACTGTGAGTGGACTCCGATCGTCTCAAACCCAAAAATTTTGGACTTGATAGTTTGTCCACCGCACAACGTCGACGAGAAACGAGACTATTCGAACCCAACGTGACGGCCCTGTGGTGGTGTGCGATGGACACGCGGCCGTATTAATTGTATGTATGCTTCGGCGCTGTCATCACGTTCTCGTTGACGTTCCGTTAACATGGCGGTGGACAAATGTCCTGACCTGAGGTCCTGAGTGACATATAGGAGGCTCTATTTAACTCGAATTTTATAACTGTGCGCTTGGAGCTGTCAAAATCGTAGGTTACTAGTATTGAATTCACGACGCCCCTTAATACGATCCTCACAACCACAACCTCTTTCGTCTCCACAGTTCTATCTTATTATTCCATAAGTTGTTATTGTTATTATTGGAAAAAACAGATATATTGTAATATTTTGACGTTGTTATGCGCACAGTTATAAAAATCGTGTTATAATGCCGAACTTCTGCTGAATTTCGATGGGCCATAGTCACGCCCGGGTACCTACTGTAGCAAGTATTGGTGAAGATCACTATTTGGCCGGTTACTAAACTGTAAATTTTGCATTATTGGGTTGCAGATTTCGACTCCAGAGGATTTCAACAAGCTGCCACCAGAAGGCGGATGCTTTGAGAAATGCAACTACCAGTATCAGTGCGGCCATAAGTGTCAACTTTACTGCCACGGATACGACCGCAAACATATTAAAAAGAAGTGCATTATGAACTGCGAAAGGTACATTACCACTGCACGACCTGGAAGAACGAACTTTGCCAAAAGTCATTAGGTATAAGCTAGGCCTTTTCATCCACATAATAATAAAATACCATTAATTATTGTTTTAGAGTTTTATGTGACCTCGGACATGTCTGCCCATTAAAATGCCGGATTGATTGTGACCCGTGCAAGGTACTCGTAATGAAGACTCTTCCATGCGGTCACGAAATGAACATATATTGCCATCGTGATCCCGAAGACCCGAAGAACGAATGTCTTACCAAAGTTGATGTTGTATTACCAAATTGTAAACATGAGGTAGGTAGATCCATAAATCAACACCTCGCACACCTCGTTAAGAGGGATAAATTCCCAAAAATATTGAGTCTGCATTTCTCGATGAAATCCGCAATGCATTATAAAACGTCAATCTTGCTTTGAACGTGGATCGTCTGCCATTAGATACCGTGCTTATTAAAAAATATACTCATGGCAGCATCGGTATTCGATCACGCTTTACATTTTGGTGAAATAAATAATTATATTAATTTCATTACCTACAGGCACAGAAAGCTTGTTACCAGGATATTAAAAACGTGAAATGTTTGGTACCTTGCGTGTACCGTTTGGAAGAGTGCGGCCATGTCTGCCGTCGCAAATGTCATGTGACCGTCGATCCGAACCATGAGAAGGTGAGGTGTTTGACCTTTGTATCCATAATTTTTATATCTATCAATTCTTTTTCTACCGCCTGAAAATGTGTCAATCGGAAGAAATATCGTAAGAATTTAAAGTCGCAAAATTATAATATCTGTAACATTTTTCAGTATTTATGCGTTAAACCTTGTGCACGGGCAAAAGCAGGTTGTGAGGCCGAACTGATAGGAGATCGAGGGGATCATCAATGCAGGAAGACTTGCTACGAGAAATGCGATGACTGTAATGTTCAGGTGCGTTTCTTGTTACTCTAATACTTTCACTTTCTTATGTTATTAAATTACGTAATCAGAAACGACTCCGAGGTAGATCGAAACGGGAAGCGGTCTGGCCACCCGGCGGAAAGCGGCGCCAGATATAAAGGGGCGCCCTCATATGAAAGTGAGCAACTAGCGGTGACACACTACTCTAATAACAGGTTATGGGCCCAGGCATGAAAGATTGAGAGTACCTATTTGCGAGTTTGATTTGATTAAGTCGCGGTGTAGCAAAGGTTGGAGCCCGGCGTAGCCCGTGGTTCGAACAAGCAAACAAGAAGTTATTGGCGGCGGTGATTTGCGCGGCAATTCATTTTTGTTAGACTGCATGCGGAACAAAAATGTCGAATTCGGAGAAAAATAATAGTAAGAAAATCGATCTTAATGGTCGCAATTGGCAAGTGAAGCCTGCGGAAACTGGAAATGGGAGGGAAAATAAAGTCCAAGAGGTGATCGTTACAAGAGTTGAGCAGACAGTGATGACGTTTTTGATTTCATATTCCAGTATTTTTGAAATTTGGCAGAAGTTATCTCGTTATATGGACCGGTAAGTAGAGTCAGGGTGCATTTGTTGCAACAGAGAATGATGAGGAACCGACAGCTGTGTTCATAACGAAGGCAGAGGAGTGTGTTAACCATTTGGCAACAGCAGGAGAAAGAGTATCTGAAAATATGATAACAACAAAGATACTTATGTCATTACCCGACAAATACAAAAAAATTGTCTCAGCTTGGGAAAGTATTCCAGAAGAGAAACAGAAGTTGCAGCAGCTGACAAGCAGGTTGCGGAGGAGCGCAGTGGTAATGGTGTCATTTCCAATGCCACTAGCAGCGGACTGCAAAATTCTGCATTGGTGGTGGTCGGTGCGCAATGTACCCTAAACTGTGTGTGTGTGTAGTGGTCAGTGCTTACCGGGACAACAGCATAGGTTTCCGTTCCATCAGAGTAAAGGTGAACTCATACACATGGATCAATGCGATCCAAGATCCAACCATAGAAATATATTCTTATATCTATGGGTCCAATGGAGAGAGCATCATTTGATATTTTCTTTTATTCTTCTTTTCGTGTGGATAGTGACTAAACCTAGAGTCAGAGTTTTAAAGCCATGGGCGGCTTTCTCTCATGGGCCTCTGACTTGGCTTCAGATGCCGTCGAGAAATATCTGTCAGGCATCCCGGTTTCCTCAAGATGTTGTGTGTGTTTTTAAGCAAGTGATAATTTTAGTAATTATAATAATAGTGACTTTCTTTTATTGAAGGATGACTATAGTAGTTACATGTTTGTTTATTTTATCAAGAGCTAGCGACCCACTCCTGCTTCGCACGGTTTTTACGACTTGACAAAACATTGAGATGTCCTATCTAAACGTAACTTTAATACTAACGTTATTATACACATAAACCTTCCGGGATAAATTCTCAAAACGATAGTGAAAACCTCATGAAAATCTGTTGCGTGGTTTAGAAGAACAACGCGGATATACAGACAAACGCCAAAGGCGACTTTGTTTAATATCAAGTATAGATAAATGTGAAACTAAAGAGAAAATTGAGGAATTAACAGAGCAGTTTGAAAATTAATTTAGGTGTAAAATAAATAGATTTCGATCAGATAATGGAACAGCGTTTGTGAATAGAGCAGAAGAGAATTTATTTAAGAAAATAAGTATAGTACTTTCGCATTTATAATATTAGTTAGGATAGTAAAAATATTGTGTAGGTACGTACATTGACACGAAAAAGAATAAGATAACATGATATTCTAATTGGGTTGTTTGGTGGTGGCAGTGATATGCATTAATTCCGGGACATGTTGTATAGATAGGCTTCTATTAGGTATGTGCCTCGTTAATCTAGTGGTCGGAAGTGGTCGGTTCTTGTGATCATGATTTCCCTGTGAAATATGTATGGTATAGCTACATAATAAATTAATGAGTATTTTAAATGTTCAGGTTATTAAAAAACGATCGGATTGCAAGCACTTGCAGATCGTAGCATGCTCCAAGTCAGTTGACGAGATTCCATGCAATAAAAAATGCACACGTACCATGACCTGTGGACATTTCTGTAAGAAGAAGTGTTGCGAACCATGCGGGGATTGCACACAAATGGTATGTTACCTTGTTCATAACACACACACTTGTTTATATTTATTCCTCAGATAAAACAAATCAGACTATTGGAAAATAAGCCC
This sequence comes from Agrochola lota, assembly GCA_947364205.1. Taxonomy (NCBI): domain Eukaryota; kingdom Metazoa; phylum Arthropoda; class Insecta; order Lepidoptera; family Noctuidae; genus Agrochola; species Agrochola lota. The sequence continues at coordinate 9,562,678 of OX376232.1, forward strand.
ATAATCACGTAATTTCATTACGCGACTGTCTGTAATAATGATAAGCGCCTAAGATACTAAAAGATACAAAACCTCGTAGCGCTCAACGTGTGCGCTACGGTTAGTGCGGAGCTCTACGCCGTAGCTCGTCGCAGTCACAGCGTCAAAGCTCCGGTCGCATGATCTCCTACAGCTTCTATCATTTGAATGATTTCTTGCAGTGAACTGATTTCTCAACCATTTTTTTTTCAGGTCGATAAAGTAATACTTGAGTGTCTGCATACAACAAAAGTGCAGTGTAAGAAAAATGTGAGTCAGGAGCTTTGCAATGAGAAGTGTAAACGACTCCTTTCATGTGGGCATTCATGCACGAACCGATGCGGTTCTGCGTGTGACCCCACGAAGTGCACCAAGCCTTCGTCTGGCGAGGTTTTGTCTCCTTGCGGCCACAAAGTGAAGCTACCGTGCAATGTATCAGCTTTATTCGCTAAAGGTAATTTGTGAAATCATTGTGCAAGTAAGCGCATGCACTAGAACAGCCGTCTTCGAGAGCAATATATCGGTTTATGAACTTAATTTCAAGCATCCCCAAAATATGCATGTACCTAGCTTTAGTCACGTAAACTGATTATTTTGCAAATTGGCTAAATATTTCGATATATTGACAAAGCGTTTCTTCGACATGACTTAACTAGGTAATGATGCGATTTCGACGACATAGATAGAAGATAGATAGAATATTCTTTATTATGCACACCATACAAATTACAGAAATAAATTTAGAAATTTTACATAGGGTGTCACAATGGGCGGTCTTATCGCTAAAAGCGATACTTCGACATTTCGACAATACCGACATACTTCTTCGACAATTTTGCTAGTCCGACATGAGTTATTTCGACGTACTCTACTCATATTATACTTCGACAATATCTTAAATCGACGTGATGCATCTGAGACACGATGCTACTTCAAAATTAATCTGCGACTTTGGAAAACTTGTGTATTTGTTTATAGGTAATAATATCGTTTAATTTTTTTATCTGCCACCATGCGGGAGCAGGACATGCTCGTTTTTTCTAAGTAAATAAAAAGTTAAGTTTAACTAAGTTAGTTACAGTTGGTTAATTTAACTTTATCTATTTATCTATGTAGATTAGTTCGAAACTCTATATCACCACGTTCATTTACCAGCCCCGTGTTGGATTGTTCTAAGTATACACATCTGCTGCCAAACCATTTTGAAAATACAGGCGTGATGTTAAGTTTGTTAGTAAAACTGCAGCTAATAATGGTAAGTGTGCAGGTGGGGTGAAGCCGGAGCAGCTGCTGCAGCACTGCGCGAGCGCATGCGGCGCGACGCTAGCGTGCGGGCACCTGTGCGCCGGCACGTGCGCGCGCTGCCTGCAGGGCCGGCTGCACCAGCCCTGCACGCAGACTTGCAACCAGGAGAACATCTGCGGACACCAGTGAGTCTGACGACATTTCTACGGGTCATAGATCAAGGAAAGTTCGGCTTGCTACTGCCTGTAATGGTTTTTTAATAACAACAACGTATCAGGTTACTTACGTCGTATTTTGACGTAAACGTAAAAATCGGTAAGATTAGGCATCTGCTAGTAAGTATCTTTAACCAGCCCTAACCCCGCGCCCATTTCCTCTTACAGATAGGAGGCCCGAGTTCAAGCTTACCTAGGTATATTACGACCACGCTCAAAGGTTACATCGGATGGAACCTTTGAGCGTGGTCGTAGCTCGTAGTCGTAACTTATACTTTTTTCGTCCGTTCCATGGTCGTTCTGAAATAATCGAGCCGACTTTTGTCGCTGACTGTAACAACTAGATAGTATACACCTCTGCTTACCGGAATGGGAATGCAAGCTTCATGTTATGTTTTATTTTATTCGCTGGTGAGTTGCATTTTTGTACGATATCTTGATTTGAATGTTTGTTTAGATGCCAGGAGCCATGTAATCAAATCTGCCCACCGTGCAAGATGCCCTGTGAAGTTAAATGCCAGCACTCGCACTGCAAGAGGTTGTGCGGCGAACCATGCACGCCATGTCAGGTGAATAACAATTGTGCTGTCTAACTAAACTCTGACTTTAGGTCCCATTCATAGTAAGTAGATACTTACTTATAATCACGCTGTTTTATAATCCCGTCGCATTGCATTCGTATAGATATCGAAAAACTGAAACCAGCATGAGTTTTTGAGCAGATTATTTGAACTGCCTCATTGGATTATCTCCAGCTCGGACAGTTTTAGATATTGGGTTTCCCAATAGGAATTTCCCAGTAACGGCCCGAAGTCTGGTTTGATGCGTGGTTTATGGGGCTCGCTCTTTAATCCCTTTGTATTGAGAAATGTGGGTGTCTCTTCTACTTATTAGATTTCTGCCTTTCTCTGATCTTCGAGAAAAATAGGTGTTATTTAGATCAAAGGCATCGACTAGCGAGTTCTTTCTTTAGAGAGACAACTCGTACTAGGTATTTGTGTGAACTTGGTGCCCATAAGTCATATTTCTAATATTATTCCAAGTTCTGAACGACTATCGTGCGTCGGTATTAAATACGGTTGTTACCAATAGTACCCGGGCGCCAATAACACATCAAGCATTAGTAATTTACTATCACACCGCGTAACGGAGATGACCCTGCACTTAACCAAACTTTTTCTAAAGCCGGTTGCAGACCTAGAGCTAAGCTAACGTAGTTTAGCTTAGCTTGTTAGATGAGGTAATTTTTCATACTAGTTTTCATAGATTGCGGTCTGCACACAAATATGAAAAATTTCCTCAGCTTTGCGGCTGAAAGGCTCGTGCAGACTAGCGCGACATCGGTAATTGTTCTTTCTTAGAAATTGTTTTGTTAGAGGCACGTCGCGCTGTCGCGTCGCGCCTATCTGCACGACGCTTCTACTCTTCTGCGTCATTACAGGAAAAATGCAGTCGTCGGTGCAAGCACGGGAAGTGCACGCGGCGGTGCAGCGAGGAGTGCTCGCGCGCGCCGTGCGACGCGCGCTGCGGCCGGCGCCTGGCGTGCGGCCACATGTGCCGCGGCCTGTGCGGCGAGCCCTGCCCGCCCGTCTGCCAGCTGTGCCGCCCCGACGAGTTCCCTAAGGACTTCCTCGGGGACGCGTACGGAGAACACGACAAGTGAGACACCTTCGTTTGCTACAAGACTCGATCAATTGCGGCTGCTAACAAAACACTGTTCACTGACTAAACAGGCTTTGAAGATATCCAACCAATAGATAGCGCAATTTTGTTTTAATCAATTACCTAAACTCATCATCATTACATAATTATATAAAACACTCCCCCCGCCGCGTCTATCTGTCTGAACGCGATAGACTCAAAAACTACCAAACGGATTACCATACGGTTTTCATCCAATGGATGAAGTGATTCATAAGGAAGGTTTAAGTATTATCTACACTTACTGTATATACATACCTACAGGGTGGAATTTTTTAACCTCACCTGGAGGGAAAGTACTCTAAATGCTGGAAATAGCTAATTTTACTTTTACTCAAAGAAAACATTCCTCTATTTTTTTAAAGAAACATCTGCATTCAAAGATTTTCGATTATTCGCTTGAGACAGTCTAGAACCGTACCGACTAAAAACGTGACAAAAATTCCGCCCTGTATATTTTTTTTCATTAAGGGTTTGTGTATATCGTATTGGCTGAAATATTACGATGATTGTATAAGATGTCGGAAAAAAATCATGACGACTGGGAGCTTTACTGGCGGGCACCGCGTTAAACAATGAAGTTAAAACTATATGAAAAAAAAAAATACGGAATTAATACATTGTTTACCTTTATTTTTTTTCCTGGATTCATATATCTTTATTTATCTCATTATCATAATACAGGCTGACACATAAGTAATATGTACTTTTACTCCCGGTACGTTCACCTGGGATATTTTCCAACGTCCACGCGGGCAAAGCTGCGGGCAAAAGATCTTTATAACAATGGCATACGGGACATGCCTAGTTCTTATTGTTTTATTACTGCCTGTAGAAGATTTCAATCAGCATTTTCATTCAACCCTCCTTGTAATTTCAGGTTTATCGTACTTCAAGATTGTGGTCATGTTTTGGACGTCGATAACATGGACACTTTAATGCTGACTGGCCAGGAAAACATAAAAATACGGACTTGTCCTTTTTGTCGCAAAGCGATTATTAATACCAACAGATACAAAGATACTGTGAATAAAATGTTCAAGAAAGATATCAATCCTATAAAACTCCGAGTTTACGGAACTGTCAAGCAAATACAAATGAAAATGACTGAATTACACCGCAAAGTGGATAGATTTGCAGAAGAAAATGGAAAAAATATGGCGGGTTTGTATAAATTATTAATTTTTTTAGGGTTCCGTACATCCGAATGAAAAAATGAAACCCTTATAGCGGTACCCGTGTGTCTGTCTGTCTGTCCGTCAGTTCACAGCCAATTTGCTTCCAATAAATTGAAAGTTGGTACACATATGAATTTCTGTGACCCAAACGCGGACATGTAGTTAACGTAATAAAATGAATTTTGAATATCCCCATATTCAAAATTGACTTTTAAGATATTCACTTCTAAGAGCGTTAATGCCATCCGTGCGCTGTTTGGCCCAAAATTAGTACTTTTCGACCCAGTTAATATCCATCAAACACTATTTTAAAAACAATTTAATTACTAATCATTTTAGGAAGTATTGTTGTCTAAATACTTAGTTAGGATTTTTTTTAGATTAATAGAGTATTTGTAAATTCTATCAAGATAACTGAACAGAGGTTTTGATAATTTCACTTCGAGCGTCAATTTAGAAGCTTAAAATATCTTAAATCACTGAATAACCTAACTAGCAATATTTTTAGCAAGTGTATAGAGTGCCGCTAACGGCACTTTATCCCTGTCGGATAAAGTACCGCTACTTACAGCACTATAGTCGAGCTGCTTCGGCCCGGCTAAAGTGCCGTAAGCATTGCATTGTCAGTCGCACTGTCACTTGTAATTTCGTGTGATTGTTGAGCATTGCATTATCATTGTCACTTGTTATTTTGTTTCTATAGAGGCTCATGTTAATTTGTTTCATCTATAGCCGGCTAAACTTAAGTGTAGCCATAACCCCTTGGCTTAGCAAATGAAAATGGCTGAAAAGTAAGTTAGATTGCCGTGCCGCGGTAGCGGCCGGCGAGTGCCGTTTAGACACAAGACAATGTAATGTTTTGTTTTGGGAAAGTGGTGTTTTACAACGAACTAACCTCAATAATCAAACAAAAATAACAAGTGACAATGACAATGCAATGCTTACGGCACTTTAGCCGGGCCGAGGTAGCGCCACTATTATACCGCTAGTGGAACTTTATCCAGCAGGGATAGAGTGCTGCTAGCGGTACACTGCCTATTTTTTATCTTACTACAAATATAATTAGGAATAAAATTAGTAAAAAAAAAGAAACATTTTATCATTACGAAATAATATAATTAATTAGGAATATAATTAGGAAAACACTTTGTTAAAAAAAAAACATTTTAGGTTCCCTACATGAGAAATAAAAATCCAAACAAAACGAAATTATAAAGAAATTTTGGTCAGTAAAATGATTGTTTTGACTAATATGCTTTCAATTAAATTTTTTAACTAAATGTGTTCTATTATTTTTCTAGAAATCTAGTAACTCCACGCGCAAACCGTTTCAAATTATTTTCTGACGTTTCATAAGAAGCTAGCTTCTGAAGTTTCATAAGTGCCCATGTAGGTTTATGTGAAATAAAATATCTTGGTTTTTTTTATTCAATATATAACGTGTCATAGGTAAATTAGTAATTTATCACTTAGTTTCCACTTTTTTTGATGAAATAAATCGATTGAAAATGCGTACATTAGAATCGGCGTATTTATGGTGCTTTACTTTTGTGTTTGACGTGAGCCGTCCTAACCTTGTTTGTTCGTCTAAGTATGTTTGTTTACTATCTACTCGAAATGCCGTCTAGTAGTAGTGATAATGAAGATTTGAAGACTCCGCCAGAATAAAAAATGTTTAACTTTTTTCGTAGATAGTATAAAGTGTATCACTCTGAAGAAAGTGTGATTCTCAACTCGTGTGTATTAAGGCCCAATGTACAATTTTTTTTAAATAAATATCTTTATAGTTATTTTAGAAAATAGTTGAAAATAAACCATCCCCCCTCCCCGCCCCTATAAGAAGTCTAGTTTTAATTTAACATGGCAAATCTCTCAATATTGTGCGTACAAACTGACATTTGCAGTTGAAATGTATGGAAGAATATGTTTTTCAACTACAATGTTAAGTTTGTTCTCGGGATAAATTTGTTATAACTACGGAACTCTTCATTGTGCGTGGTCCGACACGCAAATGGCCGGTTTTTTTTTTGCACACACCCTCCAGTGTTTCTGAGTTTGTGTAACCGGCGAGAACTAATTTTTATATTTCTTTCCAGATTATAAAGATATGGTAGCTACGTTTTTGAGTTTTAGAACCCTTTTAAAAACACAAAAAAAAGTGTCGCTCTTGCAAGTGGAAATGGAATGCGTATACATGAATATATTTGAAATGATCGTAGAATGTTGGCAAAAATATCGAACACAGAAACCGCAAACAACTACATTAAAGGATGATATGCAGAAGCATATCAAAACACTACTGGATGTGCTCAAGATTCGGCCAAAATCCAAGATCCCTATCAAAATAAGCGAACAACAGCAAAAGGATATCGGCAATGAGATCAAACGCTTGAATGTTATGGTGCAACTGTCTACTCTTCTACATGTCGCGATTAGTGTGAAAGGTGAACTTAAAGTAACAGAACAAGTCGAGACTACCAAAGCGGTTGTGTTCTCACTATCTGTATTTAATGAAGACAAGGCTTTAGAGTCTCTTAAGCAGTTGCAGGCAGCGATCAAATCAAGCGGTATTGTCACTAAGTACGAGCGCGCATTAATTGTTAAAGCTATTGGTTTAAAAGCTGGCCACTGGTATAAATGTCCGAATGGACATTTCTATTGCATTGGTGAGTGTGGCGGAGCAAATCAAGAGAGCTCGTGTCCGGAGTGTGGGGCGCGCATAGGTGGCAGGAATTATGCGCTCACCGCCGGGAACAGCCGTGCTCCAGAAATGGATGGCTCTATATAGTTATGCAGCATGGTCGGAACAGAACAACATGGCTAATTTTAATCTTGACGATATACTTTAGATATACATATAAACTAATGTAAGTACCTAGTTATTTGTTTGTAGGTACTGGAAGTTCATTTTCATGTTTTATTAGTTCTTCAGTTAGTCAGTGCATTCTGTAAAAAATAAAGGTTATAAAAACTAAAACCCAACTACGATAAAAAAACAACTACTTAATAAGGTATAAAGAAGACATCACAGACAGACAAATTAAAAATCCGGAGTAACACGTGTTAGGTCATAAATCGAACAGATAACGTGTGACTCCGGATTTTAATTTTGTCTGTCTGTGAAGTCTTGTTTATACCTTATTAGTTGAATTTTTTACCACCTTTATTTTTTACAGAATGCACTGCGAAGCAAATGTTTGAATACAAATTATTTTAAATACATACTGATTAAAGAGATGTAGGTACATAGATTTCAGTCTAAAATTATATTTATGTAGTGAGACTATTTATCTGTGAACATCCAACACAGAATTTAAAAAAAATTACACCAACATTTAGCATAGTAAATTCGTTGTGCAGGTAGTAAAGCTAAGTTTTTCTACGGTTTTAAAGCACATTTATGTACCTACTGACAAAATCGTTTCATCATTTAAAATTTTAATTCTTTGGTATAATCACATTATTTAGAAAGTAAGTACTTATGCTATCAATAGTTAAGACTAAAGTTTACTTCTCTTATCGTATTGAGTACAGCGGCAAAAGCGGCTGAACTAACTCTCAAAGTGTTAATTATAATTTGACGAATTCAGAATAGTTAGGTAGTAAATAAGACGTTTTTCATCTTAGGGACTCTTCAGACGTGCCGCAACACGGCAGCGGAAAAAACGTGACCGGCACAAAATAAAATAAAAAACGAAGTTTAAACACCCGGTACTGGTAGGCACGGTCAGCAACGGAATTCTATTAACAGGTAGGCACAGGTCTACAGGTTTATTCTAGTACAGGCATCATACTTTGTAATACCTATTTTTATAATGAACATACCTACCGACTTTAAACAAAAATCGTATATGTGTCACTTGAAATGCTGCGGTTGAAAATCATTGTATCGAATATTTTTGAGTCAAAGATGATAAGGTGATAATTTATTCTCGATTCTCACGGTAACTACTACTTACAATTTGCACTTTTCCTTTTTTCTTGTGATTAATAATTATACCGAAGACCTCACGGAACTTTCACACAAGCCTGCCCACTGTGCTTCGAATTTTGTGTCTGCCGCTTCAAGTAGTTACCGCGCGACACAATTTACACTAGCCACTGTGGTGGTGCCTAGATGTGGTACGTCAAAACGGGAGTGATATAAAGATTCGAATGACGTTGTTTCGGTTTCATAATAATGTTTTTTTTTATTGTAGTTAATATTATCTTCTTGTTCTAAAAATTATGTTTTATTGTTCTAATGTAGGTTTAGGTACTATAGGAACACTTCTGCCTAACCCTTCAAGGCGTGTGATAAATGTTACTATTTAATAAAGCTGTTTTATGGTAATGATGTTTTGTTTTCTTTTTTCGTTAAATTCTATGATAATGATGTGCCCCGTAATTGAGATGCTTTAGTCCGTTTTTTAAGTGTTTCCTGTTTGATACATAAATTATATCAAAACTAAGTAAATAAAGTACACGCGGTGTTAACGCCTGGCTTGAGGTCATAATTTATTAGAGCAGCCACAGGAAACTCCGGTTGAGTAGCCGACAACCTCCTAGGTTGACAAGAGAGATGCCAAACAAGAAGAAAAAAAAACATCCGAACTACGCATAAAGTGGATGATAGACGTACCAACTTAAAGTACGCGGCTTTTAAGTTCGCCAACTTACTCGGCTCGCCGTCGGTGACACACGTGAAGCTTGCTCACACTCCAGGGCGGATCCCCCTGGGCCGTGTCTAGGTCGACCACAGATATTTTTTCTAATCTCATTGATAAATGTAATCAAATAATTTCGGTACTCTGTATGGTTTTGCCACGTATGTCTTTGCCACACATGCGCGAACGACACGCGTAATAAGACTACAGTGCTGATATTATAAGTATATGATGATGGACCGTGGAATTTCTTGCCGGCTCTTCTCCGCTTCGGACGTTTCATGTAGGTTTATGTGATTTTATTTTGTTTTCGATGCAGCCGCGCTTCCGACCACCCGATGTGTCAGTGACATCCATGGAGTTAAATTTTTCGACAGCTTTTTGAAGAGGCAAAAGAAGTCCCCCCAGGACCACAATGTGACCTCAAATCTTAAGAAGTACTTTTTAATCCCAAACACGGTCAAAATATGTTCAGTAAGAAGCAGTTTAGAGTTGGGGGGGGGGGGGGGGGGCGTACGTATGCAAAATATAAACGTGGGGTGCTAAAAATTTCGAGCTTGCTTCGCTCGCTCCATTCTCAAACGTGTATCATTGACTCTGGCAGGCAAATTGCGACAAAATATGGGACGAAACACATCTTCGCTAGGTGACCTAGTTTTTGAGATATAAATGTGGCCCTGCTGGAGAGACTCCAGATCGGCCACCTATATAAACCCTTATATCTTTTTAACCAGTGACCTACAAATTCTGATATTTGGCGACGAATTTCGACTAATTAGCGACTATTTTTTTTGTGTAATCAAAATTAAAATCCCTGATGGTGGCCCTGCCAGAGTCAATAACACCTCAAACGCTACTTAGAAGTCGACAAAGGTACTCCTATTTAAGTAAGACAAAAAAAAAAAGTAGTTAACGTTGAAATTAAATAAGTAGTATTAATTAAGTAATTTTCGAGCTCGTTTCAGTCACTCTTGCATTCTATATTTTACTGACTCTCAAACTATTCAGCATAAGTCGACAAAGCAACTCCTATTCCGTAAGAATGTTCAATAGAAACCTAACCGAGAATTCAGAGATGTGCAAAAAATTTCGAGCTCGCCTCGCTCGCTCTCTCATACATTCCTACTTTTCGTAAATAGCCTATTGAAATACACCTCCCTGAAAAAACAATCCTGCCGGTTGCGAGCCCCATGGTGCAGGCAGACTAAAATTACGCACGTTATACTTTGTTTTTTTTTTATTCTATAAAAATAAAAAATTGTGCAAAGTTTTACTTGAAATACCAATAGAAATATATAAACATAGGAGACCAAATGAAGGGGCCGGGGGCGGCAAAACAAAATGAAGCCCCGGCCTCATTTTTTGCTGTCCCGGGCCTCCGAAGTTTAGTCCGCCACTGATTAGAGCCTGTTCTGACTGGACCCCGACTATGTATCCCCCCTGACTCGAAGGTTAGATTCGCTCTTGCTCACACTATACCGCGATGTTGTCGAATTTTCTGAACCAAACTAAACAAACATTACACAAATGTCGAAACAAAATGGCGGCTCGCGACTCGCGACAATGACACAAAATTTCAAATTTCCAACAGATTTGAAATTTTTCTATGGAGGATGAGTAAACTTTACACCCTGTTCCTCATACCTCTATACTATTGTTGAGTCGTGCTGACCTTTCAAAATGACGATTGAAAATAAGCCCTTACGTAAATAAGTACCTTAACAGATATGCTACTGTTAGCTGTTGCGATGAGTGATTTAGTAATTTTTCAGATGGTCGATTCAACTTTTAACACCCCGCATGATTTTGGCAATTAGCGATTTAATCGCTTTTCGGAAACTCGATATATCTACCGAAAATGTATTATCTCCGCCAAAAAAATTCAGCAGCTTTGGAAAAAGTAATTTTTAAACCGTAATCAAACGGAACGAGTCGTCGAAGTAATCGCTGAAATGTGTGATTTTGTTATTGTGTCCGAACGCATTGTCGCTAAGATGCATCTGCTGTTGCCCTTAGAGCTTATTTCAATCTTCCAGAAAGTGAATAAATCTCTAATCACCGATACTAAAAGCAGCATGTCTAAAAACCTAAATGACTTCTATTTATAAGTAAATACTATTTTTTTCGGGTTTTGTACAAATATGGTGAAAACGGGACCCCATTACTAAGTCTACGCTGTCTGTCTAGTGTCTATCGGTCAGTCGCTCGTATTCTATCACACCACTACTGCTCACGAACGTCTTACGCCAGTTTCAGTCGGACAGAAAATTCGGCCACTTTTTGGCCGAAACCGAACCTTCGGTCGGACACTAAATAATAATATTAATGGTTTTGGCGCTATTATTAGAATAAGTTCCTCCGTAAGCTAATGCATGCCTGATGACTCACGTTTGCGGCAGCATTTTAGAGGAATGAGGAACAGGGTGTAAAGTTCACTCAGCCACCATAGAAAAGGGAGGATCCTCCGGCCAGACGGGTGTCGTGTCTGGCGGGCAACTGCCCAACGATTGATTTCGGAGAAATTATACTGTTCGCACGCTAAACTCTAATTGCGCGATGCAGGATTTGGTGTGACGTCAGGTTTTTGATGCGTAGTTCGCATGTGGCGATGTAGATGCCGCCACAGCATCAACAGTGTTTGCAGATCGGTAAGATTCCCCGATACTGCGGAGGTGGATGCAGCTCCACACTGAATTTTAATTGACTTATGTTAATCTGTGTCTGTCTCTATACCAATTAACACTAGACGTTAAGTGAAAGTGCTATGGACTCTGTATAATATAAAAGTTTTATTATAATTATTACAGTGAAGCGTTTATTTATTGAGCGTTAGGCCAGACGATGCTCTCGATCCAGTCAAGGTAGCGGCTGACGCGGGTGTAAACACCGGGCACGGGCGAACCGCAACCGCGCCCGAATGACGTCACACCCACCAGGCGGTTCAGCCCGTCCGGCGTCGATCTATGCAGCGGCCCGCCCGAGTCACCCTGCAGTCATACATATAAGTATTAGAGCTTCAATACATGAAGCTGAGCATCAGCATTATAAAGAAACACTGCATCGTTCCCACTACATTATACAGCACGGAAAACACATATAAGACAGACACGCAGGGGTCACGTGAGCACGATGGCGGCCGGCATCTGGTTGACTACGGCGAAGTGGTCGAAACACAGTCCGAATAAAATGTTGATTTAAGTAGTTAGTCGTGTAGTAATTATGAATGATGTGTTCATTGTATCGTGGTGTCATTATTAATGCACATAAATACCTGGCAGGTATCCCGAATGCCTTCCGGATCGCCAGCACACATTTGGTCCGGAGAGATGCCTGAAGGTAGCTTGCGCCAGTTGGTATAAGACTCGCTGCACTTATTGCGACCAACGGTCGTCACGTTCGCTTTCAAAAGCAAGCTGCTTCTTGTATCCCCTGCAATTTTAAAGAGGAAAATATACATTAATTTCAACATAACATCATGTCTAATTCCCCAGTTATGTTTAAGTCCCTTGTGGGTGAGCCCAGTGGCAAATGGCTATCGGAGTATTTACCACGTTTTTTAATGACTTTTCAGGTGTTTCTTATAGATAAAAAAATCCTGGGCGACTGAGCTCTGTTCGGGTGAAAATAGAGAAAACGAATTTTCCCAGTATGAAACTTAGCTAGATAAATTTTCGCCCCCGTAAACCCCTATACTGCAACTTTCGTCGAAATCGTTAGAGCCGTTTTCGAGAACGTTATTACAAATATATACCTAGCTATATAAACAATTGCCAATTTAATAGGATACATACTGCTATTACTGGTCTTCCCCCATCCCGTAATCGTGAGTGGTTCCGTGGGATCATTGTCATTTGTCTCCAAACACACTGCATTCAAGTTACTGGTGAAGTGCAGAGGTCTCTCCAATCTAAAATAAAAATGTTTTATCAACTTCGGGTTGAATCAAATCGCACCTATTTATTTGGTACCTAAACAAACAGCAGTGGATACAAAGAATTAAAACAGAACATCATCCGCCTAGCTTTTTCCCAACTATGTTTGGGTTAGCTTCCAGTCTAACAGGATGCAGCTGAATACCAGTATTTTACATGGACCGCCTGCCTATCTGGCTTCCACAATCCCGTTACCGGGTAATACGATACCCCCTTGGTAAGACTGGTTGTACCATCCGTAACGACTGTCAAAGATCCAAGAATAAAGAAGAAATAATTAAAACAGAACAATAAAATATAATAATATATACCTATATTATATATATATATATATATATATATATGTAAATTTCGTATCTGTATCTATTTTACTGTGTCATCAAATAAATAAATAACACAATAAACGTACTGGTATGAGTGTCTGTTATTCGTATAGGAATACACAGCATTCACTATAAAAACATCGTAATCAACAAAAAATACTTAAGGAAATATAAATAAAATACAATTAAAAAACAAAATAGAAAAAAGTGGATAAATTGCATTATGCTAAATAAAATGATATGAGGAAAAGTGAACTATGAGTGTGAATGCTAGCTTAGATTGAATATGAACATGAATTTAATTACTAAAATATTTATTGGTTAGTTTATGTACTGCCGTACCTCGAGAGACTGATCTTCTATACTTTTTGAGTGATACACCGTGTAAATCAGTTTCTTAGATCATAAATTTCTCTCTCTATCCCTTTCTGCCACTAAGAAATGCAATTCACAAGCTAGACCGCGAAGTCTATTCGGTATTACCACGTAGAAGTGCTTACAATGCGTGATTGTGCATCACAGGCGGAGTAAGGGGGGGCAAGTAAGGTCCGCCCGGGCGGGTCCTGGTGGGGCCCCCAAAACTCGAGAATTACTTTACAATAAAATGCCAAACAAGACCAAAATATGTTCAGTAAATAAGGGCAGTTTTTTGGTGCATAAATTTTCAAGCTCGCTTCGCTCGGTCTTGCAACCTACACATTCTTTTTTCTCAGACTTCTATGCGTAAATCGATAAAGTAACTCATATTTATGTACGAATAGGCAAAAGAAAACCTTAACTATCCGGGGCGGGGTGCTAAAATTTTCGAACTGACTTCGCTCCCTCTACCATCCTCTATTTATTTGATGCTCTAGCTTTTCTGCTGTCGACAAAGTATCCCCTATTTCTATATCAATGGTCAAAAGGAAACCTAACCTTTTGGAGATGTACAAAATATTTCGTCGTTCATTGCTGGGCAGCGAGGACCCCATTTAGTTTTGCCGCCCCGGGAACCCGACGCAGGCAGTCCGCCACTGTTGCAGATCCTTGCGAGCGGACATTCTAGCGCTAGTGAACACAGCAATCAGCAGATATAGAAAAATACTGTTCCATACGTGTAAGTGTAATGATTTCATACAAATAAAAACTTTTTGGTTACCTAGTTAGCTAGTTGTGGTACCTACCGCACAAATTCGAATACCACTACCTGCTATGTAATTAACACTGACAGGAACTTATCATCTCATCTACATATACTAAGTGGGAAAAATATGTATTATTGAAGCCAATTCAATAACAATCCAAGCAAAGTTAATAAAATTAATATGGGACCAACTTGAGAGCATAGCCTTTCATACAAAAAAAGTATTTTCAAAATCGATCCGAAAATTGACGGAGAAATCGGAACACATAAAAAAAAAACACGTACGCTACGAACATAGAACCTCCTCCTTTTTGGAAGTCGGAGAAAAATACACATTCCCATAGTAAATAGAAGAAATAGAAGAGGCTAGCCCCCCAGAAAATATTGTCATCTTACATGAAAAATATGATAGCGAAAAATACGTAAAAAAAATACCTACGTATGTTGAAAATGCAAAATGCTAATAAAGTGAAGTGGAATGTTAGCTGTTAAAACGAAGTTTATTATTTATTTCCCTGTTGGAATTTTAAGAACACAGTTTAAATTTTCTGAAGAACGTCTGTCGGTTTGGCTGTATTTATACACGCTAACTTTAGTCTTAACCCATATGTTTATTAAAAGCTGTGACTGAGGAGTTGAGGATGAATCCATATCTTAAGAGCAGAGTCCCTAAATTGTACGCATTAATATTCCGAAACAATCACGCATACAATCAAAATGGAATTCATTGATGTGTTAGCGTTTTGCTCATATCGGAGTGGCGAGGTGCATGTGGGCGGAGCTTGTGTGGAAATTGTCTTTGGAGTGCCTGGTTTTAATATTGAAGACTATAAAGCTCTGGCCAGACTGAAGCGAATCCCGCACGGGATGCGAGAAGATATTCGCTTGCGCTGATTGTGTCAACTAATTGTATGGAGCTGTTCAAACTGGCGCTAATAAACAATAACCGTTGCACGTGTTACATTATGAATTACTAGCTGGGCTCCGCGATTTCACCCGCATAAGTCTCGATCCCGTGGAAATATCGGGATAAAAGATCCGTTCAGCTGTTTTAGCGTGAAAGCGTAACAAACAAACTAACTCACATTCGCATTTATAATATTAATTAGGATTTGTGTCGTCATTAACCCATTTATTTATATACGTTGTTTAAAGTTAAGAGACGCTAAAACAGCTAAAATGTTCAGTTAACTTTAAACAACGTTTATAAATAAACTCCTAAATCACGAATTTAGGCACCTGTTTAACTGCCGACGAGAAACCTAATAGCTATCAATGTTTTACTCGCTCAAGAAATTTACAAAAGATTGTAGGCCCGTGTAACTGTAAGTAAAAGAGATACTTAATATAAGTTGATCGCTGACTGTTCACACCGCCCGGCGAGTAGGTACTCGTTTATCGCAGCGACAACAGCTATCAAAGAGAGTACTCGCTCAGAGAAGCTCGCTTGGCGGGCAGAACACTCGCTGAGAGATTCACGCTTACACACACGCTAACGTACGCAGCACGCCGTGTTCGCGACAAGTCAATCGTATCCTGAGGATGCCTCGTTGAGAGGTGAAATACGTATCAATTTCTTACAGGGTTTTTTATGACTCTTCAGGAATAGTTAAGCGGATTGGTTACTAAATATATCTACGTCTATTGTATTTTAGATTCACGCTTGGTACATAATACGCATACCACCGAGTAATCGCTCGTCACCATCGCACTGGATGCTCGTTGCTCGCCAACTCGTTTTCAGTTGCTGGCTCTACTCGCTTCTCGTTAATAGACGGCGGTGGGACAGGTGCCTTAGTGTTATTATAATATTGTTGAATTGGATAGTGCCATCTGTCATATTTATGAAGCTTAGAAACAATGTAGAAATATTTATTTTGATTATTGTGCTTACCAAAATGACACAAAACTTTAGAAAAAACACTCCACTCTATAGTGGTTCAGTTGGTTAGGTCTAGTGCAGTTTTTGTGTTGAAGCAAAACGACCGGGTGCAGAGGCGGATTAAGCCTGTCGGGGGCCCGGGGCGGCAAAACTAAATTAAAGACGTTCATTCCTGGGCGACTTTTGTCGACAACCCAAAAGCTAGAGGATCAGAAAAGTATAAAATGGTAGAGAGAGCGAAGCGATCTCGAAAATTTTTAGACTCTGCATTGTAAACAAAATCTTTTAAACATCTATACTTACAGAAACAGGAATTACTTTGGTGACCTATACAGAATATTTTGAAAATGTAGTATGCAAGAGCGAGGCGAGCGAGAAATACATTGTCGATTTACGCAGAGAATTCTAATAAAAAAATAATGTTAGGTTGCAAGAGCAAGCGAAGCGAGCTCGAAATTTTAACTCCCTACGTTTATATTTAGCGTACAGGGCCACCAACTACAAACTGCCTTTTTACAGAATATGTTTTGCTCTTGTTTGGAATTTGATTAAAAAGCTGTCGCGGGCACCGCTCGGCGCCCCCTAAGACCTTAGGTAGTAGATAGGTAAAGCCGCCTCTGGGTTTTTCTCTAAAAACGTGTTTAGCTTAGAATAAGTTGTTGTTGATCACATATTACTAGTCAATCTGCAATTAAAATCGTGGCTAGAATCGTACATTCTTACATGTCATTGCATACTTAGAAAAATCTATGACGATGATTGTTGGAGATGTCAGAAAAAATCACGCTGGAGCTTCAGTATTCAGCCATAATCTGCCGTTTAACGCTTTTGATGATTGTTAATTTCATAATTGTTACCTATGCTGCCATCTATTGAAGTTTCTTCAAGACTAATTATAATTTGTTCGAGTTGAGACCCCATGATCAAGGGAACGCGGAGGCATTTGGGGGCCCCCCAAGACCGGAGGCCCGGGGCGGGCCGCCCCTTCCGCCCCCCTGTTAGTCCGCCACTGACCGGGTGTCACGTAATTTGATATTAAATACCTTAATTATTGCTTATTATGACTATGTTGTTGTGTAAGGTACATATATTTTTGCCAATGTTGCTAATGTGAAATTGAGCAATGAAATATTTTATGCTATAAGTGCGGAAGGTAGGTGATTTCCGACGAGTGGCATTTTTATTCACGAGCGAGCGAAGTGAGCGAGTGTATAAGTCGACACGAGTCGGAAATCATCTTACGCACGTGTATCATACAACGTTTTACTATGCATTGTGCGAGGAAATAAAAATAAAAAACGAGCGAGCCTTACGGCAGTCGCCTGTGATGGGATAGGGATGATGACATCTAACATACGACGACGTATATAAATGATAAAAACAAAATTAATTCATGACTTTGACTTTTGGCTTTGATTTTTACTTTGACTTCGACTTCTACTTCGACTTCGACTTTGATTTTGACTTCTACTTCGACTTCGACTTTGACTTTGACTTTGACTTTGACATAGACTTTAGAACTTGACTTTACAATGCATTTGCTCGAAAAGAGCGTTTTCCAAGCAGTCAATTTGTGCGGAAAGTGTCACTTTTTTTCACTAGTGCTTTTTACTTTTCTGTTTTTTTTTTAATTTTTGAGGCCGTCGTCAGCCCGTCTCGTCTCAGAGATTTTATTATTTGAGAAAAGTTTTTCACAAATTAGTATTTACAAATCAGATGATGATGATGACGGTAACGATGATTATGACGATGGTCAAAATCAAAACGTCAAAGTCAAAGTCAAAGTCAAAGTCAAAGTCAAAGTCAAAGTCAAAGTCAAAGTCAAAGACTAAGTCGAAGTCGAAGTCGAAATCGAAGTCGAAGGCGAAGTCGAAGTCGAAGTCAAAGTAAAAATCAAAGCCAAAAGTCAAAGTCATGAATTTTGTTTTTATCATTTATATACGTCGTCGTATGTTAGATGTTACACATCGCAGGCGACTGCCGTAAGGCTCGCTCGATTTTTTTTTTTCCTCGCACAATGCATAGTAAAACGTATGATACACGTGCGTAAGATGATTTTCGAAGGAAATCACCTACCTTCCGCACTTATAGCATACATAACTAATGTGGGATTGGAGACAGAAATATGTCATCTTGTTTCAGAGTTCACTTTTTACACAGTCCGGCTTTAGATTATTTAAATTAACTTTTTTTTACCGACTTCCAAAAGGAGGAGGTTATCAATTCCATTGTTTATATGTATATAAAAAAAAATTGTATGTTCGGGCATAACTCCGTCATTTATAGACGGATTTGCAATTTTTTTTTTTTTGTTTGAAAGGGTATACTTCCGAGACGGTCCCATTGTCATTAGGTCAGAATCTGATGATGAGATCCTGGAAAAATCCAGGGATCTCTTCAAATATTATAGGCACACCTATAGCCATTTGGGTATTTTTTATAATAACACGTGCAGTTGCTCTTGGAAAGCACCATTTGGTGAAGTGGAACCGATGATGAAGACCACAGATGGGCACCGGAACTTCTCAATAATACGAGTAAGTATTTCACGGTTTGCGATTCGATTACATTAATATGAATACCAAGCAATGTATGCTCGTCACAATGTATATGGACAAGTAGAGCTGATGGTGAAGTACCAGGAGAACTCCTCAACGATTAACGTCCCTGCTTCAGGAAAAGCAATATTTTGTAAAAGGTGATGAGCAGTCAACATTAGGCTATTGTAACTTAGATAAATTACAAACTGTCCCACTAAAAACCGAAAAATAAAAACTTTCTTACAAAAAAAAAAACAACCGACTTCCAAAAAAACATTACATAGTGAAAAATAACTTAAATTTCGGAAGTCGGTGTCTTTGGTTTTGTATTTTCGTTATTTACCACCGACTTCCGAAATTTAAGTTATTTTTCACTATGTAGTGTTTTTTTGGAAGTCGGTTCTTTTTTTTGTAAAAAAGTTTTTTATTTCTCCATGAAGAAATAGTTTTGCGAAAGAACAACTAGCTTTCAGATTTATTATTGGCAAGCCTAATTGAAATGACTTTTCTTTCTGTACCGACTTTCTTCATAAAATCCTTTCCCTAAACACCATATTCATGGGAACTGACATACTCACTAAATAACCAGTACCTAACCATTCTGACACTTAAAGCTTGATATTTAGGTACATAACTATAATATATACACATTAAGTTTTTAAACATAGCTTGGGATTGGATTCTAGTCTAGCGAGCACCCAAATTGTGTAACGTACTAGGAATGACAATCCCTTGAATTTCGAGATTTTATTCAATAACATTAATTCCATTCTTTTTGCTGTAGAGTAGAGGCCGTTGAGTGTTTTTTTTTTTTGTATTTTCAAAGTCATTCAGTGTTTCATGCAATAAGGAAGCTGATTCAGTTCAATATTTAGCTTGACTGCCATCTGACCTCAATGACTAAATCATTGGGAAATTCCGATTTTGTATGTTAAACCAGTCGTCAGACTATCGGACTTCTAACTACCTGTGAAGACTGACATTGAAATTGGAAGGTACTTTGAGGCATGGTCACTCAAAAGCTCGATGTGTCAAGACGCGTCCACACCAGCGCATGCGCACGCACCATGCACGCTAGGCGCCTCGAACGGCTATGGACACGTCACATTCTACGAACGCGCGCGCATGTTGTTCGCGTGCAAGGATCCACACCTGCGCAATTGATTACGCGTGAAGTGAAGGTGTCCAGTGTCCATACAATATTCCAAAGTTACACGCGACCCGCAATGTTTATGCGCGCGAGAGGACATTTAACTTGCATGCGAACTGCTCGCTGACCGCACGGGAGCATGTCCAAAGGTGTCCATACTATGTTCCTAAGATGCACGCGAAACGCACTGTTCGTGCGCGTGCGCAAGTGTGGACCCGCTTTTATATGAACGTACTAAATGGATTCGTGTTCAGTAGGTATGAACACTTACCTTAACAAAACCAAGTCATGATATTTCTCCTTCCTGGTATATCTCGGGTTAGTTATGATCTGCGCTATTCTGACGTCAGTTCCTGGGTTGAACTCTTTGCCGCCAATCTCTATAACGCCACCGCGGATTACGGACGGTTGTATCCTGAAATGATACAACAAATAATTAAGACTATTCTGGAACAGTCCATCGCACGTTCAGTAATAATTTGACATTGGCAACGCCTTTATTACGTAGCAATAACAGTGGTTTTTGTAGGTCAAGTGCCAGTAACTACTGATATGAGGATGACTGTACAACGATACAGTAATCTATTCTTGAATCTCAAGTTAATCGCTGTTATTTGTGTCCAGAGTAACATTGACCTATTATAACACCTTTTATGAGGTTAATGTGAAATAGGGTTAATTAGAGACCATTTGTCTGCGATATAATAACTTAAGAAGGTAAATAAAAAATTGTTGTTTTTTTTAGTCTTCACTGTCCCTCTCCTGCGCCTCCCTCCGCTCCTTCGATCGTACGTGAGCCCGCGCGTCCCCCGTCCAGTTTTGGCGGAATTCTTCCAGGGGACCTCTACCACCACCTCTAAAGCAGTATTATTTTAATCTTACTTCAGTGGAAAAAAGAGATGAAGCTATACGTCCTGTAGAGCTTCATCTCTTTCCCACACTAAAGTAATATTAAAATAATACTGCTTTAGAGGTGGTGGAAGGCTCCCTGTTCTCCCGATATTTAGCCCGTGTGATAATTACCTGTCTAAAGTGTCCACACAATGAGCAGCGCTCAGGACGTAGGTAGGTGACAGCACTGACCCACCACAGTCAAACTCATAGCCATCGCCTCGATCAAAACCCAGAGCCACCTGTAATAAAATAGAAAAAAATATGTTACATAGCTGAACTAAGAATCTTAGATATTTTACATTCCGTTGCAGATTGCACTCACTCAACTATGTACTTTAGTGTTATGCCATTGTAAGTTGATTTTAGAGTGACCTTCATCTGCCCAGCTTATTCCGTTTGTAATAAAAAGATACAACATTAGAAAGAGTTATTGCTTATTGAAAGATGAACACTTTATCAGACTTGTTTTAAGAGGGTGAATTCTGAAAGTGGGCAACGTCGCAATTAGATGTCTAATATTTCGCTGTTTTGATTAATTTGGCAATATTACTATATGGAAATTTTATATAATGTAGTTAGGTACTATAATTTATTTTTCAATGTATAGTTGGAAATTTAATTTATTTACTGTTGGAACTCAATTCCTAGGGTAGAAGGTTTAGTCCTACATAATAAGAAATCTTAGGAAACGGTCGCTAGCATAAAATGACGTAGCCGCAAAGGGCAACATAAAATCCTGAGGTTCTCGAAGAGTGGACATGGCAGGTATTCCACGGCTATCAGGACAATCCCGGAAGTACGGTGAAGATCCCTACCAGCATCTTACTGGAATACTTTCTTCCTCCGAAAACGTTTGCACTTGTGAATTTCGCCTCAAGCAAACTATAACTCAAAACCGGTCAATAAAGCCAAGAATGAGCTGGGAGCTCTACTCCTCGTCAGTGTTCACTCAAAGGCACTCCGGCAAGGCCAGAGATGAGAAACAAGACTTCTCCCGGGAGATAGGGTCCGTGGGGTCGCTAGTGCCCAGCAGCTTGCCACATGCTGCCCTGCGGATTTCTGTATCTCTCCTGGTCTGGCTCCTCGCCCTATTATTATAATTGAGTTGAAAAATGCGCATATTCTCTGTCAAGAAGCACGCTCAGACGCCACTAAGTGTGAAACAAGGACAAAAACGTATTTTTATACAAAAATATTGTTGTCTCCTTTTCCTACACTTAAACTAGGTAGGTAGGTACTTTCGGAAAACATGATTATTTCTACTCGAAGCGCATCTATACCATTTGAAATGCTAAAAATTCTGAAATCAAGCTAGAACTAAACTCCTCATTAAACCTAAAAGAAAACATGATGGTTTAAGCGTAATTTAATTTTGCGCATAACGCATAACATTTACATTGCAAACGAGGTTTATAAACAATAACAGCAGCTCAGTACGAAATGAATCGCGCATAAAGGGTATCGTACCATGAACTTTGACTTATAGATAATAAAAAGATCCATCTCAAGCGTACCTAGCAATAATATCATTCATCGACTTCAGTTCTCAGTTGTTTTTACAATAAAAAGTATAAACTATAGTTATAATTTCTGTATGGTTATAATAATCTAATCAAATCAAATCAAATTATTTTATTTACAGATCATACAATCCAATTTGTTAGTTACATACACATCTTAAACACTAGTGTTAGCACATAATAATATTTGTGCAAATTTAGGTCACAATATAATTACTAGCAATGTCAAAACCATTAACAATCATGTCAAAATCACCATTAATAATAATGTCAAAATTATCATCAATAATAATGTCAAAATCATAACTGTCGGGGTACGTAGCAAGGTGTCGGTGTTTAGGAGAAACAAATGTTTATGTTGAACACTATTTATTAACTCACTCTCAAACTGTTCTTAATGTTAAAATGTTAATGAAATGTTGATGAATACACCCGGCTAACGCGGTAGACAAAAGTGCACTAAATACATTATAAAATATAAGTAATAAGTAATATAAAATTAGGTCAACGCGTCACGCCGATATTGCTAACTAAGGTGTTCGGTGAAAACACCGAACATATTCCGGGCCACGAAAGATAGGGATGCTGAGATGTAACAATGTTATGTTAGTAAAATAATGTTATGATCATGATAATAATGTTTACAAGGTGAAAACAATCCAACTTAAGATTAAAATGTTAGTACAACAAAAGAAAAATTATTTAAATTCAAATTAAGATCTTATTGTTCCTAAAGAATTTCTAGGCACGCGAGGACACGCCCTATTCTCCATTGTATTGTTTAATTCACCATAAATATGTGTCGCACTAGGTTGACGTTCACTTATGTTTTGGCGCGCACTAACACTAACACTATTGACGTTCACATCACTAACACTTCTGGTGGGTTGAAGCTCCATGTCCGACGTGATGTGGGCGCGGCGCGCTCGCCGCCGCAGCCATCTGTACAGCAGCGCTCCCGCCGCCAGCGCCAGCGCGCCGACCAGGATGTAGCTTACTGCATACTGATGGATGTCATGAGTGGATAATGTTTCTCCTATTTCCACTTGGCTGTTTTTCATGTCATCGATGCGTTTGTGTAGGTTTTTTAAGGCGTACGTCATCTCGCCCGAGTCTGTTACGTCTTGTAAGTTTTCGAAAGGCATAGTGCTGTTAATGATGAAGTTTAACTGATCCATCTCAGGTATAAAAATATCCGGGCTCATGCCAATTCTGTTTTTCTTTTGACTCTGAATGTTCAGAGTAAAATCCTGACCCTTCAGCAGGCAACCTGGTTCTAAGTAAATGACACCAGCTTTGCTTAGTTGTAACTTGTTTATCTGTTCGCCGCAGATTACTTTGACGGCATAAATGTTGCAGCAATGGTACAAGAATAGTGACGGGTTTGTTAGTGATGTCCATTTGTTTTCACATCTAGATCTTCGTACCTTGCACTTATCTGTGTCTCGGTCGAGATCACAAAAGTTGTTTTCGTTGTTAAGATGGTATATCGGCTTTTTCCAATCGCAGATAAAATGATCATCTTCTTGTTTACATAGTGAAAGTTCTCCCGACGTAATTGTTAAGTACGAATCCCTTTTTAGATCCGTAGCGACGTATTCTGAAGACGGGATGAACTCTATCATAGTGTTGTTCGTCTGGTGGGGTATGGAATGTATTTTGTATAACTTATATCGGTCTCTACTGATAAGTGGAAATGTTATTTGGAAGAGGAAGTATTCTTCAGTTATTCGTGCTTTAATGCTTATCAGAGAATATAGCTTCCGAATATCGTGCGGTTCAATAGGCAATGTTAGATCATCGGATAAATTCCCCGAGATAATGTTTAGTTCCTTTTGGAGCTGTTCAGGGGTAAGCAGATGAATGTTAAACTGTCCATTATGGACATTGGTTAGGATGTCAAGTAAAATATCTTGAGTTCTTTTTAAGTTATGCAGTAAATTACTGGCTGTTAGGGCTGTCATGGTAAATTCTTGAAGTAAGGATATGTTGTTTATCTCTCGTTGTAATTTGTTTGAGATGTTATCCAGCGTAATTAGATGTTTATTAATTATTTTATGTTGTTTTGCCATGATTTCTTCTGTTCTTTTCAACAAATTGTACTCTGATTCGACAATCGACGTCTGTTTCTTCCATAAACCGGCTAAATGATTTTCATTTTGTTGTATCATGTTAATGTCTCGGCTGTATTTTTCCGCGAATTGTTCGTCTAATACGCCGAATAGGGAATTTGCAATGTTTCCAACTGCATTGATAAGTCCCCGCCGCTGTCTGGAGTGTCCCCTTACGTGTTGCGTCATCAGAAGTTCATTATAGTATTTCAGTTCATTACACTCATGGATCAGCTGAGGGACTATCATGTTACACTGTTCGCTGCCTGTTGTTTTGCATGTTTTGTCTAGATATGTTGTTACTTTTTCAAACGCCTGTATACCTTCCCAATACGGAGACATGTTATAGAAAACAACTAGGACCCAACTGTCTTTTACGAGACTGATTTTGGAGATTGGGTCAAAGTAGAAAGATTGGTTATTATTTAATGACGTTGTATTGTAGCTGCAGTTTGTAATACTGCAGATTGACATAAAAAAGGTTAATGCCACGGCGACGTACGATAACGTGCCTAGTGTCGTCTTTCTTGTTCGTTTCCTGTTGTTTCGGGTCCCAGAACCCTGTTCAGCTGAGCTGTCTGTTTCAGTTGAACTGTTTTGTTTGTTATTTGCTTCGATTTCTACTGGTAATAAAGAAAGTTTGACGACTGGTCGCTTTATGATGCCATTTTTCGTTTTCAATGACACCACCCTGACATAGCCATCATTACCGGGATGCAGATCTATCACTCGGCCCATAACCCAACGTCCAGCTGGAATGTTATCCTCATGTATTACCACCATGTTGCCTATTTTTAAGTTTTCCTGAGGTTTAGACCACTTTTCTCTAGCTGTTAATTGGCTCAAATATTCAGTCTTCCATTTTTGCCAAATCTGTTTAAAAATGTTGTTTGTTAAATGCCATCTTGTTCTCGCATCCTCCTTTGTCTCAATCACTGTTAAGTCGGATCTTCCTGTTAAAAAATGTGCCGGTGATAAACAATCCAGATCCTCAATGTTTTCTGTAAGTGAACATAACGGTCTCGAGTTCAGACACGCTTCCAGCTGTGTCAGTACAGTGGTGAACTCTTCAAACGTTAGTTTTTGTTCACCAACCACTCTTTTCAGGTGGAACTTCAGGCTGCGGACGGCTCTCTCCCACAGTCCGCCAGCGCTCGGCCAAGATGGAGCGTTGAAATGCCATTGTATGTTCATTTCAGCGATTTCTGCCTGGCAACTATCCCCGAAAACTTGTTGTAATTGGTTGTATTCCTCCTGCAGCAACCTATTTGCTCCGATAAAATTGGTTCCTTGGTCACTATACAAATTATGTGGTGTTCCTCTCCGGGCTGCCATTCTCTTAAGTGCGGCTAAGAATGCTGAACTGGTAAGGTTAGACACCAATTCCAAATGAACTGCTTTCGTGACCATGCATATAAATACAGCCACGTAGCCTTTCAGTGTTCTCACCCCTCTCCCCTTGTTTGCCTTAATGTTCACAAAACCTGTGTAGTCCACCCCAGTGTGGTAGAATGGAGGAGCGGGGTTGGTTCTAGCTGCGGGAAGGTCACCCATCAATTGATATTGCTTCTTTGCTTCATACTTTCGGCAGGTTACACAATTTCTTAACTGTTTTTTGGTTGTACTGTATCCACTTGTTATCCAGTATTGTTGTCTGAGAGCAGCTAAGGTCAGTCGAGGACCTCCATGGAATGTTAACTGATGAGCTTCTTCTATGAGTAACTCCGCCAATCGACTTTTGTTAGGGATTATTTTTGGATGTTTCATTTCGTCGCTCATATTCGCGTTTCTTAAACGCCCTCCCACCCGGAGAAAGCCGCTTTTATCGACAAAAGGTTTTAAATTCAATAATTTGCTGTTTGTTGCCACATAACCTTTTTTGTTTAATATTTCAATATCCGTCGTAAATGCTGTACTTTGTACTCGTTTTATAATAGCTGATTTGACTTTTCGCAGTTCTAGTAATGTTAGGTACTTCGGGAAATGTTTACGTTGCGACTTTGGCGTCAATGCCCTCATTACCCATGCTAAGACACGAGTTATTTTTATAAATGAATTATGTTGTAATAATAAATTATCTATTATACTATTACTGTTAATGTCTTGAACAATGTTAACTAATTTTATCCTTTTCATCTCTTCCTCTGTTTGGTAGATAGCCTGTTTTTGTTCCTTTTGTAAGTCAAAGGACGCTAACCATGCTGGTCCGTTCCACCATAACGGATGGTTTAATAGTTGAGGTGCTGTTAAACCTCGGCTGGCGCAGTCGGCCGGGTTTTCTCCCGATTTCACATATCGCCAGCAGTTTGCCGGCATTATCTGTTTTATAGCGTTGACTCTATTAGCCACGAAAGGTTTCCAACGTGCTGAATCGCCTTGTAGCCACCCTATGACCACCATAGAATCACACCATCCATATATTTCTACTTGACAACTTATACTCTGTTTTATTTTGGTTATGAGCTTAGATAGTAGATAAGCACCACAAAGCTCCATTCGTGGCAATGTTACGCTCTTCTTACTTGGTATAAGTTTCGATTTTGCTGCGACGATTACTGTTTCTTGTTGGTATTTTGTTCGTGCGTATACCACGCACGCATATGCTTCGATGGACGCGTCGCAATAGCCGTGCAGTTCGATGACGTCATTCCCGTTGCATAATATCCATCGAGGAATCTTACAGTGTTTGATGTTGTCAATTTCCGTAATCAACTTCACCCATTCATTATGTATGTCATCTGACACTTTATCATCCCAATGTAGATCATGTTTCCATAACTTTTGAAACAATAATTTTAGTTTCGTGGATAGGGGTGTCAGCCAACCAAGAGGGTCATATAATTTTGATATTTCTGATAGTAAGCTCCTTTTAGTCGGTTTTGTGGTTGTTTGGGAGAAGTCACAACGAAATGTAAATTGATCTCCTTTTGGGTTCCAGCACAAACCTAAGGTTTTCAACATGTCATCATTTTTGAAGCTATAAACGACTTCCTCTTGACTTGTTGATAATATGTTCTCCAATAATTCCTGACTGTTAGATGACCACTTTCGAAGATTAAAGCCTCCTGATTTCAAGAGCTGAATTAAATCATTTATCGATTGTTTACCCTGTTCTATGTTATAGCAACCGTGTAACAGGTCATCCATATAAAAACTGTTTTCCAGGATAGCAGCCGCTTCTGGAAACTTGCATCGGTCATCCGCCGCTAACTGTTTTAAGGTCATAATAGCTAAAAACGGTGCGGCCTTTGTTCCGTATGTTACCGTACTCAATTGATACACTTGTATAGGTTGTGTTGATGACTCACGCCAAACGATTTTTTGTAGATGTTGATCAATGGGGTTAACTAAGATTTGGCGGTACATCTTTTCGATGTCCGCAGTGAAGGCAAAGGGATATTGTCTCCATTGAAGTAGTAACGCCTGTAGATCTTTTTGTAAATTGGGCCCTTTCAGCATGACGTCATTCAAGCTGTATTTGGTGGATGTTTTGGCAGATGCGTTGAATACCACACGAAGCTTTGTTGTTGACGATTCTTCTCGCTGCACGCCGTGGTGAGGCAAGAAGCATTCGAGTGTTATGTTATTGTTTTTCTGTTCCGGTTTCATGTGGTTCAACGCAGCATATTCATTCATGAAATCCTTGTATTTTTCAGATAAAGTTGTTTGTTTTTCTAAGCGGCGTTCCAAATTCTTTAGCTGAGCAATAGCCATAGGTTTGGAAGTCCCCAATCGCTGTTTTAATTCCTCTTTCAGTGGTACTCTCACTTCATAGCGACCCTGACTGTTTCTTCTTGTTGTTTCTGTGTAGAAGTCCATACATTCTTGATCTTCTACCGATAGGTTTGAGGGTTCAAAAATTTCCTCAACTTCCCAAAATTTCTGTATCTCCTCGATGTTATTTAAAACCACATTACATTGGTATGTTGTTACGTTACCGCATAGTAACCATCCCAGCTGTGTTTGTTGAGCCATAGGCTGTTGGGAATGTTCTCCTTTTATAATCCCGCCTAGCATAATGTTAGCATAAACGTCCGCCCCGAAAAGCAAGTCTACTGGTCGACTTTTGTAGAATTCCGGGTCTGCTAAATTAATGTTTTTTATGTAAGTCCAATTTGGTTTAGCGAATGTTTGGTTAGGCAGACTTTTGATAAGTTCGTTCATGATGAGCATATCAGATTCGAATTCAAAATTGTTGTACGTAGAATAACATTCTATGCTTATCATCCCCTTACAACTGTTTTCCTTTTGCCCCACTCCAAAGATGACGCCTTTGCATCGTCGTCTCTTGATACCTAACATCTGAGCCGCTTCCTCAGTTATTAAGGATATCTGGGACCCTTGATCGATCAAGGCGCGCATGGTTTGGTAAGTTCCATCCACACTTTTGACCTTCACCAGAGCTGTCGCCAGCAATATCTCCGCCTTTTCATCTTGAGAAGCATTCACCGTGCCCGACACGGGTTCATTGCGCTTTGCATTTTGTTTCTCAACCTTGTTGCCGCTTGACGACTGTGTTGATGTATTTGGTAATTTCGCAAATGCATCATGTAAAATGGTGTTATGTTGATCTTGGCATTTTCGGCATGTTAAGTTGGACGTGCATTGATTTCCGAAATGACTAAATAAACAATTCGTGCAAAGTTTCAATTTGGTTGCAGTTTTTAGTCTTTGGTCGTCACTCATTTTTAAATATGTTTTGCAATTATAAATGCCGTGTTGGTTATTGCAGAGAGGGCATTTTATGTTCGACACGTGCATCGATTTCGCAACTGTTCCATTTCCGTTGCTTTTGTTGTTCGAATTATTATAATATTTTTTCTTATTGTTAGATGTTTGATTTGGATAATTGTTTTGATGAGAAGTCTTCGAGGGCACACTATCCTTGCGGCGAACTGTTTCTAGGGAAGTAAATTTTGTTTCCAAAAATTCTAAGAACTCTGCAAGAACCGGTAGTTCTTTTGAATTCTTCAGCGACTCTATGTAGTCTGTATATGTTTCTGTGTCTAGCTTTTGACCTAGAACGTGTACGATCATTGGGTCCCACGATGCAGTGTCAACTCCTAAGTTTTTGATGGCATTAAGACATTCCAGCGTGGTATCATGCATTCGCTTAATCTGTTGTAATGATTGCTGTTGTATGTTTGGCAGGCCTAGCAAAATGTTCATATGGGACGAGAATATTAGTTTTTTGTTGTCATACCGATGGGTGAGAATATTCCAGCACACCGAATAGTTATCGGAGCTTATTGACAAATGTTGTATAAGTTTCTCAGCTTCTCCTCGAACCTTACCCTTTAAATACTGCATCTTTTGGCCGCTTGATAACGAGGGGTTGTTATGTACTACTTCCGTAAATAGGTCTCTAAACGATACCCATTGGTTGTAGTTCCCGTTGAAGTTTGGTATCTCCAGTTGAGGTGTTGATTTTTCCCTGTGTGCGACTGACCACATTTTCGTGTTGATAGCCCTTTTCAGGTTGTTGAATATTTTCTCATACTTATCGTACATGTTGTTGTATTGTTCGTTCTCTCCCTCCAGTTCGATCTCTATGTCCCAATGTAGTCTGTCGATAGCTGACCATCTAGCCTGTAGTGACCTCAATACGTCCTCAAATTCCCACTTATCAGAGATAGTGTCCACATCTATGTTTGCGGTTGTACGCACAAAGGCTTTAAAATTCGCATACTGTTTTTTCAACAAATCGTCAAGCTTGCTGTTTGGCTCCATGTTCAACTTCTGACCTGGTCGGTCGCTCAGCTGCCTTGAACAACTTGGGCCCGCTTCCTCACCTGTTTTCTCTTCTGCACGCATACTCGATGCCGATGGTGATCTGTCTCGAGCTGTTGTTTGCTCACCTGTTGAAAGGCTTCCGATCTTCATGAATCGCAGCTGATACTGTTGGTTGATCAACGCCTTGGTTGACTCATACACCGATTTTGTTTTCTCGCATTCGCGGTCGGTAAAATAAGGTTCAGTTTTACTTACCTCCCTCTCAATGCGCTCATGATTAACATGATAATCGTTCCAATAACTCTCCAAAGTGTTAAGCTTCCGTTTAAAGTAATCTACTGTTTTCCTATCAGCACTATCCTTCTTCAAGTTAATGCCAAGTTTTATGATGCTATCATAGATCATTGATTGCGTTTCAATGAGATCCGACATTGTTATAGGATGTTAAACTGCAGTCCTTACTGACTAAAAATAAGGAAATTTATTACTTGTATTCTCCGCTGTTAGTACTCAGCCTTTGCTGCTACTTCACTGTTCTACTCCAATGTTCGCTCCGACCGCCCCACGACGTACACACACTGTTGTTTGTTACGATAGTTCAGATCTCGCACACCAAAATTCCGAATTTCCGAAATTACGCGACGCGTGATCCAATCCGGTTCGAAGGACCAAAAAATATGTCGGGGTACGTAGCAAGGTGTCGGTGTTTAGGAGAAACAAATGTTTATGTTGAACACTATTTATTAACTCACTCTCAAACTGTTCTTAATGTTAAAATGTTAATGAAATGTTGATGAATACACCCGGCTAACGCGGTAGACAAAAGTGCACTAAATACATTATAAAATATAAGTAATAAGTAATATAAAATTAGGTCAACGCGTCACGCCGATATTGCTAACTAAGGTGTTCGGTGAAAACACCGAACAATAACTATAATGTCAAAATCATAACTATAATGTCAAAATCACTATCAATAATGTCAAAATCACTAATAAGACAATAACCAAATATGCAATAATTTACAAAAACAATTAACAATAACATTACTTCAAGGCACGATTTGAAGGTAATACCTGTGTGCTGGTCCAGTGCCTGAGTGTTATGCCTTCCATCACAGTGACCAAGAGGCTGTTGGCGCTGCCCCGCACCCGCCGCATCAGGGAGGCAACACGCTTTCGCATGATTGCGTAAAAGTCGTCTATACGTGCCTCTGCGAACATCCCTGATGCACTACAGTGTCGTGGAAACCCCAACAGCGCCCTGTATGCGTTGTTGTACTGGATACGTAAGGCGCTGTAAGCCCTCTGCGTGTAGTCGCCCCATAGACTACAGTTGTAGAAAGATTGGCAATATGCCCTAAATAGAGTACTTTTTACACCCATCGAGCACTTTGCAAACCTACGGATCAACATATTGCTCCTGACTGACAGCGCCCTACGCTCCCTCTCCATATCAACATTATCCGTTTGTGTTGCGGTGACCCAATGCCCCAGATATTTAAAAGATGTTACCCACTGTAACGCAGTACCACCGAGTGTGACAGGCGGCACTTCACGATAGTCTTTAGTGCCTGCCTTGAACATCAGACACTCACTCTTTTTTGCATTATATCTGAGGCCCTGGGCCCCCGCATATCGCTCACAAACAGACATGAGTTTCCTGAGGGCGCTGATCGATGGGGCCAACAGCACCATGTCATCGGCGTAACTTATGTTATTGACTAGTGTTCCGTCAATGGAAGAGCCTACCATAGTGCTGCTGAGCTCACGAATCAGCCGATCCACGTACAAACAGAAGAGCTTCGGCGAAGTCAGACCTCCCTGTCTGACCCCGCACTCCAGCCCGTACGGATCGGATAGCGAGCCTGCCCATTTCACCATATTAGTCTGATGGCCGTACCAATATCTAAACAACTCAATCATCTCACCCGGAAGTGTTGTATCCTCATACAGCTTGTTCCATAAAACACCATAGGACACCAGATCGAAGGCTTTTGAAAGATCAAGAAAACACGCGTACACAGGGGTCTTCCTGTCCGTATAGAATCTGACAGTGTGCTTGAGACACAGCACAGCGTGCTCTGTTGAAAGACCCGCTCTGAAGCCAAATTGGGCATCGTGAAGCGACAGATGTTTATTCAACTGCTTGTCAAGCACACTGTCCAAAACCTTGGCAATAATCGTAGCCAACGATATGGGCCTATAGTTATTTATGTCCGACGCGTCTCCAGTTCGATTTTTTATAACCGTCACAACTAAGGTTTTCATAAGCTCTTCAGGCAGATATGTATGTGAGAAGCAGAAGTTGAAAAACATTGCCAGCACTCTGGCCATATGAACCCCTGCATTTTGTAAGTGCTCGATGCTGAGAGAATCGTGCCCAGGTGATTTACCGCGGTTCATGTTTTTCAACACTGCAGCTATTTCTTTAGCCGTAACCCTTACCAGTGATGATTCCGTTGTTGGGTCCCTAAACGTTGACAATGACTCTCCCATTACCCCTAGAGGTGACTTCATTGCAAAGTGATTTTTAAAGAGATTGGCTACGGAGGCAGAATCACTAACACCCTCCACACTTGCAGGTAGGCTCGGCCTGCCGCTCAGTTTGTTGGTGTGCTTCCAAAACTTGCTAAAATCCTTCTCTCTGTGACAAGATACTATAATAAATAATGCATCACTGATAATATGCCAATATGCTAATATGCCAATGCATCACTCACGG
Organism: Agrochola lota; assembly: GCA_947364205.1. NCBI lineage: Eukaryota > Metazoa > Arthropoda > Insecta > Lepidoptera > Noctuidae > Agrochola > Agrochola lota. Next base: position 9,595,613 of record OX376232.1, read on the forward strand.
TCATCGGTAATGAGACTGTATATCCCGCGAAAGTGTGGTGGTCGAGGCTTTTTAAACGCTAAGACCCTCCACAATCGCGAGATATGCAGTCTCAGGGAATATTTCTTAGAAGCCGACGTGGGGATGCATCGAGATGTGGTCGCGGTAGACAAGGGTCTCACCTCGCTCTCCTTGGCTAAACAGAACTGGCGCAAGCCTGTAGTGCTTGACACTAACGATCGCAAGGAGGTATGGCAGAGTAAAGAGCTTCACGGACGCTACTTTCGGGCCCTACATGGACCCGATGTAGATTTATGAGGTCACCAAAACGCTGCCAGGCTACGGACCTACCGTCCGTAGCCTGGCTGCGTTTGGTGACCTCTTTGGGGAAACAGAAGGTTTTGTCTGTGCAATTATGGATGAAGTTATGATGACGAACAATTACCGGAGATTAATTGTGAAGGACGGGACGGTTGACATCTGACGGGCATGCCGCCGTCCAGGAGAATCAATCGGACACATTATCTCCGGGTGTTTTCGTCTAGCTCACCAAGAGTACTTGCATAGACACAACCTTGTAGCCAGGATTATCCATCAGCAACTTGCTCTGAAATACAGTCTTGTGGAATCTGAAGTGCCGTACTACAGGTATGCGCCCGACCCAGTTCTCGAAAATGGAAATATCACATTGTATTGGGATCGATCCATCATCACTGACAGGACTATTACAGCCAATAAACCTGATATAGTGGTAGTGGATCGAGTAGAGAGGCGCATAATGATTATTGACATAACGGTCCCGCATGACGGGAACCTCGTGAAAGCCGAGAAAGATAAACAAATCAAGTATCTAGACTTGGCTCGCGAGGTTGTCGACATGTGGGATGTGAACTCAGCAGTCATTGAGCCGATAGTGGTATCATCAGCCAATGGTTTAGTTGCCAAGAGCCTCGACCAACACCTAAGGAGGCTCTCATTGGGCAGCTGGATCAAGGGCTTGATTCAGAGAGCGGTACTCTTGGACACGGCTCGCATTGTCAGGAGGTTCCTCTCTCTGGAGCCCTGACCGCCGGTAGCTTGGACCCTGTTCCCGATACCGCTGGGCTACAATTTTTTATATTTTGAAATGTTTTAATATTTTTTTATATTGTAATATTTAAAAATGTAATTTATAAGTATATAAATGAAATAAACGAGATATGTATGTAAAGAAAATGTATTTCTTATTGTTGTTATTATTCATACTTTTTTTGCATAGCCTTACTAAAGAGTTGTTTTATGACAGTGACGGTTAGCACTGGTAGTAAAAATAGAATAGATGACAAAATGACATAGAAAACACATTATTATGTTTTAGTTGTTAATTATTTTATTTAGATTATTAAATTAGAAGGAGAATCGACTAAGGCGCATTATAAGACTTTAAATGTCGTTTCTTTAATTTCAGGTATGTTTTTGTATAGAAATACCTAGTACCGATATAATTTTAGTTTACTAATATTCCATTTAGTAAAACCTAGATATTAATTAAATCTTTAATTTCAGCAACACATTGGAGTTTTATTGTTACGCCTATTAAGATAAGAAATATCTTATATGTATAATAGCAAATCATCTTCTTCTTCCTCCAATAGTAACTTAATAACTTGGCTTTCCATTACATAGTAGATGAATAACTTTCAACAATACAACTGAATCGACAATACTGTTACTGGTTGAACGGTTTTTAGTCTCGGTCTGGGTCTCCTGTCTCTGTCTCACGTCTCGGTCTCCGGTTTCTGTCGCCGCAAGCCGCTACCTTTACGTATAGCTATAGTACGATAAAACGAAAAAGAGTGCAGTCTGAAATCGACACCTTTTTTTAGGACGTATATTCGGCTTTTCAAGCGAGACTTTCACGGTCTTTCTTCTTTCTTTCTTTTCTTCTGTCTCGTGTCTCCGTCTCCTGTCTTGGCCTCTCTCGCGAACGGGCGCTCATACAAAACCTAATGACCAGTAACGGTGTCGGTAATTCGGTCTCAGTCTCTGTCTTCCGTCTCGGTCGGTTCCGTATCTGTCGCCGCGCGAACCGCCACCGATATATTCGACCTTAATACTTCTACTTAAGATTCAATAAAGTTCATAGGGCACTTAATAGTCTCTGCACCTCAGGCTGAAATCACGACGCGAATGAATGCGCTAATCCTAATTCAAGTACTATAATTGTTATGATTTCTCGCTACAAAACGAGTGATGGACGGACGTGACGTTAGTGTGCGCGCCACGCCTTCACACTGCAATCTGAGAAATCCTATACTTAAGTTCTTTCTACGCTGTGCTTGTTGGCTTCTATATTAAAGATAATGCACTGATTTGAGATAAAAAAAGAATGGAATGTAACCAAATAACAGGAAAATCAATAGGTCACTGGCGTAATAAATGTTTAATTAATTAAATATATGTCATTAGCACTTTGCGACAATCAATTAAAATTAAATTAACAGAATTACGTCATTGGGAGTAGGTTCTTAAAACGGATGTGTCACTTGAAAAACCAGAATTTTATTAGCAATGCATTATGCATGTATACCTACCTATTATTCTCAAAAGTTGGTTCTTGTTGTGTAGAAACTGGATTGACATCACTATCAAATAACAATATATTTACAAGAAACAGGTTCTTTTGAAAAACAATAATAACTAGGCTGATGATATATAATTACAAACACATCGATAATATAAGGAAAATGTGTATCTTACCATGTGTGGAAATTCCCCCAGTGAGGCTGTTTCCCCGCCCAAAATATGCAAGTCCAAAGGAGGTATACTTGAAGCTGTGATTTTCTGGCATTCTAAAATATTATAGTGTATTAGCAAAAGGGATCAAACATGGCTCCAGTACACATGCATCTTGCTATGAATGTTTGCAAGTGAGACGAGATGTGAGAGTGAGTTTGTGTGGATATTATCCAAGCTAGGTACCATATCTAATGCCCTTATCAAAATTAGTGTTATTTATTTTCACTCACATTGAAATTATTTATTTACTTTTCTGAAGGCCTATCTGAGCCGTAGATGCTAAAAGTCAGAAGGAGAAGTATTCTACAGGCATTTCAATAATAGAAACAACAAAAGGCTTACCTCTATCAGCAATTCTATCTGCTTTCATCCTAGTTTCATCTCCCCCTGAAAGAATATTATTGTTTGATAAACATGGTATTATATTTTGAACTATCAATAGTTACATCTACTAATTCTTACCAAATTTGTTAGTGGCGCGAGGGCAACAGACCACTTCTTCAATTCCTTCAAAACCACACCTTTCAAACTGATGAAATTTATTTTTTCTAATTTCTCTGTAAATACGGAAAATATTTGAGTAAGATTCTAATTAACAATCAAGGTGTTGAATGTCATAATAGATGTGTGTTTTTATTCATTATTTATAGTCTCAATATATTCAGCTTAATGCATCTAAATAAAGCATGGCAAGGCAATCAAAGGTAAGATGGAAATTAGTAAGATTATGTAAGTGTCACACTATAAATCATTTGCCTTGTGTTAAAATTCACATTCAATAGATAGCACACTGTTTTGTTACACTTACATGAGGGCTGCCTCACACCTGGAAACTTTGGCACAAGTACCTTCCAGCGTTGGGTCATTTGTCATACAGCTCTCACCAACTATACACATTTCAAACATCAATAATAATTGGAACCTACCGTGAAATCAATTGACACCTCATTAAAATTGTAATTGAACATATTTCCAATTTAGCTTAGTAATTTCAAATACAATAATTTACTGTTGTTCTTAATGCAAATTAAGCTTTCACACAGCCGACTACATGCTTATTATGTACTTTTAAATAATTTTGTTTATTTATTATATTAAGTATGTAACAAGATATTTACTTATAAAATAAATAATGTAAGAGTAACAGAAACGATTAAAATGAGGTATAATATGATTCTCCTTAAATAAAAGAACCATATTTTGCATCATCCTTATCTTAGCCAAAAGATTGAGTGCTGGACATAGGCCAACCCCAAGGACGGCTAACTACCGGACCAGTGAGCCAGGAAATAACAAATTGAAATATTATTCTTATTGGCTGGCTGTGGGCACTAAATGAAAATCGTAATTTAAAAAAAACTTTTGCACTATTCTTACCATCTTGTGAGATCGCAAAATGTATTAAAATAATATTTAAAACAATCAAAAACTTCAACCACATCCTGATATTTTGAATGTAACACCAAAATTGACTTTTCCTTCTCGCTAGCACAAGCAGTCTTCTTCAAAACCGGTTTATTGTTTTCAAATAAAACTTTTCCTTATACGATAAACAGTCGAAAAATAACGTATTACTAAGACACTACACTATAGAAACTGCTCAAAAGTAATTATAACACTTAGTACCTATTTTACAGTATCATATTCGAAATAAATGCATTTATTATTTTTGAATGAAACCGGTCAAACGTAAAGTTTATACTGTAGTTATGTACCTACTGCCACCAAAAACAAGCTTAGCATATTGACTTTGTCAATTTTGACATTGACATTAAGGTAAAGCTTCAAACAGATATGTGCCGCTTCGCGCAATCACCGATCAGGTGATCACGCCAATGAACGACATGGGAGCGCTGATGGCAAACATTTTCAGTAAACATTTGTGAAAATGTATTATAAAAACAAGATGGTGGTGTTAGTTCCGATTTTGGGCACGTGTCAAAAGATTCTTGTACAGCTATAGCATTTATTTTGAAACGACACTGTGAGCCGGTATCGTGAGACGGCACGAACCAGCGAATGAGCAAACATGAATTCCCTGATAATTTTAGTAAGTTCCTGATGAAATCGACTAAATGGTACAAAAGACCTTGGTTCGAATTTCTTGAAGTATATGCATGGTAAAAAAAAATATTATAAAATATTTTGCTGTTGAATGATGTAAAAGGTGGTAACACTGCGTTGGCTGTTGATTGATAGTCGGTAATCCAAGTCCAGTTGAACCTGACACAGTCGGAAATAAAACAAATATTCAATCTATCTTGTGCATTTGGCGGAAGTACCTACTTGTATGTTGTGATGTGATCGTGTTAATTAACTATAACAATTGCAATACGTTAATGTCCGGGACAGCATGTTTTTAGGTGTTTATTTACGGTTTCACTATCTACGTAAGGTTATTGGATTGTAATGATTCTAACAAGGACGTAGTTTTGCGAGTAGCAGCATCGTTCGCGGGAAAATGACATCGTCGGGCGGAGCAAGTACACATCTAGGAATGCACTCGGCGATGGCGAGCCAGATATGCCTAGGTGCCCCATCGACGGACTTTGGTTTAACGGTGGGTGTGCCAGCGCCGACGATGAGCTATGAGATTCAGGCTACCCATAGCGGTGATTCTTCCTCCGATTCGCACTCGCCAGGTATGCCCGCAGCTAAAGCTAGTGATCGAGAATCCCGTATCATAGCTGAAAAACAACGTCGTAGCCAATACAACTCCCAAATTAGCCTAATTATGTCTTTGTTGTCCGATATCGTGCACTCGCAACGTAAAGTTGATAAGACGAGCGTGCTGAGACTCGCCGCCAACAAGCTCCGCAACGAGCATGTGTTTGGTGATACTTTCAAATGCGGCCATATAGAAACATGGTCGTCTTCGTTTTTAAAGTTTTTCGACCTATTTGGCGGTATTATGTTCGGTGTCACATGCCGCGGCCGTCTGTTTATTGTATCGCCCAACGTTCAAGAAAAGTTGGGATACTGTCATATAGATCTACTTGGACAAGACATGTACAATTATGTTCATCCAGATGATAAAGAAACTCTTCGCCATCATATTTATCCTCAAGAACTGCAAACAAGTTGTGACAGTAGACTCTTTGAAAGCCATCATAATTTCCATATCCGCATGATGAGAGCAGGCGCTCGGTCAGACCCTGCTAGATATGAGCGCTGTCGCATAGATGGCATTTTGAGACGCTCTGACAAAGCTACATCAAATGGTGTTCAAGATGAGCAGATAATTAGGCGGCAAAGAGTGAGAACCAATAGAACATTTTCATCTAGTGGAAATGATGTGGTTTTCATTGGCATGATTCATGTGGTGTCCAGTGCTATGCCAGCGCGGATTCTGCCTCCAACAGCCTATTCAGAATATTGGACAAGACATTTGATTGATGGTCGTATAGTCCAGTGTGACCAGAGTATATCATTAGCAATAGGCTACATGACAGAAGAAGTAACTGGTACATCAGCCTTTGTATTTATGCACAAAGAAGACGTCCGCTGGGTCATTTGTGTACTACGGCAAATGTATGATGAAAGCAGAGAATTTGGAGAGTCTTACTACAGACTGATGTCACGATCTGGACACTTCATATACATGAGAACACGAGGATTTCTTGAAATTGATAGAGCAACAAAAAAAGTTCAAAGTTTTGTATGTGTCAACAGTGTTATTGGTGAAGATTATGGATGCAGAATGATGGAGGAAATGAAAAGAAAATATTCAGTGATTATTGATGTGGAAAAACAACAAACTGAAGCACCTACCACTGACGATGCTCCAGTGGAACATCCTAAACGTTTAGAACGCATTGTAATGCATCTAGTGGAGCCATCAGTTAATGAAAACATTGATGAGTTGCAACTGGTGCCACCTTCTAAAGAAAATATAATTTCTGCAATTCAAAATAGTGAAAAGGTTGTTCAAGAAACAGGAGTGAGATTTGACTCGAGGAAAAGGAGGAAGGTGGACTGTGATGACAATAGTGAATACTTGAAGCGACACAGTGGACTGCAAGATGTTAATGTTGATCTGTCTGTTCCTAAGATTGTTAGTTAAGTTTCCAAAATGGTTAATATTACGTAAGTAGATGGTATATTTGACCAATGTTTCAGAATTAAACATTCATAGTGTAGTTCTAATAGTAAGTGGACATTGATGGAGTGGACTAAGTATGGGTAAGTCCCACTGTGTGGGCAGACTTCATTGACTAAAGGTTATAATAATTATATGTATATATAAAATCCTGAAAGACTGTGCCTCCCTTGGCAATTTGGGAATTTTCATTAAAACAAGGCTACACAGAATGATTTATTAGTACAGTGCAGATATTATATATTGCATTTGACAGTAAACCAAGTAAAATTAAGTACTTGGTTCCTACTTAGCCAAGAAATTTAGGCCAATTTCAATAAATTAAGAACTTGTGATGCAGATATATTTTGTCTCAACCATCTTTGCATGTTTTGTGATAATCATAAATAAATAAAGCATAAATTAAAAATATTATATTTTTACTGGTTCTTCGGGATTTTCTTACTGATCTGAATAATAACATTCAAAAGAAAAGAAAACATGGGATAGGATTCCTTCCATATAAATATAATATTATATAGCTTCGTAATACAACACCAGAAAGGTAAATTTAATACAATACACCAATAATGAGTCAAACTTTCTTCAAGAACTTGCTGAACCTAAGTAGGTACCTAATACCATACGGAGCGAAACTAGGCAATTCCTTTAAATGAAAGCAGCCAATTACAAAATATACTATGGGGAAGCCTTAAGTATATCGTAATGGAAATGTCGCAGAGATAGGTACGAGCTACGAAGCACATACTTGACCATTGCCCTAAAACCTAAAATCATAACCCTTCCCTTGGGCATTGCTGTGGTTGGGTAAAAATATAAATGACTGATGTCAATAATACGAAAAATTCTCGAAGGGACCATGTCGGGATACCTAAAGCTCAATAATTGCTTGTTATTTAAAAAAATATTGTATTTAAAATCAACTAGGTAGTATATAATTCAATTTAATAAACTCAGCCGTATATGTTTTCCATTCTGTCAGTGTTAGATAAATGTCCATTAATATAATTGTTAATGATTGTCACTGGCTCCGATGTGTCTACAATAGTCTATGCCTACTTTACGAACAATACAGCTAGTATACGTTTTCAAACAACCGCTAGAGACATTTTTCTAACAGTATTTAATTCAGTAAGTATCAGTGCAATCAATCCACCAAAAAAATCTCCAATCAAAGACGGAGCATTCTAATTCAGGTGTGACCTCTATTTGAAAGTAAGTCCATCATCATCTTCAACTTATGATTATTGGATAACTCTTCTTAATGAGAGCCCGAGCCACAACAATTTCACTACGCGAACAGGCGATGATTGACCATCTGACCAAAGAGTTAGTTTAACTTTATCTATACTTAGTTTAAAAACATGTCAATTTGTGTCTGCAATTTAAATAACATATCGTTGACAATGTGGCAGTCGGAAGGTCGATTGTCTAAAGATAATCCTTTCGTCTATGATAAAGACAATCTGATACTTATCCCGATTAAACTGAAGATGATAGCTTTGGGAAATACGCAGATCGTGATAGCTATTACATCCTCATATTCGCTGAGCTTCTCTGGCTTTCATAACCACTGGCTATTATAATCAGTACGGATTTCTTCCGAATCGGTAGGTCAGTCGTTGCGAAAAATTTAAATATCTTGTTGCGAATAGTCGCAAAGTTCAAAATTTGATAACTGGCCTAACCTCAAGAGTATCAACTTTGATTCAAATTGCAGTGATTTAACCTTTTTGATTATTTTCTATTTCGTTTAATCCGTTGTTATTCTTTTTTATAACCGTTCCGGCACTTCTGAGTAATTAGTCTTTAAAGGATGGAAAAAAAATTGATAGAAGCCAACTAATCGGGTAGGTCAGCGCAGTCGTGTAATAGTTAGCTACAAACACTGTCAGTTATCACGGAAATACTTTGTCGACGAATCGATGTTATCTCCTGCAGCAGCCGATTCCGTGTTTGATTATATTATCAATCATCGCGTGTTACTATGCAATACCTACGACGCGTGTTGTAACTGCAGTGCGATCAATAAGAACGAATACAATCTGCAAAACCCAAAACATTCTGAAGTAGAAAATTCGTGATGAATATGACTGATAAAATCGTATGGTAAGGAACTGCAGTATTTTTGCACCCGACTTGTGCAGTGTTCAGGATCGATCGATGCGTATTATAAAGGGCCATGGGCAATTTACGGACGTCCGCATTGACTTTGCTTTCTCTCTTACCGACGAGCGCGAATAGCTCACGTATGCTACCGTTAAAATATGGTTAAGGCAAAAGATTTGAAATGGAAGTTTTGAATAAAAATCGCTGCACCGGGACAGATTGTTAATAAAGAATGCTAATAATTATTCCAAACTACTAAATATATTTCGCGTCTAGTTAATACCTGTTTTTATTCTTCTCTTACGCGATGCGCTGTGCCATAGAAAATCTGTTCAGTTTCTTGCTAAGCACTAAACAGATCTAAAGCTTTTGCGAAGTCAAAGACACAATACGCCTAAGTAACTGCAGTGCGATCAATAAGAACGAATACAATCTGCAAAACCCAAAACATTCTGAAGTAGAAAATTCGTGATGAATATGACTGATAAAATCGTATGGTAAGGAACTGCAGTATTTTTGCACCCGACTTGTGCAGTGTTCAGGATCGATCGATGCGTATTATAAAGGGCCATGGGCAATTTACGGACGTCCGCATTGACTTTGCTTTCTCTCTTACCGACGAGCGCGAATAGCTCACGTATGCTACCGTTAAAATATGGTTAAGGCAAAAGATTTGAAATGGAAGTTTTGAATAAAAATCGCTGCACCGGGACAGATTGTTAATAAAGAATGCTAATAATTATTCCAAACTACTAAATATATTTCGCGTCTAGTTAATACCTGTTTTTATTCTTCTCTTACGCGATGCGCTGTGCCATAGAAAATCTGTTCAGTTTCTTGCTAAGCACTAAACAGATCTAAAGCTTTTGCGAAGTCAAAGACACAATACGCCTAAGCATTATCATTTGGATGGATTCCATTACCAGTTCCGATGTTGGACTCACTTGTCTGTCCATTGCTAGTTTACAAATTCTACATTATCTGTATAGTTTCATCGAGTAAAGGCTTGTGCAGACCAGCGCGACAAGAACAATACAATTTCTAAGAAATCTTCACAGTATAACAATAACCGGTGTCACGTCGCGCGACAAGTCGCGCTGGTCTGCACAAGCCTTAATTGTCCGTTAGGCATGAGTTTTACTTTTATTAAATAAAACCTTGGATATTATCTCAATACGGCCAACGTAACGTAATTTTAAGAATTTGGAACTTATTTTGCCATTTAAATATTTAGACAAAAATAGTAATTGTAAATCGCAATCTTGTATTTAGTTAATTATCATCATAATATACTAATAAGCGTGTGCCAAAACGTATGAGGAACTATTATTAAACTAAGAGGCGTGTATTGTATTTACGTTTTTAGGGTTCCGTAGTAAACAAGGAACCCTTATAGTTTCGCCATGTCTGTCTGTCTGTCTGTCCGTCCGTCCGTCCGTCTGTCTGTCCGCGGCTTAGCTCAGAGACGGTTAGTACTAGAAAGCTGTAATTTAGCATATGTATACATATTAATCATGGCGACAAAGTGGTAAAATAAAATCAAGAAAAATAAATTTTTTTAGGGTACCTCTCGTACACGTAAAGTGGGGATGTGTTTTTTTCCTCATCTACCCCATGTTGTGGGGTATCGTTAGAAAGGTCTTTCAAAAATATCGTGAGTTAGTGAAAACCATTTCTGGATTCAGGGATCCGTTTGCGAAATATTAAGCTTTTAACTGAAATTTTTTGTTAGAGTCAAGTCCCCTTCTAGCTAAATGGTTGTACTTGGACTTGTGTTAAGTTTGTTCTTGGGATAAATTCATCCCAACTACGGAACCCTTCATTATGCGTGGTCCTACCCGTACTTGGCCGGTTTTGTTCTTAGAGATTTTGTATCTTTCTACTTAATAAAAATCTTAAATTCATTCATTCATTCACTGGCAGACAGCAAAAGAGTTCCATAAATATAGAAAGTGAGCATTAAGGTTTTTTGAAAATTAAATCCCTAAAGGGATTAAAGTTTGTATGGAAGTTAGTAATTTTTGCTGATGGGAAATCGTGTCAGGCACACAGCTTGTATTATATAATTCATTACCTACCTACACAATAATAGTCGCCATCAACTCCGTTATTAAGTATGTATTACTTACAAGATATCGGTGAAAGTTTACCAATTCATTAATTTCAATATATTTCAAAAGTTTCAATTTTCATAATATTATGATGATGATTTCAATAGACCGAAAATACCGTGTCCTTCACCACACAATCCTCACTTTTGAAAACTTCATGAAAATCAATTTTGAAAACGCCAAAAAATAGTCATAAATAGTCGCATTATGATTCCGAAGATACAGCTATAAGTTGGTGAGGATTGTGGGGTGAACGTCTCCACACAATTCTCACCTCAGTGCAAGCAAACGGCTGGGAGTACCGACTTGGTTTCAATTCCAAAAAATAGTCAAGAAATAGTCATTAAGGGATTCCAGAGATATAAAGGGGTCTTGGTGAGGATTACGTGGTGAGCCTTTCTCGCCACAATCCTCACCTGATTACCGCGGAACGCCTAGGTTTTTGAATTTGAATTTGGTGTCAAAAAATAGTGAATAGTCGTCTCCAACCATGATAATTTCGACTTGTTTTACTATGTAGGAGTATGTTAAACTTCCACGTCAACTTCTACATACATTTTGTTTTGGTACAGTCGCGAACAGGAAAATTGTAAATTTATTTGAATAGCGTTGTGTTGTTGTGTGCAGTGTTGTGTTAATTTAAAACAGTAATAAAATATTGTAGTTACTTACTTATCATTTTTTTTCTGTCAAAGTTTGTACATAATATTCCTCCAATTTTTCCGGTTGGCTTTATGAGACCAAATAAATGTCTTTATTTCAGATTAATTTGATTGTATTATGAGTAGTTAAGACTATCTATCTACTTATATACTCGTATTATGTACGTACAGCTTGGTAGGTATTGTTTTCAACTTTGGTTGGTGGGTGGGTTGGTGGTAGCGTGGTTGACTATTTCTTGACTATTTTTTGGAATTGAAACCAAGTCGGTACTCCCAGCCGTTTGCTTGCACTGAGGTGAGGATTGTGTGGAGACGTTCACCCCATAATGCTCACTAACTTATAGCTGTATCTTCGGAATCATAATGCGACTATTTTTTTAACATTGGTGACTATTTATGACTATTTCTTGACCTTTTTTTTGCGTTTTCAAAATTGATTTTCATGAAGTTTTCAAAAGTGAGAATTGTGTGGCGAAGGACACGAAATACGTCGACAAATCATAATCTTAGATTATGATTTGTCGATGTATTTTCGGTCTATTGAAACAAAAATATCAAGTGAAAATAGAAGTTAATTTAACTAAAAGGAGTATAGTATGATATATAAAATCCTACGAAACAAAAGATAACGATGATAAAACTACTGAAAAAATTATTGAAAATTTTATTAGGAGATGGTATCTACAAAATTAGTAAAATTTGTACCTACTGAACACTGAATTGACGGACACAATTTTAGGTTACATTACAATAAAATTGAGTTTTGAGGTGTTCGAAAAAAAAGCAGCTTCTCTCATTATATTAGAAGCTCACGAAGAGACTGGTAAAAACGTATCAAATATTAAAACATTCAAAGTAACACATAGTTATTTAAATACTAGAGTTCAAAACCAGTGTTGCCGAAGCTCGGGGACGATAGAGTTTCAATTGAGTTTCGCCTAGGTAGCGTCTATTTCTGTTCTAGAGTGCTGCTCATTTGACATTGATTCTGTAGCCCGCAGCTAAACCAAACCTCGCTTACCTACTTTTAATTTATTGATCAGAATTCAATTGACGAAATCATAATTATGTAATAGGCGTTAGCAAAAAAAAAATGATTCCCTGGTTTATAATAATAATTCAAGTGAAATTGGAAACAATTAATTGTTGCATATGCTCATTGTGCATTTCTTTCGAATTAACAAGTGTTCGAGATAAACTAATAAAACAATGTTAAGATATCGTCAGGGTATGTTAAATAAGAAAAGTCAATCAGAATAACACATCGACAAACTTGTTTCAGTAGGATACAAGTTATGCCTCAAGCAGGGTACTGTGTTTACATAATAAATTGTGAAGGAATTTATAAATTGTAGGGTTGTGGGCGATAGAGCGATGTCGCTTCATGCTAGTTTCTGATCAAAGTGACCAAGTTATTGAATCTTTATAGGTAGGTAGGTACCCTCTATCAAGATGGGACATCTGATGAAAGGTAACAGGGATGTTAGTGTTATATTTAACCTGTCTAGATTATAAATTGTCATTAAAAGATTTTTGCATATTATATTATTACAAACTGGAATAACTTGACGAGAAGTAAAGCAAGTAGTGGAAGCAGCTGTGTAAACTTCAGTGCGTTCAGTACAGTTGGAGAATAATGTAATATCGTATGTAGTCTGAAGTTGAATATTTCTATTCACGGGCCAAATAAAATAGATACTTAACCTTATTAATATATGCATATTTTAAGACAAACCCTAAGCGAGCGTTTCGATGGCGGGATCTGGCGTAACGGAAATGGACTCCAAAATACCTATACAATTTTACATCCGCGACCTTCGTTCGACAGTACAAAACAACGGCCGAGACATTATTCCTAAAATGCATAGTAATGCAGTGTACGAGTGAGACATTCGTTATTTCTACGAATAAACTCGAGCTTGATAAATGATCCTTTGATTAGATAAGTACCACTCAACAATACATTCACCAACACCAACTTCGGTGCAGTGTTTCCAAATAATTTTTCAGACCTAGGTTAAAATGTTGTTGTCATTGAATAAACGTGTAGTGATTTAAATGTCTGTTGTATCGATGTTTGAATATTTTAAAATATCGTACCCGATTCATGAATTTTAAATGAGATACTTCTAGATATAATTCAGTAAATTGTACAGTTCGATTTTGCGTAACCACATAATTACATTGATAATAAATATTATGTTTAGACATAAGCATATTCCATAGGTTTTAACACTATTGTATTGCAAGATAATTATATTATTATCTAGTAATAGTAATTTTATGTAGATATACGTAAAAGTTCAAGCTTATTTCGGCTCCATCTATAAAATTACTAGGTAGACTTAAAAAAAAAACGATTTAATTATAAAAAAAAAATTGATATAATTTTCAGAACTCTGCAATTTGTAGGTAGGTACGTAGGTACAGAATAATGACTCATTTTCATCATAATATTGTTATAAAATAGGTACACCTTCAGTGTTTCAAATTTCGCGTTTACACCTAATGGTCACGCCAAATCAAAACTTAGCAAACGAGATAGGTCCTGTGTTGGCACAAAGTTTTTGAGGACACAATAACATAGAATGCACCACAACTTTAAAATGTTCTGTGTTACAATGTAAGCAAGCATAACGTGAATATGTCCGTCATTATAGCGTTTTAACAGAAGCATAAGTCGAATGACTGAACGATTTAACGTAGTTGATAACCAAGGCCAAGCAGTTTATGCTAAAAATGGACCTATATTGAATTAAACATACATAATAATTTTTTTATGACACGAGGAACCACTATTATTAATTAACCAAATTTTCTACTAAAACTATTATTTTTTTAAACAGGTAACACTTCATTTAGTATTTTTCTCACACAATTATTTTATATGGGTGTGTGTATTTAAAATTTTCAAATAAAACATCTTTTTTTTTGTCGAAAGTAGAAAATATGTCTCTATAGCATTAGATACATAGGTATGTAGGTAATACCATTTCTGAACTGTACTACTTATAGGATGCATATGAATGTTTATCTACTTGATTTGCTAAGTATACCACGATCTCATAGTTGGGTACATTGCAAAACTGTAAGTCTGAGTTTTTACAAGTATGTACCTAATATAACAGAGTGGACTCTAGGAAATATTAATTAGCGGTACCTATATTGAATGTATTATAAATAGCCATGGCCTCTAACTTATATCGTCTATCTATGACTATTACATAGAAATGAATTGTTTTTTTTTATATATAATTAAGTACTAAGTAAGTGCCAGGTTTCAGGGAATAATTATACTATATGTTTCAATGATCGAAACCCTTGCCGCGATTATTGACACATTAAAAATTACTATTAATTTATAAAGTAACTTCTTGTATGCCATGTGTGTATACTTATGATTTGGAATAATAAATATCTTGTATTGTCTCGTATGATGGTACGGCGTTTATTCATTCAAGGGGTAATCTTTGCTGAACTAATAACGCTATGTAATGGTGTCTAGTAATAATCATAATGTAAATAAATGTTATAGTCAATTTACGTCCTGCGTAATATAAATGTTAATTGATTAATAAGATAAAACAAGATGACAAAAACATCTAAGCCCGACTCGGAGAGCCAACCAATGTTCATAGTTTTTTTTTTAACTTTGGCTCCGAGAATTAGTATAAAATAGTCTCAATATTACAATTATGTGGTTCCTCGTAATTTATTTCATCGCATTTTATTTCGCGTTTCTACACGACAATGTTCTAATGGGATACATAGCAGCTATTTGATTTAAAAATAGAGAAGCCTTCTAAAATAGATCCAAAAGTGGTTTTGTGACGAATTTATTGAGGAGCAATTCAAGCAAAAATGAAAGTATGATAAATTAAAATCTTACTAAATATGACAAATTTCCCGTTTGTCTGTTATCATCACAAAATTGTATCATTACCACAATGACGCACGAATAAAAAACTAAAGTAATAACACTTTTTAATTTTATGTTAATTTCGGTTGTAGCCGCTGCGCTGGTGGGTATTGTTATTTCGGGTATTTTTTTTGTAAAAAAAAAAATATGTAGGTAGTTAAAATGAATGGCTTTAAGGGTTGTGAAATTCTAGATAGAAAGAACTTTTGGAAATATTGAATGAAGTCAAGTGTTAAGATACAAAACGAATTATTCAGAACGTAAGTTTGTTAAGATTTTAGGAGGAAGATATTGCATGTGCTATGATCTGAGGAATGCATCCCAAATATTGGATTTATAATTGTAAATATATTTTTGTACATAAACGCGCTTGTATTGTATTTAAATTTAGTTGGAAGTGATATTACCATCTGTGTTTGTTATATTGAACAAAATTCTTGTGATGGGGTGCGTTATACACTGAATAATCTTTACTTGTTTTTGTGTAAGAATGAATTAAATGTTACATTGATATTATTGATGTAATAAAGAATAATAAAAATTATTTCATGTTTTATTACGATTGACCCATGATTTGCCTTTTATTTAGGATTTCCTCCCTAATTGACTTACCTACCTTACCTTTGTAAAAGTAGCTCATGGACCGCACCTTGGTGGTTCCGCAGCCGCAGTTTAGTGCTGTCACTGTCGCAGGCAGATTGTATGATTCGTCACTATACAAACGGCGCCGTCCTTTTACAAACGCTCGCAGTTGTGCAAATTGCCGAAGGCAAAATGTACAATTGCCTAGTCACTACATCTTAATATACCACAACATTTAATTTTGATGGACAATTCAGACGCTGCACAGACAGGTATTTGGCCCTAAACGTTGGCCAAAATCGTTTTTTTAATATTAGTTCTACTCCCTCTAAACCATTGTTTTCAAAAACTAGGATAACCGCTCCAAACAACAGCAAAAACACAAAGCGCTAGCCCCTTCCAGCACGCAGTGGGCTCAGTCGGAAGTTACCGTTCGCCAAAAGTGTTCGTGTGATTGTTCGATGCGCTCAGATTTCGCTGTTTTAAAATATTTGCCATCTTGTGACTGAACGATCTGGTTGGTTTTCACTATAGATTGTGCACAACCAGGTATGTATTTAATTTGGCACTTACTTTTAACAACTAATCTAAAGCCTTTCTTCATTTATATCCTTCAGTAGTAAGGACCAAGAAACTGCTTAAAAAAACACATTTTGGAAGATCGAAGGTAGTTTTAATATATTTCTCATCATTTCTAAGCCAAAATTGTAATGGTTAGTTATAGAGTAGACCTTTGAGGATGTAGTTAAGCGCAAAACAGCCACCCCAAAGTACCACTCTATTTTTGGTGGTTTTTTTCCGTAGCCACATTCGATACCTAGTAAATGAAGCTTATATTTTGTGTATTTTTGTTATAGGCTCTCCTGGAATGAGAATTCTGACTCGAAATGATTTGTTTAATATAATGGAACGCTCAAAAAATCAGATAAATACCTCAACTTTTAATGAAAAGTTGCAATTTATGGAGCGGGAACTGATTAATCAATATGCAGAAAATGACCAAAATATTGCTGATGTAAAGCAAAAACTGACGGTCATCATCAGACACCAATTTAAACAAAAATTCAAAGATTACATGTGGCTTACAGATTGACCGTAAAAAAATGGAAGGTTCGCCTTACTGCCAAGGAAAAGCAAGCAGTGGAAAAGAAAAAAAAAGAAATCCAAGTTAAATTCCGGGAGAAACTCGGTCTGCTGGTAGATATACCAAAATCCAACTTTGGCAATACCAATGATGGAAACACCAGTAGACGCTTCTTTGAGAACTTTGAAATATCGGCGGAATTTACGGGGAGAGATGTAAATTTAATCTACAGACTGAAAGTGATTTTGGACACATTGTGCTGTGGTTTAAAAATAAAAGTGGAGGTGTTTGAAACATATTGCCAAGAAACGGCAAAGTTATACGTTTCCTTGTACAACTTTTACCCAATGTCTCCGACATTACATAAAGTATTGCGTCATGGGGCTGAAGTGATAAGGGAAGTAATTCTTCCCATTGGAAAACTCTCCGAAGAAGCGGCAGAAGCTCGCAACAAACATGTAAGAACGTTCCGACTCAACTACGCCCGAAAATTTTCCCGGTTAGCCTCAGGTTAACCTCTGACCCTGTCCTGACGGGCATGAGGAAGAGGAAGAATGAAAAAAATCTCTCACTTTCGGCTGATGTACAAAAATTATTACTAGAAAGTGTTTTTTTTAATGTAATTTTTGAAGATGACGACAAAAATGAGGAATAAATGCTTATATATATTACGTTTGCCTTTTTTTTTACCTTTTCCAAGCTAAAACTGAAATAAAACATTGTTAGGCAGCCATTAGGCGAACAAAATATTTTTGGCCAACTTTTAGGACCAGTCTGTGCGCCGTTTACAAAATGCCGCGGGAAATTAAAGTAAATATATTTAGTTACACTTTTTCCACGCGCGTCGCTGCTAATCAAAACTCAAACTCAAACTCAAACTCAAACTCAAAGCATTTATTTCAAATAAACCAATTACAGGTACTTTTGAATTGTCAAGGGGTCGGTCAGTCAGAAATATGAAGCTAGTTGCCCATTCCAACGCGTAGTAGGTTCCTATGGAGAAGAACGGGCAAGAAACTAGATAAACCGGCCAAGTGCTTGTCGGACTACGCACAATGAAGGTTTCCGTAGTTGGGATGAATTTATCGAAGAACAAACTTATGTTTGTAGTTGAAAAACATGTCCCATATTCCAAGACCAACCATTTAGCTGGCAGGGGGGGGGGGGGGTCACTTGACTCTAACAAAAATTAGCATTTAAAACTTAATAATTCGCAAAAGCGGCCCCTGAAACCAAAAATTGTTTTCACAAACCGCGGACAGACGGCCATGGCGAAACTATAAGGGGTTTACTACGGTACCCTAAAAGAATAATATTGAAAATTGTGCAAATTCTACGTTTGCAAAGGACAACAAGGATTTTCGTAGGTAGGTATGTATTATAATTTAATCTAATTTTAAATCTTAATAGGTGGAATAGACCTGCTGGAATAAAGTCTAATTTGTCCAACCTGTTTTTTATGATGGTCATCGTACAGTCAGCATCAAAAGTTGATGACCACATTTAGATTTTCAAAATCGCTGTACACTGTATTCACTATTAGCACTTCACTATACAGCGATTTTGAAAATCTAAATGTGGTCATAAACTTTTGATGCTGACCGTACAGTATCAATGAATGTCGAAATTATAACAATTTAACGAGTTGCCAATTTGCCTTCGGCATTTTGCATGATTGCGAGCATTTGTAAATGGATGGCACCTTTTGTATAATGACGAATCATACAATCTGCCTGCGACATCACGACCAAACTTACGACTTGTATGAGGTTTGACCTTTTTCTTTCCTTCCCCTATTTTTACCAAAGAGCTTGTTCAAACAACGTACATTATCTACATTTCTACATAATTGTAACGGCTCCTATTTATCATTTACCAAAAAAATGCCTTAAATAGGAGCCGTTACAATTCCTGAATTGTGAAGAGGCCACACCAAGGCAGGTCCTTCCTAAAAACTAAAATATCAATAGCTATGCTAATATTCTGAGTCGGTTCGAATCTCAATTAGGAAGTGCATCTCTGTCGCACTTGTCGCAGTTGTGACGCAGCTGCAGGGTCTGTAGCCGCCTAAGTTGGACGAAATTGTCTACCCATCGTCGCGAGTTCGGCATGAACTCGCCGGTCAGTGACACTACAATGTATGTAATTTTGAAGTTGAGGAAGGCTGGGCGGTGAGCAATTTCCCCGAAATCCTAGTCAATTTAATATCCAATGCCTGACAACTGTGTTAAGGCTGCTATTTATTAGTCAGTACCGTACTTAAATAATTTGGTGTTTACAGCTTATAATAAATGTACCTACTACTTTCGATGCACTATGAGACAGTCACAGATGCAACCACAGCATAAGCATTTTGTGGCTCAAATTTAAATTACTTACCTTATTAACATTTTATTTGTTCTACTCCATAATTTGAGCTAAATTCTTTGAAGCTAGCTAGCACGGCATGAATCGTAAGCGGCATTACGTCACTGCTATTTAGGCCAAGCGCGGAATGTTCCGGCGAATGGCGCGACAGCACGGTCAGGGCCCGCTTGTCCCTGACCACGGTCAACGGCATCGTTTGAAGGTGCCCTCCGAAACGGAATACGCTCGCACACAATGCCAGCATCGTAACGAAGTAGGTATGTTCATTATGTACGTAGACAGACGTATATAATTTTTTTACTCGCTGCTATGCCAGTGAGCAACGTTTTATATTATACTGAACATACCTACATATATCTATAAACTGGTTAGTCATACTCATTGCATCGACTATAAACTATAACCCTTCCGTTTCCATTGTCTGTGTGCCTTTCTTACGTAATGCACCTGACGATATTTTTTTAATAAATAAAATGTTCTTTAAGCTACACAATAATTATACTTAATTCAAATTGCTATGCTGATTCTTTATCAATGCGTCGTGTGCATTCTAGATAAGCATAGTGCAGTTATATTGTGTAGGCAACTGCATGAGTTTGTTATAAGTATATAATATACAAAAGTAGATAAGAGGGAGTGGCGGGTGTGCGCCTGTGCCGGTACCGGCGGGCGGCGAGGTTTATCTCGTCATTAGGCGCTAAAGGTGACATTGCTCGGTCGTCGACCCAAAAACCGCTTTACTTATATTCCTGTTTGGGTTTCGTGATCGTCTCACTTTTTATGCATCGCTCCTATAGTATTCGAAGATTCTATCGTGTCTTGGAATTTTGCCAACTAGCGAACCAGACTTACGAGGTACATAAATGACTATCTACATAATTATAAATCTACGTATGTAGATTCAGATGTTGAATGTATCTATATTAAGCTTCTGAAGTTATTATTACCTAGTTGATAACGCTATTAGATTTGCATTGGTAATTAGCTGTGTAGAGACGAATAAAACTTCTTACACTCGCTCACATTTGTTTGTTTTGGCGGGAATCCAATGGATATTTTTATTTCTACGTTTAGGATTCGCACATGAAAGTACCAATTGGTGTACTACGGTACCTACTTAATATTATCAGCTACAAACAATACTTCTGTTTAATTGTTAAGTACTTAGTTGACGCAATTACCGATTGATTGGAACCTTCATAATTATTATGAGTAGGAAGGAACCTACCTACCTATTATTTGGAATTCCTACGTGGGTATTATTAGGAACCTACTACATAATTATCGGTCTCCATTTTAGTCAGCCCGTTACAGCAGCTAATTGTTATATCAGGAACCGGAATAGTATAGGTACGAAACTTTCAAACATCCAGCTGACTCCGACCCGCGAAAAGATCTTCTAAAAAATGTATGATCATCTGATCGGGCTCAACCTTCGATCACTTTATTTGTCTAAATTAAATGATAAACTTGTGTGTTTATGTACCGCATTCAGGTCTACTTTTGAAATAAATAAGTTCGGTGTTCTTCAGGGAAGTGTACTAGGCCGTCTTCCCTATTTACATAAATGATATTCCTAAAGTAACTCACAACAATACATTCTATTTTCGGACGATAGTATCGGAAAATTCAGTTAGCAACTACGAGCATTCATTATATAACACTATAGAATCAATAATGAACTAGATATAGGACAAAAATTACACAGGTGACTTATGTATTTAAAACTAAACTTTTACTATTCTCTAACTACCTATACCAATTCCCAATTAAAACCCTTAGACTTAAACTATAAAAACACTCAAATTTAATATGTCCTTGATACAAAATCTTTAGGTATTACCTTATATAGGCATTGGAATTTGGAAAACACAGAATTCGGTTATGCTCTAATTTAAATAAATTTGTTTTAACTCTAAAAAAAGGTTAAGAAGTTATCATGTCCGTGTCGCTGTGAAACAATTTCTAGCTAGAGCGTTCCGGGAGCCCGTACGGGACTCCCGGACAGCTGTGAAACCAGCCTAAAGCCATAAAAAATAAAAAAGAGATCCAACCCGACTGGTTGTCACAAGATGTAGAAGTATAGTATTTCAGAACAACTGTTACCATACAGTCTGTCAAAATCTATGACCAAATGCCTCACAAATCAGAGAGCTGCCATGAAAATATTTATTTATTATTATTATAATCACGTTCTCGAAAACGGCTCTAACGATTTCGATGAAAGTTGCAGTATAGGAGTTTACGGGGGCGAGAAATCGATCTAGATAGGTCTCCTATCTGGGAAAATTAGTTTTCTCCGTATTTTCACCCAAGCAGAGCTCGGTCGCCCAAAGTTTAGAACAAAAATAACAACACCTTAGAATAATGACATGGCAGCATGGAATTAGTATGAACTTTCCTTTATGTCCTATTAAATGAGCATTCTCTATTTTCACCAGAACAGAGCTCGGTCGACCAGCTACTACCTTCACCTATGTGAATTCTTAAATTATAAGCAAACTTCAAAATATGTAATTAGGTTACCTAAGGGTAACCATGTGGGTGCTCGGGTAGGGTATACCTAAGGCATTTAAATTAATTTAACACCAAAACACATGATTACTAGATTATATAATTTAAATTTAAAGTATTTTGATCACATGATCTCAGTAGTAGTAACAGTAAAAAGAGTTTTTGTTCATAATTTTATTTTAAGGTGTTTTAAACTTGCTGAAAAAAGCAAGCAAAATATTTGGAACTATTTATTATGTAGGTACCATATTATAAGCAAAATAAAGATACCTGACTAGATTGACCTACCTACATGGTCGGTGTGTATTGCATTCAGGTCCAATTAAACAAAATATTTGTAACTATGTTGTTATTCAGAGTAACGAGTACTTAGGTAGGTACATGGAAAATAGCGAATGCGGTGTGTAGGTACAAAGTAGGTACCTATTGATAACAAGCATCTTCTAATAAACCTATCTACTTTGACCTAATAAATAATTATGCGTCTCCGCTGGGTACCTATTTCCTATGCGTTATACCTATTAAATCATCTTTAAGATAACTATTTGCGGGTAAAGTTGTGTGTGTTGATAGATTTTAATTAAGTATGATAGTATTCAGTTGGAATGACAGAATTTACAGGTCACTTCAAGCTCAATTTACGTAAGTTTTCACGAGAGATTTTTACAGATTTTTGATCTCTTGATGGCGTTGGTTCGACCTTTGTTTGTCTGTTCAAAACTTTTGGGGGATGTTGGGTGTGTGAGCGTTTTTCGTTCAACGCTACCTGCGTTGAACTGCCTACTGTACGCAGTAAGACTGCGGTGAGGTTATAATACATTTCGAATTGTGATTTCATATTCTACCTAATTTCGATTCTTTGTGCTGTCGAAATCCATATTTATCCAGTATATCTAATTTAACCGCTTAATAATTAATCTTAACTAATTGCTTAACAGACAATAGGGACGATGAAAAAAAAAATATAGTCCATCTTTGAGATTATAAAAAAATATTGGACACGTATCTTTTCTTTTTTTACGTAATCTAAAGATTACGGCGATACATTGAGGTAAAATGTGCCATGAAGTAGCGAGTATGTAGATTATATGCATACTAGTGACGTAGCGACCCCCACTCCCAACTTAAAATGCGTTTTATCTAAGTATTTTTTTTTTATGTCAGCCTATTATTGTCCCACTGCAGGGCAAAGGCCTCTTCTCATACAGAGAAGGCACGAGCATTGGTCACCACGCTTGCTCAAGACGGGTTGGCGATTGCAGACTTATATTAACTTATAAGTCCAGGTTTCCTCACGGTGTTTTTCCTTCACCGATGTCAGTAATGTCCAAGATAAACTCAGAAAGTACATATGAATTGAAAAAGTCACATTGGTACTTGCCCGGATTTGAACCCACAACCTCGTACATGACAGGCGAGGCCTTAACCACTGGGCCATCATGACATTATTAATATGATAAAGCAAAAAATACGTGCCTAATATTTTTATTTTTTTTCTGACTGACGGACTAATTAGAATTTCATTTTTTTTACCCAGGCATCATCCCTATTGTATACCGATATTGAAAAAAAAGGCTTACCCAAAGGCAGACACCAGTTAGCGACAAAAATTGTTGTCTGTGTTCCTAACTACTGCCAACCTCTGGCTATTTATTTTGGGTTATTATTGATATTTGCATCCATTAACGCAATGACTTCTTTTATTCCAAACATATCGACGAAATCTTATCCCAAACATCGTTAAAAATTTGGATCAGTTTCCCAAAGCGCTTGTGGAGGAATGGCCACTGTATTCTGTGGGTCTTATGAGGTTTGGAAACTTAAGGGAAAGGTAAAAAAACATGTTTTTATTTTACAACCCTATGTATACCCATGCCAAATTACAACTTTCTGGTACTAACAGTCTCCGAGCTAAGCCGCGGAGAGACAGACAGACAGACGGACATGGCGAAACTATAAAGGTTCCTTGTTTACTACGGAAACCTAAAAAACTTCCACATACCGCAGTCTTCTCTGCTTCTTAGCTGTGTAAATTTATTTATTTCAATTTATTTTATTTATTAAATTAAATTAATTAGCCTCGAAACCGTTGTTACCTAATCATTTACCCCCTTATTCATAAACGCTGCTTAAAGTTAAGTAATGATTAGCGCTCTTGTTTTTCCATACATTTTTGACGTTTAAACATCATTTAACTAAACAACGTTTATGAATATGAGGGTTAATTTTGATTTGTATGTCATATTATCTGAAATCTTAGATTTCCTGGCTGTGCTAGGAACTGAAAGCTTTTTCATGTTTTATTTATTTATGTACATAGGTTCAAACTAGCCAGGTTAACTTTAAATCGATGCAAAATAAGGACCACGTTTAAAAGCAGTATCTAGCGATGCTAATAAGGTATTTGAAAAAAAGACTTACTTCAAGAAAGTTTGCTCTACTAATGCTCGTTTTCACTTTCACTAAGTGACACTTAAATGAATCCCTAAATAAAAGTGCACTGTTGGATTTTCAACGCTAGGCACAGCGCTGACAGTTGAAAATCGAACCAAACCACTTTTATTTAGATACTCATTTAAGTGTCACTTAGTTGTCGGTGAAAACGGGCATTAGTAGAACAAACTTTTATAAACAAAAGTTTAAAATCAGAGCACGTTACAAGTTGAATTTTAATTATACCTAGTACAAACAGCAGTGTTCCTACGCTATATATTTTCTTTTGTTTTATTATGAAACAGGCGAAGTTTGACTGAGCCAACTGGCGGCGACGACGTAAAAAGATGCCCATCCATATATAAATATCACCCGTCTCTCCACCTACCATTGCCTAGTCAAGGATGCATATCCGGTACGGCTCGCAAATCCTTCCATATCCTGAGGACACGTCTTCCTTACCAATACCGCGCCACCCGGTCTAACCCCTGATATGCAATGGCCTCTGTAGCCCCATGCAACATGTGGCTCCAGTGGATAGTGCTAATCTTGGGGTTCATTCGATTTATCGAGTCTGGTTAAACCACGCTGAGATCAGTGCATTTCATTCATTCATTCCCAATTTGTGTTTTATTATGAAAGTACCTAATAAATGCTAAAGCCAGAGGGCACTTGATTAATAAGATCTTATATTTTGCTAATGATAGGTACCAAGAGATACCATGGAATATTAATAATGGCTCGAAAAATGAGAGAGCAGACGATGAGTGTGGAGTACCTACCTATTGTCATTAAAAAAGTTTTCTATTTACAAAGCATTATTAAACTAGGAAAAAACTAGTTGCTAAAATAGAAGGTTACATAACTTATTGACACGTAGGTACCTTCTCATTGCATTTGCAACATGGTTGCATCTATCTACATTCATGAGATTACCACCAATAAAACATCCTAGATACCAGATTAACTTAGAACTAGGGAAAAATGATCCCTATGTGTTGGACGGAAAACAGATTTTCCTTCAGTAGAGACTCTGTTATCATAAACAGTTCTATGGTAGAGTAACTGGCAATGCAAAATTGTTCTGTATTTGAGCACAGTCACGGTGCAGATTCGCTTGTCTGGTAGTGCCTTTTCGTCCACATGAAAGTAACCATGCACTGAAATCGATGGATGCAGCCGGTTGGGGAGGGCCGCTGGGAGAAACGCGGTTGCTCGGCAACCAACTCCGCGCGCGTGTTATTATATCTACGATGAAAACTCATTTAATTTTCACATTACAACCAAGGCGATGTTTAAGATAAGTAATAAGGCAATAGGTAATCATTCAGAATTTGTCACAAAATCCGATGAGACATCAATATTTAAAACTCATTACGAATTGGCACGTGTTTGAAGGAGGTTAGGTTAGCGAATGCGACGCTGTTTTCTTAGTTATGCGAACAGTTTGATGGGTTGTAAATCATCCATTTATTGAAGTGTTGTGAAGTGAGTCGGGTACGAGTTGTGTACAGTACTGGACTGGTAGGTACCGAGTATTGTACAGCCGCCCGCGCCCTTGGCACGCGCTCCAGGTCGCCTGTGACGTGAGTGAGACACTACCTTGTTCCGACTTTTCGCAATTTTGCGACCAGTTGTTATTCGGATTTCTAACGTCCATAAACGCATGGATATTTCAAAGTTTAATACAACCTTTCAAAAGCAACGTCTATTTCAAGGCAGTTGGTTTTTTTAATCCATTAAGTAGTCTGAATTTTCATGAGGGCTTGGCTGCATTCTGAAAGTGGGCAACGTCGCAAATAGATGTCAAATATTTCTCTGTTTTGATTAATATTGGCAATTTTACTGTATGGAAATATGAAATATGTACTTATGGCTAACTAGTGAAATATAGTCGCCGCGTCGTGACGTTCCCAATTGTATTTTAATTTTCATTTACCTGATTGTGAAATGATAGCAGATAATTATGAACTACTAAAACATGCTGCCAAATATATTCAGATCTGGTCATGGATCAGCATCCAGCAACAGTAACTCTTAAAAGGATAAAATAAATATAATATCTTAATGTTATGTTAGACATTAGAACTAAAAAAAAGAGTTACGGAGCAAGGTTAACATTAGTTAACGTCCTAGGTTGAATAATAATGTTCTGCCTATTGTTCGGACAGTTTCTTTATTCATGCGCTAGTGAGCTTGACTCAATCCAATTAATTCTGTTATTTAAAAAAAAATAGTCATATAACGTATTATAATACAAAAAAATGCACGAATTCATATATGAAAGAAAACTTTGTGCACTAGACAATTATAGGCAAATAAGTTTTCTTTCCTGATCCAATTTAAAAAAAAAACGGGTACTGTGCTTATTTTGAGCGAAAATCTGAGGAGAATGAAATTACGTAACTACAGATAAAAACGTTCAATTTTCATCTTTTCACGTCTTGCCGTGTCCAAAATCCACACCCTCACGAAGAGTCGCTTCTCGAAATTTTTAAGCAATATGTCTTTAAAGGGCAAGCCATCCAGCTCGGTAGGCTCAACTTTGAGAAAGAAGCCGACAGAAGAATGAAGGCTCCAGTTGGGTTGGGTAGCGTTTGGAACAATTCGTCAAGGCTTCTTATCGGCTATGCCGCAATGTTTGAAGATTAAGGTCTTCAACCAGTGCGTCCTGCCCGTTATGACACTGACAGTCAGGTTGGTCCACAAATTCAAGGTCGCTCAGCGCGCTATGGAGCGGTGTGCTCCAACTTTTTTTGAAGGATAATATCAGAAATGAAATTATCCGGAAAAGAACCGAAGCTACCGACATAGCTTTTTTTTTTCTTTTTGGTGTGAAGTTATCCAATATTTTCTCCCGCTCTGGGCGGAGCCGGAGGGCGTGTCAGACTCTTACTGACTAAAACCCACCCGTGTTCCTTCAGTTGCTTGAATGTCGCCAGGGGCCACGGTATCCCTTTCGGACTTTCCCGCGACCCCGGGAGGCATCAGCCCTAGCGGACCCCGTCAGTTGTGCTGACATCTCTTTGAAGTGCGCGTGGAACACTCGGATGGCTAGTTACCCATTGCTCACCGTCCGCAGGCCCGCGCAGTGCCTTGCAAAGTAAGCAAGCTGAAGTGGCAGAGGCTGGCCATGTTTGTCGATGGCCGGTGGAGCACACTAGTCCTGGAGTGGAGACCGCGTATCGGCAAGCGTAGTGTGGGCCACCCGGCTAGATGGACCGACGCTAGGAGTGCTAGGACAGACTGGATGTGGAAGGCGGAAGACAGAGTATTGTGGCGCAGCCCGGGTGAGGCCTATGTTCAGCAGTGGACTGCGATACGCTGAGCTGATTGATTGAAAAACGTTTAAAAGAAAGCTCTTGCCAACATTATCCTATGTAAACAATAAAAATGTTTCTGGCACTCGATCAAAAAGATACTGTATCAATAAGACAGTATATCTTCCCTAATATTTTACTTTCCACAATTATTATTTATGGCCACATTGCCTGTGGCACATGTCGCGGGCCGGGATGCCTGCCATGTGCTATATCTATAATTATATATACTTATTATGAACTAGCTGTTCGTGCCCGGCGTCGCCCGGGTGTATTTCCGTCTTTTCTATTGGATTTTCTTTCATGTAAACCTTGCCTAGACGATTACGAATAGGTCCAAAAAAAATATCTGCCAAATCTGTCGAGCCATTCTCTAGTGATGATCTTTCTTGCGGCAATAGATTTTATTTATAGATACCTACTCGTTTTAAAAAAAATATGTTCTCAAAATAAAATATACGTGAATTCATGTAAGCCTAGTTAGTACTTTTTGCTAGTTATAAACTAGGTATTTGTGTGACAAATCCAATTTTTTTTATTTAAATTTTTTGTTTTTTTTTTTGTTTTAGTGGGTTAATGATAACTAATGATTGTAATACTATCTTGAATTCATGCAAGCCTAGTCCTTGTTTGAGGTTACTTTCAGAAATTATGCACAATGTGTCGTGAACAGAATACGTCTTGTATGACGATAACTTTTTATTGCAACATCCGATTTTATTAAACAAAGCCTTCTGGTCCAAATTAATGATGAAAGTCGCATTTCGTGTCTGCCTGTGTGACCGCGTTGTTCTTCTAAACTGGGCAACGGATTTTGATGCACTTTTCATCACCTAGAGAATTTGTTCCGGAAGTTTTATGGGTATAAAACATTAATATTAAACTTAAGTACATAAAATAAACAAAACTCGATGTTCTGTCAAGTCGTAATAACCGGGTCGCTTGCAAGTCGCTTTACTTTCAAGCATCAGCTATCTAATTACGTAACATATTTTCGTAAACGATTATGACTGAACTGTTTCATTTTGACAGTTCATCAACATTCATCGCGTTATTTACGTTGTTGAGCAGATTTTTTTTCGAACTTAAGAAGCAATGGATTAGCAATCTGTTTCAAAACTATTCAGATTGTGATCGGTACTGAAATATCTCATGTGCTTGTAAAACGCTGCTTTACTGCCAAGTGAAGTTTTATGTTCAGCGGGGTAATTGCATAACACACATAAAATGGCAATTGATAGCAATGCAATTCATTTTGCCGGTTCAGCTAAGTTCATTGTGTTATTTACATTGTTGAGCAGATGCAGTTTTCAAACCTATGAAGCAATGGATTAGGATTTTCCTTCAAAACCCTCGGATTGTGATTGAAATTGTGCTACGTAAATTTGGGTGCCGGTTTAATTACACAGGTACAGGTCGCGGCAAGGAAGTTGAACCAAAATGGCGGTCGTCCGCGCAGGTAACTATGATTACACTTCGATTGAGACCTAAAAAAAAAATCTGCGCATTTAAGGTTCAACTTACGTGCCCGCGGCACGTAAGTTGAATCTTAAAAGTGCCGCGATCTGTAAGTTCGTAAGTATGCATACCTCTTGACAAAATAACAATTGACGTAATCATTAATTAAAATCACTATAACATTTTATGTCTATTTTATTTCATTCTTAAATCGTTTGTTACGTCATGTACCTACTTGTAATGGCTGTCAACAACATTGTAGGGTGTCTCGCTAGTGCAGTGTGCAACATTTTGTAGTGCATATAATATATGTCTATGAGATGCAATATGTTTTAAGTGCACCTAAATGTCTAGTGGACCGGGGACCAAAAGGACCGTGCATTCAATTTAAATCACTTATACATTCAAATCGTGGCAGCCTTGTATCTACTGTAAAACTGCAGCGCGCTTAGCATGACCACGATAGAAACGGGATTTGTCGACGGAAGAATAGACAAAATGACAGAAAAACAAGAATATTTAATAATATTGTAATAAATAAAAATTAAATAAATAATAATTTATTATTAATAATATAATTAATAATATTCTTGTTTTTAATTATTTTATTTTGTACTAAGTACTCGTATAATAAAATAATTGTAAATAATGATATAGTGTGTGTGTGCGTGTGGTGGTGAGTTTTATTGGGTTTCCCACCTATGAAATTGGCGTTTTTTTCTTCACTTCTATGATTAAAAATATTCATCAATTACTTGGTATTATATCGAATAATGACCATCATAGACAACTATGAAAAACCAATAGTAAAAAAAACTTATTACTTATAAACATAAAAAATACCTTAAAAATGACTCCTCATTTTGTTCGCAGAAATTACCACTATGAAAAATTAAACTTCTTTAAAATTCTCAATACAAAACGTTGATTTCATAGGTGGGGACTTAATAATACAGCCATTTAAATAAATAGGTAGTTAAGTCAATACATACATGGTTAACTGACATAGCTGACTCCACTTAAAACTAAAAAAAATATGAAATATAATCATTATATCATTTGGTTTACTAGCTGCGATGAAGATGAAGAATAATAAAAGTAAAGTAAAAAAGTGCACGCCTCGTATCGCTCATACAAAAATAGTTTTTTTTTAGAATAATGCATGAGTACCTCAAACTTTATGAGGCGTGCAATCAAAAATACAATTTTAGTTTTTTATTAATATCAGTTAAACGGCATTGAATTAAACAGCCATTTTCAATACGAAATCAGGGGAAGCAAGTCTAAAGTGAATTTTAAAAAAATATCTCGATATCTGGAGTATTTCACACATGATCACACACGGGATCCATACATACAGACACACGGACGCCCATACAATTTATTTTTATTTTTATCTACTTAGCAATGTACTCATATTAAGTCTGACAACCAGTCTTACCAAGGGGTATTGTATTACCCAGTTACTGGGTTGTGGAGGTCAGATAGGCAGTCTCTCCAAGTAAAATACTGGTATTCAGCTAAATCCGGTTAGACTGGATAACTACGATATGCATATACATACTCGTATAAGAGGTAATCAAATTTCAAGACAATACATGTTTTGGGCAAGTTGAGAGTAATGAAAGAAAGAAAAGAAAGAAAGAAAGAAAATTCATTTATTTAGCACAAACTATTACAAAATAAAAATACACAATATGTATAATACAAAGCAGATTTTTTTTATTTTTTTTTATTAAAATCAAATAAAAAGTGTAAAGTGCGAAGTGTGTGTAATGCACTACGACTATATGCACTAGGATGTGTCTAGAATATAAGACAATATAAGCTACCTTAGCTAGAGCTTGTGGAACGTGTGACTGTGATTGGGGCTTAATACCTTAATACTCTCTGATTGCGATGAACATGTTAGAGCTGGGAAAATGTTAGGATGCTGGTTGAAAACCAAACGTCAACCTTGCCTCCATGCCACACATGCGGCGCGTCTGCACCCACTATGCCATATCGCCATCTTGTCATTGGCAAATAGGTCTTTGAACAACAAAACTTTATTCCCTTGGGGAAAAGTTTATCCATACCCTCCGTCTGGGGAGGTCGGAAGGTTGTGTCGGACTCCTGCTGACTAAAACCCCACGGTTCCTTCTACTACCATAAATCAGGGGCCCGGGAGATATTTGGACATTTGAAGCACCCCCGACTGGTATCAGCCCGCCATGCCTAGCGGGCCCCATCACACAGTGCGACCGTTCCGACAACTGCTCGTCCTCCTATAAAGGCGCACATGGAACACTGCGTTCCACTGCTTTGGGTCTGACTGTTCCAGCGAAGATACAGCCCCAGCTTAGCCCTCAGGCTCCTCCTTCGCCGGCCCTCTTTCATGGCCAGAGATCGTTAAGAGTCCTGCAACGCCCGGCTGCTCTTCTGGTGCGGGTGAAGTGACAGGTATGCTCTCCATCCCCGCTACCTCCTTTGCGTGCATCACTTGCTCCGCAAAAAGACGTGATAGCATCCCACGCGTTTTAGCTTCCGACCCCATGGTCGGAAGCTAAAACGCGGGGGATGCTGATGCGGTTCAGTCCATGACTGAACCACGGCCGGCGGAAGCGAATAACCTACCTACCACTAACCTGAAGAAATAGTTAAACTACGAAAGTGTTTGCTAATTTCATGTGAGAGTCCAAGGAGGACTCACATGAAATTAGCAAACACTTTCGTTCAAGTCTTTAGTCAAGTTGATAACTGCAGATGGTCCTCCTGCGGTTACCCAATCGCCTTTCTTTCTTCCTTTTTAGGGTTCCGTACCTCAAAAGGAAAAAAACGGAACTCTTAAAGGACCACTGCGTCGTCCGTCTGTCTCATCGAGGTAAAATTAATTAATCTGACAAGCACTTGCCCGATTTTTAGAAACATTGTGATTACTAATCTGGATTCAAGCTACTTACATACATAATAATATGTATTTGATTCTAGGCCTTATCAAGAATTGAGTAGTAAGGTGGACATAATATACATCCATCTTAGTACTCAATTCCAGATAAGGCAGCGGTCGTCAAGGGATTGGAAAAACATACTGGTTTTCATCAGTGGTGGGTGTAATTTGCTTACCATAAGGGCTATCTGCAGTTAGGTTAGCCTAGATCACATGTTTGTACGTAGATATGTTTTTAATATAATTGGCAACTTCTAAAGTAATTGTCAATTACTTCGATTTTCCTAACAATTTAGTTTAATTTTCGGCGGGACTGATTTTGGCTGACAAAAAGCTTGTTAAATGTAGTGTTTTGCCAGGGCGTTCTAAAGCCAAACAGACGTGCTATCTAAGCTCCGGTACAATATTACCTAATCCTATTCATGTACATCATTTTATTATGAATGCATTATGCATTGTGTCATTAAATGAATCGTAGAGTCACGTTGCGCCCCACGCGCTTGTATGACAGGCGTGCGCGTGCGACCCATCTTGTCTGACTCGTCCGTACACGACCAACATTCTTGGAACACTAGGACCGAGTAGGCAAAGACGCCGTAAACTGACGAAGTAGCATTGCCTTGTCGAATGCGTAATCATGTTTATTTTTTTACAGTTTTGTGTGGATAAACATAGTTCAGCCTATAACAATCCTAGTACTTACCTAGGTAGGTATCCCACGGCTGGTACTAAGGCATTCTTTCTGTTTGGTTGTAATTTTAAAGTACTTGCCTGCATTTTATTGAAAACACTGCCGTCCCTCACCCGTCAGTCAACTACCGTACCTACGTAAGTGCGTACGGTACATAGTTGACTGAGGGGTGAGGGACGGGAGTGTAGTACTTACCTACGGTACTAGTACTTACCTAGTACCTACCTACGGTTTACATATTACCATGAAAATTGAACACCTTTCGGTTCACCACACCAAAATGAAAATGTACTCTCTCGGCTGCAACGGATCTGATCACCAAAATGAAAACCTATATAGATCAAGGAAGCTATGCCTTAGGCATTTTCATTGATTTAAAAAAAGCGTTCGATACCGTGAGTCATCAAAAACTGCTACAGAAGCTAGATAACATAGGTGTTACAGGTACAGCACATAAAATGTTCAAATCATACTTGGAGAACAGGCGTCAAGTTGTTAAAATAGGAAATATTCACACTAGCTCAGTCCAACATATTTCATATGGCTGCCCTCAAGGTTCGATTATCAGTCCGTTACTTTTTCTAATTTATATAAATAAAATAGGGTTAACAGGACACCTAACACTATATGCGGACGACACCTGTCTCTTTTACTTTGACAAATCAATTCATGGCATTATGAAGGACGCTCAACATGACCTTGATCTATTAAACGAGTGGTTAAAGTACAACCTTCTTACAATTAATACGTCGAAAACATCATTCATGATTTTTACCACTAAAAATAAGCGTATACCGGACTTCTCGCCTCTCAAAATAAATAACGAAATAATAAAACGATCAACCAACGAAAAATATTTTGGATTAAGGGTAGATGAAAAACTATCTTGGAAATTACACATCGACCATCTCAAAAGTAAATTAACATCGTTATTGGGTGCGCTACGGAAAGTGGCAAACTGTATTCCAAGTAAAGTTCGCACTTTGATTTATAACTCGTTAGTCAAATCGCATTTAGAATATTTAATTGAGATATGGGGATCCGCAGCAGTAACTAATTTAAACCCACTTCAAAGAGTTCAAAATAAAATAATTAAAACGCTGTTCCATTATCATTATCTCACTCCAACAAAGCCCTTATACGAAAAAACTAAACTATTAAATATCAGACAGTTATACATTTACTACACTTGCATTCTAATTAAAAACATAACTACCAACTCAATACAAACTAACACACAACTAAAGAAAAAAACAATGTCATATAACCTGAGAAATAGATATAAAAAACATCTTGAAGTCATCAGCGCACGCACTAATTACGGTAGAAAGACTATATTATTTGAAGGAGCACAGCTGTTCAATGGATTGCCGGACGATATAAAAGAGTGCGATAACGTAAATACTTTTAAAAATAAGCTTAAGAAACATGTATGTACATTATAACTTCTAATACTTTGGAGGAAATTGTATTGTATTATCATACGTATTACTTTGTATCTCATTATAAGCGGACTGTAAGTTCTTATGAGAATAAATTTCTTTAAACCGAACATGCAAATCTGGAATTTGGAACTACGATGAGCAATTGTCATCTTATAGGTCCCCAAAATCTATTTTTATCTGTGAATTTGTTATTAATTTGTATTCTAACACTGTAACGCCACGGATAACTGAGCAGAAAAAACGTAATTACGCTCCATCGGTATTTAAACTGCTCCAAAAGTTAATTTATATCTGACGTTTGCATGATCAGCGGAATAACGCGCGGGAAGTTCGGCCACGTTCTTCCACTTTATATAATTGTATTTCTGTAAGTAGGTTTGTACAAAGACTTTTACACGTCAATCATATTTTAAAAACTAGATGAGGTCGGCGTTTCCTATCTGACTACTCGGAGAAGAAAGGCCGCCACAAACTCAGAGGTCGCTGTCTTTTAAAGTCCAGACATAATCTTGGTCATGTGATATTTATCCCTATCTCGATTCCTTCAAGTTTATTTTAAGATATTTTATTCCGCCTACGCAGTAATACACAAAAGTAGGTAGTATACGTTTAATACCTACTTTTGTATATTACTGCGTATACATAGATTGCATTACAACGTAGAAGTAGCATGAAACAATCCATTGCTACTCCTGTTAGATTAGCGTTATCAAAATTGTATATGGCACAACCTGTGTTGCTACTTTACATTTCTATGAAAACTAGGCTAAGGGGTTCAATTTTTGTATCGCTCGCTACCTGACTTGTAAGTTGTATTGATACTTTCGTTGTTTAAATTTGGTACTGTCATGTCTATCCATTGTCATGTCGATCTTCTAGAAGATACACGCGTAGGTAAAAGATTGTAACTCTCTTGTACGTAGTTACCTACAATGTTACTTGAAGTCGCTTTAACCGTTACGTTTTCATTCATATCATCCTCCCTCAGCTCTCACTCAATCAACTTCTCTGTGGTTTCCCACCCCATCCATTATCATATTCATCAGTGGAAATTTTCATCTCAATATCGACATTTATATAAGTCGCCCCTCACGCTAACTGAAAATGAAAATGACAGCTGAAATTTAAATGAAGATAGATAGTATAAAATCAGCGTCTTATCCTTTTGAGGCATGAAAAATCTCTGTTGCCGTTATATTATTGCTTTAGTGATTTAAACATTCTGAATTGCAAGTAAAGTAATGAAACGAATGGGGACGTGAGATTCGAAGGTCTATCTACGTATATCTGTGTTCGTAGTCAACAAGAATCGAGTGATTCCAAAATAGCGTTCTTATCAGATCCCGATGGATTGCATTGAAATAATGTATAATGTATGTGACCGGTGCCCAGCGCGGCCCGTCTCGAGACATTACCATAGGAAGTAGTTGGAAACCTGGAATGAATCGTAAATAAAAAAGAGGATTATTTATTTTGTCATCGACTTAGGCTGAAAACGTCCCCACAAATTGATAAACATTAAACAATTAAGTTAGGTAACCAGAGACTAACGATGATGTTTTAAATATCCACTTATATGATCCCATTATCCTGTATTGCACTACTGAAACAGGCACGCGTGTAAGTGAACAAGTCAAAATAAGTGACAAGATGATTGTAAGAACGTTGACGAAGAAAAGTAAGGAAGGAATACTAGAAATAGTAAGGATCGATGGCACGTGGCCGCGGAGTTCAATAGTTTCTGCGACCTTTATTGGAAAAGCTTGAATTTATGTAAGTATTTGTGTTGTTTGTCTGTGTGTTTTTGTTGTTTTTATGTTTTTTTGATCTTAATCGAATTTGGGTCTTTTTGATATT
This sequence comes from Agrochola lota, assembly GCA_947364205.1. Classification (NCBI taxonomy): domain Eukaryota; kingdom Metazoa; phylum Arthropoda; class Insecta; order Lepidoptera; family Noctuidae; genus Agrochola; species Agrochola lota. Next base: position 9,631,950 of record OX376232.1, read on the forward strand.
TATCCTGAGTAAAATGCTGAATGGGAAGAAAAATGTAAGCTATGCACCTGTGTTTCGGTCTCTGAGGATACTGACTTTTCCATGTTTGTACATATTAGAGGTGGCAGTTTTTGTAAAAACCAATCTAAACTTATTTCCGTCACTGGCCAATATAAGACACGTAATGTTTGAGATCCCAATACAAGAACTTGCTACATTCGGGTAATTACAAACCAGCACTAAGGAAAAGTATGATAACAATGGGAGCTGTCATTTCTAATAAAATACCAAATGAATTATTCTCTAAACATTTTCATTTTTAAATCTAATCTATGGTAACTGCACGCGTAGCATGACCACAATAGAAACGGTTTTATCGACGGAAGAATAGAAAAATGACAGATCGTGATTGTGAATCTCACATTTTGTCTATTCTTCCGTCGACACGCGTTCTGCACTAGTTTTAGGCAAATATTATTACTCAGTGAAAGACTTTATAAATGATATGAATTTATCCAGATTATGATTGTTATAATTATTTGCAAATTTGACCATGTAAGACTTACCAGACTATAATATAATTAATTAACTTCACTTTAATTTCTCTTTTGTTTTGTTGACATTATTTTGTTTGTATTAATGTCGTAAGTAGTCGTAAGGTAGACTGTAGCCAATCTGATTAATTTATGTACAAAATCTTATACCTGTACCTACATTCATAGTAAATAAAGTTCTTCTGATTCGAAGAAAGCACAACGAGAGCACAATGTCGTATAATCAAAGCTCCTGAAATCGAAACCTGCTTAAAATAAATAAGTACCTAACAGCTAACAGACATGAGGTAGTAGTCTGTAATCTGTGATTACAGCAATAAATTAAGGATATTGCTGCTAATATTATTGACTGGCGAATTTGATGTCGACTATCTGGCTAGTTCAATATTCAACTCAAATTCAAATTCAAATTAATGGAATATTAAATGACAAATAATTTAGTTTAAAGTTTTGTGTTTTGTAGAGGTATTTATTTACTTTGCATACTAATACATGGAATCAAGTTCTTCTAAGTGAACAGATAGCTGTGTAGCTGGGGAGTTTGTTGTGCCACTTCTTCTTCCCAGCTAAAGCACTAGGAAGAAGTGGTGAAAGGCGGGCGTTTTGGACTGCCCTATGTAACTTTGTAGTTCAAAAAGTGCTGATTCTCAGCCTAGTTTGAATAAATGACTTTAGTTTTTTTTAAATTCTGATTCCAATGTGCCACATGCTACATTTCAAACAATATCGACACACACTACTATTTCAAAGAATCATCGTACCTAGCAGTCTTGACTGCTACTTACTAATCTGTGGCCTAGAAGCAGGCTGTCATTTCTCTTACCCAATGACAGGCTACCAATCTACCATTGATAGGTGACTGATAATTAGAGCCTCTGATAGGGTTGGACAAATTCCCAGGCCATCAAGTAACAGCGATCGAACTTACGTACCTGCACGCTTCGCATGACCACAATAGAAACGGGTTTTGTCGACGGAAGAATAGACAAAATGACAGATTGCGATTGTTTATCTGTCATTTTATCTATTCTTCCGTCGACAAAACCCGTAAAAATCCGGTTTCTATGGTTGTCATGCTACGCGTGCTTTACAAATAAAATTGAGCAGAATAACAGAAGTTAGATACGTACGCAAAACGGGCCGGAGGATGAGCTTTTAATTTGTTATGTAACGAGTACCTAGGTACCTACCCTGCTTAAAATACTCGTATTTTTCACCATTTTATTTTCGTTTTGTGAAGCGATAATATCGGTTTTGAAGTTATTTTTAAGATCGAAGGGATTTTATTTAATTAACTTGGGTAGGTACTGTTTTGGTACGGTTTCCCTTTTAGAAATGTTTTTTTTTTTCGATTAAGAAGGCATTTATGACCCATTGTAGTACATAAAAATGCCGGGAACATGTGCCTATCTTACGGAATAACGGCTCGTCCTAATACAAAGTTCTGAAAACTGTATTTAGGAAACTGTAAGAGGTACTCCGCTATAGGTAACTATGGGAATATTAAGATTACTTATTTATATTTTATCGTTAATTCATGATACGAAATACCTACCATAATCATCTCAATTTGAGTATAACAATATTAACTGTTCGGAAACAGAAGAAAAAATAATGATGTAACACACGGTTGCTTGACGGCACTTTCGTCTACATAATTGAAATCATAATGTTATGAGACGATCCTTAAAAATTACGAAACCCTTTTATAGTAAAGGAAATGAGAGAAAAAAATAAAGTTAAATAACGACGTAAACTATACCGAAAGAAAAACATTAAAAAGTTTTATTTTATGAAGACGTAAGAAAAGCAAAGAAAATAAAAACGTGTATGCGCGATAACAGCCTTGAGAAATTGCATTGTGTACTCGCAACGTTATCAGTGACGACTGACGACTGACCATGTTACGCATTACTTGCCTACGATAACGAGTAACCAGTAAAGAAATGACCAAATAAATCGACACATGCTCGTGTAAGTCCTGACGTTAACTGAACGACGCGCCTCTACTGACGTTATAACGCAGACGTTTTTTTCAAAAATGCAAAATATATTTTTGATTTTCGAATCTGTATTAACGTGAAGCTTAGGTGAAGTGAGCGTGAAGTGAGCTGTCACTGCCACAGAATCGACCGGCAGGATGCTAGGGAGTAACACTATTGACAGCTCACTTCACGCTCACTTCACCTAAGTTTCACGGTGATATTTTTACAGAATCGAACGGCTGGCTAGGCCTGGCTTTGAGTGAGTGCAGAACTTTATTATTAGTGCTATTGGTATCTTGTCAAAGCTACAACTGCAAGCCGAGGTTGAGTTCGGCAAGTAGGATTGGATGGTGGTCTCAGCTTTCATCCGTCAGATCCTACTCACAGGTGAGCTTCCAAATGTTAAGTCGTACGACGATTTAATCTACCTTTTGGAGGTTTTGTATTCGGTCTGAAAAGGCAATTAGTAATTAGGTTCTGGAAGCCAGCACATGCAAGGTCTCTAAAGATGTGTCTAAGTATATGTATAGTCATGTAAAAAAAAGCCTCACGGATCGGGCGAGGGTGTTGTTAGGTATTGTACCGAGAGTCTATTTATGTGGTAATTTCAGGAAAAAAGAAAAAAACAATTCGCCAATTTTTTTTTCAATTGCGCGCATTATTAAGCTAGTATATGGGGAGCGGGTGGCCGTCGTTTAGCGGTCAACAAAAGTTGCAATTTTTTTATGGATTTGGGGTAATATTGGTAGGCACTAAACCTACCAAAATTACCCCAAATCATCCATCCATGCCATCCAAATGTGAATTTTAAATAGCAATAACTTTTTTATTTTCAATAATAATAAGTTGTTTTTATTACTTTTTGGTAATGTTCTTGCAGTACCTATGTGTCCCTTTCGGATTGGACAGGTTTTTTTTTACACATTGTATATTTATTTTGAAGAGAGAAAACAAATGTTTTAGTACGGTACTCAAATTGGTATTATGATTACCTACGTAAGTTAATGATTGAAAGGACACAATACAGGCTTATTGGCTTCATAGATACTCTACATAAGTAAATAGGTAAAATATATTGATTTAATCTTTGGCCTTCGGTTCAAACACGTGGATTATTCCGCCGGACATCGTCAGCTGTCGGACAGTAAAAGTTAAAATCAATCGAATTTACCTATTTCGTGTTCGTCCTTAGCTTACAAAGTTACAAAGAAACTTTATTTTATTAAAGTTCAAGAAATTCAGTACCGTACCTAGACTAAAATAATGAAGATGGTTTATATTTCAGCGAACACATCACACCAGTGACTTAGGGGCAGGCGCCGGCGCGCACTAGGCAGCCAGGCTGCGGCAGCCAGGGTATTACGGAAGCCAATCCAACATATTAGGTATATGCCAAAAAAAAACTCAATATTCCGGCTGCCATAGCCTGGCTGCTGCAGCCAGACTACCTATTGCGCGTCTGCACTTATGTTAGAATGACCTGTGTTACGTAGGGACAATTTTACATACCTTGTTGGATTTTTCACTAAATGTAGAGGTGTTACACTCCCTCCTAAGAAACGTATGACTAAGTGCTGCGAAAAACGGCATCCACATCCACACGGTACTAGGGACTAACACCGACAGGGACGGCCCAGATTTCCGGAAGGTTGTGACTTCCGGAAATCTGGGCCGTCCCTGTCGGTGTTATTTTTACGCTAGAGCATGCTCCGGACGGAACTGTGACGGCCGGTCCGGACCCCAGACATGACCCTGATACCCTGCGTGGATACTCCAACAGACCCATAAATACCCTCCAACTATGTTGCGATCGATAGATGACTTCTGATATAAGTACTAAGTATGTCACAAATACGCCTAATATGATTTCGAAGTAATTGTGTCCCCCCATTTAACTTTTTTGCCCATAAATATGATATCATGTAAATTACTTTTTATTTTTTTTCTTTCTTTGTTTATTTGTAGTATAATATGTTGTGGTGTGTGCCTTTTAGTCTGTGCTAAATAAATATATTTTCTTTCTTTCTTTCTTTACCTACTTAATATTGTGAGGCGATCAATATCGACTGCTCGACGTAAATCGATCGCAGTTTAGCACCTTAACTGCGAAACACAATTTCAATCACAACCTGAGAGATTTTGAAGGATATTGCTAATCCATTGCTGCATATGTTCGAAAATTTTGTCTGCCCAACAACGGTTCACTACCTACGTAATGTACTTATATTAATTTTAGGTACATTTCCAGTCGCATATGCATTTTCCAAGAAATCGTCACACTGACCATGCAATGTATACTAATAATAACATTATGCTCGTTTTATTTCTTTAGCCTTGAAAAATATTGAATCCCTTGCCAAAATTTGTACCTATGAGAAATTGGCATTGGCTTGGCAGAGTAATGCATTTACTGAAATGTACCTAGTATTAATCAGTGCGATAACAATATGTCAGGGTAAGATATTATATCGAAATTAACTAGATATTTCTTTGATTACTGAAAATAGATTTTATCAATACTTGGCTGATGTTTGACCCCAGCCATGGACTCACCTCATTCTGAGCATTTTTAATGTAAGTTTTGTAAAATGTACTTTATGATTTGCAGTCAGCTGGTTCTTACTCATTTAATAATAATAGTCCGCCAGACCGAATTTCGGCCAACGCGACCAATCTCAGCGGAGACCAGCCTTCGGCGCGGGAGATATTATAGTGCACATATTATAGTGATATTATAGTGTAACATCGGTGAAGGAAAACATCGTGCGGAAACCTGGACCAAGGACGTATAGTTAATATAAGTCTGAAATCGCCAACCCGTCTTGAGTCCAGGGATTGAAAGCGGTTACGGTTAAAGGTTAAGATACCTCAAAAATATACCGGTACCGGTTTAAAATAAGGGTTGAACTATACCGATACCTTTTTAAACCGTTATTGAAATCTTTACACGATTTCGGTAGGTACGAAAAACAAGACGACGCGGCGTGGTAGCGCGGGTGGGTCGAATTTGTGTATTTTAGTACTTCTATCGAAATATACCGGTATGCATTTCCAACCTCAAAATTCCGGTAAGTACTGAAAAAATAACGGTATCGAAATATTTAGGTAACCCTTATTTAACGGTATGATGTCATACCGAAATTTAAAGGTACCTTAATTTTTGGGTAATTCAGTCCCTGCTTGAGCCACTGTGCTCGTGCTTTTTCTGTATGAGAAAAGGCTTTTGCCCTGCAGAGGGAAAAAAATAGCTTCGTATTATATGTCTGCAGATTGAGACTATCAAAACTAGTAGCCACTCCTAGTGCTGAAAACCACAAGTCCGCTATATCCCCTGTTAATTTTACCTTAGTGCCTAATCTAAGAAACTCATGGTCGTTGATCAGCAGTGGATATTGATTGACAGATATATAACTGTCAAAGAGGTTACAATTCCATCTTTTTTAAACATTTATATCTTACAACAGCTAGTACCTGTTGTAAGATACAGAGATTAAAAAAAGACGGAATTGTAACCTTTTTGCGGACTGTTATGTTGGATACTAGCATGTGCTGTTATTTTTATCTGTTGTTACATATAATATATATTCCAAAAATATAAAAGATTATTTTAACACTGGATCACTGATGATGATATAGATAAAACCATAATAGCTTTTACCGTCGATTTTGCATTCTGAGTACGCCAAGTATGTATCTACAGCCGCAAACATACTTGACGATAACTCTAGAGGCTTTTTTACTTTTAAGTTGGTTAAAAATGAAAGGAATTCGTAAAGTGAAGCGCTAAAGTCGGTTGTTTCAATACGAGATGGAGCTTTAAAGGAGGAATTTTACCATCACTTCTGCAAAAAGAAAGAAAGAAAATACATTTATTTATCACAGACTAAAACACACACATTATAATTACACAGCAGATACAAAAATTAAAATCAAATAAAAAGTGTAAAGTGCGATGTAAGCAGTTTGATGGGGAGTGTGCCTCAGGGCTGCGCCAAAAAGGCCCAGTTCAGCAAAAATGCCAGACAACTATAAGTGCCTGATGCTGGTTCAAAACGGAGTAATGATGGCTTCATTTTATTTTAACGCTCACAGTGCATACAAACGTGTGGTTTTTAGTTCTTACTATATGACCTACCCTATCAAAATTCAAAATTCAAAAGTCATTTATTCAAACTAGGCTGAGAATCAGCACTTTTCGAACGTCAATTACATAAGACAGTTCCCCAAAACGCCCACCCTTCACCACTTCCTAGTGCATTAGCTGGGAAGAAGAAGTGGCGCAACAAACTCCCCAGCAGCACAGCTGTCTGTTCAGTTAGAAGAACAACAAAAAAAAGATTCTATATATATTCAAAATAATTTAAATTACGCAACACAAAACGTTATTTAAATTATTATCCATATGTTAGCTAGCACACGCCAATATACCAGACAAAATCATCGAGAACAGCTACGCTCAGGAAGAAAAAAAAATACGTAAACAGAACTTAATATCTAAATAAAACCCCCCAGGCATAAAGGGCGTGCCCGCTTACATATAGTTGTAACTGGAAGTTATAAATGATAAACTAGGACCATCGAGGTAAAATAAATAAACAAAGAGTTAATTACTAATAACAATAAATAATATGATCAATTGTCGAGGTCACTAGCTAACCACATATTGCAATACAACTCATAAAAATAAAACATTGTGATGAGTAGATTATGTCAACAATAAATTAAATTTAAATAACTTGACTTATAAAGTCAAATAAAATAGACAATTATATAAACTCATATAACTTGTCAGTAGGTAAGCTGCAGAAAGAACATAAACATTGTCTTGAGTTAATCACAGCGACCAACTATTCTTATCATTTAAGTAGTCGTTGATAGAATAGTATGCCTTTGAACAAAGCTTGGATTTTACTTTCGTTTTAAACGCATTAAAAGGCAAATCTACCAGAGAAGAGGGTAGCTTGTTATAAAAAGTTATACCAAGCCCAACCAATGAGTTATGAACCTTATGAAGCCGGTGAAAGGGAGCTCGTCGTCTATTAACATAATAATCTATCTAACACAATAGTAAAATTATGGAAGCAACTACTTGAAATTAACGAGATATCTGTTACAATAACGGTTGTTATCATATACAAAGGCCTTGGAATTATGTTCTATATGTACACGTGAATATGTATATGTATACATATACATATTATTCCGTTGTCAGTGATAACGGCAAGGAAGTGAAAAACTGAAATAAAAATAAACAATTTATATTCTGATAACATATATTTAGCTCCAATATTTTGTGTCGTTATTTAAAATTATTCACACTCCTGTGATTAGATTGTGAAATTTAAATTAAATATGATTAGATTACTGAACAGAATAAAACCGTTAAAAAAAATATATTTTTATGGTCTGCCAGCTGCATAGGACGGATAACTCAATGCAAAGTGTAGTTACATCAGCCTTCACTGGGTTAATTTTTAGGGTTCCGTAGCCAAATGGCAAAAAACGGAACCCTTATGGATTCGACATTTCTGTCCGTCCGTATGTCACAGCCACTTTTTTCCGAAACTATAAGAACTATACTGTTGAAACTTGGTAAATAGATGTATTCTGGGAACCGCATTAAGATTTTCACACAAAAATATAAAAAAAACAATAATTTTTGGGGGTTCCCTATACTTAGAACTGAAACTCAAAATAAGAGAATGATAAAACTATAAAAATATATGATTACATTAGCATGTAAACTTCCACCGAAAATTGGTTTGAATGAGATTTAGTACGTAGTTTTTTTTTAATACGTCGTAAATCATAAACCGTAATTTACCTTTCATTCAGTCAACTCAAATATAAAAAATAAATAAATATTAAAACATCGATCAAAGTTACAACAAACTACAAGAACTTTTATATTACGTTACTTGCTGCTACGGAGACCTTCATGGGCGAGTCCGACTCGCACTTGGCCGCTTTTTTTAAACCAAAACTATTCTCAATCTGCCTATAGTATTTCCCCAACATATTTGGGGTCGGCTTCCTGTCTAGCCAGACTATCTAGACCAGTCTAGCTAGACTGGTAGGTTAGATAGGCTGCATATGTAACCTCCACAACCCATTTAAAACAAAGAGTATTCTTAAAAAAAAAAACTTATTCTTTGAACGAAATTTATGTTTTGTATGTTTCTTCGTCGTCATCAACCTGTAGGCCTTAACTGTTGGACTCTATCTACCGCTCTAATCCAATCCAATACAATGGCACACCTTCGGCTAATTTGATCCCATCATCCATCAGTTACTCTGTGAAGATCGTCTTCCCACCTTGCCGAAGGGCATCCTATATTCCTACCCTCAGATTGCTGATTCGCAGTCACCACTAAAGAATACGTCTGTGCCAATATGACTGGCCTATTTGCCGTTACTGTTTTTTTTATTCCGTGTGCTATGCCAACCACTTTGGTTCTCTGCTGGCGGATCACCTCTCTTTGTATGATTGTCATTGCCATCTCTTATCTTTGTCTTTTGGGTTTGATGGAACGATTTTGATCTTTAGCATTTTAGATCGGATTCCATTCTCCTTTTACCTGTTTCTTCTTCAAATATTACGTATGTTGTAAAGCTTCATAACTTATATATTTCAGATTTCTTGGTTTGTTGCAGTAAATCATATCTTGCATTTAATCTATGGGCTGGTGTTGCTGCAATCTTTATTGTTACGAGTAGTTATATGATATCAGAATATTTTAATAAGTATGAAGAATTCGTACAATTGTATCTATATTATTTTGCTATGCATTGTTTTGTATTGCATATGTGTTATTAAGAGGGTTTATCCTAAAAGTTGGCAACGTCGCAAATAACTGTCAAATATTTACCTGTTTTGATTCTAATAGCAATATTACTGTGTGGAAATAAAAAATGTGGCTAACTAGCGAACTAGAATAATAATATTGAATTGCAATTATAACATTGAATTTGATGTTGTACCCATTTTAGGTGTACAAAACGTATTTGGAAAGTTTCCAAATTGTTTATTTACATCTAAAACTAAACATTCGGTGTTACGATATTAATTATTGCATTTCATAATCAATATTCTAGTTCGCTAGTTAGCCACATTTTTTATTTCCACACAGTAATATTGCTAAATTAAACTAAACAGTGAAATATTTGACATCTATTTGCGACGTTGCCCACCTTCCGAATAAACGCTCTTAGTCAGATTTACATTTTTTATTTTGCACGTTATATAAATTTTACAATTTTTTACACAACTAAGTGTTAGGTACTAAATTTAAAGACTCACTAACTATACAAATAAATCCAAAGGACACTTAGGCGTCGAAGTATTCGTCCGCATCGCTGTCATCCGCAAACGTGCCCAGAAGATGTGTATAATCATATATACTTGTAATCAGATTTAAAAGTGAAAGTTTAAAATTATTTATTTCAATTAGATCGAGGCACTTTTAAAAATCTTATTATCATAGTGAATTTCTCACACGTGTTAGGAGTACCTCACACTAACCTTAGCCATAAAGATCAAAAAATATATAAAATATTCAGAGTATCGGTCGTGATCCGATTAGCGGTTGGGCCCAGCCAAAAGACGAGTTGTTACTTTATCCACTAGGATAAAATAACAGCAATGAAATATTAAATTGGGCTGAAATTAATGGAGTGGTCGGCTCGGCTGAAATGATGATGATGATGATTAATGATTAATTAGTGTTTTGGAATAAAGTTTAACCTTCTTTTCGTATCGACACGAACTATACCAAACGAAAATAGCTGGTGCCTTGCTATAATGCCTAAACGTTAACCAGGGTTTTTTTCCTTGGCAATTGAACCAGCCGGGTTGACTGCTGGTAGTGGGCTGACTGCCCAAGATGTCAAAAGACGTAATTTGAGTTTCGTCGGTTCTGAGAGTCAGGTTGAAGGCAGCTAAGCGAACACTAAGATAATCATACCTCACGACGCGTCAACATTTTAGCTGATATATTCTGCCTTCTCAAGAAACATAGGAGGAAAATCCATGATGAAGCGAAATACTTACCTACGTTCCAATACTTTCAATCTCGGATTTGCCAAGATCGTAAAATTTGTCCACGTGTGAACACAGTACAAAGTACGTATTTACTACTACTTCCATAATGTAACGTAACGCCAGATGTACGTACCGAGGTACATACGTAGGCTTATCGGTCACACGGAGACGTAGATGCAATAAAAAGAACACTGGAGTTATATCACGAACCAAGCCACGCAAACTGTGCGCGTCATCAAACATCATCGATGTACTTCCTGCTTGCGTACTACTAAATATTTCAGCAATAAAGTTTTCTTATTTAAGATTACCTTCATCACACCATGATCTTCATTCATCATCGAATTAGGTATATATTTCTTCGACCTTATCCATCACCTTATCATCCTTATATTTCATTTATGTTTTGGTATTTCGTTGTCTCGACAACAAAACGCAATGGATTCAGTTTAAGAGCTTTTGTGAGTGTGAGGTTCTTTGAAGTTTAATCATCGTGGATCATCTGCTGCCTCATGTTAGCTGTTGTTGTTGTGATTCGTCGACTAAAATTGTAACAACTAAGTTCCTGATTACTTCTTTCATCAAGAATCTAAGCTTTAAAAGCTCTTTTACTAGGTAGTGCATGCAGGCTGACTTTTTCTATTTACTGAACCTATAGATTGCACAACAACAGAATACTTAAGCCTGAGGCCGGCTTGAGGCCTACGTCCAGCAGTGGACTGCGATAGGCTGAGTTGATTGACTGTACTTTCTGTTATCGGTAAACGCATCCAACATACGTAATCTATAGTTCCAAAGTTTTAAAACGGAAGAAAAGAAAAATCTATTTCTCAATTGGTAGGTATATCTATCTACATTTTACTTTTATAACTTAGAGTTATGTTGAAAAACCATTTGAATTTCAATTTAGCGTAACAGCGACGTATCGACTTGTCAGACGAGAAATTCTACAAGGCCGTTGTAGTTACCGATGTAAATACCTGTTATTTATTTTGCTATAAAACAGACTCGACTCGCGACTACTGCTAATTAACCTGTTTGTCGGTATAGCAAATCCATTGGTTAGTCGGTTCGCGTCAGGAGATCTAATCCCTACGCACGGAGTCCGTAGTTTCGGCCGAAGTTATATACGGCAGGTGCATAGGTATACTCCGTACCCCTTACGGACATAACATTAGTTCGGAGCCCGAACTGAATGATAACAAGATTTGACAGTTGATCCTACTCGTAAAATTCGATTGGTACTTATTTTGACAGATCAACTACTTTCGGACGGCCTCTTAACTTCGTTGACGGACTTAGAGAGTACACCCCCAGTTTCAGTTGTCTACTCGACTTTTCGACTACTGATCTTCCAACGGTACGATGCCAATTCCCATCAATAGGATTCGGAGTTTCCATTCCAACGGGCTTGAAAATGTCGCAGTTTTGAGTCTGACTGAGAGCTTTATCGGAGACTAAGCGAGGCAACAAGATTATCATCGAGTTAATCTTTATCTTTATGGAAAAAAACTGGATATCTGTCTAGAAACCAGTTATGTACTTATGTATCTATATTCATCAATGAGAGCAGTGGTGGCCTGGCCGCGAATTACGAGTTGTAGGTCTTAGGCTCGAACCCAGGCAGGCGCTTTACTCTGTGTTAATTATTTCATCAGCACTGCTCTCAAAACGGTGAAGGAAAACATCGTTAGGAAAGCATGACCTAGAACCAACAATTTGAAGACAAGTGAAATATATCAACCCGCACTGGGCCCGCATGGTGGATTACGGCCCACTCCCTCTCACAGAGAGGAGATCTGAGTCCCAGCACTAACTAGGGAACTTAATAGGCTAATTATAAAATATTCATCAATAAATTTATTTCGTTCTGATATCAGGCAACACTGAACAGTAATATCCTATATAATACGCAAATACCCTCTTTATTTATAAACATTTTGTTCTAATTCTACCGACCTTATTATCACATCGTTAGAATAGTTTCTTGTTCATCTGTGAGTTACTGCTGTCAATTGTTTGAAACATTCCGCTTAGTCGATATCTTGGAAAGCTTTTAGCATTAATTATTTTAGGTACTTGCCTACTCTCTAAAGTTCGTTTATTATTTTGTAACTCAGACTGAATAATGGACGTGAAATCATTAATTTCTCGTAGCACATCGGACATCGTGGAATCACCTTTTAGCTTCCTTAAGGTAATTAAAATAAATTAAGAATAATCAAGGCGTTTTTAGACGCAGGGTAGGCGTTGCAAAATGTCTGAACAATTTCTCAATCCTTTTTTTTCTCCTTCTCGTTATTAAGAATGATAAAAACGGGAATGTACTTGACCTTTTTTCAACTATTCTGAACTTCAATCAACCATACCTTATCACTGACAAATTCGTAACTAAGCAGAACAAAATAAAGTATCCAGTCACTCTGGGGACATTTTTCTGAATCTAAAGATCAATAACATCATTATGATTATTTTCAGGGTCTATTCAATGATAATAGCGGTTCACTCGATGCGAATGTCAAGCAAGGTGAGTATTAAGAATAATTTATGAAATTCGTAGTAACATAACAACATTAAATACATAAATAATTTAAGATCGGTACCTAATTTGTAATTTTTATAATAAGTATAAGTATAATGTACAATTATCAATTAAGTACCGAACCTAAGAATCCAAACTTGTGAAAGTATTTTTAGAAATATTCAGAAAGTTCATTAAGCGTGTTTGTATTGCAGATGCGTTGGAAGCTGTCAAACTGGATCCCGCCGTGCTAGAAGCGCAGGTGACAGTGCATTCGAAAGACAAAGCTATTAATGCCGCGAATTTGAATAGACGGCCTGAAGTAGTCATTGAGAATAAGAAAGGTGGGTACACAAAGCAAAAACGCAGGGCGATTAATGTCGATGAAATCTGCATACACTTTTGACGACTGTAAATTCATTGTTGCCATGTTGGATATGGCGCGCATAAATTGCCTGGTAACGTTACTGTGACCTTTATCACTTTACTACGCAGTTTGTATACCTACCTACTACATTTTTTTTCTCTTACTATGTTAGTCTATTCTACATAAAATAATGTATATTTAATTAATTAAGTTTCGACGTTATTGGCAAAGATTTTGCAAACTACCATTATTATTACGAAAGGTCTTGATGAATATTCACGCGCGATAACATCTGAAATTAAGAACACAGCAGTGACAAGATTGTTTTTATTCGATTTGACAGAAGAAACGGCTGGTGTTAACGAAAGTAATTTAACAGGCAGTAGGTAACTGTGTCAAGTTCCTTTTTTAAACTCGGATAGTAATTTGACATTTTAAATCTTTGTTGTTTATTTTTTCAATTTGGAGTCTGACATTTACACCTATCAAATTACCATCTGGGTTTAAGGGGGATGCACTAAGGTAGCCCGCGAAATTCAAATTTTCTTAAGTTTTTTGCAATATGGTCAGTGTCAGGTTGTATGTTAATTAAAATATGATTCGCGACCGTAACAAACATGGCTTTACATAATTATGATCATTACAATCAGGAATACAACTCCGTAAGTAAGCACAAACGTCAAATGTCATGATTTCATGAAATAGTCATTCAATGAAGTTATATGAACTTAGAGAGTTGCATTGATAATTTTTTAGGGTTCCGTAGTAAACAAGGAACCCTTATAGTTTCGCCATGTCCGTCTGTCCGCGGCTTAGGTCAGAGACAGTTAGTACTAGAAAGCTGTAATTTGGCATATGTATACATATTAATCATGCCGACAATGTGGTAAAATGGATTTTTTAGGAGATTTTTAGGATACCTCCCCTACACGTAAAGTGGGGATGTTTTTTTTCTCCTCATCTGCCCTATGTTGTGGGGTATCGTTAGAAAGGTCTTATAAAAATATTGTGAGTTTGACGAGACCATTTTTGGATTCAGGGATTCGTTTGCGAAATATTAAGCTTTTAACTGAAACTTTTTGTTAGAGTCAAGTGTCCCCCCCCCCCCCCCCTTCTAGCTGAATGGTTGTACTTGGACTTGTGAAAAAATTCACAGCAGTAGTATATATAACGAAATTAAAAGGAAAACTATCAGTTTTGCCCCTGGCTGGAGGCTTTAAGTGTAGAAGCTTAAGGCAGCCACAGAATTGACCGGTTAAGTAGTCATGACCTCAGAGGTCAGCTACGAGATGCCCTATATAAAAAATAAAAAAAATAAAACTATCAGAGCTAAGTAGGCTCTACAGCTTAACGAGTAATAATCGACCAACTTAAATTTGCGGTTTGAAAAAAATTATCTCCCATACATTCCGTATGAGAAAACATGTTTTTCAACTACAATGTTAAGTTTGTTCTTGGGATAAATTCATCCTAACTACGGAAAAAAAATTGAATTTCGCGGGCTGCCTTGACGCTTCCGCCTTAAAAAACGAACTTTAGGACGTTACATTTCTCGGAAAAAACAAAAGCAGTCCAATGTGTATAGCCAAACGCAAAAATTCCTTTGACAATTTAAGTAATTTTTACTACTGATTTGGATTTTTGTTCAAAATAAAAATTATTATTATAAATGCGAAAGTGGGTTGGTTTTTGGTTTGTTTGTTACGCTTTCATGCTAAAATGGCTGAACGGATTTGGATGAAATTTGGCACAGGGGTAGACTATAACGTGGAGAAGGACATAGGCTACTTTCATCCTGGATCGCAAACGAAGTCGCGGGCAACAGCTAGTTATAAATAATGATCTGACAAATTTTAATTTGCAGTTCTTCTTTGATTTTATAAACTGAACTCGGGAAGAAAAATCACTGTTGCTGACTGCCTTCACTAGCCATTCAATTCCAAACTGTATCTATCTTCCTATCTACCTAAAACCTATTTAGCATATGAGTAAGGCTTCGACTGAATATCCAACACACGAACATACATGCTAATTTATGTTTTTCTTTAAAAGCAACTTGTAGATTGTTGCCAGAAGAGAGCATTAATTTCGAATTCAAGATCACTCTCAACTTAAGATAACTTTACTCATGACATGAATATGAAAGTTGTTTCTTTTTCTTTACCAAAATGCCATAAAGCTTTTCCACTGAAATGACGCGCCCCACTACCGCATTTACGCACACGGCCATAAGCTAAACGGTAATTCTATGGGTAATGCGGTAGGTAGTGGGGCGCGTCATTCAGAGTGGACAAGCTAAATTTAGTTTTCTTAGCTCAGGTTTAATTATTTTTTTTAGTCACATTGTTCACTGAACGAAATAAATAGGGACCTAAACGATTTTAATAAGTATGTTGGAATTTTTTATTATCCCTGAAATTGATCCCTAAGTATTTAAAGTGCACGTAGACGCAAGCCAAAGCTTCTATGATAAATCTCACCCTTATTTTAGAGAGACTTCCCACGCCGCCAGCGCCTGCGCCACCGCCGACGCCATCACAGGGGCCCAACGGTTTCAAAGACATGGTGTTACAGCAAGAAGCAGCACTGCTCTCGCTAACTCCTCACCAACTGGAAGTGCTAATGAAGTATGCTGACGTTTTACGGAGACAGAGGATGATCACCCAAAAATATTTGGTAAGTTGCAAAAACACAATGTAAGTTTAATTGACGACACGGTTGGCGCAGTAGCTGAGCGATCGACTGCTGCGCAACGTGTCGCGGGTTCGATCCCCGCACGGAACAAATATTTGTATGATCTGCAAGTAGTTGTTCCGGGTCTGGGTGTTAGTGTATGTGAGTTTCTATGTTTGTAAACGCACCCACGATACAAGAAGAAATTCTTAGTGTGGGGCAACGTTTTAAAAAAAAAAAAAAAAATTGTAGTTTCCAGAAAGTTAATAAAAAAAATGTAAAATGACCGGCCCTAAGACGACCCACTGACCGAAACACGGGTTATTGTCTCTGGCTGACTACAGCATCACCGCCGCCATTAAATTGTTGTATTCATTTCAAATTAATGTGAAAGCAGGAAAGAGTTTAGAAAGACGGATGCGGAATAAAATCTAGTTGTCAGATTTTCTATAAAGAGACTGTAACTATTAATAAATATTAATATTAATAACTGTTGAGCTAGAGGGCGAGTTCAATATTTGTTTTCTACACAGGAATGTGCATTTTGTAAGAACAACGGCAAGCCGTCAACTTGGTACACGTCGCACGCACTACGGGACGTTCGCGGCCGAGTGCGGTGTCCAGTTCTACGCGGGTTCCGCTGTCCCCGCTGTGGCGCCACCGGTGACCAGGCCCACACCATCAAATACTGTCCAGACCTGCTTACAGGTCAGTACCTACTACTAATACTACTCATTTGATGCTTAGGAAGTTATGACGTTATGGAAAACTTAGTGTTATCATTACCCTCCTTCCAGCCTGTTTAAAGGCTCGTGCAGACCAGTGCGACGCGACTCGAACAATACAATTTCTAAGAAAACTTCACTGTATATAACCGGTGTCGCGTCGCGCTAGTCTGCACGAAGCTTTATCCCTTCTTTCAGCATTTTTTCAAGAAACCTCATCATTTGTCTAGTCGATCCTAACGGGACCATAAACTACAGACCGTTGTAGGACTGAGCAGGTGATGACTTGATTACACAAAATGGGCGACTCAATAGCTATAATTATCCCATTTCCAAGAGTTGTGTCAAGCGATTATGAACCACGTTCGGATCGTAATACGTATTATAATTTGTCCATACGAAACAGATGATTACGAATTTCGAATAATAGAACAAATAATAAATTACATTGAACTTTCGGTATTATTAGTAAATAACATCAGTGGCGGATCCAGGATTGTCGTTTGGGGGGACTTAATCCCACTGAGGGGAGGTTTTTAGTAAAGTAAACACAAAAAGAACACGTCATTTTATTTTGCATAGTGGCAAGCCTCCTCGGATTACTTTTCGCAAATTCCTGACTATATGACTTCGTTTTAAGTTGTAGACTACCAGAGATATCTCGGTGAATAAGTAATACATGGCGGCCAAACCGGGGAGCGTGAGTAGGTAGCAGAATGAGTGGCGCGCGGATCAAAATTCGTCACGTAAAAAAAACATCATATTGTAAAAAAACTTCAATACATAATACCTAATAAGTTAAGGATAATTGATGACAATTGTACCTTAGGTAGTGTAATACTTGCTAAAAAGTTTAATTAAAATAATATCAGGTTCACTTTAAGATTTGTCACAGAAAAACTCAAATGCTTTTGGCTTGAGCCCCTTAGCCCCCCCCCCCCTTTTTTTTTGTGGGAAATTATCTCTTCAATTATAACTTCTCCCGCTCTGGGTGGCATGTCAGACTCTTAATTTCTGATATACCTCCCACACCTAGTCTAATTTCTTTATACAGGAGGTTCATGTTGGTTTCAACATTTCAGTAGGACCAACGGAAATAACATACCCTCGTGGACCTACTGGTAGGACAAAAAAGTAGGTCCACGAGAAAACACTCACTAAAACCCACCCGTGTTCCTTCAGTTGCCTGTACGTTGCCAGGGGCCACGGTATCCCTTTCGGACTTTCCCACGACCCTGGCAGTTAGCCCCCCCCCCCTGGATCCGCTATTGAATAACATCGTTGTACAAGTACCTAGATATATAGTTAAGGACAGTAAGGAAGAACGATGTCGCAGAATTCAGTAGGTAATGATTTTAAATAAGAGATCACTATTCTGTTGCCAATTTATTCGTGGTAGGCGCAACATGTATTTTTCTTCCTTATTTCTCTGTTAGTAGTCATCTCCGCAGTCACTCTCTTTCTAGCCATATCATCTTTCACACAGTAGAAAATAAGAGTTTTTTTTTTAATGACTTTGTGTTGATCGTGTGTGTGTGAGGGGAAACTACCTACTGCATAATTATGTCAATAGAATAACAGGTTTGTGTCAGTAACTTATAGGTAATTATATAGGTTTACAGACATTGACATCGCGTTTAGTAATCACACTAGGAAAACGACAAAAACATCAATTAGAAGAAAAAAAAACTTCTCACAATAACTCGTAAAATAATTTCAAATAGAATAGGTAATTAAGTTATAATTAGTATGGTGTCTAATTACATATTTTATTTATTATTCCGTTTCAGACTCACAAAGCAGCTGCTCCGGAAAATCTTCTCTGTAAAGATTGCTAACAACAATAGAAGAACGTTTTAACCAAAAACCATAATGTTTTATTATTTATTCGTTTTTGCATAATGTACACTCAGTTACAGGCTAGGCTAAAACTTACGACTAGATGACCCTGTTAGGGCGCAGTAAGTATTAATTTATTACATTTAACTTGTAACTAGGTTAAGTATTTGGAAGTTAACATTATATTGCATACCTACTAAATATCACAACATTCATTATTATTACTAATATTTTATAATCTCTTATTTACTTCGATTCCAAAGTGTTCTTGTCCAATTGGTAGATGTTTCTAAACAAGTACGTAAATAAATAAATAAATCAAATTAAAATTAGTTTAGTGCAAACATGTTGGTACAGAGGTTGGAATAAGATTAAGTACGTGTAAAAGTTTCAAACATGCAAAAAGAAAAATTACCTTACAATACAATACTTTACATTGCATTTAACATCATGTGTCATTTTTACAAATAAACATGGTTCAAATCAATAGAATAGAATAATTATTGTCTATTGTTACTGTAGCTATCGAATTCTATTATTTATTATGAGCATTAAAGAATAAGAATAAAAATAGTTGCATCACTAGAAATTTAATTGGATAGGTAAGTAATTGTCAGGGTGCATGATACCCCTGCCGGAGTCGCGGGAAAGTCCGAAAGGGATACCGTGGCCCCTGACAACGTACGAGCAACTGAAGGAACACGGGTGGGTTTTAGTCAGTAAGAGTCTGACACGTTCTCCTCTTATTTGATAATATCCCAACATAAAAAAAAAACAAAAAAAAGGTTGCATGATACCCAGTCGGGGGTGCGGCGAATGTAAACAAGTATCTCCGGGCCCCCGACTCATGGTACTGGAATGAACAGTGGGGTTTTAGTCAGTAGGAGTCCGTCATAACCTTCTGTTCTTCCCAGGCGGAGGGTATCCATACGGATTTCCCGACGGAAAAGTATCATACCAGTTAATTGACTCAGGCGTGACTTTGCATAAAATACATGCCGCTTAGCTGTAACCGGATTAGGTTACTAAATATACCTACGTCGTCTAATGTGTTCCATTTAGTTTTGTTATTGTTTACCTACCTAAACATTTTCACTAAGAAAATGGACAAATACAATAAATTATGTTCGTTTAGAAACGGAAGCAGAATGGAATAATTAATTAAAAAGTCTTCCTTTGGAACCGTCGCTGTAACGCGAGTCCTACAGTTTTTTAAATCCTAATTTTAAATTGAGCAAAATATCGGACCAGTTAATTGAATAATACACGACCAATCACAATCTGAATCGTCTTGAAACAGATTGCTAATCCATCGTCACATAAGTTCTAAAAAAAAAATCTGCTCAACAACGTAAATAACGCAATGAATGTTGTTGAACTGTCAAAATGAACCAGTTTAGTCGTAATCGTTTACGAAAATGTGTTGCGTAATTAGATAGCAAGAGTAAAATTTTACACTGCTTTAACATGAAATGCTGAAAAGCAGCTTATCGAATCATTTTGGAATGGTTTTCAGCATTTAATGCTTTTAGATATCATCAAAATCGACACTTGTGTAAACATAAGTAAACCTAAAATAATATAACATAATATCACGCCTGTTTTCGCCGAGGGGTTAGCCAGAGCTGTACCTATAGTACACCCACATTTCGCCAGTTATGTTTAAGTCCCATGTGTAATAGGAGGTGACCCTATTGCGCTCAACCGGGACGAATCCAGAATCCAGGCTGCTACCAGGAAATTCCAGATGGAAAAAATCCATAATACGTTTGCCCAACCCGGGAATTGAATAGTAGCGCTTGCGACCACCAGACCAACGAGGCAGTAGAAACGTAAGTAATGTATTGTTAAGACGCAGATATATGCCAGTGACCTTGAGTGGTTAGCTTGCGTGTTCTGTACTGAGCTCACGCAACGCGTCGTACTTCCAGCCAGTTATAGGACTGGTCCATCCAGGAGCGCTGTCCCAAATTAGACGCATTATTAATTTATTAAATACGTACATAAAACAAAAAGTATTTTAATAAAACACGTACCTATACGATAAAAGATCAATACTTAAATTATCTTTCAAATGGTGAAGGTTTCAGAAAAATACGCTTGATAGATTTTGCGTGATGCTCAGTTTTTATCCGCGTTTGACATAAATTTTCAATTTAATTTCACAAGTAATATAAACATCATTTAAAATATTAATATGTAAATTAAGTTATTAAGAAAATTTAGAGCATTTTCAACATATATTTTTTCCAAATCATTACTAGGTACTCGTTTTGACGTAATCTTCAGAATAAAATCATTAAAAGTCTCTTCTCCGTTTCAATAAACTATCGAACTGATTATGTTGATAAACTCCTTTTTATTAGTCCGTTATATTAAATTTTTCGTCGGTAAATTTTTAAATCAGCTGTTCCATACATTTTGACCGCGTAGGTATTGCACTTTTCTATGAAACAGCAGATTTTTTTTTTAAATAACCGACGAAAAATTTCAACGCTGGGGGGTTCAGAATCATGTACTGAATCTATGGTAACCGGCTTCGCGTCGATGTCCCTGATACCCTGTATACGTATATGTATAGATACATAAACAAGACAAATAAATAAAATTAATGTCTGTTTGTAATGTCAAAATAGCAGCTTTACACTTTCACGGTACTTATACCAAACATTTTTTTTTTTAATTTTGCCTGTTTGTTCCGGCTAATCTCCGAAACGGCTGGACCGATTTTGACGGCACTTTCACTGGCAGATAGCTGATGTTTTAAAGAGTAACTTAGAGGCTTTATTTTAGGAAAAGAATTAGTGAATACGCGGGCGAAACCGCGGGCAGCTAGTATCCTATACATACGTCACCCTTTATCACTTCCTAGTTCCAAGTTGTGCCGCAACAACCTCTTGAGCAAAATACCTACCAGATAGGTATCTAAATCGTCAATCGCTCCTCGCTTACAAGAGCTCGCGTTCAGCTGTTTTGATCAAGCCGATAACTAAATTACCATTTATTTTTCTTTTCCTTACAAATACCCTGTGTTAAATGTAACAGGTGGTGAGCCTGTCCTCTATCTCACAGCGTTTAGGTACACACATCTGACACATTTTTATTGATTTGTTATGTCTGGGTTTCACAATGTTTTCCTTGCCGGGCGAAAATGGTAGATTGATACGCTTGGATCGGCTTAGAGGGCTTTGTTTGTATTATGACAGAGAAAATAAGACCCTTCTGGGGTGAACAACATAAAGGAAAGTGGATGAAAATAGCGTAAAAGAGGACTCTTGAAACAGTTTTAAAGCCCTCTTTTAGGCTGCCTGTCCACTGCAGCGGAGTGGAGCGGAGTTACGGACAGTGTCTGTCTATTGATGCGGAGCGAGGCAGCGGAGCGGAGTTACGGACTATGCGGAGCAAGGTAGCGGAGCGGTGTTGCGGACTGTGCGGAGCTAGACCGAGTTCACGCGACGAGTAATAATTCCCCGCTCCGGTTCCTTGCCCCACTTCTCCGCTACGTTTCCCCGCTCCGCTTCCCCTCTCCGCTTCTCCGCTCCGTCTCCCTGCTCCGCTTCCCGGTTTTGTATGAATTTTTAAACTAGTTCGCAAATCTCTGTCCACTGAAGCGGAGCGGAGGTTTTATGCAATTCCATTCCGCTACTCTGCTCCTTTCCTATCCGCTTCAGTGGACAGGCAGCCTTACGCTGGGGTAGAGTCTAGTCTTGGATGTTTCATATTTGAGATTGATGATCTGTTCAATGTTTTATTCGGACGTTCTTGTTATTAAACTATATTTATTATAACATTTGAAAAGTAGCGGCAAAATACCGACACTTATTGTATTTATCATTAATAGCCTATGATGTTCCCACTGCTGGGACACAGGCCTCCTCTCTTCGAGAGGGAGTTAGCTGTAATCTACCACGCGGGCCCATCCGTACGGGTTAGTAGATGTCCCATGTCTTCGAATTTTTTGGTTCTAGGGCATGTCCGTTTCCTCACGATGATTTCCTTCACCGTTTTGAGAGCAGTGGTGATAAAATAAATTACACAAGGTATTGCGCCTGCTTGGGCTCAAACGCACGACCTACAACTCGTAAGGCGCAGCCGTTACCACTGGGCCACCACTGCTCTCCAGGCCAGGAGACCACAAAGAAAATTTTGGATGCATCTCTTGAATAATAAATTATATTTAAAAGGCCAATTTTTGACGCTGTTGGGGATTCCTCGAGGTAATATAAATAAAATAGCGGACTGTAATTATAGGGTTTGGTTCGTATATTGGACGTAAGAACGCGCGCCTCTTGTAGTGCTACTCAAGTGATTCTTGGTCCAGGTCGGCGGCTCGCGGCGCCTCGTCCCTCGCTCGCCGCTGTCCCCCCCCCCCGTAGTCGCAGTGGCGGGCGATGGTCACGTGTTGTCTCCAACAGACGCCATACTATAATTTAAGGAAATATCCAGATTTTTTTAATTATAATAATCAATTACTTTCTTTATGATAAACTGCACCAAAATACCTACCTATGCCCAGAACTGACTGATTATTCCAATGTTTAATTACGGCGAGCATGCGGCACGTCCGCACGCTACGAGCCGTCGCGCCGCCGGCCGCCGCGCCGGATTGAACAACGCGCGCGATTTTTTCGCGACCGTGGGAACGCTAGTACAGAACTTCGTATGTCGCATTCATTCAACGCTCAACGTTGAAAATCGAACACCGCGATAAAATATCGCGGCGGGAAAAAATCGCGGCTGTGGGAACAGATGTACCGCTGTCTATTTGTTCATTCCAAGCGCGGCACGCGATTTAATCCCGCGCAATTTTATTACGTCCGTGCGTAACTGGGACGTAATAAAATCGCGGCGATTTTATTTCGTATTATTTTTTTGGTATTGAGACAAAGCATTGAGAATCCAATAGAGCGTATCCAGCGTGTCAAGAAAACACACTGTTGGATATTCAACTCTCGGCGCTAAGCAGAGCGTCGAAAATCCGTGTGCTTACTTGCGTACATTTTGGAGGGTCACGACCCCCAGGACTCCCCCCTGGGACTGCGCTTGCTGCCAACCCTCCGGATTTGACTCGGAGACTCCGGGTTTGAATGATGCACGCGGGTATGTCATATCTCATGCGTCGTATCGGGTTGCGGTTGTATTGGTGGCAAAATGAAGAATGTAGTTGTCGGTAACGTCTCGTCGAGAAGGTATCGATTCGGGCAGGGTCGTCCAATGAAGAAACACCCATTATAATTTTTATCGAGATATAATAATTATATACCTATTAGGTACCTAGGTTAGATCTTTCATTAAGTATGTATTTTTAACATTTTACTGTAAGTACAATAATTTTAAAGTAATAAATAATTTTATATTTCGACTACAGAAGTTTTACGATTCTAACCTTAATTAGAGCCTTATGTTCATTTTAGGTATCTAAGTTTCATCTTTGATGTATTTTTTTTTTATAACGTATTGTAGTATATTTAAAGCAATAGGTTGATTATTGATAGGTTCTTTAATATCTTCTAAACTAAAACCCGACAAAATCTATGACTTGGCGAGCAATTACGACTAATTAGCCACAAAATTTAGGAGAAAACAGATCCTCGCTAGGTGCCCTAGATTTGAAGTTCAAATTGGGCCAAGCTGTTGAGATGCTCCCCAGATTCGTATCGCGTATCGGCCACCTATAAACCTTTATAACTTTGAACTGCAGTGACCGACAAATTCTGATATTTGGCAAAAAAATCGACTAATTAGCAACATTTTTTTTGTGTTATCTAAATTAAAATCCCTGATGTTGGCCATGCCAGTGTCAGTCACACCGCTACCACTGGATCACCACTGCTCCTCGTGAGTATCGTACTTGTGGGTATGGGAATATTATAAAATGAAGAGCTTTCCTTTCTTTATCAAAATACCTTTGATTTTATTATTCCCTCGCCGACTTGCCACAAATATCCTAATAAACCCATAGCCCAAGGAGACATTACAAAAATCTCGATTATTAAAGTACAATACGAGCAAATTGGACCAATTTCTGAATCTCAAAACATGCTCAAAATAACTTCTCTGGAATTAGAACGTGGCATGCGTAAGTCGACTCAATGATTTACTGTAGTTAATGTATCTATGTATGTACATGATATTATTATTGATAATGCGACCTCATTACCTACCTTAAGTTGAGCTCCTTCAGTTCTGAGTTGAGCTCCACGATTACTGACAAATGCTTGCACTGACTGGACAGGTCCACTCAAATCTGTGTGGTTCTTTCCTCAAAAGACCATTTCAGACACTATCTCATAGTCTTCATATGGCCTGATCAAGATTATGTCTGGACTTTAAAAGAGACCGACCTCTGAGTTTGTTTCGGCCTTTCTTCTCAGAGTAGTCAGATAGGAAATGCGGAACTCATCTAGCTTAGCGTTTTTTTTTTCTTATATTTCGTGTAAAAGTGATTCCGATATCCTATTAAATATTACAAAATAAACAATATAATTTAATTTCATTTCGTCACCCAAACTCCAAAGTTAGGTACTTAGATAACTACTAAAGGCTTGTGTAGACCAGCGCGACTTGTCGCGCGACGCGACACGAACAATACAATTTCTAAGAAAACTTCACAGTATAACAATAACCAGTGTCGCGTCGCGCGACAAGTCGCGCTGGTCTGCACAAGCCTTTACATGTAACATGGAAAAGTAATAAAACTAATAAATGGTTTTTTTTATTTCCTAGCTAAGTACATGTTGAGCTCAATTTCTTATTCATTTATTTGCCAGAATGTAGGTATAATCCCAACGTTTTAATTCTTAAAACTGTAATTACCCAGTTAAATTCTACCATTCCTACATTATGGTGTGCAAATATCTTCTACAATGGAATTATTTTAATTAAAGAGAGCTTGCTTAGAGCCTACTTCGAAAACGTTCTTAGAGGCTAAATGAAACCAAATATTACTTGATTGAATTGTTGGTGCATTCAAATTCATTAATTTATTCAAAATTTTCAATAGAATTACCTACCTAAGAAGTAAGGTTTGCCGCGGCATATAAAATTAAAAACAATAGGACATCATAAAAACAATGCGGATTTATAACTGCCTTTGTATTTTCTATAGTAGTGAGCGTAATCTGTGTCTGATAAATCTCTAGGTCATATCTTTATTTTACTACAATACCTACCTGGAACATTCACACATTTACACACATGCACAATTACCTAAACATTTTGTTAATGATAAAAATAACGGTGTGAATAAAAACGTAGATATCGTGGTAGCGTAATATCTATTATAATAAATCTGACTACCTACGTAATAGACTTCTGAGTCTGTGTCACATCATGCAGCCATCAATAAACGTGCTTCTAAACGGCTCGTAAACGATTACATCGTTGACTGTGGTGTACCTATGTACTCACCCTTTAATCAATGATTTTCTGTCAATCTGCCTAGCCTTTGTCCAACTATCTTGGGATCGGCTTCCAGTCTAACCGGGTGCAGCAGAATACCCTATTTTACATGGAGCGACTGCCTATCTGACCTCCACAACCCAGTAATTGGGTAATATGATACCCTTAGTCTTACCAAGAAGACTGGTTGTCAGACTTTCGGGCTTCTGACGACCCGTAGCGACTGCCAAAGGTCCACGAATGACAGCCGGGACCTACGGCTTAAGGCTTGTGCAGACCAGCGCGACTTGTCGACGCGACACCGGTTATTGTTATACTGTGAAGTTTTCTTAGAAATTGTATTGTTCGTGTCGCGTCGCGTGACAGATCGCACTGGTCTGTACAAGCCTTTAACGTGCTTTCCGAGGCACGGAGGAAGTCTCGGTTTGTTAAGATGGTCACCCATTCACAGACCAACCCCGGCAAGCGAAGTTTAACCTGATGGATCGAACCGTGCGGCTGTTATTACTTAGCCACGAGCTCCTCAATAAATGATTTTCTGTAAGTACCTAAATTGGTTCAGTAAAACAGTTTTACACGTCAAACATAATGTATACTTTAAACCTAGATGAGTTCGATGTTTCTAATCCGAACATACGAATACCATTGTGTTTATTACCCGACTACAGCGAAGCAAAAAGGAGGGTTATGATTTTGACCGGTATCTATGTATGTATGTACTGTCTCATAACTTCTAAATTACATCTCATAATTTGACAAATGATGTACCGTCGGAAGATGAGAATATGGCGCCCTCTAGACTTGAGCGCCCTCTATAGGACATAAAGTCATGAACGATTTTTTTATTTGTAACATCTTTCCTTTCGCTTTTCTGCAATCAAAATCTAAATAATTAAATAAATCTGTGGAAGTGATTTCGTGAAAAGCGACGGAAGTGTGTAACAGGAAGCTGGCTATTTGATTTGACCAATGAGCGCGCGCGGTGCTAGAGTTAGCCGTCAGTTACCTTGACGATGCCCCTTTAATGTTGCTATTAACTTAATGTTGCTTACTACCAAGGTGAGATGTCAGATTTTACACATCATATGCGACTACTGTAAGGCTCGCTCGTTTTTAGGGTTCCGTAGTAAACAAGGAACCCTTATAGTTTCGCCATGTCCGTCTGCTAAAGCTGTAATTTGGCATATGTATATATATTAATCATGCCGTCAAAGTGGTAAAATAAAATCAAGAAGAATATTTTTTTTAGGGTACCTAGGTAAAGTTTTTCACGTTTTCTTTTTTTTAACTTTTTCATCAACCATCCCATGTTGTGGGGTATCGTTAGAAAGGTCTTTCAAAAATATTGTGAGTTTGTAACGATTTTTGGATTCAGGGATCCGTTTGCGAAATATTAAGCTTTTAACAGATTTTTTTTGTTAGAGTCAAGTGTCCCCCCTCCCCCCCTTCTAGGTAAATTGTTGTACTTGGACTTGTGCAGAGCTAAGTAGGCTGTACAGGTTAACGAGAAATAATCAACCAACTTAAATTTGCGGTTTGAAAAACATGATCTCCCATACATTTCGTATGGGAGAACCTGTTTTGCAACGGGAAATTATAAGTGCAACAACAAAAGTTTTCTTTAGCACCTGCAACCTAACGTCTTTTTTTATATGTAGGCTACGAGTTAATAGAACAGCTTCAATTATATTCATTCATCATCTTTACTATTCCAACAGAATATAAAAAAAAACTAGCGTCAATTTACGAAAATTTAAATTTTACGTAAATTAATATGACTCAGAGCTACCGATAAATATATTTACTTCTGACTTGATAACTCAGCGACTAATGTTGTAAGTGAGCTACTTTATATATTTTAGAGATTCAACATCTGTCTGCTAATAAAATCAAATTCCAGCCTCAAAATTTGCAATCAAAGTTTTTTATTCAACAAGTAAATTAATAAATCATATTCGTTTTTCGTGAAAATTAGCAACACAAGCGCGGGACTGTACCTGATGCTCGTTGAGAATGAGAGGGGCGCGACCGCGTATTTCCAATCTATAACAAGAACGCAGCCATAGGAAACTGCTCGCGTATACATTGTAAAGCTATTTTTAAATCTGTGATTACAATGTAATCACGAATTTTGCGTACTGCTCGTGTTTAGTTTGTAACGTGGACGCGCGCGCCCTGGTTCCAAACTATACTACATCACTTACGCTTGACATGAGTTTTAAACATAAATAGTAAAAAAAAAAGGAAGTGAACTGGGTGAAATGGAACAGATAATGGAATATGAAATGGGTTAGGTTAGATTAGGTTAGAACTGTGTCAACCGCGCGTGAGCCGAGCGAGCGTAGCGAGCGGTGCCGCGGCAGCGGCCGGCGAGCGCTACTTCCGAGTTGCTGGCAGCCAGGCAGGCTAATAAGCGCAAGGTGCATTACGTCGCATTTGTTTTTGATGACAATATTTTTTGTATGTTCAATTGGGTAGATATAATAGTCAAGTCATCAATTACTCATTATAAATAGATAGGTGAATACATGAAATTAGAGCTTTCATTGACCATTATTTGATGACAATAATAAGGTAATTTTATGTTCAAATATAGTAGATTCACTCATCAATTACTTATGTTAACGTATAAAAATAAAGGTGACTATAAGAAATTAGAGTTCGTTGATATTATTTTATAGATGCAGTTGATACACTTATTAGAAGCTGGCAATGCGTAGACATATCACAAATTTAGTTGCTTAAGAATTATCACCATGCTGCGTCATAATAACAGTAGGTTGTTTTACAATATATGGTCGCTTGAAAACAATTTATTAGACGCTAAAAGTTCGTCGCTGACCTATTAATTCATTAGACAACTAAATATATTTGAAGACGAGACTTACATTTTAAAGAAGCTGCCTTAAGGCTTGTGCAGACCAGCGCGACTTGTCGCGCGACGCGACACCGGTTATTGTTATACCGTACAGTTTTCTTAGAAATTGCATTGTTTGAGTCGCGTCGCACGACAAGTCGCGCAGGTCTGCACAAGCCTTTAATTAGCACCCTTTTGCAACTACAATGTTAAGTTTGTTCTTGGGATAAATTCATTCCAACTACGGAACCCTTCATTGTGCGTGGTCCGACACGCACTTGGCCGGTTTTTTTTTTAATGATGGCTTGTTCAAGTTTCTATTCAGATCCAAAAAACAGTGTTAACGACGATGTGACGTGCGGTTGTTATCTTCATTGTTATTCTTAGGTCAAGCGGGGGTTACTCGGTTTTTGGGTTTCGAAAAATTTATCTTTGCTTTTGCTTTTCGCGGGTTTGAATTTTGTATATAAGAGGCTACTGATACAATTGCCTACCATCAAATATAATGTGTGTTAAATCTTTACAGCCTACCCTGAGGCCCTAACCATGGCTTAAAGTACCTATGACCTATGCATGTACCCGGATCCAGGAATATTCTGGAATACATAAATTCAAACCCTATTGTATACTCTTTTAGAGGTATGAGGAACAGGGTGTAAAGTTCACAAATCCTCTATAGAAAAGGGAGGATCCACCGACCACACGGGTGTCGTGTCTGGTGGGCAACTGTCCAACCAGTGATGTCGGGTAAGGAAGTTATACATATGCTGATCGCGCGGTAAACTCTTTTTGCGCGATGCAGGATTTTTTGTGTGACGTCAGGTCTTTTGATGCGTTGTTCGCATGTGGCAATGTAATGTAGATGTAGATGCCGCGGCCGCCACACTCTTCTTAATAAACGCGGAGTAAAATTACAACTAGTACCTACCTACCTATAAGCTGCAGATTTGCCATACCTGATTTTTTACTTTGACGTAACTTTCAGTACTCTAGGTTTATTAATAAGGTGTAAATGTCGAACATCATGAATTCTGATCAAAGCTTTTCAGTCCTACTCTTATGATCGAATATTGCTCCAGCTGAATGACTTGATGACCCGTTACACCTGGGACATATGGGTTCTCTTTTTCACGAGACAAATAATAATTTGTCTGTAGCAAATGGCGAATTAAGCGGAAAATAGTCTATAGTCTATATCATTAAAACCAAAACTATACATTATATCTAAATATTTTATTCTGTGCTTAAACTGTACACATTTAGCTAAAAAAAAATATAACTGCATACTAGCGATTATAAGTAACACAAAGTTTATATCTTCTCATTTTCATAAACTGTTGTTTGATTCGTCGAAGGGCGGCAAGCGAAGCGAGTTGACCATAATGTAGTTTCGTCGCCAGATTCAAAGTGGTCAGCCCTGCACTGCGCTACTAACATAATTTAATTAACGTCGTATTACTGTCCTCCCCCATCCTGTGTAGAAAGTGAAGCTGAAAACTGATGAAAATCTTAAGAAAGAGTGAAACCTCTGTTGTGAAGTGTAGAACCGCAGAACGGTGGTGCAGGATAAGAGATGGCCGCATCTTCGAGGAGGCACATATTGGTTGGCAATTTGAGAATCCGTGTAGGTACTGATGACTTATCAACGTGTAATCTTGCAAGACGGATTCACCCAAAAGCTGCAGGCATATTATGCGTCAAGGTGCATGACAATGATGGTGGCTGCTGCCAAAGGTAGGTTGGAGCGTGTTGAGACTGTCAGGATTTGTCGGCTATAATCTCGACAAAGAAAAAACAGAAAACTGTACTTATATTGAATCTTGTAGTTCGAAGTCCAAGATCGAGTTATTCTTCTGTTACACTCCATATGATAACTACATACGATATGATATACGATACAAAAAGACGACTTAAAATAATTGTATTCTATGAAGTAACTCAATTAGAATGACATAGGTATGGAGATCCCATGACGTTGGTAATAACAGGCAACGGCACACTGTTAATTACTTCACATTGCTGATACCAATTAAATACAGGAATGAATGTCACAGAACACAGCACAGCAACGTGTGGTAGGTACTTGTTCATCATTTCAGCCGAAAGACGTCCACTGCTGAACATAGGCCTCCTCCAAATTGGCGGTTTGCCATAATCGCCACGCTTGGCAGGCGGGTTGGCGATCGCAGTATGGTGTTAAAATGCATAGAGAACGCTGCTGCCCATTCTCTAGTGAGTTTCTTAGTCGCCTTTTACGACACCCACGGGAAGAAATGGGATGGCACTATTCTTTACGTCCGGCACCACACGGAACACTTGGTACTTACTTGTTACTACAATATAAACGTAATGATAAACTTGAGCATTCACTTGTAATGATCATTCTAGCGAATGTTACAATACAGAACACTAAACGGGAGCGTTCTAGCGAGCATTCTAGCGAGCGATTTAGTGAGTATTCTAAAGGACTGTTTGCTTCGAGTTTTTTGCCGAGCCGAGCCATTTTGTCATTGTTCCTCCGCCGTCCCACTATGCCTCCCGCAACCCTGTTTTTTGGACGAGCATTGACTAAAATGTTCGTAGCGATGTTTGGCTCTATGCTTGGCTCTGTTCGTTGTTCAGTTCGAAAAATTTAAAAACCGGCCAAGTGAGTTCCCCACAACATGGGATGGTTGAGAAAAAAAAAACATCCCCCTTTACGCGTAGAGGAGGTACCCTAAAAAAATATTTTTCTTAATTTTATTTTAGCACTTTGTCGGCATAATTAATATGATACATATGCCAAATTACAGCTTTCTAGTACTAACCGTCTCTGAGCTACCCCCGGACAGACAGACAGACAGACGGACATGGTGAAACTATAAGGGTTCCTTGTTTACTACGGAACCCCAAAAACAGCGAATGCTCGATGTTCTGTTACAAGTGAATGCTCAAGTTTATCAGCTCATTTACGACACTATATTCTTACAAACACATCACGAAGGAGTCTAAAACTGCGCCGTAGATCAAGGTCACCATCGAATGAGGTTTATAGGCGTAGTAACGATTACTTAATCTGTGGTATATGTGTGAAAGAGTCTAGAAGCCATACTACGTTGTGGCCAAAAGTATAGCAAATAAGAAGTATTTTTTCCGTTGCGTTGCAGGGAAATGAGCCTGTCATTACGTTCAAAAAACGAACCTGTCTATCACGGCACTGGCATCTAGAGTTGTTAGTTACACGTCCAATAATATTATAATTTTTACACACACAATGGAGGCTTGTTGGTATGCGAGACAATAAAACACTCATCTGTGTCGAATCCTATTAAATTACATTACAATTTGATTGAAGAAAGGATCTCTTAATTCACACAATAGGTAGGTATGGTACATAAGTCCGCGATACCGTCGTTTATACAAATACAGGATTCATACCTTTGTGTTTTCAAAACGAATCATAAATATTTTGATTTATGAACTCGTAGGAGAACGTGTTGAACGTCACTACTTGCAAAACCTATAATTATCGTACTTAGTTAATATTAGTATAGTAGGTACGTCATATTAGAAGTGTGAATATTATATTATATCGGTCCATTTTTCCGGTAGTGTGTGTATGTGTAATGTGGCAACATGATAAAGTTTGGAAGGCGTCAAAGATAGGAAGCAGTCACTAGGTAAATGGGTGTAGCGTGAGTTCGTTGACCCGAGGCAGTGACGATGAGCCATCGTTGTGGGGCAGGTCGCGGTTGGGGAACACTCGACATAACGCCACGTAACTCGCCAAGGTCTCCGAGCTCGACATAACAATACCTATAGCACTGTCAGTGCACACCAAATTATATAGGTAGATATACTTGTACAGATCGTGGCTGCCTGCTTCGCCTAATAATCTGTTCGAATTCTAAACTTCGTCTATTTTAAAATTCGAATTATTTACTTACAAAATGCCAAGTCATGTAATAATGTCATTCATCGCAAAAATAAACGTTTTGCAACGAACATCAATATGAATGAGATGAGGTAACATGCAAAAGTAAATATTATAAATTGCAATCAATTCATATATATAAACAAGACGGTCTCGTATTCGTAACGACACATACCTATCATGGTATCTACCAACCAGATAGGTATTCTATTTTCCAGACTGTTCTTAGCGTGGGTACTTATTCTAAAACAGTCAAGATAATGAGACACAATGACATGTTTAACAGTTGAGTTATTAATTATGCCATCATAATATATTTTTCTACTTATTACTACAAAACAAGAAGTATTCTAATCTTTAAATATTTAAATAAAATAGATGATGATAGAGCTGCCAGTTGTACATCTTTGACAGTCGTTACGGGTAGTTAGAAGCCCGAAAGTTTGACAACCAGTCTTACCAAGAGGTATCGTGTTACCCAGTAACTGGGTTGTGGAGGTCAAATAGGTAGTCGCTCCATGTAAAATACTGGTATTCAGCTGCATCCGGTTAGACTGGAAGCTGACCCCAACATAGTTGGGAAAAGGCTAGGCAGAGGAATCAGATGAAATTAAAAACAACAATTTGATCTATGTGCCCAGCTATAAAATAAGGCAAAAAAAAATGTTCGTAACTCTGTTCTTCAATTTATATACTTAAGTTTTTGATCAAAGGTTAAATTTGCATTACGATCGTCTAGCCGAGGTTCCGCCGCTAGCCAGATGGGACGTTACCCAAACAGGTTACGCATTTAAATTCAAATTAATTCGAAATTCATTTAAAACAAAACTTGACGATGATTTTTGTTGCTCAATAGAATTCAAGTACCTTGTATAGCATGATTTAATACTAACTAATATTATACTTAAATGCGAAAATGAGTTGGTTTATCTATTTGATTGTTTGTTACGCTTTCACACTAAAACAGCTTAACGGATGTGGATGAAATTTGCCACATGGGTAGACATAGGATACTTTTTATCCAGATATTCTCACAGGATCGACACTTATGCGGGTCAAACCTCGGAGCGCAGTAAGTATATTAAATGATTATGATGAATAAATGATTTCTGTAACTTTGAATAAACAGTATCTTTGTTATAGTCAAAGACCGATATGTAGCCTCTCAGTGGAATAACTGGTTTATCCTAGGATTGCCCTACGATTATTGATTGTTTTTTTATCTCTTAAGTCTAACAAACTAACACATTCCTGAACTTACCTACGTAATTTAGGTCTGCCTGGCCAAACACCGATTTAATCGTAAGTATTGAGTTTCGGCGTTTGACTGTACAACTTGTACAAATTAGTCTCTCCTAGGATTAGACATAAATTCGTTAGTCAAAGACCGAAACACGCTGTTGGTATGGACTTTGACTAAGACTTCTTGTCAGACCTGCGGGGCGAGCACGGCCTTGTAACATGGCTCGAGTCACACACATTTTATCACAGTTTAGTCATAAAAATGTGTGACTCGAGACATGTCACAGTGGGCCGTGCTAGCTAGTCTGAGGATTGAATCGTTTTGGCTAGCCAAACGTAGCGGTGCCGGAGCTTCGATGTTTGAATATAACCTACACAAAACGTCGTAGTTATGATAATTTATGTTTGGCTCACTTCACACGCTATAACCGCGTAAATTTGTTAAAAAAATCGAATAAATAGGAAGAAACCCATTCTAACTGTTATCATTCAAGCTAATGGCGACAGATCAGCGTTTAGTATTTTTATTATTAAACGTAAAACGTGTTATCTTCGTGTTACTTTTAAGTTTTACAATTGTAAAAAGTTACCAGTGGCGCCATCTTCAGCTAACGGTGCAGTATCAAGTAACCAATGTAATTATACTTGGAGATAGCATAGAACGTAATAAAACGAATGGTTGGTCTTCGTATAACAAGTCCCGTTAACTTTGTAGTATAAAGTATATTTCACAGATGGCGCTAATAGTCATAAAAGCGATCATGTTTGAATCTTTCGACCAAACAGGACTAAAGATAATGATGAAATATTATTACAAATGGATGCATACTTTTTTGTAAAAATAATTGATATATCTTTTAAATCTCACAACTATAGACAAAATGAATGCATTGGAGAGAAAGTGCAAGAAGATTACTGCAATAGTAATAGCCTGGAAGCTCTTGAGGAGCATAATTATATATTTGGTATTAATTTCGTTTCTGTGTGTGTAATGTTGATGTTAATAGCAGCGATTGTCGCGTAGCACGCTCTACGAGGCAGCGCCTGCGCGTGTCGCCCGCAGCGCCATCGCTAGCCACTCGTCATTTCGATGTAATAACGAGCAGTCGTGTCGCTACAGGGCTCATTGTAGTTCACACGAAAGCCCTTAATAGTGCCTTTTCAAATGTAGTCCTTTTGTGTTATTCAGCGCAAAGGCTCAGTATCTGAATTTCGAGAGGAAAATCGATGAAATCGTAAGTACCTTGCCATTGTTTTTCCATTATTTACCAGTAAGTCATTGAAAGCATATTGCACAATTTTACTTAGTTTTCAGGAAATAATAGTTTTTCCGAGAAAATGGTGATAATTATCATTCATGTTACGTGTATAAATTTCTACACAAGAAGTAATTCTCAGTAACTTTCTCCTCATCAAGATGAAACTTCGCTTGCGACCTTTAACTTATGAGAACAACAGAAACGTAATCTATTTTAATAATACCCAAGTTAAAATTCATCTTCAAAATATGCGACCATGCGCAGGTCATTTATAAAGAAGGGAGATGCCGAATACTTTATAAGGCGAGATATTTGTGTCACAATGGAGTCTAGACGAACGGCATCTGACCCCAAATTAGTTTATGAACCGAATAAATCCGAACATTGTCCCCTAAACGAGCACGTGTTGTTATATTTAGACCACGCCGTGAATCAGACAGCCGACCGACGTGCAAACTTATTGGTGCTAAATCGAAATATGTTCAACTTGTAATGCTTTAGTATTTTGAGGTCAAATACTCGAGAACTCCTTCGCAAAATGAATACTCGTTCAGGAAACTGTTTATCTGCTTCTGCCTTGAATTAAATAAAATTCCATTTATGTTGGGTAACGGTGCTACGTTAATTAGCTGCCCGCGTTACGGCTCGGTTAAACCGCAGTATTTTACTTTGTACATTATTGGTTCTGTTGCTAGGTGATAAGATTGCTCGGCCTGATAACTAAATGGCAATGATTCATAGTCCTGAGCAACTATTCAGAAAATTTCCGGAAAGTACTGTTCGCGGAACAAATATAGCTCTATCTAAACTGTGGAAACGACATTATTATACTGCGGAGGATAACACTGATGAACTCTTTCTTGTTAGAATGCGATCTGGATGCTCTAATGTTTGCATATCGAAGAGTAGTGAAAGGGAAATATTATCCCAATAATCATGTATCGCGCGAATGATAGATATACTGACACGGGACATGAGGTAATTCATATTATTTTTCATTATGCTCGTTACTACTAAACTTAACGTTCAACACGGGCTTATACATGTACACATACAATTGAGATACATGGCTGATCTTTTCTTCAGTTCAGAGTAATTTAATAATGATTGTTTGATATTCTTACGCGAATTTCACTCCCAGATTCTGACCCATAATAGGTAGCATTGGCTATTACCATCAGGTCAGGCGCATACACATGCCAGTGGTTTATTTATAAAGTGTGCAAATTGCACTAACTGCAAGTGTCACACAACCAGGAAAATGTTTCGGTCCGTACAATTGATTTCCGTTGTGTATGTTATCGATAAGAATCGACTACAACGGAAATCAATTTTGCTTGTTATTGCAAATCAATTCGTTGATGTATTTGACCTGTGTGCCTGTGTGACAAGCGCCGTTCTGCTTGTTAGACGCGTATTAATAAATGCAATGAATTCGTGTATTGCATTAACACACCTAGCTTCATCTTCTTCTTCAAGTTTACTTCAAAAAGTTGTCATAACTAAACCTGTCTACTTAGCTTAAGGTTAGACTGTCTTTACAAACCCAACGGCACTATCGACATCATCTATTTTTCTCATTTTCACCGCGAAAACAAGCATGCCATCTTCATTAATATTCTCAACTCATAAATAACTATTATATTCAATGTTTTGTCCTTTTATCCTGTACATTGGAATGTTATTATTACCCAGCTGATATTGTTTTCAATTATCTTTCATCATTCATTGTTATTCCCGTCATGAGAAATAATAAAGGTTTTTACCTGTCTCTTACTAAGCTTGTGTTCAATACACCACGATTTTAACACCTACCGAGAAAGATACATAGCCATAGCCGTATTATCTTTATGAGAT
Organism: Agrochola lota; assembly: GCA_947364205.1. Lineage (NCBI taxonomy): Eukaryota > Metazoa > Arthropoda > Insecta > Lepidoptera > Noctuidae > Agrochola > Agrochola lota. The sequence goes on from OX376232.1 coordinate 9,669,163, forward strand.
CCCTTCTTTTACTCAGTCTTTCTGTTATCAATGAGCAGAAATTACTCAGGGTCCTTGAGTCAGGGTTTAGATGTTGGAGCTCAAACATCGTGGTCGATTTGAGGGTTGATAACACTGTCATAGTCTGATACCGTTTCGTGAGCGTTAGCACACATGTCAAACTTTATCAGTATTGCATCGTCTTAATTAGGTCTGGAACCCAAACCTAGACTTCCATAGCATTAAATTTGCTCAGAGATTAAGTTATTAAATAGCCAGCAGGAAGATTGTAGGAGGCTTGATAAAACATTGCACCATAAAAACAACTATCCTGATTTAAACGTTGAGGTAGTTTTACTTGCTAGCTGACAAGAAAAACTAAGTCATATTTTATTACTGGATTAGCTGTGTAAGCTGTCCTTATCTTTCTCTGGCTTAAAATATAATCTTGATCATATCTTGCTTTCCCTCTTTTATCTAGTTTTTCTTAAGTGTGATAAATGGAATATAATCAGATATCTAACATTATTAAATTTTTTACATCGTCAATTTATAATCTTTTGCCTAATTACGGAAGATTAGGATTCTCAGTATACCACATAACTTCAAATGGTCAAATGGTCTTTCTCCTTTTGTCTAGTTGTAGTTAAGTGTGATAGGTGTAACATATTCAGATACTCGTATATCAGTGTTGAACTATTGATTATTCAGTAGTTAACGTCCATTTGTATTTATTAAAATCATTAAATTCAATTATTCCTTCAGTCAATCAATCTCATATAATTTGCTGTAACTGTCTGGAGTCTACGGTTAAGTTTCGATTCCACAGTGTGTCTATAAATATGCTGCTATTTAATATATTATATTTCACAACATTGCGTTGCGAATAGGCACTTAGTCGCAAGTGTTCGAGTTGTATAAAATAATTTCACGTAAATGTTAGAAACCTGAGAAAATTGTTTTTATTTGTTGAGAAATCAAAGCAGGTTGAATTCACGATACTGTTAGTTGTTCCTATTGTAAAATAACCGAAATGTCTACATTGCATTGTACCCTTGTTGCTTTTGAGTGTCTTGTTTCCTTCTTTTCAATGGGGAAGTTAAAAGCTATGAAGGTTGATTATATTTATTAATTATAAATGACACATATTGTAGCGTCATGTGGAAATATGTATACCTACTCCGGTATGTATACATATTTCCATATGATGCAAGAGAATTGTAAATAACGTACGTAATTAATTAACGTTAGTAATTAATTACGTACTTTATCTAGAAATTTCTTGTCGTGATGAATTATGTGGAAATAATGTTTATTGAATATATAATATGCTCTACAAATTGACGCTGTCGCGCTGGTCACAATGACGATAAATAATCACTTCTGAAATTATCAGAAATTATAATTTTTGAGACAATTGGCTTTTATATTTCAAGATGTCTTATAGAAAAATGAAAAGCTAGCCTTGGTTACTGTTTCATTAACACCTATCAATTGTCACTTTTGTCTTAATTCAGAAAGAGTATAAATCGTGCTTCGTGCGTATGAAATGTGACGTCAAATCAGCGTCTTCTGACTCTTATCAGCCGCCGGAAAATTATTTGTCTCAGGGTCTTGTGACACCGCCAATTATTTAGTTTGATTGCGTCACACCGCGTTTAGGTAGATAAGTGTTGAATGTAAAAAATATTTTAGCATTCTTAAAACGAATGCCAAGTATAAAGGGAAACTATGACGTATTAATGATCTATTCTGATAGTTCATTCATATTCTGAGGAGCGGGTCGTACACTTCGCCAAATATCGCTGGATTACACTGGAAAAATACCAGCTAGTTATCCTGTGTGAATTTACAGAATATTGCAAGTTAGATTATAACTACCTACTCTATCTACAGCAAGACAATTTGTTATGTAATTATTTTAATAGCTTAACAAAGAACATAGTGATTTATAAGTAAGTAACTATGTTTATTTAAATTTGTGAACGTTTTATGTAAGCATTTCATTTTCTCTTCTACTCTTACACACGGTATATCGGTTTTGATCATATCTCCTATGATAGGTGTGCTGGAAGAGATTTCTTTACAAATAATCATCAACTTTGTACCTAGATATTTTTCTGTCCATCTCTTCTTGTCTGTGTAGATTAGTGTACATTATTACTCTTAAATAATTTATTTTTAACAAAAACAATCCTAAAAATGTCGGAACTTTTCTTACTCAAAACTATTTTTTTTTTCAGTTTTAATTAAAAAAATATCTTAATTATCCGTAAAGGTTCCGCGGAGCATAAGTTGTAAGTTACTACTCAGTCTTAATTAAAAGAAAATTCTAAAACACAGCATTCGATATATTTTTCGTAGCAATGGCGACGGACTTGTACCTACCAATACCAACCTATCAGCAGTATCAGCTATCCTTACGGCGTCTGGGTACATAGCCGTCGTCGGTACGGCTACTTAGCAATGGGGCCACCCTCAGAGTAACCCGTCCGCCATTAATCGTCTTCTCATCTCGTGTCGCAGACGTTTGTTTATAACGATAGGTGATCACCGCCGACTAATCGTTACAGTGTCGAGTGACCGTCGCCTGCGCCGCCATACAACCCACCTACACATTAATATTATCAGACAACGTTAAGTGACCCTCAGGCCCGCTGGATATCGCGGCCCCGGCACACAGGCAACGGAAGGAACACGGGTGGGTTTTAGTCAGTAAAAGTCTGACACACCCTCTCGCTCTGCCCAGAGCGGGAGAAAAAATTTGACGATTTCCCATCCTCAAAAAAAAAAAAAAGTGACCCTCAGGTCAATAATGTTGAACTAATTTTTAAGGAAACTGAAATACTTATTTATAGTGCATTGCCAATGCAAACTTGGAACGTGGAAAATCCTTGGCGAGATTATCTATATTAGCATGTATATCTATTTTTGTACTTATCTTAGTTGTTTGCACATATTTTTAGAGACTTCATAAAATTACGGTCTATTCTGCACGTGTAGCATGACAACCATAGAAACGGGTTTTCTACGGGTTTTGTCGACCGAAGAATAGACAAAATGTCAGATTGTGATTTTTTTCTGTCATTTTGTCTATTCTTTCGTCGACAAAAACTGTTTCTTTTGTGGTAATGCTAAGCGTGCAGGTATCTGTTTTTCAGTCTAATAAAACAGAATGAAGAAAAATGCTATTTCCGAGTATTGTAATAATGAAAATAACAAACTCATTGAAGACTGAACTAACAGCCATTTCTGGTTTCTCGGAAAAACTATTACCATTTTCTTTCAACTCACAAGTAGAACATAAACATATTACTCTATATATTTTACTCCTATAATACCGGTAAGATTTATATAGAACTTCATGGAAAGTGGAATGGAATATTCCAAAATAAAAATAATAAACGGACTCTTGCGCTTAATTTAGTCGACTCTATACCTAAAATAAAGCAAGTTTGCTTAGCCAACAGTCTTCACACACACATTGTACAAAGGTTATTACTGTATGAGTAAAGGGATTTCCCCCGTTGGAAAAAAAAATAACAATCGTACGAACTGATAGCAACGGATTATAGGAACTTTTTGATAAAATATTTTACTTTGTTAATAGGTCCTAGACCCACCGCAGATTCGTATTTTTTTATGAACTACTTAATTATTTTCCTGTGTTCATACCGACTGAAAGAATAGTAATAGTTGAAGTTCAATCGAAAACATTAAATATTTACTATTTATTACAATAAAATAATAAACAAATACAACAACAACCAATAGACTGTGGGCTTTTAGTATGTGTTAAATAAATGTATTTTCATTATTTCTTTTTCTTTCTTTCTTTTTACTATTATTTATTCTGTGACACTGGCGACATGCTTTTGTGTACTTTAAGTACACGTCTGCCTAACCCCTCGGAGATTACAGGCGTGGTGTTGTGTTATTAAATACTTTGATTTTTAATAAGTAGCAGGCAAAATAACTTTTTATAAAAATGCAAATTCGAACAGTGGCAGAAAATAAAATCTCTTTCAGACTAGCGAGCACGGCCTACTGTAACATGGCTCGAGTCACACATTTTATATGACTAAAATGTGTGACTCGAGCCATGTTACAAGGCCGTGCTCGCCCCGCAGGTTTTTACTTTCCCAAAAATAAAGCTATAAAGTTATAAAGTTCATCATCCCATATCGCGATTTTATTTCAATAAAATGTATTTCTATTTATAAATGCACGTTTGTGTTGTTTCAGATCAATTGCGGTCTAGATCAGTAATCGACCGTCTCCCACAGTCCACAACAGTGTTCTATCCCGATGGGTTGAGTACGCCGACGTTTTGTGATAGTGGTCACACCACTCACGCTGTAAGTAACCATTGTATAATTGACTTTAATTTGTATGTGTTTGGGTCTGTTTTCCCACCTTCGGATACATTACCAAATTGACAGATTATTTCATCCAAATAAAATGACCTTCAATTTTAATATTTTGGTAAATACTTACTTAGTGCATATTCAGAGCCTTTAGAGGTTGTGAAACAGCTCCTTTAATAGGAATACTGGAACAAGAGCAACAAAGGCCTTGTGGGTTTATTCATACTTAGAGGGAACAGGGCCTGCGATTCTCCATACAAATGTATTCCCCTTTCTTCTGCCTGAATAATGCCTCTAGAACAATCTTTTTTTAGGGTTCCGTAGTAAACAAGGAACCCTTATAGTTTCGCCATGTCCGTCTGTCTGTCTGTCTGTCCGTCTGTCTATCCACGGGTTAGCTCAGAGACGGTTAGTACTAGAAAGCTGTAATTTGGCATATGTATACATATTAATCATGCCGACAAAGTGGTAAAATAAAATCAAGTTTTTTTTTTTTTTTTAGGGTACCCCCCCTACGCGTAAAGCGGGGATGTTTTTTTTTTTCTCGTCTACCCCATCTTGTGGGGTATCGTTAGAAAGGTCGTTCAAAAATATTGTGAGTTTGTGAAACCCATTTTTAGATTCAGGGATCCGTTTGCGAAATATTAAGCTATTAACTGATTTTTTTTGTTAGAGTCGTGTGTCCCCCTTCTACCTAAATGGTTGTACTTAGACTTGTGAAAAAAATCACAGCAGTAGTACCTATATATAACGAAATTAAAAGGAAAACTATCAGAGCTAAGTAGGCTTTACAGGTTAACGAGTAATGATCGACCAACTTAAATTTGCGGTTTGAATAACATGATCTCCCATACATTCCGTATGAGAGAACATGTTTTTCAACTACAATGTTAAGTTTGTTGTTGGGATAAATTCATCCCAATTACGGAACCCTTCATTATGCGTGGTCCGACACACACTTGGCCGGTTTTTTTTTTCCATAAAATCAATGTCTGCTGTAGACACGTCCCTGTTATTTCCATTTTTTTGCAACTTATTGGTAAAAAAATATGACCCTCCAAAAAATAACAAAAATGCACCATTTTTACCGCCTTGATAAAAGGACTACCAGACAAATTCGAAAAGTTTTTAACATAAAAGAAAATGATAGGAACCCAATAGCGGATACAGAAAAAATTCAAGGGGGGGGGGGGGCGCTAAAAGACCAAGATGTCTTTTAGCGCCCCCCCCCTTGAATTTTTAGCGAGCTATAGGCGTTATACTGTGTTATAACCATGTAGGTAACCTATTTGTTTTTAAAAGATTATTTTTTGGCGTGCCCTCCCCTTGCTGTGAACCGCACATTGCTGGGCTGCATGGGGGGGGGGGGCGCCCTCCGTGCCCCCCATATGTATCCGCCACTGTAGGAACCTAGACATACTCTTTCTTAAATTTTTAATGTAAAACATAATTCAATCGGTTCAGTTTTCGAGGAGAAAAAATGGGAATACGAAACGTCGATCTCGTAATTTCTTTTTGTGATATAGTCATCAGTCGGTCTGAGCTGCAGCTGTCTCTATCACTCTCTACAGGGGCAGACTTGAAGTAAGGCGACGGCAATAGTTTTTTCAAATACCCATTTTTCAAATTCCTCGCAAGCCCTGTTCCCTCTTAATGTTCTAATTTTCGCCATATATTCCTTTGGAAAATCTTAGGAACACCTCCGTTGGCCTCGTCTCTCTCTGAGATCTAATTGAGGGTTACTAATTTTAAGTAGGTACACTGCTAGATTTCATCGGCACTTTTATTTTTTGACAAAAAATGATAATCAAACAAAGAAATATTAGTTCGTTAATCGAAATAATTCGTTATCGAGGCTTTTGGCTACTTTTGTATGTGTGTATTTTATGTGTTTTTGTCTTTATATGTGCGTTTTGTTTGCGAAGAATAAACACATTTTCTTTCTTTTCTTAAATACTTAAAACCTAATTAATAAACGACCGAATTTGCGCATTTTTCGAAGAGTTACCGCAATTTCAATGACCTAATAACCTCGTTATTAAATTTTATTAAGCTGATTTTACACTTTGAGACGCCTATAGTACAATTATTTATTGACACAGTACATACACACAAAAATATTGAAGTCTTCATTATCTACACATACCTATACATAAGTGAGTTCCTGAAATAAACAAATTGATCACCTCGGCACTGTGTTATTGGGTTAAACCTTAGATACTCTTCTTGGATATCCCATAGGAAAATTCTTTAGAGACCCAGATTCTGGTATTGGGTTCATTAAATGATTATGTAACTACTTATTAACATCTATATATAATACGGGAATGTAAACCATCGTTATCTAAATTCAAATATTTCAGGAAACTTAAAAGATACAAGAAAAAAATTGACTTGAACCTTTTATGGGACAAAGAAAATGTAGTAGGTATGTACCTACTTATAATAAATTACGTCAGCTTACCTTATTTATAACATGTTTATCACGATAAAACAAATAAAACTAATAATGGGACGTGGGGTGTTGGTTAGTAAGTAGGTGCTTGCAATTAGTACATTATATTACTTCATTTCACACGGAAGCCGATACGTTTATTTCCTGAATACTGTCATTGGAAAATGTAGACTTGCAACTGCAATAATCTAGGTATTCGTTTCATTGGCAAAATCTACGTTCTTTTAAATTAATATGTAGATAGGTTTTTTTTTAAAGACACTTACCATCGTACATTTAGAGTTTTTTATTTATTTTTAATAGAATCAAATTTTATGTAGTATCTGGTTTTTGTTTTATTTTTAGATCTAGTGCCTAATAATTTTCTAACATCAAAAAATAGTCTAGAAACAAGATTCTTGCATAATATATCAGGATTCAAAAGTCGACCAATAATGTCATTGAGTTCGGAGGTCGGTCGGTTTGAAAGATAAAATGTGGTTGCACATAAAATCACAATCGATTTTATTAATTGAGAATAAAATCGATATATATACGATCACGCGAATACTATCACATCCAATGCGTTGTGTAGTGAAGCAAATTGATTTATCGATATCTATAGACGTGTATAAACAATCCTTGTTGTCTGTAGCCCGTATGATGGGGTCGATTCCGTGCAGCCGGCGTGATGGCATGGTGGCCAACCCGGCGGGGTCGTTGCCCTCTCTCTGTGATCCATTCAGTGTTGCAACTGCACTTATTGAACGACTCGCAGCTTTGAGTCTTGAGTGCATTCTCCGGCCATTATTAGCTTGCGGTTGTTGTCCTTTATTAAACATTAAAAGGCATAGGTATCTAATAAAAACAAAACATTGTTATTGAAAAGTGAAGAAAGAGAGAATATGACGAGAGGCCTCGACTCGTTTGTATTTTGTTTTGTCGCTGTTTCTTGCAAGTTGATAAAACAGATTTATTCAAACGTGTGTATTGTAATTGTTGAAATAATGAATCACTGCATTATGTTACTAAAGTATCCGTTGATTGATTGTTTGTTGAGCATGACACCTGAAAAAATAATTCGGACTGCTTATGTCATTCTATGGAGTAAAGTAAGGCTACAAGAGCTCTCATTGGTATTATGATAAACATGAAAAAATTTGGTGAAAGTATGGCAAGGATACCTATTCGACTTTATAACTACGCCCATTGTTATTATTTGAATTAAATTAAATTAATAAATAGTTGTCAACAGGCTCGCCGGCATTACATGTAGGTAATCCATACAGGGTGTGTACTATAGCCATTGGTAAACCATGCAAGCGTGATGATATGTTAAATAGCCTTCAAGAATATTCTTGTAATATTTTTTTACAAAATTAAATATAATCAATTAGATATCCGCACGAACTTTGTTTACCTATTCATTGTTGAAAGTGAAAGTCACCTATAAATAGATTCATTTGTAGACACACAAGGGGCAAATACTTTCTTGTACAATTTGTATTTGCTCTAGATTGCAACAAAATTATATGTATGAGCAATAACGACTACAAATCTTGAGAGAAAGTAGGGAACCGGAGTACCTATACTCCGAGGCTCGGCAAAACTCGGGTAGTATCGACAAAAGTTAAACAAAAAAATCTTATTGTTCTTCGAACGTTAGCAAGTATGCGACGCGCTTCGTGCTTCTATAGACAGGACTTTTTTTATCCAGACAGGAATTTCCGGTCGTGTGCGAAGTCCCTTTGGGGTCGATCGAGGTTAAATCTTTCTTGGTGATGGGAAATGTCTGAAGTTTTTATCGATAGATTGATGTGTATTTATCCATTGTTTTGTCAGCTCGCTAATCTCCTTAATCCAATCCGCTTTTAACGGTAAAGTACCTAGGCGACCGAGCTCTGCTCTGGTGAAAATATAGAATGCTCATTTAATAGTACAGGATAGTTCATACTAATTCCATGCTGCCATGATAGTAAGTACTTACTAATTCCATGCTGCCATGATAGTAGGTACTTACTGATTCGATGTTGCCATGTCATTATTCGAAGGTGTCAATTGTCATTATTCTTGTTCTAAACTTTGGGCGACCGATCTCTGCTCGGGTGAAAATACGGAGAAAACGATTTTTCCCAGATATGAGACCTAGCTAGATCGAGTTTTCGCCCCGTAAACCCCTTTATTGCAACTTTCATCGAAATCGTTAGAACCGTTTTCGAGAATGTGATTACAAATAAATACAAATATTGCTCGTCTAATAGTATAGGACAATGAAAACGTTTTTGTATTTCAAATACGAAAATTGACTAAATATCTAATAGAGCTTAGAGATTATATGATTAGGTAGCGGATATACGTAATCCTAACAAAATAAATAGTCGTAGTTGTAATGTAACATGTGTCGTATCACATTCACTTCACAAATTAGTTTTCATTATCACTATTTAGCTCAAGCAAGAAAACAAATGAGAGGATAAACGTAAACAGTTAACAATATGTGATTAGGTACTACAGTCGGTGGTAATTATCATGAACTGTTGCACGATATCCATTGGTCTTGTTATCCAAGAGGTACGTGTTTACACGCGACACATCGCATTAGCACCACTTCAGACGTGCCTCCACCAGTGTAGGAGAAAATAGCATTAACGATAGCCACACAAATAGTAATAAATGGTACAGGATTAACACCATCGAATGCCAAGGGCATACATTTATGTATCTATAAGTATCTACCGGAGCTACGTAAGTGCTGTTTGCTGTATACAAATACCGCACCAATACATATGTAGGTACATCAAAGATGTAGTAAATATATTTTTGATGCCAGAAATAGCGCCAAAGCAATGTACCATTCGCACAGTACCGCGAAGTGATTGCCTAGGTGCGCATACGTTGTTCCCACCCTTATTTCAAGATTGGCCTGTGAGTGAGCCTGCGAGCAATCTGTAATATTATTGCAACAGAAGATGTGTGATCGGCAACTCAATTGATATACCTATATATTTTAATAATGATTATTAATTTACATAAAGTTTTAGTTAACGCAAATGCACTGGTTTTTGTTGACGGTGCAGCAGGTGAAAGAAATCACTTTCATTTGGAGACATCGTGTACTTCGACGTCACATCAGACTATAGAGACAGACTTAGATAAAATTAACTCATATTTATGAACTGATATCCCTATAAATATTAATGTAAATATTGTGATTAGATTTCGTGTCGCAAGTAGATAGCTATTTCTGGGCAGCAAACATTTTGACAGGAATCTACGTTACTGCGATTTCAATAACTCTATTTGTGAATGTCCTGCTAAAGTCGGCTAACATGTAATGAATGTTTCAGGAATCCGTTTCCAATCAGAAGAAAAAAATATTGTAAAATCATCTTAGTCAGAGTCAACACTCAACATTGTAACACTGGACTACAAGAAGTTCAGCACTACATCTACGGGATAATGTGCTGAACTTTTGGCGGTCAAAATTATATTTACCTACCCTGGAATAGCCAGAGACACGTGCAATCATAAATATACACGAGAGCATCATCATAAAATTCATAAAACCGACCGAATGTGCTGTACCTCCCGACTGTATTGATTTACTTTAGATATGTTTACGTATTCGGCGAACGTACTTTTGCAAATTCGGTTCTAATATTTATAATAAAGTAACATAAATTCACCGAGTGCTACCAGAATAACTCGTCTACGATTAGGTGTTGCTCTTATTTCTGTACCACCTCTACGGTTATATAGAGCTTGCAGTTTTATTCGCCAGTAAGGGAATTATTTCAGTAGTCTATTTCCTTGGCTGTGCGCGTCGTATTACGTGTAATCAGTTCTGTCCTCTCACGGATCTCGGGTAAGTCGATAGATACCTAAATTATTGTTTAGAAATCTTTTGTATACATTTACCGTAAGAGTAGCTAACGGCTCGTTCTTTGTTTAAAAGTTGTAAAGGGTGATGTCTTATCTAATAGTGTAATAAGAAGTGTCGTGCAACAGGAGCCGAGGCTTGGTTGCCATGGCGCTAAGTAGCCCTGTGGATGCGCAGACGGCGACGCTCGGGTTGCACCATACACGATAAGGACAAAGTACGGAAGCACTGACAGGCGGCACTCGTGTGTGGTCGAGTAGGTGCATCTGCACCCAGTATGCCATACCAGCACTTTTACCGTAAACATAAGGAATATAATGAACTTTACGCATAGTCTTGCCAACGTGTTATTTTTCGATGTGCTCATATTGTGATGATTATTGCAATTTATTATGACTAAAATTAAAGAAATGCTGTATTGATGGTTCAAAACAGAATATAATTGTCTTTTCATTTGTTACTAAAATAAAACCGCACCAGAGATTTTGCGTGCAAGATTATCTCTTGAAAAAGTTAACATTTATTTTACGGTTTATCAAGGGATTTACTATAGTTTAGTTAGTGCTGTTTTGGATATAAGTACTTGACTGGCTTCAGGAGTACAAAATAGATTTCCTTTTACGTAAGATAAACTTGACCCATACAACTATTGAAAATATTATCTTCGAATACATGCAATTTGAAAGGGCTTGAATTTAGAATGCTAGCCGGAACATACCATTGTGTTATTGAAAAACGTTTAATGCGGTTCTGATTTTGTAATACATGCATTGTATGATGGCTGCTGTACGCTATACCATAATATGGCATGTATATCGATTTGTTCATTATCAGTAAATGCAGCACATTCAGTCTGGTTTGCCATTTAGCCAGGGTACGGCCAATGATATTTAGCCAGGGTACGGCCAATGATATTTTGGTAATCGTGAATACCCGTAACATATGTACGTAATAAAATTTAGGTACATTTTTGCTAGTGCAATCAAAATAGCAGCAATCTCGTCCATAAAGTGTGAGTGGAATTTTCCAAAATCACCTTATTATACGCATTATTTAGTAAGATAGTAGGTAGGTTATACTGTGCTTCGTTCCGTTTTATATAAAATTAACAATATTTCTGGTCTGTGTCCTGCTGCTAAGATATAAAACAGAAGGTCTGTCGACTGGAATCGGAGCCCAGCCGGAGTGCGTGTAGTTGGTACGTCGAAATGAGACGTCTCAGTGAAACGAATCGGATGGCAACCGGAGCCGAACCGTCGAGAGTCGGCCGTTGTTTCCCAGGCAAAAAACGGGAAATGTTTAATTGATCGACCTCTTAGTTAAACATTTTAACTAAGAGGTCGATCAATTAATGTAGAAAATCTTTTTTAAAATAAATGAGCCTCTGTTTGTAATATTCTGGCCTTTTCTCAAAGTTGGTCGGAGTAACTAAGCTAGGGCACCAAGACAAAATGGGTAAGGTTAGGTTAGAACTGGCATCGGAGGGAGACTCGCATCTCACTCTCCCCGCGGGCAAGAGGTGGCCCGCAAGTCACCAGTCGGGGATCATGGAAAGCGCACAAGATCTCATGATCCCCAGCCCAAGTGTGGGAAGGGAACACCGGGGTGGTTTTAAGTCAGTAGGAGACTGAAAGACCCCTTTGTCCACCCCAGGGCGGAGGATATTCATGAGGATTTTCCAACACGGAACAGAAAAAAAAAGTTTTTTACTGGCACCAACCGCGTTCGCGCCCACCACGCATCCATGTTGGTCGCAGTTAATTGGCCATTTAGTATTTTAGGACAACCAAATGGCAAAAAACATTTTTTTCGATAACACGAGTTATCGGAAAATCCAGCTTAAAATACGTCTACTACTGCTTACAACGTTTTTCAGAACAAATGCGAGTAAAAATTGATTCGTTTGGAATATTATTGCTTAAATAGGTATTAGTAGGATTATTATTATGTGTTTGTCTTAGTTACTCCACGTGTAGACTAGTAGGTAGTGTATGATTTCAGGTTGACCTATTGTTGCTAGTGCACTTATGCTGGCTGGCCATGTCAGCACATGTCTTGTCCTAGGAACAGTGGATTTGTGTCATGATTCCCTTTCACATTGTGAACCATTTTGAGCTTTCTATAACTGGTAAATATGTTATTGCTACTAAATTAAACGCAATTCTAATGCCAATTATTCATAAAAAAGAAGATGGTGAATACAAAATAAATTGTGATATAGTACGAAATACGATAAAAAAGTGATATAAGAATTTAAAATAAACTGTAAGTACATAATAATATATTTAATGTTTCTATGACGATTTTGTCATATCTATTGTGCAAATATCGCCTGAATTAACACCCAGAGCTTGTTATGAAAACACATTTGTTGGAAATGGGAAGTACCTGCTAGTGCTGCTAGCTTATATTTTTAAAGTCTTATTTATTGAAGGCAATGTTTGTATTTTTGAAAATAAAGTATTTGAAATAAGGGAATGATTACATTTAAATAAGGGAATGATTAAATTTAAACAAGTGAATGATTACATTAAAACTTTTACTTATTTTCTCAAATGTCATCCCAATATTTGAAATAAAACTTTTTCTTTTCGAATATTCAAATCAAAGTCAACGGGAGGTGAAGTTTCACCTACGTGTACCTAACAGACCTTACGTTTATAGGAAATAAATGGGTTCATTCAATTACGCTCTTATGATAGATATTTTCCAAGTTAACCAGTAGCCGTACCATCCCGGCACTCTATCCTCACCTGTACGTAAAAATAACCAATTTATTTGTCAACTATTCCACATTTAGTAATTAAACACTGATAGATAACGCGAGAGCGCAATCCATAGACATTAGAGTATCTTTTATTGGTACAGTGATAACGAAGTATATCTACCTGACTACTGATGTTCGCGTACCAGTCGTAATAGTGAGGAACCACGGACGTGCATACAAAGTGTTTGGTTAAGTGAAGGAGCACCCGAAAGTGTCAGAAAGTTATAGGAACTTGCAACATTGTAAGTAGTAGTTCGCTTCCTCTGATGCGTTTGCGCTGATATCGATATCAGTCACGTCCCTACGGAAATTTCTCAAATATTATCAGCACAATCTTTGTGTGCTATTCGAACCTATGTGGTGTGATGCGTATATTACTAACGTATAGAATAATATTATGTTACTCTACATCAATTTGCAAGATAATTGTCTGATTTCATATGATAATAAAATTATTTGGTGCCAATGACCGAGAACTTGTGTGGCAATCGATTGTCATGGCGTGGGTTCAGAGGATGAGGAACGTGCTGTGGCGAATGTTATGAGCATGAATGTCGATGGTTTTATGAGAAAGATTAAAGAAACAATGGATTTTTGTGTAAAATATGCTGTATGTACATAGATGGTAAATACTGAGATGAGGCCTGGTGATGATAGAGATGTGGGGAAACAGAAGACAATCATGTTATGATAACCGATGATAATTTGGGATAACGGTAGGAGAATGAGATTGAGATAGAAAAAAACGTAATAATTTGTATCCGTGTAAAAAGCAACGATACAACAATAATAATTACATGGTCTGATGACGAGAAAATGTTGTTTTTATTTTATTTCTACGATCAAAATTAAATTGGCTGCCATACGCTTTATGTAAGACTAGCCTCCGCCAGCGGCTTTGCCCGCGTTATATCTTTATAAATTATAGCCTAATTATGTTACTCAGTGATAATAAAGCATTCGACTGGTGAAAGAATTTTTTAAATCGGTTTAGTAGTTTTTGGGTTTATTTATTACGAACAAACAAACATACAAAAAGTCAAATCTTATATTATAAGTTCAGGCGTAAAAATTGTTTTGTCCCACTGCTGGGCAAAGGTCTCGCCCATATTTTTCCAGTCTTCCTTGTGTTATGCCTTCTTCGGCCAATCGGTCAGGAACGAGTCCAAATCGTCACGTCAGCGACTTTTAGGCCTGCCTTGGTGGCGACGTCCGACATCAGACACGCACTGTGTAACTATCATGTATCTGATCATCATGATCTGTTCTGATGCAATGCATCCTATAGGTTTGAATCGCCCAGTACCATTTCAGCCTCGCAGACTTATCGCCAACATCGGCGACACTTGTCTTGGAGCGTATTATGGTGAAAAACAAAGTTAGTACAGTAGAATTATATTCTTAATTAATGTTCCTCGGCAAAATTCGTGTTTCGTCAGTCGTCGGATTTCTATCAGTTGCCCTTGGACCAGAGTTCCAGAATCTATATATTATTACTTCCAAGTCGATTGAGAGTGAGGGACATTAAGAAAATAGTTGTACTGAACAATATTCGACAACAAATGACAATCGCAACGAACTGTAATGAAAGTAATAGCACACGGTTTTCCCGTTTGTAACATTACTCAAACATGTTAATGGCAAGTGATAGTAAAAGATAACTTAGTGCAGCGCTCTGACCTGCACCAGTTATCTGTTCATGCTCTGATCACTGCCTTGCGTTTATATTCACTACTAGCTGTTATCCGCATGGGGGTACAGCGAGCTGTCCACCGCTAGCTAAACTAAGATAATTTAAGGTTAGTTTAGTTTAGCTCGCCAGTTAAAACCGACGAGCTAAATTAAACTAACTAAGGTTAGCTGGCGGTGGAAGACTCGGTTAATTCTTTTTGTAAATAAGTAACCTAAGATACTCCTTATAACATCAGCTATATGCCAGTGAATATCTCGTCAAAATCAGTCCAGCTGTTTCGTAGATTAGCCGAAACAAACAGACGTAATATTTTCATAATTTTGCATTTAATAAAAAGCTGTTATTTTGGCATTAGAAACAGGCACTTTAATTTTATTTATTTGTATGTTGGGTGAGATATTGGCTTGAACTTTCTACAGGTATTAGGTCCCCACCTATGAAATCAGCGTTTGAAGATAACGTAATATGCCACTTAGATTAAGCGACAAAAATAAGTTTTGGCTAAGTTAAAACAAATAGTGGTCATTTCTGCTAACAAAATGAAGAGTCATTTTAAATTTATTTTTTATGTTTAGAAAACTATAAGTAATAAGGTTTTTTTACTATTGGTAGTTGTCTATGATGGTCATTATTCGATATGATGAATATTTTAAATAGTAGAAGTAACGAGGTTCTCTATTTGTGAGAAAAAAAACGCCAATTTCATAGGTGGGAACCCAATACTTCCTCATCATTTGCTTTCTTTCTATTTTCATTTATGTGATGGCCACGTTGGCCGATGGTGTTATATATTTTTGATAGTATATTGAACTGTAGTATGAACCCCAGCAAGTATCAATAATTTCCTTGCTAGGTACAACTTGTGGCTTCGACCGCAATAAACTTCGAGTGCTCTACGTAGATAATAACGCAAACGAATGTGCATTTTTTATATGTAAACGAGTTTAAGAACCAATTTTCCCTCTTCATATATTCCATCGTTGGTCACAATGATATGCGCAAAGAAAACAAGTAAACAAATAAAAAATCCAGAGGCTTTGAATAAAATGTGGTTTCCTTTGTTACAGACTTAAAGGGAAATTAATTGAAAAGTGGTGCCTAAGTACACCGTAAAAATACTTGGCCGACGAGCTATAACCAATGAAGACTCCGAGCGCAGCATTCGGAGCATCGTCAGTAGACCCGTGAACACCCGGCCGCACCATCACAAGTTTGATGGTCACTCTCCCGCTGGAGAAAATTATCTACACGCACTGTCACTTCATTATTATTAAGTTTCTCAACATATTCTTTATTTTGTAGTCTATCTATTTAAATATATATTTCAACTTGTAATCAATTTGAAAATGAGCAAGATTCTGAAAGTCGTCGGGGCCTCATGGCTTCAGACGAAGATTAGCTCTTATATCCTTGGGATTCTCGGCATTCTGTCAATCTTGGCCCTGTTCGTTGGACAAATTGAAAGGTTGGTATAATAATAGCTCTAATTATCTATAATAATTTATTTTAAAACACAGGAAACTGTCTTAATCTCGTGGCCATTTATAGTGATGATTGTGATAGCATCTGGAGGAGGAAAACAATCTCAAACAAATTGCGTTGCGAATAAATAAAACATGTCACTTATTGCGCTACAATTACTTTTCTTATCAGATCTGAATACTTACCATAATTACGAAATTGCTATCAATTTCGAGTAATCTATGGGTTGGTTTACAATTTTATTTTACGAACAATATGTATTTAATACCTGTTTATTCCGTTTCAGAATTCAGGAAGATGGAAATTACGCAGCTACTGTATTTTTCTCTAACAAAACCGGATATCGTATCGAGTACTGGGGTCAGAGCAATGAACTAGCAGATATACCTAGGGGGGTAGCACGTGCTTACTTCAGGATGGATATTGATACTACAGGGTAAGTTTAGTATTGCTTATTTCTTCGATTGGCTAGACACTTTGCAGAGAATGGTGTTTTGTAGAGCTAATTTTCCAAACTATCTTCAACTACTGTTTTAAACATACGTTATTAGCAGTGATCGGAGTAGGTAGATTGATTTTTAGTACTTGTATCATAAATGCACACAGAAAGAATAACATGGATAAGCCATTTTTCCGGAAAGTAATTCCGGTATTTCCGGATTCAATTAAATATTGTTAATGTTGGTAGTGATATTATTACTACTCAATTCAAAATTTAAAGGAAGGTATCAAAACTAAATTAATTCATTATTTATCTGTTGAATAATAAAAACAATCGAATTCCGATCGAAGCTTTAATATTTATTTTTTATTTTTAGCCTAGGATAGCTAGATAGCTAGATCTTTTATAGATAGATATAAATTGTTGCACTTAAATTTAAATATTTTCCTACATAAGTTCCGGTTTTTTTTTAATAATCCACCAATTACACGATACAAGAAGAAATTCTTAGTGTGGGGCATCGTTTTAAAAAAAAAAAAAAAAAAAAAAAAAAAAAAAAAAAAAAAAAAAAAAAAAAAACCGGAGGAATGTCCATAGTAATATATATGTTTCGGATCAATGACCCCAGTTCAATCTACCTACTCCGATCACTGGTTATTAGTTATTACCCAACCATATCCACTTCATTTATCTACAGTCTGTTCTCGTTGGCACATAAACGATCGCTTTAAGATCATTAAAAAAATGGCCTTTATATATCACAAATCGGGCAAAGTGTTATTGCCCGGTTAATGGCAATAGGCTCGCCCCCTATTACACTGAACTTAAACATACCTGGCGAAATATGGGTGTACCTACTATGTACGCCTCTGCCTAACCCTTCAGGGAACAAGGCGTGACGTTATGTTATGTCATAATCCAGAAATTAAAAAATCCTTCTGTTCTTTCCAGCTGGTCTCTTCTGGAAATAGAGACCGATCCATCATATTCCGACGAACACCAAGCATACGCGGCAGGCATTGTCGAGGGTGCCCTGACCTGGTCGCTAATCCACTCACACCTGGAGAACACCATCAGAGCCCGATGCGACCAAGAACCCTCGGCGATGAAGCAGTGTAACAACTTTAGGGACGCTCTGGATAAGTCTGTCGACATCTGGAAGGCACATGCCGCGGAAAAGGGCGGGGAGGACCCATTCTGGCATCATGTAAGCCATATCATAATCATTTTTATCTAACTGATAAGGATTCTAAGGATTTAAGGCCCTGTTTCAATGATTGGGCAGCCTCTACTACTGGAGAAATATTTTTTATACATAATTGGTATGCAAATCCGGAGATGGTGAAACAGGCTGGTAATTTAGAGAAAAGCAAATCCGATGATCAAGAAAAGACCTCCAGTCTTCTACCTAACTAACTTACTCTAGAAAGCCTTAGGCAAGTTGACTACTAATCGATTATTTATCAGTTTCCGTTGTTTTTGCACTCGCCAGGAAAATCTCTTGAAGAAAATAAATATTTCCTCATATTTACATAACATATCTTTCAATCACGGCTGCAACACCTACGGAAAGTGATCAATAAATATGTATACAATACAATAATTAAAGTTACATGCCTACATAAGAGGTATCAACAAGTGTCATTAAACCGATACCTACTTTATAGTGTATATTAATAAAGCATGTTTTCCTGTTCTCAGGTATCTCTGTACTACACGCAAATAAGCGGAATATTTACCGGTTGGAAACACGGCGTCGGTCGCAGCTTGAAAGAGTATGAAACCGATATATCAGACTTGTATTGGCTAAACTCCGTATCGGAGGCTATTGAAATCCAACGCAAAATGAACATCTCCTTAGAAGATGAAGCTCTTGAAACAGTTCCTCATCTATCTAGTGCATTTTTGAGAGTTGTCGATGACGTAACTAAAGACGGAACTCCCACAAAAAAGCTTTATGTTTCGCAAAACGCCGCTGGAAGGTGAGACTAATGACATTTCTTATTTTTTTACCGAACTGCAAAGAAGGGTTATGTTTTTACAATTTTATTAATCTAGAAAAATAATCTAGATCTACTTAACGGTGTAATCATCTCCGTGTTTAAACAAAATTTCTCTAACATAATATCTACCCATTTTATTTCAGCTACTCCTCAATGACTCGCATTATGAAGAAGTATAAACTGAACTACCACGAGACTGCCAAAGATGCCAAACTAGTTCCAGGAACATCAGTCCACTTCTCAGGGTACCCCGGCTCCATCACCAGTCAGGATGAATTCTACATCGTAAAGGGAGAAAACCATAGGATGGCCGTAACAGGCACTACGCTGCGGAACTACAATAACAAACTATGGAAAGAAGTCAACATAACTGAACAAGTAGGTTGAAATAAAAGCATGCCAACTATGTTATTAGAAATAGGTACCTACGCAACCAGTAAGACGATAACACACTAGGTACTAAACAACATATTCCTCATAATTTATTATAGTAACAGTAGATGACTCAACAATTTCATAATATATTTCTGCCATTTCCTTACCTATCGAAAACAGACGCCAAAACATTTTCAGACAAAAAGTGATTCGTGAAAGTAGTCACAATCCAGCATTGATAGACGTAGCAGATAGACTTGTAGTTAAGACGCACAAGAAACGTGATATGTCAAAGTCAAAATTAAAATATTTTGCAAACTAAGTATACAAATATTGGTGTTATATTAAGTTGGTCCTTATAACTTAGCAGCCTTTTGCAAGCATTGTAATATCAGCCATGTTTTTAAAACAAAATACGCCAAGAAGATACACCAATATCCTAAAGCACTAATAGAATTGTTCAAACTTTCCAGGTGCCTGTTGGTCCACGAGTATCAGCCGCTAACCATCTGGCGTCCAATGTGAGCACCTGGGGACATATCCTGGCGAACAGCAACTCAGGCACAGCGAGTAAGCAATGGCTCATCGTAGACTTCAACAGATTCGACCATCTGCATGGGCTTGCGCCCCGCATTGAAGAATCCAAGCCAGCCCGCAATGAGGTGGTTACTCAAAGCACTGTGGACAAGTGAGTTTCCGAAGACGATAAGCTTCTACCACATGTTTTTCTTACATATTTCCTTAAAGCGCATTAAATCGAGATCATATATCTTGCACCCTGGAAAAAAACCTGTTCCATCAATAAAAGTAAAGTACTTTCTGACCGTACCTAAAAAAAATCCTCAGAAATGGCTGAACAAAACGAACTCGCCCGCCCCTAAACAATTTTGTAGATAAACCGCATGAGGCTTTATAAATGCGGGAAGAAGACTGGGGGCATTCTAGTAAATAACTTGTGGTTCGAAGCCTTGTATGCATGTTTTGTTATGGGCATGAGTAAAAGCCAGTTTTAAACCCGAATAAAAACGATACAGGAGTAGTTTCAGTGAATTAAAATTATGTCTCTCCCTCAGGGACGTCAGGCATATCGTGGTATACCGAAACAACAATGGTCATTCAAAGGGTCTGGTTGCACTGGTGGAGCAAGTTCCAGGGCGGACTCACTCTGCGGATTTGTCTGACGCTTTCTTAGAACAAGGCTATTGGGCCACACATGGATTGCCGTTTTTCCCCGTAAGTTATCGATTTAATCATTTGGACACAATAATATTTTAAATTATATTTTAATGTGATTTTTTTTGGTTTTAAATTGGAATTTGGTTGAAAACATATTAAGTTCGGTGAGTATAAGAACTCGTCTAATTTTAAGTAGGCGTTCAATATCAATCGACAAAGAAGTAATGCATGATGTGCTTACCTGTAAGAAATTGGTACACTAGTCTTAAGTCTATTGGATGTATCTCATATCTTTGTTTCGATTTATTCAATTATTGGTGGGCCAAATAAATAAAATAGCAGGATCTACATAACATTGGATTTTACATACATAATAATTATAACGTTAATATCACATCATTTTCAGGATATCGCAGAAATAACACATGTCAACCAAATGAAAGAGAAACATGGCAACATCTTTTCCGAGTCGGAGGCACCTCGAGCTATGCTGTTCAAGTTAGGTTACAAGAACGCCACGACATTGGACAGTATTGTTGCGTTAATGAGACAGAATAACATGACGGAAGCAAACAGCACTAATCAAGAAGACATTGATGAATGTTCCGGTGATGTCAGCTGTGTACTTAGCGAGCGAGGCTATTGGTCTGTTATTGGAGTTCGAGGAGACATCACCAGCCTGTACAAAGAAGCCTACGGAGTTATTGACACTAAAATCGTAAGCGGTAAGTTGACTCCTTCAATGTTTGTGTGTTCGTTTGTTTTTTGTTCAGTGTTTGGCTATAACGCGGTATGTCAAACCATCTCAATATCCTTTAATGAGAAAATGCTTATAAATGATCGTGATATCAATAATCCAGAACTAAAACATTTGGAAGCTGTATTTAAAAACCTTGTATTTTTATTTACAGGTACACTGAACGAGTCTAATTTAGATTTTTTCGGGATATCCGGTCCTCCCTACACAGAAATACAGCCGAACGCAACTAAAATATTGCTTAACAAGGGAAACGTTGCACCCATTTATACAGAACTGCTAAACAACAAGCCCGACGTTAACGGCATTGAAATAAGAAACCTTGTGATGCATGAACAGGAGAAAGCCGAAGAAGATAAACTGGAACTGCTGAACAAAGACCTGATAAAACCTTTCGATTGGTCAGAGGGTGAATTCAAAAACGCTACACACCAAGGTTTACCCGATAGATGGGCTTTTGAACTATACGTACCTAAATGGACGTGGTGAACCTCCAAGTCATCATATCTTTCATAATAATTTGTTTTAACTTAATTTTAAGCCTTGGTTCGCCATTTTCAACTAGCTAATAAGATTATCAGGAGTAAACAATCCTCGAATTCCTGTTTTATGTTTGACAAATATTTCCATCTTCCTCTATTGTACTCATTCTGATTTGAATTGAATAAAATGTTTTGTAGCAAGTTCTGTTCGTAATTATATTTCAATGTTTACGTTAAGGTTATTTATTGGATTTATGTTCGTTTCGTTTACATTCGTTTGTATATTTGTCTTAGATGTGTTTTAGTTACTGATGTTTCTGTGTCTGAATCAGAACTTTGGTGACACTAGAGGACTGCCGCGAATCTTAAGAGATATAACTATGTTTAAGTTTCTATAAATGGCATTTTAATGAAATCTTACTTGAAATCATTTATTTTTGAAAAATCAGATTGACTATTTTGTCATCTTGACCATGTTTTGTCATTTATGCACTAATATTGATGAATTCACAGATCGGCTTTGTAATTTAATTGTGTAATTACGTTTATATTCATTTTATAAAATATTTTTACACGTATGTATTTTGTGAAGGATTATTCTGTACCTATTCAAGAATGATATGAATGAAATGAGACCCTCTGTATTTATTGTGAGCGTTAATAAAAATGAAGTGACGTATTAATTCGATTTTGCTCTCGAAAAAATAAATGTTTCCAACATAACCTATGATTATTTTCTTATTTATTATCGTTATAATTTATAAGTAAATAATGTTTCCAAACCCCAAGTTCCTTTCCTAAAAACACTTGAAAAAATACACAAACTTTTATCTTTAACAAGTTTTAAGTAACTTGTGGAAAATAGGTAACCTGCTGTGGCTTTTTACAAGCTTTATATTAGCTTGCTTCATTCGTATGTGTTTCCGGTTACTCCAATTGTCATCCATTAAGCACTTCCTGGTAGGTCGAGTCACCTACTGACGCACATCTAGAAGGCAAACGTAAGCGGTGAGCTTTCAATTTCATACTTATGTATACTTCATTAGAAATAAGATTAGACATTTAAACAAACCTATTTTACAGTCCAACCGATTCTGACTTCTATACCATAAGCATGAGGATGGCATTAAAAGCAAAAAGTGGTTACAATACCAACTGTTTACTGCAGCTGCCATTTGTCATGCCACCAACGGAATAGAAGTCAAAATCGGTTGAACGGACTGTAAAAAAGGTTTAGTTAACAGCCTATCCTACTTCAAATGGAATGAAATGAAATTAAATGAAATTAAATGAAATTAAATGAAATGAAATTGTTTATTCTGTAAATAGGATATAGGAATCACTTTTACACGTCATATTAAAAATATATTAAATTTTGCTAGATGAGTTCGGCGTTTCCTATCCGACTACTCTGAGAAGAAAGGCCGAAACAAACTCAGAGGTTACAGTCTCTTTTAAAGTCCAGACATAATCTTGGTCAAGCCATATGAGGACCATGTAGATTAATGTCTGAAATGGTCTTTTGAGGAGTATAGGTACGTAGATTTAGTATTTTAATGTAAGTGATGCGTCAATCTCATCCATTTCACCCTGCCTTCGGTGTCCGCCGGCGCCGATGGGTATATGTGTTGCGTCAATCTCATCCATTCCACCCTGCCTTCGGTGTCCACCGCCGCCGATGGGTATATGTGATGCGTCAATCTCATCCATTCCACCCTGCCTTCGGTGTCCGCCGGCGCCGATGGGTATATGTGTTGCGTCAATCTCATCCATTCCACCCTGCCTTCGGTGTCCGCCGGCGCCGATGGGTATATGAGTTGTGTCAATCTCATCCATTCCACCCCGCCTTCGGTGTCCACCGCCGCCGATGGGTATATGTGTTGCGTCAGTCTCATCCATTCCACCCTGCCTTCGGTGTCCGCCGGCGCCGATGGGTATATGTGTTGCGTCAATCTCATCCATTCCACCCTACCTTCGGTGTCCGCCGGCGCCGATGGGTATATGTGTTGCGTCAATCTCATCCATTCCACCCTGCCTTCGGTGTCCACCGCCGCCGATGGGTATATGTGATGCGTCAATCTCATCCATTCCACCCCGCCTTCGGTGTCCGCCGGCGCCGATGGGTATATGTGTGGTGTCAATCTCATCCATTCCACCCTGCCTTCGGTGTCCGCCGGCGCCGATGGGTATATGTGTTGCGTCAATCTCATCCATTCACCCCTGCCTTCGGTGTCCACCGCCGCCGATGGGTATATGTGTTGCGTCAATCTCATCCATTCCACCCTGCCTTCGGTGTCCACCGTCGCCGATGGGTATATGTGTTGCGTCAATCTCATCCATTCCACCCTGCCTTCGGTGTCCACCGTCGCCGATGGGTATATGTGTTGCGTCAATCTCATCCATTCCACCCTGCCGCCTGATCACAGACCTGATAAATATACGCATCGGTTAGATTGTTATCTTGAATGATGTAGGTAGGTACTGAATTCATAGAAAAGTTTATTATGATTTCGTTCGGCAGTGTTCGTATAATTACTTCATTATACACGGTGGTACAAACCCGGTCGTAATGGATGCTTTCGCAAATATATTTAAGCGACCTCGAAAATTTTTACAGAGATGTTTAAAAGATTTTTACAATGCAGAGTGCATTGTAAAAATCTTTTAAACATCTATACAGAAACCGGAATTATTTTGTTGACCTATACAGAATATTTTGAAAATGTAGTATGCAAGAGTGAAGCGAGCTCGAAAATGTAACACCCCGTCCCGTATAAGTCAGTTTTTCTTTTGACCATCCATATATAAATAGGAAATACATTGTCGATTTACGCAGAGAATTCTAATGAAAAAATAATGTTAGGTTGCAAGAGTCTCGAAATTTTAACACCTTACGTTTATATTTAGCGTAGGTGGCCTCCAACTACAAATTGCCTTTTTACAGAATATGTTTTGGTCTTGTTTGGAATTTGATTAAAAAGTTGTCTCGAGCAGCGCTCGGCGCCCCCTAAGACCCTGCGCCCGTGTGCGCTGCACACCCTTCACCATAGGTAAAGCCGCCTCTGGGTTTTTCTCTAAAACGTGTTTAGCTTAGAATAAGTTGTTGTTGATCACATATTGCTAGTCAATTTGCAATTGAAATCGTGGCTAGAATAGCACATTCTTATATGTCATTGCATACTTAGAAAAATCTATGAGGATGAGTATTGGAGATGTCGGAAAAAATCACGCCGGAGCTTTAGTATTCATCCATAATCTGCCATTTAACGCTTTTAATTATTGATAATTTCATAATTGTTACCTATGCTGCCATCTATTGAATTTTCTTCAAGACTATTTATAATTTGTTCGAGTTGAGACCCCATGATCAGGGGAACGCGGAGGCATTTGGGGGCCTCCCAAGACCGGAGGCCCGGGGCGGGCCGCCCCTTCCACCTCCCTGTTAGTCCGCCACTGACTGGTGGTGTTAATCATATTATGCTGAATTTATCGGAACAGTTTGCGCGTCGACATCTCTTACACCGTACGTGTTATGTTGTGTGTGCTTATGTGATGATTTTATTTTTACTTACCTGGCATTGTAGAGTCGTCTAGGTATGAGGTAGGGCACATATCCGGAGAGCTGAGGGTACCGTTTTTGTCCAACCAAGTTTCCGCCAAAGACTGTACAAAAAGTTAGTTTAAAGTCAACGTTGTCTTCAGTTGGACGAAAATGGGTGAGTATTCAAGTTGCAAATTGTTTGTAAATGTTGCCAATAACTCAGTGCATATTGGTTTCACTCAGAAGAAGCTGCAGCTTCTTCTGAGTGAAACCAATATGCCTTCTGGTTTTAATAAATAATAATATAATAAGAGCTTCACGGACGCTAAGAGCTTCACGGACGCTTTTTCCGGGCCCTCCATGGGCCTGATGTAGACTTTTTGGCATCTATATCCTGGCTGCGCTTCGGCGACCTCTTCGGGGAAACCGAAGGTTTTCTCTGTGCGATTATGGATGAAGTTATCATGAAAAATAATTATCGGAAATACATTGTCAAGGATGGTACGGTTGACATCTGTCGGGCATGCCACCGTCCCGGTGAATCAATCAGACATATTGTTTCTGGTTGTTCTCGTCTTGCTAACGGCGAGTACTTGCATATACATAATCTAGTGGCTAGGATTATCCACCAGCAACTTGCCTTGCAATACAACCTTGTGGAATCAGAAGTACCATACTATAGGTATGTGCCCGACCCGGTTCTCGAGAATGGTCACGCCACACTGTATTGGGATCGATCTATCATCCACTGACAGGACTATTGTAGCCAATAAGCCTGATATTGTGGTGATAGATCGACGAGAGCGCCGTGCAATGATTGTTGATATCGCTGTCCCTCATGACGAGAATCTCGTGAAAGCTGAGAAAGATAAAAAAATCAAGTATCTTGACTTAGCACACGAGGTTGTCGACATGTGGGATGTGGACTCCGCAATCATTGTACCGATAATCGTAACGGTTAATGGCCTAATAGCGGAGAGCCTCGACCAACACCTCAGGAGGCTCTTATTGCGCTGGGTCAAGGGCTTGATTCAGAAAGCAGTTCTCCTAGACACGGCACGCATAGTGAGGACGTTCCTCTCTCTAGAGCCCTGACCACCGGCAGCTTGGACCCTGTTCCTGATGCCGATGGGCCACAATTTTTTTGTATGGTTTTTATAAAAATATTTAAAAATGTAAATTATATGTAAATATAATAAGTATAATATAATAATACTTTATTGATATAAATCCTTACACTATGCATGATATCTAACAAAGCTCACAATAGTTAAGGCGTACAAAAACTGAAACCCTGACTCCTAAACTAGGAAAACCTGTGACTTAGGAGTCAGTGTTCTACTGCCGCTTGGACACAATATACCTATGGAACTTGAGAGCTGGTAAGCTGATCATTTTATTCGAAAGAGTATATTATTATGTTATAAACTAATTTAAAAAAAGTAAAAAATTAATTAAAAAACTTAAATTATGTTGTTACATTTAAAGAGAATATAAAATTATAAAATTACTGAGTGGTGGATTCTGTTATGTGTGTCTGGAAAACGTATGGTTTATTTGTATTGTGGTATGTCAGTGTGTGTGTGTGTGTGCGTGACTGGGAGATGGGTGTATTTTTGTGTTATGTGAGTATGATATGAGGAGCCTAAATATGTGAATATGGTGGTGTCGGGTGTAAGACGGAGCAAATTTGTGTGGAAATAACCAGCTTAGGCCCAGGTTACTATCGTATGTAAACAAAGCCAACCTGAGACTGACCCTTGAAACTAAGATAAGATCCCTTATAATCCTGTTAACGGTTTTTACCGCATTTTCTGCTGCACCGTTTCCCTGTGGTCTGTAAGGAGCAGTGGTCACGTGTTTTATTCAATTTTTCTTACAAAATGTTTTATAATCCTATGAGAAAAATGGTGGGCCGTTGTCAGTGACGAGTAAGTAATGTCGGTAAGCCGAAACGACCAAAAATTGTTCTCAATGCTGTGATAGTCGCCTGCGCGTCCGTCCTACTCATAGCAATGGCATACTCAAATGCAAACTAGAAATGGATAGAACCATTTCTAGTTTGCATCCACCGTAATTAAATAACGTTTTCCCCCACAATCCCGAAGTCTGCATGTACTCGCTGCCTCGGATGCGGCGGGAACTCCCAAGGGTGTAGTGGCACGTGTGGCGGCGCGTCGCGTCCGGCGCGGCTCCTTGAGTACCTATATATGTTCTGTGGGTGCGGCACGCCGCCCGCCTGTGCACGCGCGACATACCTCGTCTACGTCCCTATCTAGACTGGGCCAAAACACATAATTCCATGACAAATTCTTCATTTTATTCATTCCTAAGTGCCCATTGTGAATTTCATGTAAAATTTGTTTTTGTAATGCGTTCGTTATAATGATCCTGTATTTATAGATTCCGCAACCCATTTCTATGAATAAATCCTGTTTCCTTGCAAAATACGGCTTCTCAGTATCCGACACTGTCAATGGCCAACCGAATGCGACATAACCTTTAACCTTGCATATCAATGTATCTCTCTCCGTCTCCTTAGCAATATCCTTTAAGCTAATTGGAGTTGTTTCCTCTATTAAATTTATGTATATGTGACTGCGTACATTAAGCGACGGGTTCCTGAGGTAGCGGTAGGCTCGATAAAGTATCGGCGGCCCATTGTAGCAGACAGCATTGAGCGACAAATTCAAAATGTGCGTCAACGGCGTAAGAAAAAAACGCGTAAACTCTTACCGAACAAGTATTGATGGTGCTTTGTTAAACCAAACAATATCGCGAGTGCCTCCTTATCGAGTTGACGTGTGCGGGACGCACAACTAACCGGGCGCTCGCTACCATCGGAATTAGCGGTGAGCTAACATTGTGCCTAGCCCATACGCGCTACTATCTACCCAGAGCACGAGCAGCCACCCCTCCTCGTAATATGCTAACACTCGCTCGCCCAGTGGTTGTCGGGAAAGTCAGTATCACACATCAACGATTAAGTGGCTTCGCCTTCGATTGTTATTAACATCGGCACTTTTAGGTTATCTCTTACGTCGTTTAATCAAATGTGTGCCATTGTTTTGAACTTAAATGTTCTAACTTTCCGATTGGCATCTTAATTTATGTCGATACTACACGCATATGAAGAGACAAAAAATATTTAATAATCCCATCCTCGTCGCCAATACAGCGTCAATAAAAGGCGAGGGTTAGCGACCCACTAATTTATTGAACTAGTTATCAATCTACCTGGTGGTCTAAATGGTGGTGCCATGCAAATATCATACCCGCAACATCGGCAGGAGGCGATCCTGGCTTCTCGACAACACGGAAATATTAAGTATGTATAAGAAGATTAAAACTGACTAAATCTTTGGTACTAGTGTAGGCAACTAGCCCATTTTAGCCGTGATATGTGATTTCCTTACCTCATGAGGATGAGTACTGCAGCAGACCAGAAGCGCAGCGACGACCACAGCAAACGTTGCACCGGCAGCTTGCATGATGGTCAACTTATCAGAGCTGCACGGACAATAGTATTTATAGTATGAAGAACTAATTATTGGAAACACGGGATTTGATTAGCAGTAATTGGATTGTTATACATATAGTCAAATTATGTAACAACAATATACATAAGTATTATGCTGATATGCTTGCAATTTCTCCGTAGTTTTTCTACAAATTTTATTCATAAATGTGACAGTTTGGATGTCTCAATCACGCTCTAACGGCTAATATTGCCTGGCACACAGATTGACTGAAATACAGACATATCTGTATTTTCGCCGTTAGCCGTGCACAACTTTAGTTTAGTTACTAGGGTAACTCTGGTTATGACCCGGGCTACCCACCCAACTGTAACAGACAAGACATGTTAATTTCGAAAACAGGAATCATTATGTTAACAAATAACGATACTGTAAAGCATTAACTCTAATTAACCCTTAGCTAACTCAGGGTTAGTCTCCCTGAGTTAGCTGTTAACTCCGAATTATTTAGCTAACCCATGAACGCGGAAGTGGACCTTAATATAACAGGAATGTCACGATCAGAACGCGGTTTCGACTAAATTAGTACTCGTCGATAAACCTAACCTCACAGAACAGTTTCTTTTTATTATAGTCGGAGTACCAAGGGTATTGGCAGAGGAGTCCATTAAAGTTAAATAAATTTAGATATACTTTAAATCTCTTGGTTTAAACTGCGTAGGTAAACAACGTACCGCGATCACCAATCCTTCTGTCAAACTTGAGAATGATCCTAACTAAGACAATCATGGCTGGCTAAGGCCAAGAAGGCCTAAAACTTCCACTGTTTCACCATAATAGACTTCTAATTTCATTATTGCTGGGACTCAGGCCTCCCCTGTGAGAGGGAGAGTGTCATAATCTGACACGCAGGCCCAATACGAGTGGGTAGATGTCACATGTATTCGAATTTTTGTTTTTGACATATGTTTTCCGTCATCGATTAACATGGTGCTCATGTTTCACCATGAGTTGGTGAAAATTTATTCTTTGCGTGTGACAGAGCGACGCGTGAAGCGCCCCGGATCAATTACGAGTACATGCATTATATTTATTGTTATAAATAAGGTGATCGAAATAGGAAAGTAAGTACTCGGGTACACTACCTAATCCGTAAAATAAATATCCGGTAAATCAGTACCTAATTTGAACAAGTTAAACTAGTTTAAAGTGTAACACATTTTATTGTATTCGATACGGATTTTTTGAAGTTCTTTTTTTTATTTTATTTGTTCGTGTAATTCAAGTACTTGAATTAGCCCGCAAGCCGAGGCTGCACACAAGGGATTTGTATTTTTTTTTCTGGTAAGTTTTCAGTAATATCAATATCAGGTAACTCAAGAAACATATAAAATAAAAAAACATTAAAACGATATGACAATATTTTATTGTTTGGTGCTATATAACTATGCGTGGCATTATTATGATCGTGTCAACTATTTTTAAACTTATGGATAACTATGGACTCGAGTAGTTGTCGTTTGCACCCTATAGTGATTGTATTTTGTATTCGCGGTAATTATGTAAACTCCATTGTAATTATGTTGCAACTATTTGAGGATCTTTCGGCAGCGAGATCTTGAACTGCAGTAGAACAATCAGGTAGATGGCAATCATGTTGATAGCCTGCGAACAATAAAAACGTTGATTTAGCATCTTGATTAAAAAAATACGAATTCACTTTACAGAAAAGAAAAGAAACATTTGTTTACCTATAATAATTTCTTAATATAACAATATCCAATAAAACATTTCTGCAGATTTAATGCAAATAGCGTTGAATATGGTTTTAAAAATTATACAGCAATACTTATTTCGATTTTTGCCATAATTGCAATGTAAGTGAAGCGAATCAATTTTCACGCCTCCCTCATAAGACCTAGGCCAAATATATTTTGATATTCGGATAGCTCATGACCTACAGAAGTGCCATAAAGAATATTAATTAAAAATCTCGACTAATTAAAAAGTTATGTAATAACGTGAAATTTCGTGATTATTCTGGTTAAAATAATATGCAAATACTAAAAAAATAAACAATTTAAACAACCATTTCTTGACAAAAATTCAGTCCCATAACTATACATACTAGTAATATTTAAGTGCCTTGTTATAACAGTCCTTTCGGTTATTTTTCCTGTGACACCAACCCACCAGGAATCTTGTGGCGGCGTCTACATCGGAGAATCTACAATACGGACTACGCATCACACTAACGTCACGCAAAATCCTGCATCGCGCAAGCAGTGTTTACTGCGCGACTAGCATATATACAACGTGCCGATAACAATCGTCGGGCAGTAGCTCACCAGACAAGACATCCTTCTGGTAGGACTTTACACCCTGTTCCTCATGCCTCTATAACCTTATTGCAACGAGAATAAAGATCACCTTGATTTTGAAAGTGTTGCAAAATCAGAGGTATTATAACAGACTGAAAGGAATGTACTAAACCACTTACCGAAGTGAGTAGTTCTCTATTGACATGCGCGTATCCCTTCAAGCTTACAACGGCTGGGTTCATCTCGATGGCTTGGATGAAGTGATCAATCTGCAAACATAACGGATCTATGATATGTTTAAGAACTTAAAAAAAAAAATGAAGCACGTATAATATGTTTTCCATCATTGTGACAATATTTTGGCGAATGACTTATTTTTATTAACAATTCTTAAGTTTTAATTAAGTAACCGCGATGATAGAGTAATTACATTTTATGAAACACATAATTATTATACACAAGACAAGAAGAAAACAAAGCACCAGAATAATAGAAATGGAAAGAAAAGAAAGAAAAAAATATTTATTTCCCACAGAAACACATGCATACAAAAAAATATCAGATAATAAAGGTTGTATCCAAGTTTGGCCGAATTAGAGAATATCTTGGAAAGAAACCTTTCTTAAAGAGATCACGATACCGTAGGAGAGTGCGAGCTACGCCGTAGCACCGCGTAGCGCATAGGCCACTGGGTAGCGTAGCAGTACGCCACTGCGTAGGCGTAGGTCTACGAAATTTGGAGATATGCGTTGTAGGTGTAGTACGTACTTCGAACGAAAGTTTTAAAATTGTACACCTTTATTTCTTATTGTTCTCATTTATACTTACTATTAATCCCCTAATTCGTTGGAATAAACCCACATGCCACATCCACATATTGATTAAAAATGCGAATCCTACCTACTAAAATATAGGTACCTCTTTCTGTGTCGGTCTGTCAACTGCCAGAACGTCGATGGATAAAAGTGTATCTTGGACACCCGCAGCCACCTGAAATAATAAACAGTTTTATATATTTTGTAACAATGAACCCAATCTTCCGACTAGAAAATTTTCTGCATCAAAAACGAATCGTTATTTATACGAGCTGTGGACAGTAATTGCGTTGAACCTTACTGAAAAAATATTTCTATTGCAAAAGCTTTTTATCATTACAGTAATTGTACGGGAGGCCGCAAGTCAGTGGTAACAAAACCAAGAAAAAAAAGAGGCTAAAATAAGAGTCCAGCTTAGGTATATACCTAAGCTAGCCTCTTATTTTATTAGAACTCCGAACCTATTATGCTAGATCAGTACATTACCGTGAGGGTAGACTTATGCGAGCAGTCGACGAATATGAAGAACAGAGTGGAGCAGTAAGCTGCGTCGACGAACAGGCCCATCTCTTTGAAGCTGAACCCAAAGCCGTGGTCCACTATCTCTGACAGGGCTCCATAGACAGCTATCGTTATGTTCGCAAACCTGAACATCAAACGTATTAAAAAAAGTCTTATTATCCTGACATAATAGTTTAGTTTAAAGTCCTTGCATAGTTATTTTACATCACTGTAAAAATCACATTGTTTATTCTCGTTTCAAAGGTTGCTGTTGGTTGCTGTTGGAGGTAAAATAACCTCTTAAAGAACTCAATGAATAAAACACAACTAGCACAGCTACTCCAAGCACAAATAACATGACGTCGAAAGAGATTTAACCAATACAAACATGACGGCAAAGACACTACTTAGTAATAGGTGATTTGATGAGAAAAAACTTATGTAATAAATAAGTTTTAAGCCTCGGTAAGTTACTTACATGAAAACACAGTAAGTAGAATAAGTTCGCGCATAAGCGTTTCCTAGCGACTGAAGCAGCTCGGACAAGTTGAGCCACAGGTACCGATACCGAGATATTAATTTCGCTGAGCAGTCAACCTCCACATCCTGATAATGTAAAGAAGTTATTAGACATTGTAGCACTCCCAAAAAAAAAAAAAAATGTCATACATCAACAAACAAAGCCCTCTGCGTTTCATTCAAAGTTTGGAAGCATCAAGCTCTCTTACCTGTGTCTGTGAAATTATGGAATTGAAACGGAAATAAGACAAGAAAGAGATAACTTAAGTGCGTTTGTCCACCGAAGTCGTCACCGGGACGTCCGGTCCGAGAACGAGATGACGGCGCTGAAGTTTCGAGTAGTTCGCCGCGACCGCTGGAACTCGGTGTTCACCGTAATACCAAACACGTTTGTTCTTGTCCACCGGGACGTCACGTTTGGTTCAAATAATCTCGTTTCTCGGTGACGTCCCGTCCCGTCCCGGCTGCGGTGGACAAACGCCCGAACATTGTTTGTCCACGGCACCTTTGATTACGCGGCCATAGTAAATGTATTGTCGGTACTTCAGTGTCCTCATCTCGTTCTCGTTGACGTCCCGTTCACGGTGCGGTGGACAAACGGCCATAGTCTACACGGACATCATTTCTAGATGGCAATTGATGTGAGATTCCAAGTACCTAAATAATATATAGATGCATTACCCTGCGAAAACATTCTGACAGACTTTGCGAGGCGATCTTAATTCCTTTGCAGTTGATGTACCACAGGGCACAGTTCATATTGATCATAGTTATGATGTGGTAGTATGCCGTGGTATGTCTCAGCAGGAAACCGTCCATGAGGATACAGAGGCTGAGCAGGAAACAAACGGCTAGCAACAAGCAACCCACGCTTATGATGACGATGGTCGTCTTCAGGTTAGGGAACTGAAGGTTTTCGCCGGTAACTCGGTAATATCTGACCTGTAAATGTAAATACCAACCAACCATGGCAAATTAACGGCATTATCATATTTGCCTTTAGAAGTCGATAACAATTATAATTCTATAGTCTCGTTAGTGACAAATAACGTAACTCATAAATTCTGTGATTTTATCTCCGTTTTTTTTCTAAAGTATAAGAAGATTCGTAAAGAATACCAATTGTGTTCTTGTTTATAAAAGATATGAATTTAACTTATTAGATATGCTTACCTGGAATTTCCCCCAATTAGTTTTATAAATAGCAACTTGATGAGCTACGCCCCAACCTACAAATGGAATCCAGAAATGCGGAACAAGGAAAATGACGAAAAGAATAGCATAGATATAGTCGTCAAAGCGTCGAATTGATCGCAATATCATGATGCGCTCGTATCCCACGATCAGAACGACTGCCGTGGCTGCGATGTAGAAGCATACGGCATACATAGTAGCAGTTGACCTCCAGCTAAATGTGATGGTGCCTGAAATGGCAGTAAGAAGGTTTATTGTGCAAAGCGTCAATGAATCTCTGAACTCTTAACAAAATACACCTGCATATTAGAAGCGTCATCCAGCTATCTAATGACGTCACATATTTTCGTCAACGATTACGACTAATCTGTTTCATTTTGACAGTTCAAGAACATTCATGGCGTTATTTACGTTGTTGAGCAGATAATTTTTTCGAAATCTGTTTCAAAACGATTAAAATTCTGATTGATCGTGTATTACGCAACTAGGGTACAGCTTAGCATAAAATCATTGATTAAGGAAAATGAAAGAATAACAATCAATGTAGTCGGTCATGTCAATCTAAACGCATATCAGGGTTTGATTTCTTCGTAGTCTAGGTTTGCAGTCCCGCCAGTCATAGCGACAAAATTGCTTACATTGGTTTCGCAAGATTCTACGATGTAAACGAACAATGGGCCGGATAAGCCCGAAAGGCCGACTCGGAACTATGTGGAGAAAACTTCAAACTTTTCTTTCGAACCTGGTCGCGAGCGTGTGATGGGCATGACGGCTAGTGCTCGGAACAGAACTAGCAGCAACTTGTGGTCTCTGTAGAACTGATCGTGGACCTCGCACGTGTCGCCATCTTGAGACGACAGCATGTCGCGTTGCTCCTGCTCCTACAGATAGAACAATTTAACATAAGTACTGGAGTTCAATATTTAACTGACAAACCATCACTGGCTGTAGACCTCTCCCAAAACGTTCAGATGGCTCTTGAACTGCCTTCTGCTTTCCTTTTGTTCCTGTAGAATATCGACAATACGCGTAGGTAATTAAGTCATATCAGGATCATACCAAGCAATGTAAGATCATGACCATAAACTCTGTGGAAATGATAAATCCCAAAAGAACAGAATATTGAATTTCGTCGTTTGCGATTATAGTTGTCGAAACCAATAAGCAGCGCCGGCCCTGGGGTAGAGCGAGAGGAGCGGTCACTCTAGGGGCCAGATGGCAAGGGGCGCTAAAAAGCCAAATGCGTAGTACGAGTAGTAGTTTAGGAACTGATTAAAATTAAAACACCAAATACTAATTTAATTATACAGAGTGGCAGGGACATCGACACAAAAACTTTTACCGTGGATACAGTACATGATTCTGAAACCCCCTGTTAAAAATTTTCGCCGGTAATTATAAAAGAAATCTGCTGTTTCATAGAAAAGTGCAATACCTATGCGGTCAAAATATATGGAACACTATATTATTTATTAATAACCGACGACAAATTTCAACACAGGGTGGTTCAGAATCATGTACTGAATCCGTGGTAACGGTTTTCGCGTCGATGTCCCTACCACCTGTATAGCACTAAAAGCTTTCTTAACGGTAACGAAGCAGGAGTATACTAATTAGAGCTACTTAATTTAATTTAAATTTAATAAGTGTTGATCTTTACTATTACGATTAATTTTAAATCGTTCTGGAGCCGAAACACAGTGACTCCAGACGATTAATAGGTACTATTAGCATTGTTATTGTTTTTTTAAGACATCTAATATAGAAGTTAGAAATTTATCACTTTCATTCTGTCATTCGAGTTAAATCTTAGTAGCGCTTCCACTATTTCATTCATAAACGCAAGATCGTACGCGATCCGCTCGGTGATGACGTAGCGCGGCACAGCTGTGCGTGTGCGAGTCCGGCTGCAAGTAAGTACCTGCAACTAGGTATTTCATTTCTGGTACGATAGGTTGGTGTAAGTTCATTCGCCTCGTTATCTCTCGTTTGTATCGGAAGCACGGCACGGTGTTTACCACTATCACATCTCGTAAACGAGAGAAAATAATTGAAATTTCATTCACCACTCTCGCATCACGAAATTACTATTACTCGTACCTTTTCAACTAGACACGACGAGTACGCTTGGGAGTTGTATTTAAGGCCTTGAATCGAGTGTCGACCAATCGAGCTAATAGGTACTTAATAAGCATACCTACCTACCATATTTATGATAAATAAAAAGAATACTGCCTAAACCAATTTTTATGCGACAATGCTTGCTTGCGGCCGCGGCGCGGCGGCTTCTACAAAGACAGGCAATGTAAACAAAAAATTAATCGTTTTATCTGTCCAATAGAGTTCATTATAAGATGGTGGTGCCCTTTTCTATGAAAATATTGGACCGAATTAAGACCTTATTTTTATACATTTAACCGCGGAATTCGGTTGTGCATCCTTTTGAAGTCCGGTCGGACCCTTCTCAGAATAATTTTAGTAAACTGCGTACCTACTTACCTTGTACCTAGTTTGGTGAAATTTCAATTTGTTACCGTTTACGGTTAACAAATAAAGTCTGAATTCGCTTTTCGTATTTTTATTTGTCTACCTATTTATCTATTGCGTATGTGTTTTTATGCTGTCTGATCGATGAATGGATTTTTCAATGGGTACCGTTCGCAAGTGTTGCCGTTCGTCGATACGTTTTACACACATATGCATTGATCGCAGTTACTTCGAGTTCTCATTATTTCACAAAAAAAAACAATAAATTAGTTTTCGTGTTTTTTTTAATTGTAATTTATTGAAAATAATAGTCCCAATCGTTTCGAGTTCGATGATCGAGTTTATGGCTTTTCGTTCCAGAACGAGCTAAAATTAACCGTGTATATCATGAAACGGAGAATTTTCGTAAAGTGAAAGCATCGATCAAAGGGCGCCGCAAAACAATCTCGCTCTACCCTGATCAAAGACTATGGCCGGCACTGCCAATAAATAAGTAGTATATTATTTTTACCAGTAAGTATAGCTCATCCAGGTTCATGATAAGCTACCTACGTTGTCAGTTGTTTCCGAAAGATTTAAAAAAGTACTTACATAGTCTCTTTGTGTTTTTTCGTAAACTGTTTTAGTTTGTTGCACATGCCTCATATCGTGATGTAGAAAACTGTTATTGATGCCTTCATCAAATAGATGGTCTGGAATCGTCATTGTTACTTCGGTACCCAGGATTCTAGGTACCAATGCATTCCTTACCAAACTGTGAAGAAAATTAACGATCTCTTTTCAACCCCCATTATCCAATTGTAAACAAACTGAGTCAATTTAATTAAATTTTAAAGTAAATGACTTTGTCGCTCTTTGCGTGGACACCGCCGCAAGCCTACCTTAACTAAAGCGCGGTCACACCGCCAGCTAAGCTAAACTCACGTAGCTTTAAGTGTAGTCGGCATTATGAGCTTAACAAATCTATGCGAGGTGAAACTAGTAAACTGTACCTTGACACACATGCAGGGCTGAAGGGAGGCAAACATGCTACGGAATACACTAACATAGCTGGAAACGTCGAGATTACTAGCTCATTATAGCTCGTTTAGCTTGGGTCTGTTATTCAGTATGTCGCGGTGTTTGTAAGATGTATGAAAAGACTTCGCAACTTGTTTAGGTAAACTATGCTAAGTTAGCTCATCTATCGATGTGACCTGCGCTTCAGTTTCAAGGTCTGATAAAATATTAATTAAATACTTTTAAATTGCTCTTGCTAGCGGACCTAGCGGTATTTGATACGTTTGTTTGGATAAGTATTTTAAGCTTAATTTACATTGCTGCCTTAGACCATTTAACCTACATCGGAAAACAAGGAAATATATTGCCTCGATGCTCGAGAAGGCGCGTGAAGCCGTGAGAATGCTCAAGCATTTGCAGCATTTCACACTCATTTTCGCGGCTGGCCTTGCGTTTTTTTCGACACAAAGCGAGGACGTTCGGTTTTTTAAATCTCTGCGTGCCATTTCCCGAAGTTCGTGAATTCGATTTTTTTATTCATAACCTTAGACATTTTCTTTGCTGTTCGTGCTGATGGCGCCATCAATGTACCAAGTTTCACCTTCGTTTCGCGTACGATGTCCCATTTGCTGTAAAAAATTATTGGAACTGCTTGCTGGATTACATAAAGCAAGCAGTTCCAATGTCTTTATGATCAGCAAAAAGGTATCTTTTTTATTTATCTGTGCTAGCAGGCTATTAGTTTCAAAATCTCAGAATTATGTAAAGGCAGTGTTCGTTTCAAATAATTTTCAAATTCTTATCAATTTTAATAAGTTTGGTGATATTGATTCCCTAGACCCCTAACAGTGATGGAACAGAAAGGTACCTAGTCTTATTGGTTCTGACCAAGCATAATTTTTTATTTTTTTACTGTTTGAGAACCAAAATGTTTAAGAAAAGTTACCAACAATATCAACCGTAAAGTAATGGTACTAAAAATTGGTCATATACCTCATTGTACGTGTTAGTGTTTTGTGGCGTCGCGTAGGTATTGTGCATTTGTGAACGCAGCATAGAATACGTGGCGTGGCCTGTATATTATAGCTCCTACACACTATGCCGGCGGCATGGCCGCCGGCACTGCTGCCAGCCCTGCCGCCGGGCAAGCCGCGGCGCGCCCGGCCTTGCCGCACAAAGCCGCACAAGGGATCGCAAAACAAAATGAAGGCGCAAAAGCCGGGGGTATGTGCCGCGCGGCAAAAGCCGTCGGCCATGGCGCCGGCATAGTGTGTAGGAGGTATTATACCTTTATGTTTGTCAGTAACGCACCGCACTGTTATGTGGCAACACTCCGACGCGCTACCCATAGTACCGTTCCGCTCTTGCTTGTCAATCTTAATCCAATCCAGCCCGTCCCTTACTGCTCTCCCCCAGCGATGCCCTCAGCCGAGATCCGTACTCCACCGGGGGTACTCATATATGCATGCGTGCTATTGAGGCATCCAAAGGAAAGTCCGGTTAAGCAGCCGACAATCTCCTAGTTTGACCTGCGAGATGCCAATAGAAAAACAAAAAAAAAGGTTGTCTTCCGTGCAGGACACGGACTACGTTTTACGTCATTTGTATTTTGTCCCTACTTACTAGTTTAATAAGATAGATGTGCTAAATAGTGTACCCGACTAAAATTTGACTTAACTTTGTTACGTGTGTGACAATATTATTTAACTAATCTGCAAGTTGGAGTTTCACTTTCGCTCTTCGATCACGACTTCACCTCCAATTAGCGTAAGAGGAGACAGGTAGAATACCTTCCACCTATGTCCCCAAAGTCTCATTAGACACCAGACCTTTAACCATTCAGCTAGAAAATGAAACCCCATTCGATTCATGCTTGTGCATCAAATCGCGTGTTAGCAAGTTTGACTTCACCCTTAGGTATAATTAGCAAGTATTTTTAGTGTGGTAACTTTAGATACGAGTACAACCGTGTCAATGTCAGTCAAGTCATGTGTCAATTGATTTAAAAAAATGAGTCATCTGTGATCTTTGTCAATTTGTCATCAGTTTGCAAGTTTGTTTTGGATAATATTTCACAACTTTTATGAAGTCACTGATTCGTTAATTTATAAAGTTTATATCTTTTATAATGGACTTTTTTTTTGGGAAACAACCAACTGTCAAAGGTAAATGCTGAAAATTAATCAAATTGCTTTTCAAGACCAAAACCATTCGATTCATAACAATTTTGGATAATATTTTTAAGTTGGAGTATGTAATAGATAAAATCACAAGAAATAACAGTACAACAATACTTGTGTTAAATCCGTGTTAAGAGAAAATCTATAAGAACTTTGGTAACGATATTATCTTCGAAACTGCTAATCTTATACTGGTCTGTAAAGATCAATTTATTCAACAATGAATGTTGATGAGTAATACCTTATTTTCACATAAGACAGGTTAGACTGGTATGTTTGAGTTGTTAGAACATAAACTGTGCTTTAGTACAATAATATGAGAAATAAATGCAAAACAGAATATTTGCTCAGAGATATTTGGTCGTCTATAACATCATGCTATGATTGTCGTAGGAGTATAATAATAGTTAATTGCCCAATGAGACGATGGACATAATGGTTAAGATAAAAATGTTATAAAATGTTTCCTACTTTATACGAATAGCGTCCTAAGGATGATTGGCGAGAGAACCGATACTGTACTGCTCAGTAGGTTCACTGAACTCCATGTGATGGGAGACCGATGAGCCTACTGTGCAGGGCTAGACGTGTGTCTCATTTTTTATTTTTACTTTATAACATTAGTTATAAACAAAGTTCTTGTCTGTTTTGTACTTATTGTCTGAAATAAATTAAATTCACTTTTTTAATATATATTTTTTATACATGTAGCATAATAAGAGTTTTGAGCCACAATCAAAACTAAATGAAATCATGATTATTATAATACTATGACCTAATCATTATATTAATGTTTTTATTCAGAACAACAGAGGCAAAATGACCGTGAGCTACGCAAAGCTACTCGGGACTTGGAGAGAGATAAGGTAGCATTAGAAAGAGAGGAAAAAAAGCTTGTAAGTTCTTATTCATACTAATGAAATTAAAACTATTATTTTTAATGAGATGTTTATTGAGGAGTGATCACGAATTACAACTATGTATTTTCTTTAATCCAAATACTTAACCCAAATATGTACCTACTGACAAGTTTAAATGACTAACTAAACAAAAGTTTACTTATTTACTACAAATATTTGTATTTTCAGGAAAATGAGATTAAGAAGATGGCTAAAGAAGGTGACAATGAGGGTTGTAAAATATTAGCAAAACAACTAGTGCAGATGAGAAAACAGAAAGCTAGAATTTATAATGCTAATAGTAAGGTAATATGTAAGAAATGGACTTCCTTTTTTTAAAATTTACTGTCACAATGTAAGAGAACTTGGCCATTAACTACACAGAATTTTATTCTTAGCACTAAAAATAAACATTTAAAAGTATAAATTTATATATAAATTCAATAAATAATGTTGTACCTAGATTATAAGAGAATGATGTGGTCTCCCTATAATTGGAAGCGCACACTGTATTTGTCCCTATTCCTAGATTGTAAACTTGCATGT
This sequence comes from Agrochola lota, assembly GCA_947364205.1. Classification (NCBI taxonomy): domain Eukaryota; kingdom Metazoa; phylum Arthropoda; class Insecta; order Lepidoptera; family Noctuidae; genus Agrochola; species Agrochola lota. Next base: position 9,710,481 of record OX376232.1, read on the forward strand.
AATTGTGTAGCCTCTGTTGGAGATTCAATAAAGTAAAAAAAAATAATTATACCTTAAAAAATCCCCAGAGTATGAGGGAAGTGGATAACTTATTCTTAATTTAGAATGACTAATCAACAATCTTCCTAACATTACAGATATCAAGTGTACAAATACAAAATAAGGCAATGGGTGCAAATATAGCTATTGCAGGGGCAATGGGAACCACCGCCAAAACCATGGATAGCATGAACAAAGTCATGAACCCACAACAAATGGCTAAGGACATGGAAGCCTTCAGACATGCCAACGCTAAGATGGATATGACAGATGAAATGAGTAAGTTGTAGTTGGAATCGACTATGCTGCAGAATGGGCAACTAGCTTCATCTTTCTGACTATGGGACTCTTTTGACAATTCAAAAGTACAATGGTTTAATTGAAATAAATGCTTCGAGTTTGAGAATATAATGAAACAGTACACCTGTATTACCAAAGTAATAATAGGCTATAGTATATAGGCTTAGGCATAGTTGTTTAGTACAGGTATAAGGCACATATCTGGAGTCCAGGCTGCTACTGAAATGCCTAATGGAAAAGTACACTGTTTCTTATTAAATAAATGAGTCATTGGAAAAATAACTTATACAAATGTGATTATTAGGATTAGATTAGATTGTTAATAAAAAATGATAATTTTACAAATGTTTACTTAAAGTTTCAGACACTCTTGACGACATTATGGACGAGTCCGGCGATGAAGAGGAGACTGAAGGAATCGTCAACAAGGTGCTTGATGAAATAGGCATTGAGATCAGTGGAAAGGTAAAAATACTGGATTTTGTTTTACAATATTATAATAGAGATATAAAAAAGAACTCTACATTTCATTCCGAGACCTCGGTGCCTCGAAAAACACGGGAATTGATCCCATTCATTTGTAAATCTTTGACAACCAGTCTTCCGTCCAAGGTATATCATATTACCTGTTACTAGGTTGTGGAGGTCAGATAGGCAGTCGCTCCATGTAAATACTGGTATTCTGCTGCAACCGGTTAGACTGGAAAACGACCCCAACTGTCTGGAAAAGACTAGGCAGATGATGATGATGAAAAAATAACTTAATTACAATAGGCAGCCATGGCTGGTATGTAGAACTAGTGATTTCTGTGCCGCCAACCTATTACCACGAGTCGTAAAAGTCACCCTGCTTACTAAAGCTATGCTATTTTAACTCAAATTCGCCTTTTATCTCGCTCGCACCATAATGCTCTGAGACTGGACTGAGTGAGAGCGAGACCAAGGACCAAGTGGGGTGCTGGCGGCTCCAAGGCGCCAATAGTTTAGGTAATTGCATTTTACAGCGAAAAAATAGTAATAAAAAAAACGTAGTCGCTGCTTTATACTTTAGTAGTTCAGTTATTATACAAAGTTTAATAATATAATTTGAAGTATTTTTTTCTATTGATAAAATTAACATTAATCCTCAACTTTAACATAGATATATAAAATGTATGCTGCAGTATTTTCGATATGAACGGAGGATCATGCTAAGTAATTTGAGGTAGTAGTATAAACCCTGTGTAAAATAAATAAAGCTAGACATCCACGGCCCCACGCAGGGATTGCTCGTATTGTGGGTCTTAAATAATACTTCGAACAAACATCTGCCGGTCAAACATATTTGTAACGCTTCGGATCAAACTCGAATGTTGGCAGGTGGATAAAGTTCATACATTTTTATGAGATCGCGCGTCAGATTATCGTCGTGGCAACTGGCAACTAGGCTTTAGGGTTACTATAGATATTGTAGGGTTCAAGTACAAGATCAATGTAGTCCCTCGTCATAGCGATTGCGCCCGTGGGTTTTATTAGGCTTTTAATATTCACAAGCAAAGCCGTAAATTTGAGAATCGGTTAGAATCAAGAATCTCAATCCAGAGATCGTTCTCGCGCGCTTTATTATTTCTCAGCCCCAGATCTAGATTTTTTTTGAGACGGGGCGAACACTACCGTCTGCCGAAACCGCCAATCCATTATGCGAGATGCACTAAGGTAGCCCGCGTATTTCAAATTTTCTCGAAATGAAAATGTTGGCAGTAATATATTCATCAAATTTTATCGATCGATAATGCGCCAATCCAACAGGGGTGCCAAAACTGTTGTAAAAAAGAAAGAAATACAAAGATTATTTTTGCTGCGTGTCTCATTTATTACAAAGTTCCGGTGTGCTGGGTGGTGCACTTGTCTGCTACGCTTGAATTCGTCGCCCCTTGAAGCGAGCGCCGGGGGCCCAGGTTAGCCTTCCCCCCTCGATCCGGGACTGTTATTTCTGATGATATTCCTCGTCGGTCGCCTTATTAATTAAATTTGTATCTATGTACAAATATATGCTTACTTTAAAATTAAGTTGTTAATTATATGCTCTGGTCCAGAGCTCGACTCACCCCCCCCCCCCCCCGGCCTTGTTCACTACATCTAGTTCAATGTGTTCTATCGGTCTAGATATCTAGACAAAATCTTATTTTACCGGTTGTTTTTTCAAATTTCCACAGATGGCAGGCGCCCCCTCCGTGGCTCGAAACAAACTTGGGGAATCTACCAAAGACGCCGATAAAGATCTTATGGATCAGCTAGCTAAGCTGAAGTCTTAAGATATTAAATAATAATATTATAAATAATATATTTTACGTCAAGCACTTGAAGTATAATCGCTATTTATGAAGTTATTTTCTTGTTTTATACAGAATCATGTCGTTTAATTTAATTTTATCTTGTTGAATTCGTTACCTATTGGATTGGAAAATGTGGATGATACCAATATACATATAAGCGGGTTTTATTATATTTTAATACGTCAAAGAATTGATCTGTTTTTCTTTAGCATCTTATGTGTAATTGAATACTAAACACAAGATGTGTATTCGAAGTAGGTATTTTTTATAGTATTATATATTAAATATCATAAATTGTAATCATTTACAGTTTCTTTAAGAAAGTTCGTGTATGAAATACCTCTGATGATTGCTAATTACTTTGCAGCTTGATATGTTTTATATTAGTAACTTATTTTTTACTTGAAACTGCTTTCCAATATAGTATTTACGTATTTAATTACTTATGTACTTCCAAATAGGAAAGTATAGATAGTCTAAATTGAAACACAGTGGAGTTTTAAATTAAAGTTGCTTTCAAACCAAAAGATGGTATCGTGTGTCATTAAACAATAAAAAGTTAATGAAATCCGCACACTGTCGTAAGCAGTGGGCTCCAGAGAAACCTCACCCCCTAGCAATGTAAAAAACTATGGAAAGGGTTTCTCTGGAGTCCAGTGTAGCTATTCTAAAAGTACTAAAATATTGAAATGTACGTAAAATAAATAAAGTATTTTAATAATCCCGTCTTCCGGTTTACATCCTGATTACCACGACTTATTTTTGTATCGTAAATATATGTCAGAAGCTACAATAACTTAAATTACACACAAATACGTCCAATTATGTTTTGTTATCTAACGTGAGTATAATGTGAAAATAAATACCCTAACTGTGATATTTTTGTATTATACACTACGGGAGCACTTGTGTTTTTATTTAAATCTCTACCACCCTTTATACAATAATAGGGAACAACTCGAGGCGAGATCCTGAATTTTTTGAGATACTGTAATCTCTCAACTAAAGCTTCTGTGCATTAGTCGACAAAGTACCGAACTCCCATTTCCGAAACTAATCGACCCTAGGCGGGGTGGTGTATCCAGCTTGATTCGCTCGCTCTTGCATCCTACTTTATTACGTCGGGTAACGGCGATGCAAAAAGGAGGGTTATGATTTTGACTGGTATGCATGTATGTATGTATGTTCATAACTTCTAAACTGCTCATCATAAATTGACAGAGGTATCGTTGGAAGCGTCTTGATCGTTCGCTGGTTATAGGCTATGTGACGTCACATTAAATATGGCGTCGCATTAAATATTTGAATATGGCGCCCTTTAGAGGATAAAGACATGAAAATAAACAAAAAAAAAAATGTTTCCCATACAAGTCTGAAAGTTAAAAATATTTTTGAGGTAATTTTTAGTCGGACGGGGACCGACACTACTGCTAGGTCGAACCGACTCCAGGACCAGATCACGAAACCTATCCTTCTGCAGGAGGTGAGGTGAGAACGACGTCATCTCTGCAACTGTTTACCGCTGCATTGGAGGATGTCTTCAAAGTTCTGGACTGGAACGGGGTAGACATGAAGTTCATTGGCCACTATTATGTCACTTACCTTCAGTTTGCCGACGATATAGAAGTCATGGCTGAGATAGTAACAGCCATCACTACTACATCGGAGGATCTCAGTACAATGCTCGATGACCTCATTAGAGCTTCCGACAGAGAAGGTCTTAAAATGAACATAGACAAAACTAAGTTCATGTCAAATGCCCATGTAACACCCACCCTCGTGAAATTCGTAGACACACTACAGTCAGACTACAGACAGTCTACACTCGTAGTAGTGGACGACTACGTTTACCTAGGAAAAACTGTCCAGATACGTATGTAGGTCCAATTTCGAGAAAGAAGACAATCGTCGAATCCGACTTGACTGAGCAGTGATCGGGAACCTACGCATTATCTTCTCATCTCACATACCGCAGTCATCACCAGAGCGTGTTGCCAGTGATGAATCATCACTGATGATCTATGAAGCTGAAATGTGGGCCTCATTAGAAGGCTGAAAATCGCCCAAAGGGCAATGGAGAGGGCTATGCTTGGAGTTTCTCTGCCGACGTGATCGAATCAGGAATGAAGAGATCGGCAGGAGAAACAAGGGTTTTAGTTTTTTTAACTTTTATTTTATCTTAATTCATAAGTTTCTTTGTATAAATCATCACAATTAATCCTCTTTCTGTATGAATGGACAAAATAAATCCTAGGCACCTATACAAATCAAAATGGACATACCTATAAAAATTAAAATGGTGCCAGGATAATGCCGAGCAAATAAAAATGAACATACTGGCAGCAAAGCACAAAGCGAAAGATTTTTGTGGTTTTTAGAAAAACACGGGGCATTTGAATCCTGGGCCGAGCATTCCTGTGAGCGTTGATGGTGTAGTGGGTGATCAAAATATTGCAAATGTTTTTAGAGATTTATTTACTGTAGAACCAATGCCCTTTGAGAGTGATAATTTATGTAAACCAGACGTCGGACCTGATGATAAGTACACTCGGATTATGCCAATAGATGTGAAGAATGTCGTAATGAAGATGGAACGTGGAAAGTCACCAGGTCTGGACGGAATAAGTATAGAACATTTGCGAAATGCAGGTGTACATCTGCCCAGAGTCTTGAGTCTACTGTTTAACTTTTGTGTAAGCCATTCGTTTATTCCGGAGGATATGTTGAAAACAGTAGTATTCCTTTAGTAAAGAACAAAACCATACATCTGACAAGGGTAACTACCGCCCGATATCATTGGCCACTACCGTGGCGAAGGTCCTCGACAGTCTCTTGAACGCACAGCTGAGCAAACACCTCCAAATCCATGACTTGCAGTTTGGCTTCAGACCCAACCTGTCAACGGAAATGGCGATTATGTGTCTGAAAAAACTGTAAGGTGCTATACTGGCAGGAATACACCGATATATGCGTGTTTTCTTGATCTGTCGAGGGCGTTCGACCTGGTTAATTATGATATTCTGTGGCATAAACTACTTGAGGAGACGACTGTGCCGAGGGAGACGGTATCCCTCCTAAAGTACTGGTACAGCAATAAAAAATGCGGTCAGGTGGGTCAGCTCGCTTAGTCAGGAATATCCTCTGAAATGCGGTGTCAGGCAAGGTGGTTTGACTTCTCCGAGTTTGTTTAACCTATTTGTTAACCAGCTTATTGGCAGACTCAGCGGAGCTATGGTCGGGTGTTAGATAAACGGATCCGTGATAAATAATATTAGTTATGCGGACGACATGGTTCTGCTGAGCCCGTCAGTGAGTGCGCTTAGAAGACTTCTGGGCATTTGTGAAGCGTATGCCACGTCGCATGGACTCAAGTATAATGCTAGTAAGAGTGCCCTCATGGTATTCAAGGCGGGGAACAAAGCTCCATCAAATGTGTCACCAATTAGGGTCGGGGGGTCGTCACTAGTGACGGTGACTGAAGCAAAATACTTGGGTCACATGCTGATGGATCGCCTGCAGGATGATGCAGACTTAGAGAGAGAAAGCAGGGCGTTGGCAGTCCGCTGCAATATGTTGGCCCGCAGATTCGCACGATGTACTACAGATGTAAAACTGTTACTTTTCAGAGCCTTCTGTCAGTCATTCTACACGTGCAGTCTGTGGATCAATTTTACGCGGCGGGCTTACAATGCCATGCGTGTTCAGTACAATGACGCTCTGGGGGCAGTGTTGAAGAAACCCAGGTACTGCAGTGCTTCTGAAATGTTTGCGGGGGCTTCCATCGATTATTTCTTCTCTATCATCAGAAAAAGAACCGCATCGATGATGAGCAGGGTCCGTGGTAGCACCAACACTGTCCTCAGAACGTTAGTGTGCAAAATAAACGGTCCGTTTACTGTTTACTGGGCGAGTGTTCACTTACTCAGTAATAGGAAATAGACTGTAATATACCTACTGATCTTGATTTTGTTTTAACAAATTACTAACATCTTGTTTTTGTTTTATTTGTGTTTTTATGTGTTCTACTAACAACCTTACTTACGTTTTATTTGTTAAAAATGTATGGACGTATGTCTGAAATAAAGATATATTATTATTATTATTTCGAGTTCTTTCATTTTCTTCTCTTATATGAGAGTACAAAAACCTTGCACACGGGTCGGAACCAAGTGTGTAAGGAGTAATTTAAATAGAGAACGTTGATGATATTGTGGAAGAAGTAAGGAACTTCCGGGTGATCCTTCAGGTGTTGAGAATCGTGGGTTTTTGTATCAGGTGCAGGGTATGAGTGGGCATATGTAGAGTGTTAAGGCTTTGTGTAAGAGAATTTGGTACTATACCAGTGGATGAGAGTACTATAGGGACGATGTGAACGGTTTGTGCTTTCCACTGGGTTTTTATGTCTATTGCGAGGTCTTGATATTTGCTCAGCTTTTCAGATATTGTGGTTTGAATGTTGTGTGAGTGAGGGATAGCTATATCTATAAGGTAAACTTCTTTATTCGTTTTGTCGTGAACGGTTATATCTGGTCTGTTGAAGTGTATAGTTTTGTCTGTTATTATCATCGTCCGATCCCAATAGATTTTCTGATTCCTATTTTCTAGTATAATTTCGGGTTTATATTTATAGTACGGTATCATCTCACTTATGAATTTACATTTGTATGCTAAATGTTGGTGTATAATTGCAGCAACTTGGTCATGTCGGTGCTTATAGTCAGTCTGTGCAAGTGATTTGCAGGCTCCTGTAATATGTTGTATGGTCTCAGAGGCAGTGTTGCAATGTCTGCATAAGTCAGTCGGCTGACGAGGGTCTTTTATAATGTATTTTCTGTAGTTGCGAGTCGCTATTACTTGGTCCTGTATCGCCAGCATGAACCCTTCGGTCTCGGGAAACAGCTCACCTCGTTTGAGCCATTCGTTCGACTTAGCTTTGTCGACGTGTTGCTGACTCAGGTAGGCTAGGTGTCTTCCGTGAAGGGCTTTGGCAGACCATGCGGCAATTTTTTGTCGTGTGCTTATGAGATTTTCATTAATTTGAGTGTTCCTATTTTGTAAGTTGAGTGGAGTAAGTTTTTTATCTGCGTCTGTTACATGTTTGTGTAGTGATGAATGTTCTGATTTGTTATGGAAGTAAGATCTGAGTGAAAGTATTTCTTTGTTGTGCAAATTGTGTATGTCAATTAATCCTCTTCCTCCTTCTTGGCGTGGTAGCGTAAGTCGCTGTATGCATGATTTTGGGTGGTGTTTCCTGTGTTTGGTAAAGAGTGTATTGATAGTACGCTGTAGTTTTCTGATATCGGTTTTTGACCATCGTATAATTCCGAAAGAGTATGTAAGAATGGGTAGTGCGAATGTGTTAACAGCTTTAATTGTGTTTCTGGAGTTAAGGTTGGTTTTAAAGATTAGGTTAAGGCGATGTGTAAACTTTTTGAGCAGTTCTTCTTTTGTCATCTTTTGTTCTATCTGTCTAGATTGTTTGAAACCTAAGTATTTGTAAGTACTGTGTTCATCCATTGGCTCAATAGATTTACCTGATCCGAGAGTGTAACTGTTGTTTTGTATTTTTCCTTTCACAATTGACAAAATTTTGCATTTGTCTACCCCGAATTGCATACTTATATCGTTTGAAAATTCTTGTGTGGTGTCTGCTAAATGAAAAAGTGAATTTTTATCTGCTGCGTACAACTTTATGTCATCCATATACATAAGGTGTGTTAAAGTGAATTGTGTCTTATCGTTTGTCCATATGAATCCTGTGTTAGTTTTATCTAGTAGGTGTGAGAGTGGGTTGAGTGCCATGCAAAACCATAAAGGGCTTAGAGCATCGCCTTGAAAAATTCATCGTTTTATGTGGATTGGTTCAGTGGCCAAGGTCGTGGAGGCTTGATTTATTTTAAGTACAGTTTGCCAATTTTGCATGGTAGATTCTAAGAACAATCTGTGTGTGGGGTGGATATTATAGATATTTAGGACTTGCAACAACCAGCTGTGCGGTACTGAATCATAGGCCTTTTGGTAATCGATGAACATGGTATGAATATCTTTTTTGTTTTTCACTGCACTGTTCATAGCAATCGCGTCTATAGTGAGTTGTTCCTTACATCCTTGGCTATTTTTACGACAGCCCTTTTGTTGTTCTGCAAGAATGTTATGTTGAGTTAGGTGTTTGTATACTACTTCACTTACACAGGCTGTCAGGACTTTATGAAGAGTTTGTAAGCAAGTGATTGGTCGATATTTGGCTGGGTCTGTAGTGTCATTCACGTCCTTAGGTATCATGTATGTTACTCCATGTGTTAAGTATCTTGGAAGCAAATGTGGTGATTGAATGAATGTGTTTAGGTGATTATATATGAATGGGTGGATGCTAGTGAATTTCTTATACTGTAGTTGTGAATATTGTCTGAGCCTGGGGATTTCCAGTTGTGTGTGCGTTTGATTACGTCTATAAATGTGTTTATTGGTATGAGTTCAAACTCCATTTCGGGGATTTGTGGTGTTGCTTCATTAATCCAGTGTGCGTGATTATTATGGTATACTGGGTTTTCCCAAATGTTTGCCCAAAATTCTCGTAATGACTCGGGAGGAGGTGTCTCTAGAGTTTGGTTCGTGCTGTCTCGGTTTTTAGATGCCTGTTCCTGTAAAATATTTTTTCGTTGTTGGTAAATTTTGTATTTTGGACCTTGCGGTTTGTGCACGTGATATATCTTTTGAGTCTACTGGATGCTGCATTTAATTTTTGTTTTAAAGTGTCCAAAAAGTGTTCTATATGTGTGTTTGAGTCTTCATATTGTGCGTGTATTTGATAATTTTTCTTTATTACTTCTATTGCTGCTATTAGTTTTTCACTTCTACGACCATTGATGAAATGTGTCAGCCTACCTATGTTTTCTCTTAGATTTCCGATTTTCTTTTCTAACCTGATTTGCCATTTTGGTTTTCTGGTTATGTATGTACGACGCTCATTTTGTGTAGAGCGTGATATTTTAGATCCGTTGCATGTAGCTGCCGTCCATGCTGCACAGTAAATTATGGTCTGCAATTTCATGAAGTCTGTGTCGACATTTGTGTACTTAGGAAGAATGACAGTATTTATATAAGTAACTATGACACAGAACTTTTTAGAAGTTTTCTGCTTGGGAATATATGGCCTATTAGTAGGGTGTGTATCAGAGAAATATTGTTGAGCTTGTTCAAACGTGGCTTCTATTTCTGAGTTCGTTTCTGGGGCAGCATCAAAGTTAGTTGACGTAGGTTCAACTTGCCCAATATCTATGTGGTTCAACAAAATATCTTCGTCTGTATTTACAAGAGTTCGGGAAACTATGTCGGTATCTGAGCTATTATTTAGGAATATATTATTTGTTGTGGGGGTATTTGTAGTTGTGTCAGAGATATAAATATTTGTATGTTGAGTATTTAGTGAATGTATGCTTTCATCAGGTTGTTCTAAGTCGTCTGTTTGTGTGTTTAAATAATCATTATTTAAGTGTTCTATATTTTGTGTGTTTGAGTTGTTATTTCTTAATTCTGTAGCTACCTGGTTTTTAATTTCTTCTAATCTGTAGGGGTGTATATATTTGTTATTTATGATTGCTCTCACTTGATCAGATAGTCTTTGCTCTGTTATATGTGCTAATTCTGGATATATATTTATGAATTCCTCTTGTAACTGTTTTCTATAGGCCGTTTTATTTGTTTCTAGTTGTGTTGTAGTATAGTATATTCTGATTATTGCTTCATTATATTCGTTCGTCCATTTCATACGCTGGCCAGATTGTGTATTAATTTGTGCTTTAAACTGTGTGGAGTGTTGCTGTATTTGTGTATGAACCATTTGTAGTTCAGCTCTGACTTCCTCATAAATCTGATCTATCGTGACCTGAGGTAAAATTTTTTTTTTGAACTATTTCTCTTCGTTGGTCACCTATCCTTTGTCGGCCTACTTGCATAGTTAGGTATTTTTCTAAAAACTTAATGTGAAGTGATGGAAGGTATGCATTTTTGTCGGTTTCCATATGAGTAAGATGAAGATATGTACGTAGGATGAATATATTCATTTCATTGCTCCATTTCCTACGAGTTGTTGCAGTTCTAGCGGTGGGTACAGTATCGTCGACAGTATTTGTCTCCTGTACAACATCCGCCAACTGTATACTGACTGATGATGATGATGGCGTCGGAGTAACGCGGAAAGATTGTGATGATGATGGAATTGATGGAAAAAGAGATGAAGGAGATGACGAAGAGAATTGTGATGTTTCATCATCTATCTGAGGCAAATTAGCCTGAAGTAGTTTTTTTGTTTTTGATCTAGTGTTCATGTTATTCCCACGAGTAGCTAGGGACTTTAAAAGTCGACCACAGCAGAGCCCTGCGTTCACTGTGGCAAGGGTGAATAAAACTGGAGGTCCCCTATTATCCAGAGTTGGCACACTAACGACTAACGCATTCCCCTAGCCATGCAACCCTCGGCGTGTGCGACCTTGGCTTGGATTGTATCTCTCTTGGTCTGGCTCCAGATCCTAGACCTGTCTCGGTAAAGTAAACTCTACCGAAACAGACCCAGAGTCTGGAGCGCGCAAGCCCCACCACGACGTCAACGTAGAGATACGGCGGTGGGGTTATTATTATTATTCCTTTATTACATTTTAAATACTTATAAATTATATTTTTAAATATTAGAATATAAAAAATTAAAACATTTAAAAATATAAAAAATAGTAGCCCACCGGTATCGGGAACAGGGTCCAAGCTACCGGCGGTCAGGGCTCCAGAGAGAGGAACCTCCTAACAATGCGAGCCGTGTCCAGAAGTACCGCTTTCTGAATCAAGCCCTTGATCCAGCTGCCCAACGAGAGCCTCCTTAGGTGTTGGTCGAGGCTCTTGGCAATTAAACCATTGGCTGATACGACTATCGGCACAATGATCGCTGAGTCCACATCCCACATGTCGACAACCTCGCGAGCCAAGTCAAGATACTTGATTTGTTTATCTTTTTCGGCTTTCACGAGGTTCCCGTCATGCGGGACCGTGATGTCAATAATCATTGTGCGCCGCTCTACTCGATCCACCACCACTATATCAGGTTTATTGGCAACAATAGTCCTGTCAGTGATGATGGATCGATCCCAGTACAAAGTGATATTTCCATTTTCGAGAACTGGGTCGGGCGCATACCTATAGTACGGCACTTCAGATTCCACAAGACTGTACTTCAGAGCAAGTTGCTGGTGGATAATCCTGGCTACAAGGTTGTGTCTATGCAAGTACTCTTCGTTAGCTAGACGAGAACAACCGGAGATAATGTGTCGGATTGATTCTCCCGGACGGTGGCATGCCCGACAGATGTCAACCGTGCCGTCTTTCACAATAAATCTACGGTAATTGTTCGTCATGATAACTTCGTCCATAATTGCACAGACAAAACCTTCGGTTTCCCCAAAGAGGTCACCAAAACGCAGCCAGGCTACGGACGCTAGAAAATCTACATCGGGTCCATGTAGGGCCCGGAAAAAGCGTCCGTGAAGCTCCTTACTCTGCCATACCTCCTTGCGATCGTTAGTGTCAAGCACTACAGGCTTGCGCCAGTTCTCTTTAGCCAAGGAGAGCGGGGTGAGGCCCTTGTCCACAGCAACCACATCTCGATGCATCCCCACGTCGGCTTCTAGGAAATATTCCCTGAGACTGCATATCTCGCGATTGTGGAGGGTCTTAGCGTTTAAAAAACCTCGACCTCCACACTTTCGCGGGATATACAGTCTCATTACCGATGACCGTGGGTGGTGCATTCGATATGCAGTCAGCAGCGTACGGACCCTCCTATCCAGAGCGTCGAGTTCGGTCTGAGTCCATTTGAGTATGCCGAAAGAGTACATCAAAACCGGCATGACCCAACCATTGAAGGCGCGCACCTTATTTCCGCCTGATAGAAAACTATTAAATACTTTCTTCAGGCGGCCAAAGAAGCGCTCCTTCAATGATTGCTTCATGTCAGTAACATTGATGCCCAACGCTTCCGACATACCCAAATACTTATAGGTTTCGGATGCGGAGAGGGCTCTAAGGTTTATGGAATCCGCAAGCTGTGTTCCCACGGATTCCATAATCTCCCCTCGCTTTACATGCATGACCGCACATTTGTCCACACCAAATTCCATCCTGATGGCGCTACTGAAAGTTTCAGTTACTTTCAGTAGCTCCATCAGTTGCAAATTGTTGGGGGCAAAGAGTTTAAGGTCATCCATGTAGAGGAGGTGAGATATAACCTGACCACCTCTCCTCAGCCGATAGCCTAGACCTGAATTCTCCAGCAGTGTGCTTAGAGGATTCAGGGCTAAACAGAACCAAAGCGGACTCAAACTATCGCCCTGAAATATGCCTCGCTCGATCCTTATCGGTTCGCTATTCCTCTGGATATTTCGACATCCTGGATAGCGGAGGACCGTCCTCCATTGCCCCATACACGACATCAGGAAGGTGCGCAGAGTTGCATCTACTTTATACAACTCCAGCACCCTCATGAGCCATGTATGTGGCACCGAGTCATAGGCCTTCTTATAATCTATCCAACATGTCGAAAGATCCTTTCGGGAACGACGAACCTGTTGGCTAATGGCCATATCAATGAGGAGTAGCTCCTTAGTACCGCGGGATCCGTTCCTACATCCATTTTGAGAGGCAGACATGATGGAGTTAGTGTCTATATGTTTGTTAATTTTAGCTCTCAAAATAGATGTAAGAACTTTATAGACCGTCGGTAAACATGTGATCGGCCTATAATTTTTAGGTTCCGCGGTGCTACCAGATTTATGGAGCAGGTGGGTAACTCCTGTCGTTAAGAACTGGGGTAGCGAACCAGACTCCAATGCAGTCTGGTACTGAGCCGCCAAGCGAGCGTGCGACCTTATAAACCATTTTATCCAGAAGTTGTGCAGCCCGTCCGGCCCTGGAGATTTCCAGTTAGGCAACGGACGAACTGCACGAGCTACATCTTGGGGGCAGATGGTAATAGCCCCCATTTCTGGTATTGGATCGCAGGCTCGCTCGACTTCCCGAGTCCAACCACCTTCGGTGTGACTGACAGGCACCGACCAGATGCTGCGCCAGAAAGAGCACATGGCAACATCATCCGGCAGACGCGTGTCAGTCTCACCTTGGTCCGGTCGCTCCCAAGCCCTATAAACCCACCTTTCATCACTCTGGAAGGTGCGATTCTGAGTGTATCGCTCTACTCGCCGCTTATACCTACGAATACGGTTCGCCCATGCGTACACTTTCTGCTTCAGGAAGTCGATGCGTTCTGTGACACGGGCCATATAGTCCTGAGGGCTGATATCAGTCCCTAAGAACGCCCGTCTCACAAAGCGCATCACTCTGGGGCGAGTATTGCCCTCCCTGAAGCAGATTAGTTTGCCGATGAGCGCTCTGGCCCCACCAATACGGCGCTCAATCCTGCACTGCCAAGCTGGTACAGCAGGTTTCGGTCGTGTAGCTCTGGAGGCATCAGTAAATTTGACGTGAGCTACACGACATGCCGCTACAGCCGCGCAGTACAGAATTGAATGAGTATCAGTGAGGTCTTCGCAGTCATCAAAATAGTTTGACAACTGCGAATCCAGAACCGCTATCAGCGCTCTATTTTTGTTATGCATGGGCAAACGAGGTAAACGTGGTCTAAGTTCGGGCGACATGAACCGATATTCCAGAATTGCACCCTCCAAAGCACTCCTCAGTTCCTCATTGCACTGGGTACTTACGTTTGTAGCCCTGTCATCAATCCTCTCGTCAGCTTGAATTGTAGTGTCCTGTGATGGCACTACAATAACACTCCGCGGCGGGGGAGCGATGATAGGGCTACTCTGCATTTCATTTCGCAGGCGATCAAGTACAGCGTCATCCAACATATGATTACGCTGGATGACTCGCACCTGATCCGACAGTCGTTGTGCCGAAACGTTGACAGCTGGCTCAAGCACCTGAAAAAGAGAGAGCATCCGGACACGGTACGCGGTCAGGTTGTTTCCCCCCTCTGTAGCCCCATAGTATGAGCGCATGACGTTTTCGTTAATGGATCGTGTCCATCTCATGCGCTGCAAACTTCCGCCGGGAGCTGGGACCCTATCAGAGGCCGGTGGGCCTCGAGGTCCTAAGCCGTCCGGCGGCCGGCGTTCTCTCCGTCGGCGAGCAGGTGGTGGCGTCGTGGGCGGGGAGAAATACTCGTCGCTCGAGCTCGACGCAACTACCGCAGCCGGTGTCGTCACAGCGCTCACAGTGAGGCTGGGTACCGGCGGCGGCGCGGCGGAGCTGAGCGAAGAGTCCGGAGGTGGTGGGCGTGCTAGGCGTGCGGCTGATCGTGTTAACATCTCATTATTTCATAATTTTCTTTGGTGTTATCGGAGGTGACATGACAGCTGATGTCACCTCATGTTCGGCAGTTTTTAATTTATGTCTATTGGTGTATTTTGCTCTTTTTTGGAATAAATGGGGTTTCAGGTTTGTTTTCGGATTCTTTTTTTAACATATAAAAACTATTAAACTGTGTCAGAAATGAATATTATTAAATACAATGGAAAATCAGAAAAATAAAATTTTAAGACGTTTTGACACGTTGGTGTTGCCATATTATTATTATTATCCTTTATTACATTTTAAATACTTATAAATTATATTTTTAAATATTAGAATATAAAAAATTGTAGCCCACCGGTATCGGGAACAGGGTCCAAGCTACCGGCGGTCAGGGCTCCAGAGAGAGGAACCTCCTAACAATGCGAGCCGTGTCCAGAAGTACCGCTTTCTGAATCAAGCCCTTGATCCAGCTGCCCAACGAGAGCCTCCTTAGGTGTTGGTCGAGGCTCTTGGCAATTAAACCATTGGCTGATACGACTATCGGCACAATGATCGCTGAGTCCACATCCCACATGTCGACAACCTCGCGAGCTAAGTCAAGATACTTGATTTGTTTATCTTTCTCGGCTTTCACGAGGTTCCCGTCATGCGGGACCGTGATGTCAATAATCATTGTGCGCCGCTCTACTCGATCCACCACCACTATATCAGGTTTATTGGCAACAATAGTCCTGTCAGTGATGATGGATCGATCCCAGTACAAAGTGATATTTCCATTTTCGAGAACTGGGTCGGGCGCATACCTATAGTACGGCACTTCAGATTCCACAAGACTGTACTTCAGAGCAAGTTGCTGGTGGATAATCCTGGCTACAAGGTTGTGTCTATGCAAGTACTCTTCGTTAGCTAGACGAGAACAACCGGAGATAATGTGTCGGATTGATTCTCCCGGACGGTGGCATGCCCGACAGATGTCAACCGTGCCGTCTTTCACAATAAATCTACGGTAATTGTTCGTCATGATAACTTCGTCCATAATTGCACAGACAAAACCTTCGGTTTCCCCAAAGAGGTCACCAAAACGCAGCCAGGCTACGGACGCTAGAAAATCTACATCGGGTCCATGTAGGGCCCGGAAAAAGCGTCCGTGAAGCTCCTTACTCTGCCATACCTCCTTGCGATCGTTAGTGTCAAGCACTACAGGCTTGCGCCAGTTCTCTTTAGCCAAGGAGAGCGGGGTGAGGCCCTTGTCCACAGCAACCACATCTCGATGCATCCCCACGTCGGCTTCTAGGAAATATTCCCTGAGACTGCATATCTCGCGATTGTGGAGGGTCTTAGCGTTTAAAAAACCTCGACCTCCACACTTTCGCGGGATATACAGTCTCATTACCGATGACCGTGGGTGGTGCATTCGATATGCAGTCAGCAGCGTACGGACCCTCCTATCCAGAGCGTCGAGTTCGGTCTGAGTCCATTTGAGTATGCCGAAAGAGTACATCAAAACCGGCATGACCCAACCATTGAAGGCGCGCACCTTATTTCCGCCTGATAGAAAACTATTAAATACTTTCTTCAGGCGGCCAAAGAAGCGCTCCTTCAATGATTGCTTCATGTCAGTAACATTGATGCCCAACGCTTCCGACATACCCAAATACTTATAGGTTTCGGATGCGGAGAGGGCTCTAAGGTTTATGGAATCCGCAAGCTGTGTTCCCACGGATTCCATAATCTCCCCTCGCTTTACATGCATGACCGCACATTTGTCCACACCAAATTCCATCCTGATGGCGCTACTGAAAGTTTCAGTTACTTTCAGTAGCTCCATCAGTTGCAAATTGTTGGGGGCAAAGAGTTTAAGGTCATCCATGTAGAGGAGGTGAGATATAACCTGACCACCTCTCCTCAGCCGATAGCCTAGACCTGAATTCTCCAGCAGTGTGCTTAGAGGATTCAGGGCTAAACAGAACCAAAGCGGACTCAAACTATCGCCCTGAAATATGCCTCGCTCGATCCTTATCGGTTCGCTATTCCTCTGGATATTTCGACATCCTGGATAGCGGAGGACCGTCCTCCATTGCCCCATACACGACATCAGGAAGGTGCGCAGAGTTGCATCTACTTTATACAACTCCAGCACCCTCATGAGCCATGTATGTGGCACCGAGTCATAGGCCTTCTTATAATCTATCCAACATGTCGAAAGATCCTTTCGGGAACGACGAACCTGTTGGCTAATGGCCATATCAATGAGGAGTAGCTCCTTAGTACCGCGGGATCCGTTCCTACATCCATTTTGAGAGGCAGACATGATGGAGTTAGTGTCTATATGTTTGTTAATTTTAGCTCTCAAAATAGATGTAAGAACTTTATAGACCGTCGGTAAACATGTGATCGGCCTATAATTTTTAGGTTCCGCGGTGCTACCAGATTTATGGAGCAGGTGGGTAACTCCTGTCGTTAAGAACTGGGGTAGCGAACCAGACTCCAATGCAGTCTGGTACTGAGCCGCCAAGCGAGCGTGCGACCTTATAAACCATTTTATCCAGAAGTTGTGCAGCCCGTCCGGCCCTGGAGATTTCCAGTTAGGCAACGGACGAACTGCACGAGCTACATCTTGGGGGCAGATGGTAATAGCCCCCATTTCTGGTATTGGATCGCAGGCTCGCTCGACTTCCCGAGTCCAACCACCTTCGGTGTGACTGACAGGCACCGACCAGATGCTGCGCCAGAAAGAGCACATGGCAACATCATCCGGCAGACGCGTGTCAGTCTCACCTTGGTCCGGTCGCTCCCAAGCCCTATAAACCCACCTTTCATCACTCTGGAAGGTGCGATTCTGAGTGTATCGCTCTACTCGCCGCTTATACCTACGAATACGGTTCGCCCATGCATACACTTTCTGCTTCAGGAAGTCGATGCGTTCTGTGACACGGGCCATATAGTCCTGAGGGCTGATATCAGTCCCTAAGAACGCCCGTCTCACAAAGCGCATCACTCTGGGGCGAGTATTGCCCTCCCTGAAGCAGATTAGTTTGCCGATGAGCGCTCTGGCCCCACCAATACGGCGCTCAATCCTGCACTGCCAAGCTGGTACAGCAGGTTTCGGTCGTGTAGCTCTGGAGGCATCAGTAAATTTGACGTGAGCTACACGACATGCCGCTACAGCCGCGCAGTACAGAATTGAATGAGTATCAGTGAGGTCTTCGCAGTCATCAAAATAGTTTGACAACTGCGAATCCAGAACCGCTATCAGCGCTCTATTTTTGTTATGCATGGGCAAACGAGGTAAACGTGGTCTAAGTTCGGGCGACATGAACCGATATTCCAGAATTGCACCCTCCAAAGCACTCCTCAGTTCCTCATTGCACTGGGTACTTACGTTTGTAGCCCTGTCATCAATCCTCTCGTCAGCTTGAATTGTAGTGTCCTGTGATGGCACTACAATAACACTCCGCGGCGGGGGAGCGATGATAGGGCTACTCTGCATTTCATTTCGCAGGCGATCAAGTACAGCGTCATCCAACATATGATTACGCTGGATGACTCGCACCTGATCCGACAGTCGTTGTGCCGAAACGTTGACAGCTGGCTCAAGCACCTGAAAAAGAGAGAGCATCCGGACACGGTACGCGGTCAGGTTGTTTCCCCCCTCTGTAGCCCCATAGTATGAGCGCATGACGTTTTCGTTAATGGATCGTGTCCATCTCATGCGCTGCAAACTTCCGCCGGGAGCTGGGACCCTATCAGAGGCCGGTGGGCCTCGAGGTCCTAAGCCGTCCGGCGGCCGGCGTTCTCTCCGTCGGCGAGCAGGTGGTGGCGTCGTGGGCGGGGAGAAATACTCGTCGCTCGAGCTCGACGCAACTACCGCAGCCGGTGTCGTCACAGCGCTCACAGTGAGGCTGGGTACCGGCGGCGGCGCGGCGGAGCTGAGCGAAGAGTCCGGAGGTGGTGGGCGTGCTAGGCGTGCGGCTGATCGTGTTAACATCTCATTATTTCATAATTTTCTTTGGTGTTATCGGAGGTGACATGACAGCTGATGTCACCTCATGTTCGGCAGTTTTTAATTTATGTCTATTGGTGTATTTTGCTCTTTTTTGGAATAAATGGGGTTTCAGGTTTGTTTTCGGATTCTTTTTTTAACATATAAAAACTATTAAACTGTGTCAGAAATGAATAGATTATTATTATTATTATTAAAATTATTATTATTATTATACCATTCGAGGCGAGATGCAAAAATTGTCGAGCTCGCTTCGCTCGCATTCAAAATTCTCTTAACTGTTAAGCTTTTCTGCATAAGTCGACAAATTACCTACTCTTTGTATGAATGGATAAACGATAACTGAACATACCCGAACTGAAGTGCAACAATGATCGAGTTCGCTTCGTGGAGCTGAACATGCACCCCCCTGAAAATAAACTTGCCGACGCCCCTGCTGGAAACTACAAAGCTAAAGTAAGTGAAGCGAGCCAACCGAACTTAATGGGAGTGGGCTAGGTTAGACAGTTTCGGCTAAGGTAAATAGACTGCATGCCGTTCTAACTTATCCTATGAAATTCCTTAGTTTTAGATGTGGACCCAGATATTTAAACCTCAAAGCTTTGGTTAGCTCTTAAGTATATAGCTGATTTAAGCTGTTCCACTTTGAAATGACGCGCCGACTATCGCATTTTACGCACACGGTAATGCGGTAGTGGGGCGCGTCATTTCAAAGTAGAGAAGGCACACATGAGCTTACTTAGCTCGCTATGGCCGATCATTGACACAGGAATCGTTTATTTTGACAGTTTTGATAATCTCCTAATTGAAAGGGGTCATAATTCCAACTCAACACCATCACTATCAAGCGCATAGATTTAGTTTATAGTATTAGTTATACTAAATCTATGAGCAAGCGACTATTTTGAATTTTGACAACCGACTTCTTGCCAGCGATGTCAAAATCTGTGTGTGGACGTGAGATTTTGAAATTGCCAGCGAGTTGTCGGCTTCTAAAGCCGGTGCGTGTGTCATTAGTATGGTTGTTATAATGACCATTAATGGCCAATAATTGAAAACAGTAAGCCCCATTCCGGGCTGACCGCGCTACAAATACCCAGCACAAAAAATGTAGGTAACATCTAAACTAATATTATTAAGATAGATAGATACAAAAGTCAAATCTTTTCGATTTGACTTTTTATATGGTTACTTGTTACGCTTTCACGCTGAAACGGCTAAACGGATTTAGATGAAATTTGGCACATGGGTAGACCATGACCTGGGTGAGGACAAACAATACTTTCTATCCCGATATTCCTACAGGATCAAGACTTATATGGGTGAAACCGCGGAGTGCATCTAGTTTTATAAATAAAAAGCTAAACAAGTAGGTAGAAAGCCCGTCTTGTCCTTTGTAGCTCCACTTGATTCTTCATTGAAGTCTTTTCTTACTGCTATTAGATTTCTACTTTTCAGCCCCATAGTGCAAGTACCTAGATATAATGTTTCAAGTGTTTGTGAAACTTAACACCATCCTCGCCATAGGTACCTATGGCGAGGATGGTGACGCGGTTAGTGATGTCAATGTTTGTTTTAATGCGTTAGAAAATCCGTAGTAAACTTGTGCAAGGAACTTCGTTCCGGCGATATGTTTAAAAGTATCTTAGACTGGGTGCAAATTATTTGATAAGTAGGTTTGTAAGAGTTATTGAATCGTCTATATAGGCGCGCCGCCTATTAGATAGGTAGGTACCATCGAAGAAGTTCATATCTATGCACCGTAAGGACTATTTCTGCTTGCAGTGCTCGGCCGCCTAGAACCGGGGCGGTAACAGATGTGGTCATCGCGTTCACGGGATTTTGTTTTCAAATTGCTTAGATATGAAATTCTTCGATGGTACATGAGACATGCGTGCATTTGGGAGATCGAAAGTCGTGCTCGTTCACAGCCTTTAAAAAAAAAAAAATATTGTCAGAGTAGACGTATGCTAGGATATCTCTTTAACGTCTTATTCACTGTCATTTGTCATATTGGATTTTCAACATTCGGCTAAGCGCTGATAGTTGAAAATCTATGTATAGCCATTCATTTAAGTGTGTCCTAGTGTTGGTGAAAATTGGCAATGCTTTTTGAAATAAGATAAGTAGGTACCTAAGGGCCCGATCACACGTACCACAACCACAACATCGCAGCGACAAAATGTGGGTAAGCAGTGGTTACGTGTGAATAGTGTCGTTACAGCTTCTTGTAGTTACGCTGTGGTAACGACAAAAATTTCTTGTGGTTGCGTTGTCGCCAGTAGTTGTGTTACGTTGTGGCTAGTGTTTGCAAATAGACAGATTGACTCCGGCTTTCGTAGAGGAAGCACGCCTTGACTCACCGAATGCAACGTTGTGTTTGCGATGTGGCCGGCAGCTAGTGCGCGGTCTCACTGGTGGTTGCGTTGTGGCTGCGATACATGGTTGAATTTGACGGCCAAATGTGGTCCGTGTAAATAAAATATTCATTCTTGTACAAACTAGTGCCCTTCTACGTGTTGCCGAGCGAGCGCTAGTAATCGAATTTATTAAAGAATCAATAATCGAGTGTATGTGTCATTCAACATAAAATGAACGAAATCTTAGTAATTCAATAGTAAAACACAATACTCGCTTTTATTATGTCTGGATAAAAAGCTCTTTTGAAAACCCGTACTTATGATTAACTCGAGTTTGACTCTTCGTAAGATCGACGACACAGAAAGAGGTGTATCCTAGTAACTTATACTTTTCACTCAATCAAATGTTTTATCTCCACTGACGTAAATAACAAATAAAAGTAAAAAAAAATATCACCTTTTTGCGCTATTATCACTATCACATAATTCTCAAAAGTTCGTAGGCCTACGCGATTGCCTGTTATGCTACGCGGCGAGCTACGGCGTAGCACGCATTTGTGCTACGATATCATGCATCATCTCCTGAACTTATCGTCACCCTACTACGCTAACTGTCCTATTTCACAAACTGATGTACCTCTGTCGTTTACCGTTTAGAGGATAATCATGTAATGATGTTTTTTGTTTTGCGTTTGTGAAAAAGGACGTGAACCAGATTTAACTAGTATTACTGACTTAACAAAAAATATGTAGAATATAAACGTAAACAACATTGCGAAGTTATTGGATGCTGTTCTGAAGTATTTAGCTCTTGCCATAGATGCTTTATACTAATATGCTGGGATCATTTCATCAATGATTTGTCTTGTGAACAACATGTTGAATTAATGACACAGAGTTCCACACATTTGAAACTACTTAACAAAGAGTACGAGCCGAAATATGTAGCCGTGTGTACCTATAATACTATTCAGAAATAAAACACTATAGTTACATTAATACATGTAGTTTATTAAAAAAGAAAAATGAAATGAATACTTAACTAATGTGCCTCATACAAGATTATAATATATTTATTATATTCTGGGAACACCGCAGAGTATGAAATCGCCGCGGTGGCAACACTGGTTGCGTCTGAGGCGTCTACGTGCTCCGTGGGGAACACTGGATATGAATGAAAATCGAAAGCTTTAAAACAGATGTAAAAAAAATACAAATAATTCCGTAAATGATTGCATTAACCAGAAAGACAACGAAGTACGTCGTATTAATCTATTAGATTATAATTCAACAGTTACAAAAATTATCACGGTAGGCTTTCGCCAATTTGACAGTAAGTCAGCTAGGGTTAGGTTTCTTTTTGCTGGGTAGTACGTAGGGGTGTTGGTGAAAGTGTTCTTCATATCAGCTTCACATCTTGTTCCCTCGTGAGTACCAACACATTGACAGACTGGCTCATCCTCTTCGTTCAGGGAACAGTCACCGTTGTTCAGACAATAACCATGACACGCGTGCACTTCACATCTTTCCCCTGAATAACCGGCATTGCATCTGAAATAATTATAATGTGAAACATGGTTATTGTATCAAAATTTAACTAGAAAACGGAGCAAAATTGGGTACAGCGGTGGTCCGGTGGTAACGGTCCCGACTTTTGTATGTCGTGGTAGGTCGTGGGATCGAAAACAAGCAGGCACTTTACTTTGTGTGATTGATTTCATCACCACCTAACTCAAAACAGTAAAGGAAAACATCGTGAGGAAAGACGCATACGTCCTACTTTAACCATCGAACACATGTGACAGCAACCAATACAAGCTGGGACGGGGCGTGGTGGATTATGACCCGCTCCCTTTCATAGAGAGGAGACCTGTGTCCCAGCAGTGGAAATGTCATGGGCTGATTATGCTTATGCTTAAACAAGGAAACCATCCGGAGTAGAAAATATTTTACCTGCAGTTAGGGAGTCCCTCATCATTGAAACTGCAGTCTCCTTGCAAACAATAGTTCTCACAGACTGAAACATCGCATCTCTCACCGATGTAACCAGGTGTGCATTTGCAAACAAATGTCTCACTAACTTTTATACCGTGGACACAAAACAGTTCGTCAACTGTTGTGCATTCTGTTGTCTGTTCTGTTTCTGTTGTCTGTTCTGTTTCTGTTGTCTGTTCTGTTTCTGTTGTCTGTTCTGTTTCTGTTGTTTGTTCTAATTCTGTTGTCTGTTCTGTTTCTATTTTCTGTTCTGTTTCTGTTGTCTGTTCTATTTCTGTTGTTTGTTTTGTTTCTGTTGTCTGTTCTGTTTCTGTTGTCTGTTCTGTTTCTGTTGTCTGTTCTGTTTCTGTTGTCTGTTCTGTTTCTGTTGTCTGTTCTATTTGTTTTGTCTGTTCTGTTTGTTTTGTCTGTTGAATATTGATGGACTTGTTGGTTACTGTGAATTTTCCTATCAAATTCCATAGGACTTCGCAATCCTGAAGGCCCTGAATTTGATCTTTTATTTTGTAGTTAGTGGCTATACCGAGTGGACTTTCTGTATAGAACTTACTAATCACTTTAGGTTCTACATCTCTCATTGCGTTCTTTGGTAATTGCCAAACGGTTCTGTAGCTCTCGCTACTGTTCGTCCAGTATAAGTAATCATTTGAAACGGTCAACTCTTCTGGTTTAGAAAAATGCATACAACGTAACGTGGATATAGTATATTCGTTTTGACCATCCAAATCTCTACTGTCCAAAAACTGATAAAGTATAGTACCGTCAAAATTATAAATTTTCCGTGTTTGTGGATCAATGGCCATGCTATGCACTGTTACATCTCGGTATATTACTTCTCTCTCGAAACCATTAAATCGAGCTCTCTCAATGTACTCATTGCCTGTATCCATTGTGTTGGTCCAGTAAATGTACCTGCAATTTGAATGACACTATTGAATATCAATAAAATGCAACAGATTATGATTTTAAACTGTCATTGGTAACGTACCCGCTACAGCTATCCACGGCAATATCACGGGGGGTCCGGTCATACATCTTGATTAAAAGATTTCCGTTAACATTGTTATTAGATCCAGGTTTTAATGAAATACAATTAATGCTTATTTCATTAGTATCAGTAAAGAATAGTGTATCTGTTGCCGGGTCGAAGGCAAGACTGTGAATATTACAACCGACTCTTTTGATGAAACATTTGTTTTCTTTGGAATGTAAGTTGTAACCACATATAGCGTCGTACTCGCTCTGTTTGTCGACGTACAGCATCATGTTGCGAACTTCATCGTAAGCTAACGCTGCGGGGTTGTGAAAAAGAAGATTCACGGTGTTTGTTTTTCTTCCGTCGGTATAGAATATGAGTTGATCTCCTACACTAACCGCTATGTCTGGAACGAAAAATAACAAGGTACTTTACCAAGCTGATCTATACTTAATAATTATACAATTTATTTGTTTGTAAGTTTGTATGTAGGGGTAATCTCTGAAACTACCAGTTGGATATGAAAAAATATTTTTGCGTTGGATAATCCAATTCTTGAGCAAGGTTGTTATAGGCTTACAGACGAAGTCGTGGGCAGAAGCTAGTAGCCAAATCAAATGTAATCGCGAATTCAGAGATGTGTAATAAGTCTTTAACTTATACGGGGCTACATACGATAAAAAAGTAAAGATGATGATGATAGAATATCAAACTGCTTCGCAGTTATTAACATATTTAAAGTTTACTATAAACCTTCATACAGGGTGGCCAGCTCAGAAGTATACAACTTTTTTTTGGCACTCTTTTGATTTGTCGTAATGCAGTTGTTTGATATCCATTGTATAGTCTGTTAAAATACGGCAATTTGTTTGTTTGGTTGTATGTTTGTAAGTTTGTATGTAGGTGGTAATCTCTGGAACTATCAGTCGGATTAGAAAAATTATTTATGTATTAGATAGCCCAATTCTTGAGGAAGGATGCAGGCTCGCGGAAGAAGTCGCAGGCAGAAGCTAGTAGCCAAATCAAATGTAATCGCGAATTCAGAGAAGTGTAATAAGTCTTTAACATAAATGGGGGTATACACGATAAAGTACTATAGCTTGATAGAATATCAAACTACTCCGCAGTTATTAATATAGGTATTTAAAGTTTACTAAAAAGCTTCATACAGGGTGGCCAGCTCGGAAGTAAGTATACAACTTTTTTTGTGGCTACAACTGTTAATCCACACATAAGCGGAGAACTGGTCAACCTCGACACCGAGAGGACCATCTGGGCTCGACATGTTCTGAATAGACCAGAAGATCTAATCAACTTCTGAAGGGAGGTGGGCTGCTTGGAATAACCACGGACGGCCGCTATGGCCCACGCACAATGGTCCAAATGAATGACTAAATGCGGAAACCAATCCCTATAACATCGAACATAGAACACAGAACTCACCCCAGGAGTACGCTAACCCCCAGTACAGTGCTGCCAGCGCCAGAACACACTGCGTTTTACACATCATTACATTACAGAAATACATAGGTACGACAGACGTAGATGGTGCATCCACCGCTGGTGATTGCACTTTTGATTCTAACGCTGGTTTCTCGCAACATAAAAAGGTATTTTTAGAATGGTGATAAGAGACTGGTAGATAAGAGTTCCCGTTAATATGTACCTATGTGGATATTCCACACTAAGTTAAATCGGTTATCTTTTCTTAATATGTTCACGTTTTGCTAAAAACAAAAAGGTTTTTCTAGCCACAGTAGACATTTTATTTATTTATTAGTTAATAAGGTATTATGTCCATTATTTCCATAGTTACCTACTATTGGATGGTTCCCTAATGTTTCATCAAAACACCACTAACAAAGTTTTAGTTTACAACCAACGTTTTGTAAACTATTTTACAAACAACTTATTCCGCAAATGGTTTATTTTATAAACAATCGCTTTACAAACATTTATTTAGCAAATGCTTCTCTTTACAAATGTTTCGTATGAGATTTAATAATTTCACACATCACAACACAAAAACAAAATCCCATTTAAAAAAATCTGAGTGAGCATATCGGAGAATCTAATTATGAAGACAATTTAATGCTCTATTATATTCTTATAGAATTTAAAATCTTAAGATATTTTTATTCTTTTTATATATAGTTTTTACTTATAAATTCCTCTAATGTGTCACTTTTTTAGACAAAATTATCAAAGATTTAATGAAATGAAACACTTTTATTAGTTAATAATTTTTATTATTTTTAAAATAAATCAAGTAATATTAAACAACTTTTTAGGTTGTTATTACCAACTAGCTTCTGCCCGTGACTTAGTTCACGTGGAAGTCGTACACACCACAATATACTACAATAACAGCCACATTTTTATAAAACTTCCCTGAATACTAAGTACGTTTGTAGTTTTCTATTCAAGAGTCAAAATATACAGAGAGTCAGGACTGGTGAGGCGGGAGCAAGCGACGTACAGCTGTCCGTGGGAGAAACAGCTTGTCCTTAGGTCAATACCCGCAGCCTTCAGTGTCTGCCCCTGTGACTTGTTGATGATCATCGCAAAGCAATACTCACAGGGAACTGCACAAACTGGAAGACATAACTGTGGCGAATTAGTGGTATACGCGGTATATACACTGTCTTGCCAACGCTACAACCTGTTAGAATTTTCGCCGATGACGTTTCTTTGCAAAGACACGACTTTGAGCCGGGTTCCATTACACAGCTTCCGTGGTGTTAAGATCCGAAAAATCATAATCGGGACACTGACCTTTAGCTGAATGATGTACGCCGGAAGTCCACTTGCCGTTAGGGAATTCAGAAATTCTACGGGGTTATGTCATCATCTTGCTCCACATCCCACGGGAATGTATTACCGGAATTACATACTGTAACATTACGTTTAGCTCCGTGTAGAAGTTAAACGTAGGTTACAATAAAAATAGTAATAAATAAAGATATTAAGATTAAAGGGTAAGGTTTATTTCAGAGGCCTTAAAACTCTTCACTGAAATTTCCGTCAGTACACGTGCGCACACAATTCTGAACGATAACGTCATCGGCGTGTTCTCCGGCGGTAGCCACGCCGTCGTCAATCTGTACGAAGTCTTCAAAGGTAGGCGCAGTGGCGGACTAAGCCTGTCGGGGGCCCGGGGCGGCAAAACTAAATTAAAAACGTTCATTCCTGGGCGGGGGACCCCCCCGTTTTAGCACACTGCCTAGAAAAGGTTAGGTTTTCTGTTGACCATTGCTACAGAAATAGAGGGTTTTTTGTCGACAACCGAAAAGTTAGAGGATCAGAAAAACATAGGATGGTAGAGCGAACGAAGCGAGGTCGAAATTTTTTACGCTCTGCATTGTAAAAAAAATCTTTTAAACATCTATACAGAAACAGGAATTACTTTGTTGACCTATATACAGAATACTTTGAAAATGTAGTATGTAAGAGCGAAGCGAGCTCGAAAATTTAACACCCCGTCCCGGATGAGTTAGTTTTTTTTTGACCATCCATATATAAATAGGAAATACACTGTCTATTTACGCAGAGAATTCTAATAAAAAAATAATGTTGGGTTGCAAGAGCAAGCGAAGCGAGCTCGAAATTTTAACACCCTTTTTTTTTTTTGATGGTGGGAAATGATTAAATAACTTTTCCCGCTCTGGGCGGAGCGGGAGGGTGTGTCAAACTTTTACTGACTAAAACCCACCCGTGTTCCTTCCCTTTCAAACTCTCAACCCTGGCAGGCATTGGCCCTTACGGACCCCGTCAGTTGGTGCTGACATCTCTTTGAGGTGCACGTGGAACACAACTCGCCGTCGACCCGGAACTGGTCCTAATCGGACGGCGAGCTACCCATTGCTCACCGTCCGCAAGCCCGCGCCTACGGTGGCTGGAATTCGGCTCGCGACTCCCGATGCCCGGGGCGTCTCCTGCGGCGACTAGGGGCGCGAGAGCGCGAATCTTGCCTCTCCCTCGCGCGCTCCGCCTCCTCCTTCGCGAGCATTACTGCTTCGCAGTAGGAAGTGACGGCCTCCCATGTACTCTCACTCCGGACCATGGCCTGAACCAGGGCCGGACGCGAGAGATCGCCGCCGCCGATCGCCTCCGTGAGGACACGGCGGTGCTCTGTTCAAGCAGGGCAGAACTCCACCGTATGCTCCACCGTGTCCTCCGGGCGATCCACACAGTGGTGACACCCGGGCGTTTCTACGGAACAGGAACCTCCCGAAACAGCCGTGTCCGGTGAGGACCTGCGGCAGGCGGAAGGTGAGGATGCCGTGGCGGATCTCTAGCCACTCCTCAAAGAGAGGACTTATCGCCACAATTGTAGTGTCCAAAAATTTTTTTAACACCCTACGTTTATATTTAGTGTAGGAGGGGGGCTCTAACTACAAACTGCCTTTTTACAGAATGTTTTTGGTTTTGTTTGGAATTTGATTAAAAAGGTGTCGCGAGCACCGCTCGGCGCCCCCTAAGACCCTGCGCCCGTGTGCGCTGCACACCCTGCAACATAGGTAAAGCCTCTGGGTTTTTCTCTAAAACGTGTTCAGCTTAGAATAAGTTGTTTTTGATCACATATTACTAGTCAATCTGCAATTGAAATCGTCGCTTACTTTGTACCATGCTCGCCTTGCAAATTCCATGGCTAGAAGTACGTAATCTCAGGGATATTTTTTTATTCCAGGCACGTAAGACTATGTTCAACGACTTCTCTTCGATGAAAGCGTATGAATGTGTGAATGATACCTTGATCTAAAGGTTGAAGTTTACTGATGGTATTGGCAGGCGAAAACATGACTTTTACATTTTCAAGTGTTGGTAAGTCCGTATGGGCAGTAAGTACAGTTGTTAATACGTAACATATTGTTTTTAAACGGAATTATTATTTATAGCCACTTATAACCGAAAATTATAAGAAAAAATTGGATTATGTTATTTAATTACAAAAAAATGCTTAAAAGCAGCTAGGTCTCCGTTGAATTGTTTACGAAAGAACGAGCAGAAAAAAGGCTAATTACGAGTATACATGAAGATGCTTAGTTGGTATCACTGAACTTTTGAGGAGTGGCGACACTCCGCTGTTTGGTGTCTGATTTTTTTTTTAAAGGACATGGAAAAAGTCTGGCCTAGCAGTGCTAGCACAAAGAGATAATTTTAAAAATTAACTGATACTATTTGGAATCGCACCACACCTTTCGTTACTTGACAAAACATGAGAGAAAATATTTCAATTTAAAAGATTATTATTTTGATTCAAGTGTTTGGCGAGATATTTATGTTGCCAGTTTCGGAAATATGATGGTAATTGGGATATGCTTATTGTAAGAATTTATACGATTTCAGTAGTATTTTTAGAATATACAATATGTAGCGTTGTGAGGGTGCTACTTGCAGCTAGTAGTCGAGTGATGCTAAAATATCACAATTAGTAAGTTCCTAGCCACATCACAAAAAACGGGGAACAACATTGACTTTTCGGAGTTTCCGGAGACGCTGTAATTTCGTTTCCGAGAGCTGATGATAACTATTCCCTGACCCTCAGAATTCTGTGTGCCCCGACCTAGGGTGAGTTCCACATTAGCTTGGTAATTATACCAGATCCTCTGCGCTGGATAATCTATATTGATTTTATCACTTATGTAGTATCTGATTTTGTGTGTGTCAATGTCGGACACGCGGCTACGAGTCATTCAGCGCACAGGAGATTGTAATATTTATGTGTTGCTACTGCATCGAGATGGTGTAGTGCCTCACTGTGTTAATCTTAGTGATAAGTGAGCCACCTGCTATGGTCATGTTTACTTTGTGTTTACTGCTCGCGTGTTCACATACTTAGCCTAAGTTTCGCATCCGCCATTGTGGCACGCTATGTTGCAAACTCTCTTGCCTGTAAACCGCTGCGATGTGCTGAGCTTTCACCTACAATGCTAGGTCAGAAACATGAAATGCACAAGAGTGACTTTTATACCAAAAGTGAGTAAGGAAGGATTTTGGAAACTCAACACTAAAGGGGTTAAATAGGGGGTGGAAGTTCGTTATTTTGGGTTAACATAACATTTTCCTATTACATTTTTGGCGTATGTACCCCATTGTCAGTGGTTGAATTAACTTCTATATGAATATGCTATGACTTTACGTTTACTTTTACACACACGTAACATTACGCCTGTATCCCCGAAGGGTTCGGCAGAGGTGCAACTAATAGTACACCCAAATTTCGGAACTTATCTTTAAGTCCATGGAACAGAGGACGAGCCTATATGGCCATCAACCGGGCACAACTCCAGACTCCGGGCTGCTACTGAGGGCTTTTACTTTTAGTACCAAAAAATACTTATTCACGAGAGCGAGCACAGCTAGTACTAATAAGAAATTATTATCCTCTACCTATAAATAGCCTATTACTGTTTCTTGTTGGTTTGTTACATCCTGTTTCCTGTTTTGTATGAACATAAAGCTAATTATATTTCACGGCTGCCGATACGATAGAATGGCTTCTATTATTAACGTCCAGATAAGAGATATCTGAAGGGGAAAATTCTTTAACTTAATTAATACTGAAACCTAACCTGTACCCCGTGAATAACGAACTGAAAAATTTAATGATAAGGAAATATTCTTGACTGAAATAAACATAACATCACGCTGTTTTCCCAGAAGGGTTGGGCAGAAGTGTGCCTGAAGTTATGTACACCCACATTTCGCCAAATAACACATGTAGAAATTAGTACAAAGTGTAGCAAAAAGAGAATGATTTGCCACAAAATAAAACGTACCTCGTTTTATTTTGTGGCAAATCATTCTCTTTTCAGGTAAAATCACAAGATATATTGTAGATAATTTAATGGAGTAGAAGAAGACAAATAAATATTATGCAAAGATTAATGAAAATGTAGCCGTGGGCGTGGACTTTATATTTAATAAATTTTTGACTGAGGTGTACGAGGTTGTGGGTTCAAATCCGGGCAAGTTCAAATCAATCATACCAATGTGACTTTTTCAATTCATATGTACTTTCTGAGTTTATCTTGAACATTACTGACATCGGTGAAGGAAAAACATCGTGAGGAAACCTGGACTTATCCTACTATATATATATATATATTTAAAACTAGCAGCGCCCCGCGGTTTCACTCGCATACGTCTCGATCCCGTGGGAATATCGGGATAAAAAGTGTTAAGCCAAGTTATAAACTATCTGTTTGCCAAATTACTTCCAAATCCGTTCAGTAGTTTTTGCGTGAAAGAGTAATAAACATCCATACATCCATCCATACTCACAAAGTTTCGCGTTTATAATATTACTAGCTTTTTCCCGCGGCTTCGCCCGCGTGTATGTCGGAAAATATCCAGAGTAATAATATGCAGAGTATCCTATGTCCTAACACAGGTCATGGCCTATCCGTATGTATTGCATCTAAATCCGTCCAGCCATTACGGCATGAAAAGGTAACAGGCAGATAAAAAATCTGTTTTAGGGTTCCGTACCTCAAAATGAAAAATTGAAACCCTTAAAGGATGACTTCGTTGTCTGTCAAGACCCTTTTTCTCAAGAACGCGTGGAGGCATCAATATGAAATAAATATTAAAAACTTATAGTAAGTCTACGATCTCTTGGAGCTGTAACGAAAATCAAACTTCCAAGTCAACGTTTTAAAAAAATACGGCCGTTTATGCTGCATATTTTGACACTCGCAAATAAACCAGTCTATTTGGTACTTCCCGTTAGCCCAGCAGCATGAAGTTTGGCAAGAAGCAAGGTCAAGTAAAGAAGAAAATCGGAAAATTGGTAATATATGTATATTGTGAACTGCAAAGTTAAGTTTGTTCTTCAATCTGGGATCGTAAATTCATAGGCCGTGCCTTGAAGCAACATTTAGTATGTATTTCATCACTCTATTAAAAGTTATTTTTAACCGAATTCCAAAAAGGAGGAGGTTCTATGTTCGTAACGCAAGTATGGTTTTTTATATTTTTTTTTAGTTGTGGTAGGTACCACAACTAAAAAAGAAAGAGAGAAAAGTGAAAAATAGAAACTTAAAAAAAATAACAACTGACACACTACAAAATGAAAAATAATTTTAATTTCAGAAGTCGGTGTCTTTGTTTTTGAATTTTCGTTTTTTGCCACCGACTTCCGAAATATTTTAATTTTTTTTCAATTTAGAAGTTAAGTTTGTCCTTCAATCCAGATTTAAACATTCGGGCAGCCGAGCAAGCACAGCTTTGAGACGGAACGCTTAGGGCACCAGTCCTACTCACAGTTGTCCGGTTTAAAATAAATAAAAAAGGTAATTCTCGCGCATCTCACCTTCGTTATTGTCGTTCGTACTTTAAAAATCATGTTTTCCCTCGTAAAAATCGAGTAGAGCTATTCTTGCCATGTCGATGCGAGCATTTCTCGCAGGAAGGCACGCGACATGCCTTAATTTAAATGCGACATGCAAAGACTGGTCGGGACCAGTCGACACGTTCATAACGTCATGTCGACCGTCGGACCAACGTCAAACAGTTCTTGTGTCATTCATGATTAGTCAATGCGGAAGAAAATAATAAATGTTTTTTTTACAAAATGTGTTACACGAGTTCATAAACATCTTAGAAAACGCTGCGATCGCCACAACAAGGAAAAACACACGAAGATAGCTGCCCGCCTCCGCCAAAGTTTTCAACTATCCATTGCTTGTGCGGCATCGATTAATAAGATACACATCTGAGTTATAGAAGCGGAATGCTTCTAAAATCAGTAAAATGGACAAAGTCGGCTTTACTGTTGTTGACGGCAAGAAAAAGCGATCGCCAAACACCGTACCACCACAAGCGAGGATTTTTGAACTGCAGTGCTCACCATCCTCATGCATATGTCCCGGTTGTACCCACAGACATTGAGAGAGAAGGAGCCAAGGTCTAATCAGTGCAGCACCAAGGGCTTTGCTGAAGCTGTCGCGGATGAAGTCGAGCTGTAGTACAAATTGTAAGTCCTTCATCCTCGAGGTTCCCGCGCTGCAAAAGGCTGTCGTCCATAGCCCATAATTCTGCCAGGCGGGAGATGCATGTAGATGTTACAGGGAAGCATGACAAAACTCAAGTGTGGTGTGATAATTTGAATTTGAATTTTCTTTATTTTGCATAAAATATGGTACAATAGGTCTTAACTTAAATAGAAGAAGTTCCACATATCTTGCGTACTTACTATTTCAGTATGCAAAAAATACCTTATAATAAAATTATATACAAAAACACTTCACTTGTTACTATTGAGATCATGAAGTAAAAAATTAAAAAATTAAAAATCCTTAAAATTACGTTATTTAAATAAATTACTAGTGAGATTATATTTCGGGCTTTGCTTATAATTTAAGAACTCACTTATTATATAGAACGCATCGATAAAGAGCCATTTCTTAAGTTTATTTTTAAAGTAGTTTAGTGCTAGCTCTCTGATCTGTTTTATATGATTATAGATTTTGACAGACATATTGTAACAATTGTTCTGAACTAGTGTGCTTCTACATCTTGTGACAGCCAGTCGTGTTGAATCTCTTGAAAGGATTTTTTTATTCACTATGGCTTTAGTATAACGCTCAGAGTGCTTTTTAACAAATAATCCTACTTCTAATATATACAGACTAGGTAGAGTTAGTAATCCTAATTTCTTAAACAAAGGTCTACAAGATTGAAACGGTCCAACCCCACAGATTGCTCTGACACATTTTTTTTTGATAAAGACATTTTTAGCCTGAGAAGAATTACCCCATAAAAGAAGACCGTATCTAAGAACTGACCCGACGTAGCCATGGTACGCAGCCATAGCAGTTTTTTGACTTGCTACCTTCTTAAGCTTTTTTAGAGCAAAGACAAATTTGTTTAGATTATAGCATATGTGAGTTGTGTGTGCTTTCCAATTGTAATGTCTATCTAAGATAATACCTAGAAATTTTGTATCAAGTACTTCTTCAATTTTAGTGTTTTTATAATATAAGTCTAAGGGTTTTCTTTGAGTATTGTTATAATTGGAGAATTGTAAAATGTTAGTTTTAGAAATATTAGCTGTTAGATTGTTGTCCTTTAACCAGTTCATTACTGATTCTACAGTGTTGTTTAATGAATGTTCGTAGATGCTTTCTGAGGTTTCTGGTACTATAACCGAAATATCTTCCGCAAATAGGATGCACTGATGTGATGTTACTTGAGGAATATCATTTATATAAATAAGGAAGAGAAGAGGGCCTAGTACACTTCCTTGGGGAACACCGAACTTATTTGTTTTGAAAGTAGATCTTGGAGTAGACACAAGTTGATGATTTAATTGATTTATTTCGACACATTGTTTCCTGTTGTTTAGGTAGCTTTTAATCCAATCTAGTGCTTAGTAATAATAATAATGTTTTTGTGGTATAATATATCTACATAATATATATAAACCCAAGTGTAATATTATTAGTATGTCATGTATTTATGTAAAGGGTCTTTTGTCACCCGAATTATTAGAAAGAAAGAAAGAAAAAGTATTTATTGGGACTCGCACAGGAAATCACAAATTAAACTAAAAACACACTAAACATAAATAAAAAACAATAAAAAAACAAAGTATACTTAAAAATTCATGCAGTCCTGTATGAGGCCAAAAGGATATATAAGGATATCTCAACATAAAGCTGCGACATTTAAAAAATAAATGTCGCAGCGCTGGTATTCTGATAGGGCCCGCAGTGATGTCACGAAAAGATAGATACAGAATTATAATAAAATAAAAAATAAAAGAAATTGTGTGAAATATAATAAAAAGTAAAATATATGTAGTCCGCGTGTCTTGTATCCGGCGTAACATCAGTTACTTGTCTATGACTTTAGTATCTATGGTACTCTATGACATCGTTGTGACAAGTAAAGAGACGCAGACGCCGACACCGGTAAAGAATAGATAACTAATACATTACGGCTGTTTATAGTGCTACAATAATATAGTGAATAGTAGTAGTATTATATAGTTATTATTATTGTATTACAACAGGGCTAACAATATGATGTAGAATTTCAAAAGCATTTCAAACAATAAAGATTTCAAAATTGTATAATTGTTTTTCAATATGAACTAACGAAAATAATATGCTTATACATTAAAAGAATCACTAGTTTACAGGATTAGTCGGCGTCATGTATGGCGCGCTGTTTAGTAGCCAGCTTAAGAATCGCCGGATCGTTCCACCTCTTGCCAAAAGTCTTCATGAATTTCGACAGATGTTGTCCACACATTTCACCACAAAAAAAAATTAAATTCGTGTTGTCACGAGACTCCTACCGCTTGACTTCAGGGAGGAAATTTGTTTTTGCAAGGATTAACAATATTTTCAGACTGTGTGGAATTAATGTAGCCGAAACAAGTAGATACAGCTGCGTCGTTGGAACGGTAGGACGCAGCAGCCATTATGAGAGCATTCTGAGAGCCCATGATTCGATCCGGTCTTTACGACAGTCACGTTCCCTCTTCTCCATCTTGATAAACCTTGATGTAATTTCGGTATTCATCAGTTTACTCAGTTTATTCATTGGCAGAAATTCTGTTTTTGTTTGGTTATTTAATTATGCCGTGACAAAAATCGTTGACATTGACAAATCAGCATCAAATTAAAATTAAAATTCAAAAGTCATTTATTCAAACTAGGCTGAGAATCAGCACTTTTCGAACGTCAATTACATAAGACAGTCCCCAAAAACGCCCACCCTTCACCACTTCCTATTGCATTAGCTGGGAAGAAGAAGTGGCGCAACAAACTCCCCAAAATTTATATCAGCCATGCATTCCGTTAAAAAGTACTCTGGAATTCCGTTGTAGCAAATACAAAGAGAGAGCTTATTTAAATATTTATCTTTAACTATATTATGTAATAATAAAGCTGAACAGTTTGTTTCTTTTTTAGTTCGAACGCGCTGATCTCTGAAGCTACTAAAAAGTATTTTCTCAAATCAGACGATTTGAGAAAATACTTTTTGCATTAGATAGTCTAATACACAGAGTACTTTTTATGTTTAATACCTACTTGAGGAAGAACATCATTAACATCACGCTTCGACCCTTAGGAGCCAAGCAAAAAGAAAAAGGCCGAAAGAAGGCTAAGCGAAAACGAATTAACGGGAGGCACAGCTAAAGGTTATAATATTTTATGTTAACACAAGCAATTTTACGCGGACAAAGTCGCGGGCAGAAGCTAGTAATGAAATAGAAATTGAGTTACGGAATCAATAATTAATTATTTTTGGATAAATGTTTAAGAGATACGTATAAAATGGAGCTCGATTTTTTTTTTGACATTGTAATAATTTTCTCAAGATTCAAGATTGTCGACTCTTTAACCAGTCAAGTGGACTAGGAGGGTTTTACTCTGGTTGAGGGCAAGAAGGTTCGATCGTGTCGCAGCCGCAACAAAGGCAGTACTGCTCCTGGAAGCGCGGATTTTCGAGCCGCAGTGCCACCTTGCTCCAGTACATTTCCCGGTTGGATCCTCAGACACCGAGAGAAAAGGAGCTAAGGTATAATTAGTGCCGAAGGAAGGACGATGCAGTCGAACAAGACTATAAATTTTAAATCCGGCATCCGCTAGGTTCCCGCGCTGCTCAGAATTTTGGCCGGCTGGGGTTATATACAGGGTGTTTGGCAGAACGTTGAACATACGAAAATGGTGGATAGGTGGGGTCATCTGCTACTTACTCAGCCCAAATTTTTTTGGCCCTGGCCCACGGGATATTTTTTAAAAAAAATTTTTGTCTTTCTTCTTCTTACACCACTTTCTTAACTTTAAAGTGTAATTTTTATTAAAAATGGGTAAAACAGGCAATATTTAGTATTTTTTTTAAATCTTTTATGTTGACAGATTCTTATAAAATTATTGCTTTATTCAGATGTTAGCTAGAAAAAAAGTTATGAGTCCTCAAACTTACAGAAAGGTGTAAAAAATACTTAAATCTTAATTTCAACTTGCATTTAAAAAAAAACAAAAAATGATTGAGGAGTTCCAATTCTAGCAAAACATCCCTAGTGTGTGAGCTTTCTAATGGTATGTAATTTGCTTTTATAAAAAAAAACTTTAAGAGTTATTTCATAATTTTTTAAATTTTTGACGAAATTCTACCTTTACGGAAAGTGAAATGTTTTGCGAAATTTAATACTGCAAAGTTGGTAAAAATTAAATGATCGACGGCTTGCCAGTAGCAGTTGTGCAAATTAACATTCACTATTCCCTTGGGATGGTTGTTACACGAAACAGGTAGAAATTTTGTTTCACTCTTGCGCAGTCATAGCGTATTTTTGTTCTCTTTCGCTCTCGTGGCACCGTAACGATGTTGTTAGATAGATGTTACAGAGAAGCATGGCCAAAACTAAACTTCCATAATGTGGTGTGATAATAATATGTTTTTGTGGTTTATACTTGGGTGTATACTGAATTTACAGAGTCTGTAAGGTACTTATGTAAAGGTTATTTTGTCAATAGAAGTAAATGATATACCTATCTACGCACCTATTATTTTGTACCACCAACATGATACAATATTTCAAAAGCATTTCAAATAATATAGATCTCTGTTTTTATTATATTTCTTTCAATGCAAGCTTATATATCTAACAAAAATACTATACGTAAACAATACATTATAATTATCACAAGTTTACACGAATAGTCGGCGTTCTGTATTGCGTGCTGTCCGTGAGCTTAGGAATCGCTAGAACCCATAAGATAAGATAAGGTAAGATAAGATAAGATATATTTATTTGTCAAAAACACGTGTAGGTTTATAATCAGTTGGAAAGATTACACAAAAAAAAATACAATTCAAATACAATAATGGTAACAATACAATTCAAACTCCAAAAGTCATAAATTTACATTAAATTTAATAAAAATATAAATGTCTAAAGTACATGTTGAGTGTGTTTTTATGCTGGGCGACTTTAATGCGCATCCCAATGAACTGTTTTTTAGGGAACTCACGAATTTCTGCGCTGAGCAATCTTGGATTTGTGCTGATATAGAGAAACTGGGCTGCGCGGCAAATAACTACACTTTTGTTAGCGAAGCTCACGGGTGCAGAAGATGGTTGGACCACTGTGTTGTATCGTTATCAGCGTGGCAAACGATTGTTAGGGTACTATAGAGGAGGATGTATTTTTATCTGACCACTTACCACTATACATTGAGGGTGATTTGAATGTAGTAAGGCAAAAGTTGACAACGCAAAATGCCCCGCACTGTAGCGTAATTTGGGGTGAGAGGGATGAATCGCAAATTACTAGATATCATAATTTATGTAATAACAGGTTGCGGAACATTGATTTCCCTCGCGAGTTTGAAAAGTGTAGTTATGGGTCATGCAGCCTAGTCGAACATAAACATATTCTAGACAGTTTATATAAGAATATTGTAGATGTTTTATGTGACGCTGCTGTACTAACGAGTGAGAAAGAAAGGTTCAGGCCAAGAAGGGGTAAAGTGTGTGGATGGAAAAATCATGTTCGAGACGCCCACCGAGAGGCCAGGCTTAAATTAAAAATGTGGGTATTACATAACAGGCCGACTTCTGGAGTCATTTATGAAGAAATGTGTGATGCTCGAAAATGTTTTAAGGGTCGTCATAAATGGTGCCAAAAAAATTGTGAACAAACAAAAATGGATTTTATAGCTCAGCAAAGGGCGACAAATAATTTTCGTAAATTCTGGAAAGCTACGGGTAAGCTGGATACTAGGCCTGAGCTACCGGTGAGCGTTGGAGGAATCAATGATCCAGAAAAATCGGAGAGGAATCGCAAACATGCTCATGGAACATTTTAAAGTGCGGTCACCTCTTAGTCCCCCGGTTACGATGACCGGTGCTGAGTCCTTCCGTGAGGGAGTGGAACCGGTAATTTATTTTTCGCCTAAACAGGTCAGGACTATAATAAAAAATATGTGTAGAGGCAAATCTCCCGGTCACGATGGACTCAGCGTCGAGCATTTTAAGTATGCAGGTGTTCATCTGCCGAGAGTCCTGTCATTGTTTTATTCATCGTGCATTAGTCACTCATACCTACCAGCTGAACTAATGAAAACTATTGTGGTACCGATAGTCAAGAACGGGACGGGAGATATCTCGGACAAGGGAAACTACCGACCAATCTCTCTTGCGACGACCATTGCTAAAATATTGGATAGTATGCTTAATTGCCACACACCCAGCATATTAGCACAATTGAAGGAAAAAATTAAACGTGATTCGCTCCGTACAAAAAAATTTAATTCATTTTTTTCAAGACAAACTATCAACTTTAGAAGAAATTTTACAAGAATAAAAGTTAACAGGAATTTTATAACACATCATATAAAAAAAAATCGCGTCGATATTGGAACTTTGTTGCCTAAGTCCACAAATTTTCAGTATGGGCCCACTGTGCGGCGCGTTGTGTTCCACACGCGCCTCAAAGAGATGTCAACACCAACTGATGGGGTCCGTTAGGGCCAATGCCTGCCAGGGTTGCGAGTTTTATTTGATAATTTCCCACCCTCAAAAGAATAGAGAAAAAGAAAGGTGGCCCTGACTTAATACCGCCTATATTTATAGTCAACTGTGCGAAAAGTCTAGCCAAGCCTATCTGTATTTAAAACAAGCGGTCTATAACAGGAGGCACTATTCCTAAAATCTGGAAATCTGCATTCGTTACGCCCGTTTTAAAAACAGGGGATAAGTTCCTCGTAAATAACTATCGCCCTATTTCGAAGCTATGCCTGTTCTCAAAAGTGTTAGAGCGCGTTGTTTACTCCGCAGTTTATTCAGCTTTAAAATGTGACTTTGGTGACGAGCAGCATGATTCTCTTCGTAAGCGATCTACTACCACTAACCTTATTCTTTCCAATGAATTTATCTCTGAAGTTATGGAGCAACGTGTACAAGTTGATGTAATTTATACGGATTACAGTAAATGTTTTGACCGCAATGACCACAGGGTACTATTACGTAAACTCTTCTTAGCTGGAATTCATGGCGACCTATATTGTTGGTTTTCCTCCTACATTGAAAACAGATCACAAGCAGTAGTTTTACAGGGTTTTACCTCCAGTTGGAATCTCAAACCATCTGGAGTTCCTCAGGGATCCATTTTAGGATATCTTCTATTTAGCAGATATTAAGAAATGTTTTATTAACTCGTACATTCTATTATACGCTGATGAAAATGACATGAAAATACTTAAAACAGTACGTTGTTCATCTGACACATCACTACTCCAGGAAGATCTCAATAGGTTTGTAGATTACTGTAAACTAACACAAACACAAACTCCAACTAAATATATCCAAATGCTTTCATATGACTTATACACGGCAAAAGAAGACAATTGGTTCAGGGTACAAATTTGATAACCAAACAATCACTAAGGTGTACAGTAGAACTTTCGCGTTGTCCAGGACAGTAAACTCATATTCGAAATGCATATTGATGAAATAGTAAAGAAAGCGTCTAAGTCCCTAGGTTTCCTAATGAGATCATCTACTTGCTTCGCCTGTAATGCATGCTACTTGCTAAAACCACTCAGTGTTATACTGTTCATACGTACGCAGCCGCCTTGAATATGCATCTCAAGTGTGGAACCCAAAATATGACATGTACAAGTCAAGAATAGAAAGCATTCAGAAAAAGTTTCTAAGGTAAGAGTTAAAGACAAAGCAATACTCAACGGATTTTACGCATCGTTGCAAAATATACCATTTTCTACCACTTGAAAACAGACGCCTTGCTAATGCTATTACTTTTCTGTTAAATACGGCCAATAGTTCCATCGATTGTTCCCAACTTCTATCCAAAATATCACTCCGAACCCATCACGTAGGCAGCGACCACTTCTTCACATTCCATTCGCATCAACAAATTACCGACGGAATGCCTTCTTCTTACGTAGCGCAGCAAGCTTTTATAATCTGCCCTCTCACTTAGATGTTGATCTATT
Source organism: Agrochola lota (assembly GCA_947364205.1). Taxonomy (NCBI): domain Eukaryota; kingdom Metazoa; phylum Arthropoda; class Insecta; order Lepidoptera; family Noctuidae; genus Agrochola; species Agrochola lota. The sequence continues at coordinate 9,751,802 of OX376232.1, forward strand.
GAGAACCAGCCCAATCACATTAAGGCGTACTTTGAATAAAGAATACTTTGTCCCTAATGAGTAGCATTATTCATAATTAAATATCATGTAACAAATGTGTAATTTTTTTTTTACTGTTTTTAGCACAATAAATAAAGATTATACGATTATAAGATACCTACTACCAAATTATTATGATTCATAATTTCAAAATCTTTTCATGTTTTGTTAAAAAGAAGAATTTATTTTATTTGTTTTGTCTTGTTTAAGAAGTATTTGTTAAGGTATATTTAAGAAGATTTTGATTTTTGTATGTTTCTTTTCTTTTTTTTTTTTTAATAATAACATCGTTTTTAATTTGTGGAAGCCTATAAATGGCAATCGTAAGCGGTATTGTACATAATAAATAGATATTAGACTGTAAGCTTTCCTAAGAATAAATAAATAAATAGAAGTTCAAGTGCACGCTGGACTCGCATTCCGAGTGAGTTCCGTACCATTTACATCGTAAAAGAGACGGTTGATTTTCTCCAGTAGGTTTTAATAATAATTTTAACACATAAAGGTGTAAACGTTTTATTAACAGTAATACAGGTATATACATATATGGTAAAACATTAGAGTCCGGGCACAGATTAATACAGATGGGAAACTCCCCAAAATCATTTAAATAAATTGGATTGCAATTCAGGTCGCACAGCGCTAATTACCTACATATATATACCTTGAAGTTGCCACTCTTTCTATCGCGTAGCTCTTATATCTTCTGACTACGTTACACTCACTGAATTGGCCCAGCAAGACGGGCCCGCCGCGTTATTGTAGCTTCATACCTAAGCTGCGGAGTGTCCTATCTGTATTCATCTGTGGTTCGGGGCAAAGATAGAAGCTTCCATAGAAGTATGTATTATTAAAACGAAGCTTCATAAATCGTATAACAAGGAATCGCTATTACGTTGCGCGGCCCAGTTGACGGACATCCGTCATGCGGTTTATGTCATAAGGGCGTGGATCGTCACGTTTTCAGAATGTTTTACAAGCTTCGACTCCCCCTTTTGGCCGAACGGGAATATAAGGCGTTTCCGCCAGAAGCGCGCTGATCGGGGCGTGAGCAGTTGGAAATAGGTGCGCGTTATAATAACAATAAAAGTTTTTTTTTTTTCATAAGTTTAGTTTTATTTATTGGTTGAATACGAGGCCCTTTGCTACTTTTGTATGTGTGTATTTTATGTCTTTTTGTCTTTAATGTGCGTTTTATTTGTGCAGAATAAACAATTTTTCTTTCTTTTCTTTCGTTTTTTTCTTTTCTTTCTTTTCTTTCTTTAAATTATTTGGAAAATTATTGTATTGAATCTAGTTTTGTTTTCTAACTGAACAGACAGCAGTGCTGCTGGGTAGTTTGTTGCGCCACTTCGTCTTCCCAGCTTTTGCTACTTTTGTATGTGTGTATTTTATGTCTTTTTGTCTTTAATGTGCGTTTTGTTTGAGCAGAATAAACAATTTTTCATTATTTTCTTTCTTTTCTTTCGTTTTTTTCTTTTCTTTCTTTTCTTTCTTTAAATTATTTGGAAAATTATTGTATTGAATCTAGTTTTGTTTTCTAACTAAACAGACAGCAGTGCTGCTGGGTAGTTTGTTGCGCCACTTCGTCTTCCCAGCTAAAGCACTAAGAAGTGGTGAAGGGTTTTGGGGTACTGTTTTATGTAATTTTAACGTTCGAAAAGTGCTGATTCTCAGCCTAGTTTGAATAAATGACTTTTGAATTTTGAATTATTTTTTTGTAAATTCTTAAACGTAAATTGTAACAGTTTAAGCTTACGAACGAAAGTTTTTATTACTTTTAATAAAATATGATATTAATAGAGTTTTATTCATATTTGTATACCAAATAATCACGTCGTAACAGACACAAGTTATAAAACAAAGTTCTCACAGAGTAACGTAGGTATCTGCATAAAATTAAAAGATATAAATAAATAGATACCTTGGGCCCACTTGCGCATCGATGGGTTGTGCAAAATAAATCGGAGTTAACAGCTAATTCAGGGTTAATCAAATAATTCATCTTGCACCACCAAGGGTAAACCTAAAGTTAAATTTCTAAATACTTAACCCACCGATGTGGGACAGTTAAGTCACTAAACACTGGGTTAGTGTAAGTAATGTCAAAATAAATTGACGTCACGGGGTACCACTGTTAAGTAATCCGACCAAAAATGAATGAACGAACAATGAACGGAACTTGTACCTATCTCTTTTACACTACATTACGATGGTAATACTTTCTTGTCTTTGAATTTTATAACATAAAATTTCAGTTTTATGGTATTGTATGTCGTTTCCATGGAGATTTAGTGTATTAATTGACGAAAACGGCAGATAAAGAAAAATAGATTTTATGTTTCTTAAATTTTAAGTTCATATAATTTATATCAATATAATGCCTTTTTTTTTTTTTTTTTTTTTTTTTTTGAGGGTGGGAAATCATCAAATGACTTCTCCCGCTCTGGGCAGAGCGAGAGGGTGTGTCAGACTTTTACTGACTAAAACCCACCCGTGTTCCTTCCGTTGCCTGTGTGCCGGGGCCGCGTTATCCCTTTCGGACAAACCCGCAACCCCAGCAGGCATTGGTCTTTCGACCCCGTCGGTTGGTGCTGACATCTCTTTGAGGCGCGCGTGGAACACAACGCGCCGTCGACACGGGCCTGGTCCTTATCGGACGGCGAGCTGCCCATTGCTCACCGTCCGCAAGCCCGCGCCTACGGTGGCCGGAAGTCGGCTCTGGACTCCCGACGCCCGGGGCGTCTCCTGCGGCGACTAGGGCCGCGAGGGCGTGCAGCTTGCATCTCCCTCGCGCGCTCCGCCTCCTCCTTCGCGAGCATAACTGCTTCGCAGAAGGAGGTGACGGCCTCCCATGCACTCTCGCTCCGAACCATGGCCTGAACCAGGGCCGGACGCGAGAGATCGCCGATCAATATAATGCCTGCTGATATAGTACTGAAAATTCACTTACGTCGAACAATATAAAATAAGATATGAGGACACAGACATTGCAATTCTATTTTATATTTCGTCGATTGAACTGCAATGTTCCCATCTCAAAACAGACTAAACCCGGTGTTACTTTTTAGTGGCGCAACGCGTACTGAAAGTTAAAAAGTTAATTACTCCGAGTTTACAAACTCTACATTTATTCATTTATCCTGACTAAACGTGCAAGTGGGCCTTAGGGTTTTAGGGCAACTACTAACTTAAAAAGTACATTAATAAAGTCGCAACTAACGCAACTACAGTAAAAGTATAATAACATTTTATTTTGTGAGTGTTTGCAGACCACTATTGTTTTGGGGTCATCCTGTAAGGATAGGTTAGTGTAATGATAAATAAATGAATAAAATAACTACCTTATTCCAAAATATACAGAGCCAGTACGTATACGGACTAATCGTGTATCTATTGCGTCAAATTGTGAACTGGTATCCAACTTGTTTGCGACGTAATGCACCTTGGGCTAAATAGCCTGCCTGTCTGCGAGCAACTTGGAAGTAGCGGTCGCAAGGCTCGCGCGATTCACTTTTTTTTTATTTTCAACTACATATTTATGTTTAAAACTCATGTCAAGCGTAAGTGATGTACTTAGTATAGTTTGGAACCAGAACCGATACTTTAAAATATCTATGAAAATCTGTGAAAATTTCAAATAAATTTCTCTAAAAAGTTATAGGTACGTAACTGACATGTTTTTTTAGTGTCCTAAGTTCTTTGTAGTACGGTGATTCCAAATCACATAATCAGATAGATCTCTGGGAGAAAAAAACTTTTTTTTTTGTTGCATAGGTTCATAATGATCATTAATTATTTGTAAGAATATTATTTATACTTTTTTATTTTTACAATTTTAAGTAAGCTTACAGACTAATACAAAATGTAAAATTATAATAAAATATATATAATTATAATAATAAATATTGTAGGTACATGATATGGTCTGAAGTATTAGCAGTATTTTTCAGTATTGGATTAATAATAGAGCTTTCGTTTCTCGTTGGCCTGGATTTTTTGGATACAACCTAGATATTCGATATCCTGCCCCGCCTACATAAAACACTGGGCAGATAAACTGAATTTTATTTCAAACAACACTTTCCTATGTATCCGATGTTAAAACCCAAGTTAAAGCGACGATAACCGATGTTTAATGATTTTATACTGAAGGTCACGTCTAAACGGGTAGTGTTAACGATTTGGAAAAAATATATGGTAAATTAGAGCAATTTTTTTATAACTTAACATATGAATAATTTAGATTATGTTTATATTACATAGTGAAATTAATTTGTTAAGTTATGTCTAAAGCGCATAAAAACTGAAAAAATCACGAAAAATCTATCAAGCGTATTTTTCTGAAATTTTCACAATTTTAGAGATTATTTATGTAGGTATTGATCTTTTAGTACACGTGTTTTATTAAAATACTCGTAGCTTTTGTTTTATGTACAATAAATTAATAATGCGTTTTATTTGAGCCAGCGCTCCTTGATGGGCGAGCATCTATTACTGGCTGGAAATACGACGAGTTCCGTAAGCTCAGTACAGCAAGAACACGCAAGCTAACCACTCAAGGTCACTGGCGTATCTGCGTCTTAAGCGGAAATAATATCTCACATATAACGGACGGTCTACATTATACTAAGTAAAGACTGGAACAGCTGCAATTACTCTATCATCGCGTGCGTCTTACTTAATTCTCATAAAATGCTCTCGAAGTCTCGATTCTAAAGAAATAGTAAAATAACGCGTGCTTCACACCGATTAATATTCATGAATCGTAAATGGTGTTTACATGAACTTAGTTTCAAGTAAGTTGGCTCTAAATTATGCTACTTATTAGGTATATAGTTTGGGAGTAGACGTTTCAAGTTTTGGAGTAATATGGTCGGTCCAAACCGCAGCCGGCGGGGCTATTGTGTAACAAACTTATAGTAGCAATGGCTTTAATTTTGACTGATCAATAACTATTAGTTAAGTTTACATATAGTTTATAGTTTATATATATACAAATATGTAAACTTACACTTGTAAAAAAAATAAAGTACTTTTCAAGCGGTACTGGTCTTTTAAGATTTTTTTTTTTTTTTTTATGCAATGTAATTACGAAAGTGTAAAGGCTACACACATCAGAAATGTACGAAGCTAGGCAAAAATACATCTAATACGTACATCATTGGTATTCTGTCAGTTCGGCGGCTCCACACCCGCACGGCATGACACTAATAGGACGGCTGAGCGCTCCACAATTTAAGTTACCTGAGCTTTCAATTTCTTGCCAAAATTCCTTGAAATGCGATATTAGTCGAACTCTTATCGGTTTTGAATAAGTAGTAGGATGTTTGGATCCCAGGAGTTTTATTTTTGGTAATATTTCGGCAAAGAGGTGAAAACAAGGGTTCCAGTTACTCAATTGCTATTTAATTAAATTGTTTTTAAAGCTAACCATCCGCAGTATTAGACGAAATTGGTAGATAATGTAGCACGTATTATTGTCAGTGATACCTAATACCTACCGAATTAGGTAAACATAACATCACGCCTCCGTTTCCCCGAAGGGTGTAAGTACCTATAGTACACCCACATTTCGCCAGTTATGTTTAAGTCCCATGTAATAGGGGCGAGCCTATTGCGATCAATCGGACACAAATCCAGACTCCGGGCTGCTACTGAGAAATTCCAGATAGAAAACCCCAATAACGCAATAACAATTTTCCAGTCGAAATATGTAAGAAAGTAAAAAGTAAATAACTTACAATCATCACAATTGTTAATGCTGTTTAATAAACATTTACATATGCAGGGCTGCGTCGTCCATATGTGCCAAGTGTGCAACGCACACAGGCGCCAGGACACTAGGGGCGTCGGAGGCGGTTCTGAGACTTAATTTGTACCCTATTTCATTCATGAATCAACATAGTCGAGTATCGATAAGTGAGTACAAATCTCCAAGACAATATTTACGTCTGTGGTTCGTGGAATGTTTAGATCTCGGGTTTCAGTTTTCATTATTTATATATTAATATTACCAAAAATAAAACTCCTGGGATCCAAACATCCTGCTACTTATTCAAAACCGATAAGAGTTCGACTAATATCGCATTTCAAGGAATTTTGGCAAGAAATTGAAAGCTCAGGTAACTTAAATTGTGGAGCGCTCAGCCGTCCTATTAGTGTCATGCCGTGCGGGTGTGGAGCCGCCGAACTGACAGAATACCAATGAATATGTACGTATTAGATGTATTTTTGCGTAGCTTCTTACATTTGTGATGTGTGTAGCCTTTACACTTTCGTACTTACATTGCATATTTACCCTTAAGGTCACAGTACACTATATTAAGTTAGTTAGTATGGGTGTTCGACAATTATGTAAAAGACCGGAGCCTTCTTATACAGGCATTGTTTGCTTAAAAGGAGGCTCCAAACACGTTTAAAATGTAGTTTTCTATTTACACAATAAACTATTTTGTATGTTTATTACACATTTTTGTATGAACTTCGAAGATTTTGTGAAAGACTTAAAGACTTATGTTTTTGGCTTAGGAGTGATCGATCTTTGAAAACATACTCACAACCATATAAATCTCACAACTGACTAATGGCCGATTCCTATAATTTACGGACTGATATTGGTTAAAATTATGACTCTTGTATCTTTACCAATAATTATGAAGCAAAGACCTCATAGCTTTGCATAGTAGACCCTCCCATATGGAAGTAGCTGTCACAAGTAAAATATGCTTTCGAATCGATTTATTTGTCCAGTTTGGCAATAAAAAAGCTACAATTGGTATCTAAAACGATTTGTTATTTTGTTTATAGGAATCGAGCATTAGTAGAACAATATGAGCATTGTGTGGCTGTCTATAAAGGCTTGAACACAGTGTATTACAGTTCATCACCAAATAATAATTAGGTTCATCTTAGATTCAGATATAAGCCGTTAACAATTAAATCTAACAGTTTACAGTAGGTTCAGATAGCATTTTAAAGTCCGGACTGTGACATGTTACGTATGTAGGGCCCCGAAATCCAACACGCCCCACAAAATACAGTGCTTTCATTAAAACTTGTCCCGTGACTTGAGATAAGATAAGATAATATTTATTTTGTAAAACATGAGTACCTACAGTATGAAGGTCTTATAATTAATATGTGGTGGCTACATGTTTTGCAATTTATGGCGTACAAAATTAGTTGCACTAGACAAACAATACAAAATTAAAAAATTAAAAATACAATGTCAAAATTAAAATTAAATTAATATTACAATATCAAAAAATCCAATTCAATTTGAGTAAGAAATACAGAAAAAAAAATGAACACGCACAATCAGAATTCTATACAAGCAAAATAACGTTTGAAAATTCGTCTACGCTGTAATATCACTTCTCTAGTAATAAACCTCTGAAGGGACTTTTTAAATTTGTTTAGAGGGGTACATTTAATAATCTCTGGTATGTTATTATAAATATTTGGTGCAATACCAAAGAAACTCTTTTTCAATAAAGCTGTTTTACACTTGTTTTGCCATAAAACATTCTCGTATTGGGCACGAATTGGGGTTCTATTAACTGCTGAATTTTTTTGAAATAATTGTTGATTCGCTTTTAACAAATAATGCAGTTTCCAATATACGTATTGGAAACTGCATTATTTCCAAAGATGAAAAGGTTAGTATTTTTAATTTTTTAAAGTAAGGAACGCAACTATCCGTTTTTCTTTAACCACACATTGATCGTAGGTATACATCTTTTTTGCATCCTGAATATAAGTTCTCTATTAGTTGACTGTCCCCAAAAAACAACACCATATCTTAAAATAGATGCGACCAATCCATGATAGGCTGTTAATAGTGTGTCAGTATTTATTTTCTTGGATAATTGGAATAATAAATATGCAGATATACTTAAACGCTTGCCGATTTCCTCTAAGTGAGGTTTCCAGGTTAGTATATTATCTATGGTTATTCCTAAGAATTTGGCATTTGTAACTTCTTCTACTATACAGTTATTATAGGCAATGTTAACTGGAGGATTCTTACGGCGCTGGTGGTATTGGTAGCACTGTTCTGTCGGTCGCCATTTTGAACTCTATTAGTATTAAAACTAAGCTGGACAAGCAATGGTGCCAACATGAGACAGGGACAAGTTATAGTGAACTTATTTGTCTGTAATACTTCTTACTAAAATCACAAATGACAGTCGGATTGTTTTGCAAATTCAAGGTATTTCAGCGCGCTATGGAGCGAGCTGTGGTCGGAGTTTATTTAAAGGATAACATAAGATCTACCGGGGAGTTTGTAGCACCACTTGCGCTTCCCGGATAAAACAATAAGAAGTAGTGAAGCGGGCGTTTTGAGGGACTGTCTTATGTCATTTTGATGTTTAAAAAGGGCTGATTCTCAGACTAATTAGAATACAACTGGGGTTTATCACCACCTCTAAAGCAGTATCATTTTAATATTTCTTTAGTGTGGGAAAGAGATGAAGCTCTACAGGACGTATAGCTCCATCTCTTTCCCCCACCGTTTGTACCTAAAACTTTTTCTTAAAGAGGTGATTAAGTACCATTTCTAGAAAGCTAGCAATCAAGTTAATTGCAGACGCGATGAGGTTGGAAAATCTAGAAGAAATATAGCGACACATAATTGAAAGAAGAAAATTTTATTTGAATATATTAATTTACCTTATAACTTTTTTTCATGTTTGTTCACGCTAGATAACAGCACGATTGTCGACTACTTGATAGTTCTACCAACTGCAGTTTTAGATGTCGCTGCCAAAATATCTTCAAATAGTTGCAACATAAATATTATTATGATTACTAATTTAGTGTATATTATAAATAACGTAAACGAGGCAAAAGGCGTATAGCGTCGTAGCAGGATTCGTTCTGTAATTTCTGCCTGGCCCCATGGGAAGAAGGCGTGAATTTATGTATGTATTACAAACAAGAATCACTAATCACGGTTCGCAATTTATTTGCCAAACATGTAAACAAACACGAGTTTTAGGAAAAACAACCGTAATGTCTAAATGTAAGGTTCAGTTCGCGGTACAACATCATATCACTATGCAGGCGGCATATTATAAGTTGGGGGATTACATCGCTGATAAAAATGCTTAGCTCAAAGCTGGTCCTGCTCTACAACCACAACTAATTGATTAACATTTGAAAGGTACTGCTGGAGCTGCTGAAGATTTTAAGACAATCTTTGCATTGTATAAAATCAATCTCCTTTGTATTATATAATTGCAGAACACAGGAGTGAGCACTATGTACTAAAGAGCTAACATTTACCGGGTAATACGTCGACTGACTTATTGACTTGAATGTGCCGTGGCGGCTGTGAGTTTGTCATGCTCACTGAGATGTCTCGCTGATGGTGGTGAGTGTGTTGGATCGTTTAGCTCCCTTCAAAATGTTTGAGCTGAATGGTGCTGATCCATGCGTCATGTTCGTGAACGGGCGCCGTCAGTTGGGACTGGTCAACTCTTAGCTGCTATGGCTGATTAAAATTTTTGAATTGTTCTTTGTTTTATCTTTTTATTACGGATGTTTCTAACGTGCACGTCTTTCTACATTGTTCTCACATAATTTCAACATGAATGACGTAACTAATATTTTCTAACAATTTTTTATTTATTTAAAAGAGTGTCTGTGGAGTTTCTTGCTCCCCATAGGTACCTACTATGCTTTGGAATGGGCAACTAGCTTCATATTGACTGACCGATTCCTTGACAATTCAAAAGTGCCTGTAAATAGTTTAATTGAAATAAATGTTTTGAGTTGATATTTTTTATGACTTTTTCAACAGTACTAGTCAGTCTAAAATCAACTTTATTTACACCAGTACAAAGTTGTTAAAGTGGAAATAACATCAATTGGGAACAAGGTTATAAATAGACCTTAGTGTCCATATAGGTTAAAAAAACATGAAACTACATAACAGAAAGGAATTATGTCACGCATTATTTTATTTATTTTTATTTTTTTTTATTTAACAGTTTATGTACACACATTATAAATAGACAAGAAGAAAGGAACAGAAAAAAACGTACAAAGGTGATGCTTATTTCTAAAGAAATCTCTTCCAGCATACCTGCGATAGGAAAGTAGTTAAAGAGATGTAGACAACGTGTGTAAGATTAGAAGAGAAAATAATATACATAAAATAAAAACACTTAATTATTCGCTAATTTAACTATAAACATACAATATGAGAATAAACTTACATACATACTTCTAAAATAAATAACCCTAAAATATATATACTTAATTATAATGTAGTATGAAATAATAAATGCAAAAAATGCAACTATGACGAAGTGGACAGATAGTGTTCTTTCACTCTTCTTTTAAAAACTGCAACAGTTTGGCAGTCCCTAATGTCAGGCGGAAGTGAATTCCACAACCGAACCGCGTGCACGCTGAAGGAGTAGGAGTAGAAGTCGGTTTTTATAGCACCAAGCAATAAAATATTGCTGTCATATCGTTTTAATGTTTTTTATGTTGCGTCACGTTTTCTCATTTGCCTTTAAGTTCCAATGTATTACCTACATATATTTTTTATTAGAGCTCAGTGTAAAACTGAGCATCTATACTTTGTTTACTACAGCACTCAACAAAAGAGGCCCACAAAGGACCAACTGTCTTTGAACCATTCCTTTTCCTTTTTTAGGGTTCCTTACTTCAAAAGGAAAAATACGGAACCTTATAGGATCACTTCGTTGTCCGTCTGTCTGTCTGTCAAGACCCTGTTTCTCAGGAACGCGTGGAGGTATCAAGTTGAAATTGATTTTAAATACGTAGGTCTACGGTCTCTTGGAGCTCTAAAAAAATCAAGCTTCTAAGGCAATGCAATAAAAATTCCAGCTTTTTATGCGACTTATTTTGATACTCACAAATAAATCAAAAACTATATGGTAATTCCCGTTGACCTAGAATCATGAAATTTGGCAGGAAGCGATGTCTCACGGCACAAGTAAAGGAAAAAGTCCGAAAATCGTTAATTTGTTTTTTTTTTTTTCGATTACAAACTTACATTTGCAGTTGGAGAATTGACCGTGACGTATATCGATATAATGGGAGAATGTAGTTAAGTTCGTTTTTGGAAAAAAAGAATCCCAACTACGGAACTCTTCATTGTGCGTGGTCCGACACGCACTTGCAAAAAAGAAAGAAGAAGAATAAGAAGAAGAAGACAGAAGAAGAATAGAAAGACACATAGGTGTATTTCTATTTTTATCTTATATTCCTTGTATTTTCTTGTATATAGGTACATAGATAAGTAGTTTAATTTTCTATGGGAATCTATCTACACCAGAATATTATTTTATTATTGTACACCGAACGGGCATGTTACAGTCAATATAATTTTTACCAGGTTTATTTTGTACACCACCTATAAAAACAATAAATTATATTTTATACCATTCCCTCTCTAAAAAGCTTATTTTATTCACTGAAAACAGTGAATAAAAAGGTCTTTTAATCACTATTTTGGTGTTTGAATTTAGAACACACCAATATATTGGACCTCCATCTCAATGCTATACAACCTCCTTGTGAAAAAACAATCGATACACAGGACATGAATATCGCTTCACAAGTCGACCATCCTTTTCTCTTTCGTTTTTATAAAAATATTTAAACATGTAAATTATGCGTATTTAAATTAAATAAAGGAAATAATAAGAAAATTACTCTTAATTTTAATGTGCATTTTAATTCATTTGACCTTCCTTTTTTCTTCATTAAATGTCTATTTTCGCTTAATTCTTTCTTTTTCCCGTAGTCATGGTATAAAGTATAGTAGGCAACTCTTGAATAAAACGGATTTATATCGAGGGCCGCTCAGGGTTCGAACAATGAGGATCTGTACTGCCAGTTTATCACGATAGGTGGCGCATCGTCGACATGGCCATTGAAAACTGTCAATTCCATACATTTTGTAACCTATAATTCAGTAAATTAAATTTTTCTCGTAATATGCTTAAGTATGCTGTACCAGGATGTACTAAACTACTAACCCCGGTGTTCATTTATTTCCTAATGATACTACGCTAAAAAAAGTGGGAAACTAAAAGAGTACAACTAAAAGTAACTTTCAATATGTTGATTGGTAAACCTCGCCAATATGGTGGAGTTCTGGTGGAGCTATTAACGTTTTGGTGAAGTTCTACAGCAGGAACGTCAAGTGCTTGTCTTTCAGAAGCTTGAGAGCTTTGATTGCCGAAATTAAAATTTCGGTCATATCTATGGCCGAAATTTTAATTAATAAAACAACATCAGTGTTTTTTGTTATTTTTTGTGATGAAACCGATCCACCATCGTTATTGCTAACATGTATTGTTCCTGGAAGCATAAAGAATTGAAAGACGAACTAAACTAACGAGAAGCAAGGATTACTGGAAAGAAATCAGATCTTATTGAGAAGTAGACTTCTATCTAATAAAATATTTTTCATCAGTGCTAGGCTCTACATTTGAATAATTTTTTTGTTGGAACGTATTAACCCTCACTTGACTCATGGTAGGAAAATTTACGAAAATTGAGAGAACGTTATTTTAATTATAAATTGTATTCTTTAGTTTTTAGGTTATCTAACCTAAAAACTAAAGAATACAATTTACTTTTTTTAATTTACGTTTTTTAATTGAGAGAAAGTTATTTTAATTATAAATTGTATTCTTTAGTTTTTAGGTTATCTAACCTAAAAACTAAAGAATACAATTTATAATTAAAGTAACGTTCTCTCAATTTTCGTAAATTTTCCTACCATGAGTCAAGTGAGGGTTAACACGTTCCAACTAAAAAATGATCCAAATCTAGAGCTTGGCACTGATAAAAAATAAACCTAACCTAAAAATTAAAGAATACCATTTATGATTAGTGTTCTCTCAATTTTCGTAAATTTTTCTACCATGAGTCAAGTAAAAATTAACACGTTACAACAAAAAAATTATTCAAATGTAGAGCCTAGCACTGATGAAAAATATTTTATTAGATAGAAGTCTACTTCTCAATAAGATCTGATTTCTTTCCAGTAATCCTTGCTTCTCGTTAGTTTAGTTCGTCTTTCAATTCGTTATGCTTCCAGGAACAATACATGTTAGCAATAACGATGGTGGATCGGTTTCAACACAAAAAATAACAAAAAACACTGATGTAAACAAAGCGAAAATGATTTGACAGCGGCCATCCCGTCGCTGGCGACATCTGCGCTGAGCTTTGCGCGTGGATCCCCATTGAATCACTCCCTACGGTCGTGATTCAGTCGTTAGAATCATTCACTTGCTCGTGATTCATCTATGGCCCTCGGTTTAAATCCGTCTTTTATTCACTAATTGCATAATATACTATTATTCTAGAGTTTTACCCGTCTTAATTGACTGATGAGGTTCATAAAAACATTGTAAGAAGGAAAAGAAATATATAAACGATGTGTTTCCCTCCAGCCATGGAAGGAAACACATCGTTCATTTCTTTTCCTTCATGGGCTTGTTTGTCCAATGTTATTATTCAAACAGAATATAGTGAGGGCGCTCATAATTCAAAATTAGGAAGCAAATTAATCATGCACACACAAATAATCACGCTTTTTTCAACGTAATCATTATTATTACAAGAAACATGAGGTGGCCCATTGCAGGACAAAGGCCGACCTACTCTTTTTCCACTTGAATCAAAGTAATTATTTGGTTCATTTAATGTAAATTGAAAAATTCTTGTAGTAATATAACGATAATTAATCAAGTACCTATACTTAAGAGAGGTCTCATTGGTATCAGTTGTATTATTAGGCAGTAGATGCTCGAGGGCGGATGGGCCGCCGGGCCGGATGGCGAGCCCAGCTGTCGCGCACAATCTCCTCGGAGATGTTGTGACAGCCACAATGGGGATTCATTAATCAACTTTTCCAATTTCCAACGAATCTATCTCTGTTATCAATAAGTTTAGGGAAAAACCCTCCTCAACCGAATTCCAATGTAGATTGTTGGAAGACTGAAGCGTCGTACATCCACGAGGACATTATATTGACACGGAAATGTATCGTAGTATCCCTTGGTTCCACAGAATACGTGAAAAAACATCAATTTACTAATTGGATTGCGCTACGGGCCGCTTGTGTGCAGCGCTGACTCGCGGGCTAATTCAAGATAGTGCAAATAAAATGTATGAGAAAACTTATGGAGTTGCTTGAAATTAGTTAAGATGAAGTCAAAGACTGCCCTGTTGATCAGCGGATTAATTGCGTAACACAAATTTAATGACAATTTATCGAAATGATTTCATTATGACAGTTCAGACACGTCCATTGAGTTATTTACGTTAATGAGCAGGCGAAGTGTTCAAGCCTATGAAGCAATGGATTAGCAATATACTTCAAAACTTCTGGATTGTGATTCAAAGTGTGTTAAAATTTAATTAGAGTGTCGTCTCAAGTGCTGCTACTGAGCAAAGGTTGTGCCTGGGTTCTAATTGCAGGTCGGGCAGATAATAGGTTTTGCCCTAAAAAAAATCTCAGTAAGTAGTTGCCTGGAATCTGGATTTGTGCCCAAGTTTTGGCAATGGACTGTTGGACTTAACCATAACTGGCGTAATGCCGGTGTATGTACTAGACACCTCGGCCTGGCCTTTCGGCGAATATACGAGTATCTACATTATACAGGGGTGATGATATGTGAAACATGACGCAAAAAAAAAGAACACAAAATAAAAAATAAAGAAGTTGAGGGAAAATTTGCGTCACATCCACGCAAAATGGCATGTGGCCATTTCCTGCTAAAATATTCTCAGAAAAATAATACTTATTGGTAAAATAAAATGCGGAATGAATAGAAAGAGGTTTGTAAGATAATACTCATGAAAATTGTTCGTAGGCACTTGTTCCGCATCACGCGTCGCCGCGTCACGTAAACGTTCAATTTTCACCTACTCATGATGAAACATAGGTAGGTACTGCGGTTGTATCTTACTCACTTTACTACCACGTGTCTGTGTAACTTTCTTAAATATGAGTCTCATATAAAGACCCTCATACACATACAAGGGAGACGACAATCCTAACTTTCCTAACTAATATACTTACTTAATGCGCAAAAAAAAAAAAAACTTTTTATCAAAAGAAAGAAAGAGGGGTTTAATTTTTTTTTTTACGTAATTAAATTTGTTTCTTACGCTTTCACGCCAAAACGGCTGAAAGGATTTAGATGAAATTTGGCACATGGGTAGGTACACCATAACCTGGAAAAGGACATAGAAAACTTTTATCTTGGATCACAAGCGAATTTCCGGCCTACAGCTAGTAATATTATAAATGCGAAAGTGAGTTTGTTTGTTACGCTTTCACGCTAAAACGGCTTAACGGATTTGGATAAAATTCGGCACATGGGTAGACCATGACCTTGGTTAGGCCATAGGATACTTTTATCCTGGTAAAACGTTCCCGTGGGATAACTTAAACAATTTCAAAGGTAAGTAAGACAATAAATAAAACTTCATATATCGAATGATGTTCCCAGTCTGCAGACAAAAATTCAACCAATATTCAATAGTTTAATCACTATAGCTAGTCAAAGATAAGCAAATTTTATCTAGTAGGTTCATCATATACCTACTATTTAATTAGTTTCTTTGAAAAACGCACTTTTTTATTTCAATGTTATGATTTATTTGATAGTTTCAAAATACTTCTATGCTAAGCCTATTGCCAGTGTTTGATTTTTGTCGTATTGTCGTGTCCACATAAGTATACTTATTTGCTAATAAACATAGGATGACACTTTTGCCCATTAGTTTAACCTATTCTCAAATGATACTGACGGTAACCCTGAGCAAACGCAAAACGCAAAGCAGTTTCTTATCGCTCAGCTTTTCATTCTTGTCTTTCCTACAAGTATGGATATGGTTCCCAAACACAGGTTTCTCTCCGATAGCTCATAGTACGTGTGACCGTCGGACTGCCAAGTCATAGGTGTCGAGTTCGAACCCAAGGCACGCACCTCTGACTTTTTGGGATTCATATGCGTATTGTATAATTATCACTTGCTTCAAAAACGGTGAAGGAAAACATCGTGAGGAAACCGGCATGCCTGAGAGATATTTCTCGACGGCATGTGAAGCCAAGTGCGCCCATGGGCGGCATTAAAGCTCTGACACCAAGTTAGTCACTAACTACATGAAAAAGAAAGAAGACAGAAGTACGTACATACTCGTACAATCAATCTGCCTAGCTCTTTTCCCAACTTTGTTGGGGTCCGCTTCCAGTCTAACCGGATGCAGCTGAATACTACTAGTATTCAGCTGCATCCGGTTTTACATGGACCTACTGCTTATCTAACCTCCACAACCAAGTTACTGGGTAACACAATACCCCTTGGTAAGACTGGTTGTCAGACTTTCGGGCTTCTGACGACCCGTAATGACTGTCAAAGATCCACGAATGACAGCCGGGATTGGTCCCGGCTGTCATTCGTGGATCTTTCGGTTTAACGTGCTTTCCGAGGCACGGAGTAATCTCGGTATGTAAAGATGGTCACCCATCCATGGACCAACCCCGGCAAGCGCAGCTTAACCTGATGGATCGATCCGTGCGGCTGTTATTACTTAGCCACGAGTTCCTCCAGAGGTACGTACGTACTACGAATGAAAAAAAAAAACTTGTTTAGTAGTTTCTCTATTTATTGATTCGGCAGATCTAGAACTAAGAAAAACACATGAAAAACAATTATAAGTTTGTAGGTAGGTATCATAATACCTATCTAGAGTTAAAAATGATAAACCAACAGAATACGGATATAAATTGATTGTTCTAGGGTTCCCATTGAATGTGTATTTAATTGAATATATAGGATTGGCATAAATTGAATTGAGAGTTATATTGAAATGGGCTGTGGCATTTGCCTGTCGATATTTACTGGCTACAATGTACAGATCTAAATTAAACAAACAAAAACATTGGATACTTATTACAGATTTGAATCTGACATTTAATTGAAAATGTCGTGATTTTTGCCGGAGACATAAGTAATTGTTATTTTTACGAAATTTTGTTGCTGTTACAGTTATTTTCAATGCGATGAGAGCTTTCTTTTTAACTTTTGTCTCTATGACTAGGGACGTTGTACACGGAGCTAACAAAAAGAATCGTAAAATAATCCTTGAACAACAACCAGAAGAACAGTTAGTTGGTCAGCTGTGTCCAGGTCGGGAGAGTTGCTAACTTAGTATTGAAGCAATATAGGGTGTGACGTCACTCGGTAGCATATCTCGGCTAGGTTTGTATCACGAGTATCGCACTTCACTGCGCGTCAAGTGCGGTTATTAACTATCGAGAGCACTCTAGATAATGGAATTGCCACAAAACGCATACATTCGTCACTGGCACACCATGAAATGTTATCTGACCTTCTTAATTTTATTGATTGTGCCGCTAGCCGCTACCGGCTCCAATGATCCGAAGCACTTTATCAAAACTATTGATACACCTACGGACTCACTCGAAAGGCTCACCTACACATTTAATTAACACCTTTTAAAGTATTAGAAACAAAGAGTCCTAAAACATAACCCGACATCGAATAAAAAACGTCAGAAATGTGGTGATATTTATACATTTATCGAGAAAGAAATCTTATTAAGTCATCTTTCTTAGCTTTAGTTAAACATACTGTAAATTTATTTGAACAAATTGTATGATGCAGTGTTCGCGTACTAAACCTTCATCATATTGATATCGCTGAAAATTACATTTATATATGAAAAAGGCTCTTGCCAGATGCTGGCGCCATATAATAATTGGTTTCAGAAAAAAACGATTGATATATTGTTCACACGCACGCTCTAATAACGTTCCATATTTTATCCAGTAAATTGATCCGAATTGATGTTTTATCTTGTAATTAGATCCAGCTATTAAAATGAGAACTTTTATGAAGATGAAGCGTTAATTTATTTTTGTTGTTTTTCTTCGTTTGCACACACATACCTTCACATTATGATTAAAAATACTTTTATTTTTGTTTTTGCTTATTTAGTTAATTGAACTCCAAGCTACCCCTTCAGTAGATACCTATCTAAACCACGGCAATATTTAATTAATAAGCGCTCAAGCCCACTCGCCCACTGATTTTCGTAAATACCTACTTACATTTTACAGCCAAAATCAATAAACTCTGAAATGAAGATAGTTAATTGATTTAGGCGTGAACGCGAAATGCGGAAATCCAATATAAAATACTATAGACGCAGATATATTTAGTAATCAATTCCACAATTAATAATTAGTAATACTTAAGCGGAATAGGTTACTAAATATATCTACGTTTACAGTCATTTGTCTGAAATGAAATCTGGTTCCAAAAAAACTTGGTGAAAAAGCTGGACATTAGATTTACGTGTTATGTTGATTAAATCAGTAAACACAACAAAAGTAATCTAATGTCCACTATCAGAATGGTTCGTATAACGCGGAGTCTTCACAAACGCGTTAGGTATGTCCCCCAGCCGTGTGCTCCACGCAGAATCATTAGACAGCGTTCATCAGGCGCCAAGCGTCAATTAAGAGGTCGGACTCACCGTGATGTAAATATTAAAGAAAAATACCCACTGTTGTTAATAAAGATGAGGCGCCCGTGACTCGCATACATTCGGACACTCAAAGACTTGCAAATGTTAACAAAATGACCGCAAGTGACCAACGTCGGCGTGAAATATGAAAATTTTCACACGAAGAGTCACTTAATTTTAGACGTGACAGATTAGGGGACCTGCGGAAAATATAAACATAGGCGTTATGATCCTTGTGGCGAATAAACACCAATTGTGAGAACGTGTAAGTGTAAAATAATAAAAATATTTGCTGTAAAACCGCTCATCTATGTTACTATGTACTTCCATTTGAAAACAATGTATGATTGTTTTTCATGATACTCACAAAACAACCTCGAAAAGGAAGTATGGACGCCAGACCACTTCAAAGTTTCTAGGACACCATTTCCTGTCATTACTTTCTAAACAATACCTAAGCAGCTATCCTACCTTTTTATAAGATTTGAACTAGATATAATAAAAAAGAAGTTAGGTACTCATTTCACGGGAAACCTTTCCTCAAACCTTCTCGGGGCTGTCAACTTTGCACTAAAAACTAACTAAGTATAGACTATAGTCCTCCAAACCGAATTTCGGCCATGGCGACTAATCTCAGCGGAGACCAGCCTTCGGCGCACGACGTATTATAGTGCACAAGTGTATGCGCAGACACAGGTACACTCTCTGTTCCCTCACTCTCATAGTCCGATGGGACGGCAATCCGACCCGACCGGAGAGAGATCAGGCGCAGGGCCAACGGGTTAACGTGATTTCCGAGGCACGGGGGTATCACACCGACAACTTCCAAATTCCGGGCTGTTACTAAGAAAAACCCAATAACACTTTGCCCGGCCAAAGCAGGGCCGGATTTAAAGATGTGGAGGCCCTGGGGCAACCAAGAAGTGGAGGCACCGATTTTGATTTTGGACTAGACGAAAAAAAATACATAGTTTTCAATCATTTATACATAATAGGTACTAAAAATATTCAGAACAAAAAAAGATGAATGTAAGGCGAATGGAACTTTTTGACCTTCTTTCCTCGAAAAATGATTAATAATTTCGGTGAAATCCAGTTCTCGGAGTAAATCACTTTCAATACTAAGCAGGGATAACTTTCATAGGCGGTACTATGTCATTGTAGACCGAAGTCTATTTTCTATAATTTCATCATCGAAAATGAGCATTCTCCAGTGCAGTTCGACGCCTTCAACACTAAGTACATTATCAATGTAATTTCAACATTTGGAAATGTAGCTCCGAATTTTCGAGTATGTGCTAATAGAAAATTTCCTTATATTGATCTTTTTGATAGTCGTTTTTATACAAAAAAGCAGACAAAATTACACTTTTTAGGTCTTATTATGTGTACATCATGCTACACGTGCAGCCTGTGGGCCGACTATACTCAAAAGTCTTACAGTGCCCTCCGAGTACAATTTAATAATACGTTCTGGGTGCTGATGGGGCTGCGGCGATTCTGTAGTGCATCAGGGATGTTTGCTGAACATCGCGTAGACTGCTTTATGATACGATGCGTAAAAGGTGCGCATCCTTGGTGCATAGAGTACGTGGCAGCGCCAACAGCATCCATAGCATGATCGTTGAATTTACTTTATTTTATTGTGGATTGATTTAAATATTACTAACACTAGTCTATAAGAACATTGTTACTAACAAAATGGACACCATGGTCTGAAATAAAGTATTTATTATTATTATTTATTATACAAAACGGTAAATTTTGCGTATTGGACCAACTTAACTTTTTTTTTACCGTGGAGGCCCGGGCCCATGGCCCCTGTTTAAAATCCGGCCCTGGCCAGGGAATTGAACCCCAGGACCCACTAACTACAAAGGTAGCAGCTCAAACTCTCAGCCTTAGACTGTAATATTGGAATCACACTGGAATATTATATTATGCTAGATTAATTTCCGTATGTTCTTTATCCATATTGCTCTATTCTGGGACAAGGCTTTTTAAAGCATCAAGTTTCTAGGAGACATTAACAAATGACTAGAACGTGCGTATTGTGCGGTATTTAAAGTGTTTGTAGGATTTTAATATGACTGTCACACAAGACAATAGAAGCTGTTTGTCAGGTCATAGTGGGGTGGGTAGACGTTCTTATACAGGCTGGTAGTTTTATGTAACATGAGGTATTAAAGGTTACCTTTACCAGCGCCGGCCCTAGGGCAAGTGAGTGGAGCGGTCGCTCTAGGTGCCAGAAGGCAAGGGGTGCCGAAAACCCAAATGCGAATAACAATTTCCAGCGCAAAATAAAATTTTACTAGCACCTTTTGAGAGACGGCAGCATTTTTGACCGAATTCAAAAAGGAGGAGGTTCTCAATTCGACAATATGTTTTTTTGTTTGTTGCGTAATTACTTCAGGGGTCCCATTTAAATTGTACTAACTTTGCTTGGGTAGTTTTTAAGCTTCACTGGTACGAATTTTTCCCACTTAGTCTATGTGGATGATGATAGACTATGTTCCTGACACTGTTATTTACATAGCAGGTATTCGAATTTGCGTGGGGTAGGTACTACAACCTCCTCTTCTTCTTTTCGTGTAGTTAGAGTGCCGAAAGATAATCTCGTTCTACCCTGATCAAGTGCTAAGGCCGCTACTGACCTTTACCGTTATAACTACGGGAAAATGTTCTGGAGATGCCTCGTTTATAATTTGAACCACTCAGTCAGTCATCATCCAGTTAGTCAGTCATTCAATAGGAATGATGCCTGGGTTAAAAAAAAAAAAAACTAATTAGTCCGTCAGACAGATAATAAAAAAATATTAGACACGTATTTTTTGCTTTATCATATTAATAAAAAATTACATAGATAAAATGCATTTTAGGTTGGGGAGTGGGGGTCGCTACGTCACTAGTATGTATAAAATCTACATACTCGTGACGTCATGGCACATTTTACCTCAATGTATCGCCGTAATCTTTAGATTTGGTAAAAAAAGAAAAAAATACGTATCCAATATTTTTTGATAATCTAAAAGACGGACTAAAAAACATTTTTAGTCATCATCCCAATTCTCGGTTTTTTTTTCTTTTAGGTACTACAAGACACCCTTTCATACACACGAGGTGAAGGTGCAGAATCGCTAAGCTCATGTAGATACGTAACGTTTAAAACATTGTTGGTAGACGACATTTAACGACGGTCATATTAATATAACTTTACCGATATTACTTATCGTATTATGCAGGTTGGGTTTAATGCTCTTCTACATATTATTTACGTGACAGATCATTTATAGAATTTTCAATATCTGTATCTGAAACTTTCACTCACCAGTTGATAGAAAACCAATTTGTTATAGACACAAAAAAATATTAAAAACAACTATAATGAAATATTAACTTCTGTAGCTCATAACAATGTCATTATAAGTGGCATCTAATCGCTAATTTGACTAGGAACACAAAAACTAAGTATTGCCATCAAACAAATACTACTTATTTTAAGTAATTCTATGGCGATTAAGTCAAATAGAACATTTGTAATTGATGAATCATAATTTTGTTGTCCTTCACCCGGTAAAGGTAGAGTTCCCAGTGCTCGTTATAGCAAAGTAGTATGCCGCGCTTTGAAAACTACCGCGAGGGTCGTGTGTCGTGCCGCCGAACATACTGCCACCGACGTATACACGGCTACATATGTATAAGCTATACATTTCCAGTTTAAGCGGATCTCGCATTGTTTATGATTTCCGTACAATGAGAGATCAGCTTATACTGGAAATGTATAGCTTGATGTGCAGCCGTGTGTGTACATCTGCAAGAAATATTGTCATCTTATATCAGGGCCTTGTTTAATAAACGTTACAATCCTACAATTTTGTAAAAAAGTCACATATCTGTTAAGTTATACTACATGTGCTGTTTACTCAACCTTACAAATATGTAAGAAAGTTACATGTAACTTACAATTATGACAATTGTAGTCTGTCATCTTCCATTTACAATTTGTAAGTTTTATTAAACAGGGCCCTGTGTATTAAAGTGAAAGGTCAAATTATTTTATTTTTATTTTTATTAGCTATAGTTTGAGTGCACCATCTCTGTGGCTATATCATATTACCAATGAGACATGACGACGTCTATCTGTCAGCGTGAATCTTCGTTCGAGAGATATTCTAAAAACAATTAAATTTTCCAAACTTTCAGATCGAGTCTTACTCCGCACAAATAAAAATCATTAGAACTTCTGAATAACTAAGTTAATTTGATTTTTAAAAGCGAAAGTCATCTTCGGTATTAATGAAATACCTATCGAATCAAACGCCATTCCTCAATTTAAAAAATAATTCAAGAAACTTTTGGCCTCATAAAATACATTGAGGGACTGTGCCTCGCTTATAACACAAATCACTACTTACTTAAATATATTTTTGTAGCGGTAAACGAAACTTAAACATATTTAGTCCTATCTCTGTCAATAGGCTGAAATTGATAAAGATTGAATGATATTTTAGAAGCGAAAACATATATCGGTATTTGATTGTAGGTAGTGAGGAGCTCGTGGCTAAGTAACAACAGCTGCACGGGTCGATC
This sequence comes from Agrochola lota, assembly GCA_947364205.1. Lineage (NCBI taxonomy): Eukaryota > Metazoa > Arthropoda > Insecta > Lepidoptera > Noctuidae > Agrochola > Agrochola lota. The sequence goes on from OX376232.1 coordinate 9,774,995, forward strand.
CATCAGGTTAAGCTACGCTTGCCGGGGTTGGTCAGTGGATGGATGACTATCCGTACATACCGAGAATCCTCCGTGCTTCGGAAAGCACGTTATGCCGTTGGTCCCGGCTGTCATTCGTGGATCTTTGACAGTCGTTACGAGTCGTCAGAAGCCCGAAAGTCTTACCAAGGGGTATCGTATTACCCAGTTACTGGGTTGTGGAGGTCAGATAGGCAGTCGCTCCTTGTAAAATACTTGTATTCAGCTGCATCCGGTTAGACTGGAAGCCGATCCCAACATAGTTGGGAAAAGGCTTAGGCAGATTGATTGATTGGTAGGTAGTGCAAGTGGGCCCTACAAATTCAACGTACATAGGTCGAATAACTAAATCCAAACAACGTTCACAGGTTAAGCAAACTCACAGTTAATTAACGCGCTTGTAACGCTAGCACTACGGAAACACTAGTCAAAGTTAAACATGTGTTAGGTACTTTAATATAGTCTTAACTACCTGATACAAAAATAACAATAGGGTTTGAAAAAAGGACATATTAATAATTTATTTCATAAAGAACACCAACAGCATATTTTTTTTTTCATAATTCCCGACCTCCACTTCGGTTGGTAAAGTGTGCCACTGTCTCACCTTATGCTGAAAAAAAAGAAAACTTTAACATTCCCTTACTTATTATTGGAAAAAGGCTTCCTTCCTCCAGTTCATCTGGCCACCTCTTCGTGGCCCAGCTTTCCCTTTTCAGGCACCAATTGTGCGAAGTCTCTTGCGCAGCTGTTGTTCCGAAATACCTACCTAATTGGGGAAGGGAAAGAAACAATCACATTAACATACCACATAACAACATATCTGAGAATAACTTACTTTATAAACCTTAACCTAACCTAACCTTATTGGGCTCTCCAATAACTAAATATTCAATACGTTACCGATGGTTTCGGGTTCAGGAGCTAGACAAAGTTGTAGGTAACTGTGTTCAACAGTGTTACCAATAGTTCTGTAAACTTAACCTGAGCAAAAATTTTTCGCACGCTACTAAATTCAATTCTCTTTGAACTTTAACTTTAGTCACCTTTTCAGGCGCGTTACCTGCCTGCCTAATGAGCACTTTAGAAATGGAAAAGTGACTAAGAATACTTTTTAAAACATGATCTAAACGAACTGTTTCGGTTTAGAAAGCAGTAAATCTTCATAAAGAAACATAATGATGTGTATTCTACCTAATCGCTCTGAATTATTTTTTTCATGGCTTGGTTAGTACTTAGCACAACAAAATCTAATGGTCATCATTACAGGCCATTTCCTATATCCTATTGATTTCATCAAAGATGACTAAAGAATATAATTTCAATAACATCCTGTGCAAAGTTGTGACGTGAAGGCCAAGTTTACAGTTTGTTTTCCTATAAAGTAATTTAAGAGTATTGACAGCCACGGTTCCCAAATACTTGGAACTCAACTAATTTGTATGTTGTGGAGAAAGTAAGCACAATAAATAAGAAATGGCGGGCCAAAATGAGTAACATAAATAAAAATTTGTCTTCACTGGCTGTACGACGAATTTCTGGAAGATGTGAGTCCTTTTTGTTGCAATGGTAAGTGACAGTCCGACGGTAGCAATACAATAATGATTAAACACATCCTCAAGATTTCTTGAACAGAAGCAAATGATAGATAATGCCTTTACACCAACATAAATGATTAAAAGTGAAGATACTCGTAGTTTAGGCGCCACGTAACTATCGCAGGAACAAACTAGTTCAGTTATTGATATAGGAGCTTCCTGCCTCCAAGGTAAACTATAAAACCCGAAACCTCGAAACTTTAATATACTTTGTAGATACTAGGTTATTGTGTTGGTACTACATAGGGTCAGGCTGTTCAATGTCCATCCGAAAACGCCTTAAACAGTGATAGACAGTTATGTTAGGATCTACCATAAATATCAAAATATGGAGCGTGACAATTGAGATTTTTTATTCTTGTATTTCTTCCATGATACTTTTGCACCAAATAATTTTACTAACGTGACTCATGGGCTAAATTAACTTCACATGTAATCATATTCTTCACTTTAGTATTTATTTACGTAATATTCCTTCGGCCAATGAACTATATTAATAAGGATAAGCAAAGATCCGGAAAATGGTCAATTAATTATGGAACTGGAAATAGGAATAACCTCGAAATGAGTAATGCATGATACAATTCGTATTACTTAATTGTGTTTCTACGACAAACAAAATTGTTTTCAATCAAAACCGGGTTAGTTAGTCACTTAATTAAACAACAAAAGATAGGGAAATAATGGGTATTTTCCTGGATAACTAAAAGACTGCAAGTATTCTATAAATCCGTTGCACCATATATCTAATATGGTACTTACGATGGACGCGACAGACATTATTTTGTATGCAAGCAAATAATACCTCATATATTGATTTGACTTTGCCTTTGGGTATCCAACCCAGGACCCGCAGCCCAGCAGTCAACTAGATAAACTATGCCGTCGGATAATCTTGATTCTTGATATTGAGATTGACTGGCAGAGGATGCCTTCGTGCCAGCAAAAGCCCGCCTTATGTGCCATCTTTTTCCATAGAACTATAAATAAACAGATATACGCATATTGCATTCATAACAACATAACATGCAAAGATACGAAACAAACAACATTTTCTTTTAAAACTGCAGTGAAATATTAAGGTTCCCTTGCGACTTGACCAACGTATTATATTATATTTTTACGTATATACTTGAATTCTTCAAAATGTTAACCTACTCAACCACCTAATATAAAGAACCTAGAAGTTTTCACTTGAGGGAACCACTGAAAATCATACAACTTTTCAGGATTTCTGCGTAATGTTTGTATGAAGTAAGTACTTAAGTGATTCAGGTTACCCGTAAATTCTTTGTTTGAAACTAAAAGGTCTAAAATTGAGCGGTCAGTAAAATTAACGTCGACTTCAACCATTCTGAAAGGTTTTGATGGTTTCAAGTATATACTTATTCTAATATTAAAAAATACCTAATTGTAAATTCATATTTGGATGTAAACGAGTAAATACCAATTATGTGTACTTATGATTTAATTGAAATCGAGTGTAAAACTCGAACACTTAAACAGACTGAACCAGGTTAGTCTTAAGACTCAAGTAATAGTCAAGAAAAATTCGATTGTCATCAAAGGGAAATGTAGTAACAAGTTTACCTAAAACCCATAAAACAAATAAAAACAATCAAATTGACAACAACTAAAACTAAACTAAACTTTCAAAGGCGTGACTATGAATTGCATATTCGGACTTTAGAGTAATTTGTGGAAAAAGGTGGACAGTTATTGCAGGAGGCAACGCCGCCCGCCCGCCCATTCCGGTCCGCCCTAGCACGCACCGGATATATAAGGCGCCGGCGAGCCTTAAGCGGCACAACGCAACGCAACCACCGACCACTACGAGCTCTCTTCTCCTCTACCTCTCGAACACAGGTTGGTACGACATCATAATATTTAATTATATTTTTGAATTATTTATTGGAACAATATATACTTCCAGTAAAGTTTTCCATCAGTTTTTGTTTTATATGAACATTAATTTTACTTAATATATATATTTTTAAGGTAACTAAAGTCTTTTTATGACATAATATATTTATTATTGTGGTATTTAGCAACTACGAGTATCATAACGTTCAGTCAATAAGTTTTTGCCTTCGTTAAGTTTCTACTCGAGAAAAAAGTTATATAGTAACTACTTATAAACTTAAAACGTACCCTGAAGCCTTATAAACTATATTAAAACATAACCCAAAGATACTTTCCATAAGTCATTCAAAAAACTGCATTTTTTATTGTTGTGAGAGGATAAACAAGTCGGTACTGCAGGTACACTTTAATTGCATATTTACGAGTTTATTTCACTGAATCTTTTCACGTCGCTTCACTTAACTTCCTGTTCAATATGGACCTCATATCCGGTGCTTGATGGCTATAGTTCCATTTTATTTTTATTCTTAATGGTCACTGCATCTCTATTTATGCTTCTGCAGCTCGTGTTTTATCGTAGAAAAGTAATTAAAATGCTCTAAATACAGCCTTTATGGTTAGAAAATCATATTCTTTATTCTTGAATATATAACTATGTTGATTAGACGCCTTTATTTTTTATTTGTACTACTTTATGAACGAACAAAAGATGGACTTAATGTCAAAAGGCAATGTCTACAAGTTCGGGAAATAATTGCTATCGTTTTGTACAACTAAATATTTACATTCCAAATAAAGCATGCATAATCAAAATGTCTCATCTACACCAATTTATATAGAGAAAAGATATTAGTATTTTTCTAAATTTGTATTTTTGTTTGTAATGAATAAACTCAAAAACTACTGGACTGAATTTAAACATTATTTCACTTGAAGAACGCTAGTTTATCACTGAGTAACATAGCCTATCATCTATAAAGATATAACGCGGGCAAAGCCGCTGGCGGAAGCTATTATACATAAATAGTAGCAGTGATAGCCTAGTGGTGTGACTGTCGGACTACCAAGTCATAGGTGTCGAGTTCGAACCCAAGGCGTGCCTTTTCGGAATCATGTGTGTATAATTATCACTTGCTTCAAAAACGGTAAAAATAAAACATCGTGAGGAAACTAGGTGCCTGAGAGATATTTCTCGCCTCGATAGGTGTTTATTAGGTATCATAAATTTACACTTTACAGCTACTTCTACTAAAAGCTTATTTAACACCAATAAGTAGCTTGTCAGAGAGGTTTTATCTACTCATCTCTGTCCTGAGTACTTATACTCTTCTTGCATAGTTATAGAATACCAGCACAGTATACCTACCATCGATACTTGAAGCGCTTTGAGCGCTCGACGGTGTGGAAATTCCATGTTTTTCTACCTAATACTAACTCCTTCACATCTATATTGGTAATGTGTGTAGTTTAACGTTAGTCTTCTCTCTGTAGATATCGTATCGAATCAAGTGACCGGCCATTATCTTTTCATTGTTCCAGCTCTTTGTGTTCCGTTCTAAAATTGAGTATTGGGTCTTTTATTCTATTTATTCTCCATCTTGTTACCAAGTTATACATACTAGATAGTCTTTCCTGCCACTCATCACAAAGATATTGACCAGAATTGGCACCGACTTAATGAAAAGCCATTAAAATTAAAAGGGTTCCTTAAGCCATTTTAATTAATGTCATTGTGTCGGAAGGTGTCTCGAATTTCCTTTAAAATTTTATTAAGTATTCCACATTTTTCCCTCCCTCATTAAAAAAAATTACAATAAGCATTTTTGTGGAAAAAATAGAAAGAGTGCTAAGAAAAGACATTTGCACAAACTCTTATCTTAACAAGACACTTACGTATCTAAAAATAAATCGTCGTGATTCGTATATTATTCTATATTTAGATTAAAAATTGGTTCAACCCAATCAACAGATTGATTGCTTGCACGTGTAACATTTTCCCACAACCCAGTTCTAAGGAAACTCGATCAAAACCTAAGAGGAATTAAATGAAAGACAGTATGATTGAATCTTACTCTTTTCATGACCTCCATTTATCATAATCGGGTGACCACTGAAAATCAGCGCTGTGCTGTGGGTCTCCATAGCACAGCATCATGCTGAGTGGAAGCCTTCTTGTCACAGTCATGATGTGACAGCAGCTGCCGACTATTTCTGTTTTGTGCTAGTTATTGTATTTAAATCTATTGTGTTTTATTTTCTTGTTCTACTCGAGTTTATTATCTTTTTTTTTTATGCACGCGTTTCTGTGAGAAATAAACTTATGTTTCTTTCTTTCTTTCTTTCATAATAATGAAGATACAGTATCGGGTAATAACATAACATTTTAAACCTAATCATCCTATAATATTCCCACTGCTGGGACTCCGGCCTCCTCTCTGTGAGAGGGACCGGGCTATAAAACCTTTATTTTTAATGTACGTGTATATTTTCCATACATCGACCATTAAACACAAGTGATTGTACCTGACATCTTTTCTCCGTATATTTTACTGTCAAAGACCCTTATGACTTATAATGATATGATGTTTTTTTTATTAAACACCAAATGTTTTGATCAGCAACACTAAGGGCTGATTTGTAATAGCCAGAAAACTTTGAAGAATAAATATGACAGTTTGACATATCTTCTATATAAAAGCTGTCAAACTACAATATTTATTCCTTAGTCAAATGACAGTTGACTATTGAAAAATCAGCCGTAAGTTAGTAACTGTCAAGTCTGGGAGTGCGTTGATGTCTTTGTAATTACGATGTAGGGACAACGCTTTTTTTTTCACTCGATAACTTGTGCTGTGATTTTCCTTATAACAAAAATAATAGTGTCTAAATACATACCGAGAAGTAAAAATAAATGTATTACTTAATTGAATATATTTTCATATTATTCGGTACATTTTCCTGCTTTAATTAAGTACCGACGTAATTTAAATTAAGCTGTCACCTCAATTATATTTTAAGTAGATGGAAAATAAGAGAAAAACTGTATAATAATAACTTCAGAATGTACTGCGTGAGTGTAATCTAATGAAACGTAATGGATTCAAAGCGTGCATGTTTACTACGTAGGTAACTCTAATAGTGAATCATAAAGGAATGCAATTTTACATTAATGCATTTTATAATGTGACGTCAGAGCATTGTATTATTATCTAGTCACCTTGTCGTGGTCGTGACAATCCTGTCTTAGAATCCTTATAATGATTTCTATTTCAACACGTATTGCAACATAAACTTGCACCCTTGTAGTCGAAAGTTCTATTCAATCTTTAGGATTGTTATTTGTATGTTCATAATATGTTTCACGCCTTCAGTAGTACGAATTTACGTATGCTAGTAATTTACGTATGCTAGTAATTTCTTGTGGTAAAACATCTTGAAGAAAGTCTGAAATCGCCAACCTGTCTTCAGCAAGTGTGGCGATTAATGCTCGTGCCTTCTCTGTATTGGAAATAGGCATTATTAGTCGGTATTATTATACCTAGTGTGAACAGTTCTGAGAATAAAATTACTGTATAAAAATAACACACTAGGGTCATAAATTTTACTCAGTAAGTTAATATTGTAATCTGTTTGATTAACACATACTACAAAATCAAATTCCATGTTCTCATTAATTCGTGTTTCATCATTATAACTATTGAACACGCTAACCGTCCGCGGAGCAGACATAGGTAATAGTTAAACAACCGTCGTGAATTAAATGTAATAGCCCTTTTTCTAATTTATTAAGGGTCAGCATAGCATGTTCTATTTCTCCATACATCTCTATTAGCCGACATCTTAGTAGTGTCCCTCTTTCTAGCCATATCATCTCTCACTCAGTGTATCCATCGTTTTATTGAATAAAGTATTAATTACATTGTGGTTGGGGTGGGTCACGTTATTGAAAAGGCTTCTCTTGAGGGTAAAACTTTTATATTTTGGCCCTTTTGACCATATATTTTACAACGCAACGTGCCCATGTCGGGGCCTCTTGCCAAGCTCATGTTATGTGACAATGTGACAGACCTCTTTACAGGCTGCCACATAAGTGACAGCCCGTCACGGAGGTCTGTAAGAATAGAGAAGTTCATATGTGGTATATGTGTACAACATACATTTTGTGTATACAGCTCTGTGCAATGATGCGAGGTGCCGGCGGAGCGCTGGCTGTGGCCATCGCCGCGCTGCTTGTCTGCTGCAGTGCTGATCCTCATCAGGTAAGGAAACCTCTTCATTCAGCATAGCTGAACAAAGACAACGTTGGCAAGTGAAGCAGGCGGACTAGCGAAACAAAAGCCGGCGGAGACGCACCTTGCTGAAACAAAATGGTATTAAATGTTATACGCAATACTTCCAGCCAGAATACGCTATGCTTCTCTTCTAAAGTTTATCAGTAGTATGAACTAGATACGTCCAATTTAATAAGTGAAATGTGACAAAGTAATTCAAGACGAAAAGATATTATAGAGTCTTATCCAATTGGCGATCGCGTCCAAACAATATCTCTGTGGACAAAAATCACATAAAAGTGATAAAGAATAGTCTACGCTACGGTGTACCAATTAATGATATAATAATATACTCTCCGGTTCGCACTGCTTTCAACCGATCGTGTATCTAGTACCTTATAAATTTTCCCTTATAAACAAAGACATCCCAATTATATATTTGTTATTCCTTTTATTTTTAATTGACGCGGTTTGGAGTGTTTCCTTTTGTTTCGTGTGACAGACATGATTAAGTACTTACCATTTTATTTCTCACTCCTGTAGTCGTTGGTACGTACTGAGTTTTAAACAGGCGTCTCTTGTTTTATTATTACAATTATTCACTAATTAGGCCAACACCAACCCCATCTTCACCCTCATTTTGTTCGTTAAACATTGCATGTAACGTTAAAGGTATTCTCTAAAATTATGTAAACGCGAGGAGGTTGGTAGTAAGTACAACTTGTAATGTATTCGCATTAATATTTATTATGTGGCTATTCGTATCAGAAACAACTAGTAACTCTGAAACGTGAAACACGCTCAACGTCGAGGAGTTATAAATATAAAATTGTTACATTACCGATTAGGACTGGTTACAAATTTTTTGAAGTAAATAGGTTCCTAGTTGATAGAACCCAATATCTGAGACCTCAATTACGCACTAAAAGCCACGACTTAAAAGGCAGTTACACAGACCAGCGACCCGTTTAAATGACACAATTTTATAAAAAGATTACTCAAAATTTCACTGAATTGTTAAAATTGAACGAATTTCGCCAACAATTTTTCATTTCGTTGCCCCACGCCGTATCCCATGAATACAGCACTCGTGGAATATTAATTGACAGAACAAATTCTGATTGGCTGGCTCGTAACAAGAAAATATAATAACAACTTACTCGTAAGCCTCCAATTAGATACTAATCGGTCTGTAGTCGATACTATAAAAATATAAATGAGAAAATTTAAATTGACTAGCGAGGGCGCGGATCTTATTTCAATTTCTTGGTAAATGAGATAATGGATAGGGAAACGATAGTGAACAGATTTTTTTTTTTCTAGCCAAGGCGAGTACGGTGCCCATTAAGCCACGGAGAGTCGATAGAAGTACCTACACAGTCATGATATAGTTTAGGACAGCTATTTATATTTTTACCGACTCACTAAGCCTATGAGATTTGTAAATAGTAATAAATACCTACTTACCTAACATATGTTAATATCGTTTTGATTTGATTTCAAACACCCTTAGGTGGGTTAGTGAATACTTAGTTTGGAATACTCTTTGAATTGTTATTTATACCTAACAATCCCTACTAGCGTAGTCGACCAATAATAGAACTGGAACTGTTTAACGCAATGGACTAACATGGTCCCCTACATTACGTTAACACGTGTATATATTGACCCAAGTCCGTATCCTAAATAAGATAGAATAAATAAACACATGGATGCGGTTTACTCAAACGAACGGCTGCGATCTCTAGATTACCCAGCTGTGCAGTTTGTGATTGTTACATCAAGTCAAACTGCATCTTGATCATTTAGATGGCAGCTGTACGGTTCTCTGTTCTTAGAATCACTAAGTCAAACTTAGCAGTTTCATTAAAATTCGACCTCTCAGAAAGTGCTTCAATTGCAAACAGTTTCTAGTTAACTGTTGGAACTGGAAGCACTAACAAACATGAAATTAGTCAAAAATAAAGCAACGTTTCTGAATTTTCGTTCAATAAGTATGAATAAGGCTCTTACATACAGGACATGATTACTTTCCCTCACTGACTTTTAGTGATGCATCTTCTTCGATTGTTTTAAATACTGATTTATACTATTAAAAAACTATGGTTTTCCCACCAGGAGCAAGACGTTAGTGGCAGTGAGCACAACTCCGCGGAACGCTTATACGATCCCGCCGGTAAGTCCCAAGTCACACGCACAAGTTATTGCAAACATAACTAACTTCTACAGTGTTATTCAATATTCAATTTGTACGCACACAGAATGCTAACACGGATACTTTACCTGGCACCTATTAGAGTTAACTTAACCAACCGGGACTGTAAGGAACACAATCAATATTGGATTAATATCTATTATATACTTACGTATTGCGGAATAACAATTGTGATTTTCAAGTAGTATCAGACCGGATTGAGATAAAATAGTAATAATCCATTATGGTGATTGTGCATGAGCTCACTTAATAGAAGGAATTTCTCACAGTCATCATTGTGCACCATTATCACAAACAACACTTCTTGAACGTCCAGCACAGTTTGTTATTTATGTTCTGTGGCGTCCAACGTCTCATTTGATGGCAAAGGACTAACTGCCTGATCAAAAGACGTTTCACAAACCTGCACCTAAATATCTTTGCACATTCCGTTTAATAAAAAACACCCACGATAATCTTGTAATGTACTTCAGTTTGAAAACTGCACTTAGTTTGTAAATAAACCTTTTTGTGCACCAATACCATTCAGGTAATGGAATATTGCACCAATCACAAAGTACGTCCTTGCACAAGATTGAATCACGAAGCTTTAATACACGGTGCATAAATGTTTCTGCACAATATGTGGTAAGTACTAATTTATGTTAATGCACATACTCGTAAATGTTTATTTGTCTTAATACACATTTGCATAAAGTTAAGATTGCTTGAAATTGTTACAGATTATAAACAAACAGAAGAGCTTGAAGAATTTCTACGATTCCTCTTACGTTATGAAGATCGCAACTTGAATGGACTCGGTGGCAATTCTCTACTTGGTAGGAACACCAACGGCCTCGGTGGAAGCTCTCTATTGGGCAGAAACCTTGGAAACCTAGGAGGCAGCTCTATGGTAGGTAGAGAGTTACATTATGGTGGCCCAGGGAGAAACACTCACGGACTTGGTGGCACCAGTCTCGCCGGCCGAGCTCTCAATGGGAACTTGAATGGAATCGGGGGCTCCACCCTCGTAGGCAGAGACGTTGAAGGAGACAAAAGGCTTTACTCCAGATTTGTCGATTCCCTCGGCGGAGGTAACTTTGTTCGTAACTTGGACTCTATTGGTGGAGGGAATTTTGTGAGGAACTTGGACTCTATTGGAGGCAGCAACTTTGTTAAGAAGAACCTTGACCAGCTTGGCGGACCGAACCTTGTGAAGAGGAACCTGGATTCTCTGGGCGGAGGCAACTTCGTCCGTAACCTCGACTCCATCGGCGGCGGAAACTTCGTTCGTGAACTGGATACCATAGGAGGATCCAACTTCGTTTAAATAACTATTCAAACCTATCCTAGTTATTCTACCCTTGAAAATAATTTTCTCATACAACGTATAAAATTGTGATATCCTTAAGAAAATTTTATTTATTGAAATTTTGTCATTGTTTATCATTCGGTGTTGATGTTTTTAAATAAATACTTTGCAACCTAGGCAAATGGGTTTTGATATCCCAGTATTCTATCATGATTCTACTGCCTTTAAGTATCCCAATTTATTTGTGTCTTTATCTTCCATCAACCTCTATACAAACGTCATAAAAGTATTGCAAATACTCTTTCTGTCCACATCATGTGTCACACAATCTATCCATTGTTTCTTTGGTCTTCGTCTTCTACCATGACAACCGATTTCCGCAAAAGTACTCAGTCACTACAAACGCCACTATCCGACCAACAATTACATCCTCATACCTACTTCGTCTCGATCCCATAACATCACACATACCTCTTAACACATTCTCATCTCAATATTCTACCAAACATCTTTACATTCAAATACCCATCATTTAAAATCATTGTGACCATTTCGTCCATACATATTAAGTGACACTACACATAGTCTTCAATCAGGTAAGACTGTCAGCTAATAAATTCAATGTAATATTTCTTCTGTCTCTTCTTTAACTCATTCTTGGATAATATACGCATAGGCCAGAAGACTCATACTCTGGACACTCTCGGCGGCAACTTAGTCAGAGAGGTTCGAGAGATCCGCCACTCCGGATATGTGCCCTACCTCATCTCAAGACGATTTGACTTCGCCAGGTTAGTATACACTTCACCATTTCCTCAACATAAAAGAGTCAGTAGAAAAAAAACTACTTCTTAGTAAACAACATTTATAAGTGTGCCACAAAACCCAGTAGAAAGAAACTTCAATTCGAAACCACTTTATCTATAGAAAAATGTTTAGTAAAGAAACATTGTCTAATATTAATGTTCCCGAAAGTTACGAGTTCATGCGCCCAGTAAAACGCTGAAAATTATTCAAATAACATTTTAACTTAATTATCATTTAATTGGCTTTCTCCGTTTATCAGTTATCTTACGCTACCATCATCTTATTATGAAAACGTAATTACATAAGAGAAGCGTATTTATCATATCGAAAATAAAATATTATCGGATTCAATACCCAATTACGTGATTATTCCTTGGAGGTAAAGATGGTACATATAGATAGTTTTCTGCGTAAGCATGCGATACCCCGTCGAGATGCATGAATACCTTTTTAAAGGGTGCACACTGAATAAGAACTTCATTATCTACATAGGTACTCATTTCATGGATTGAGTACTTTTATCAAATAGTTATTGCAAAACTAACATACCTACTTTATTTGTAATTTTATGTAGCTCATCAGGCAAAGGTAGTGTTATTAAATAACTAGAACCCTAATTCAAGAACTGTTTATACAATTAATTGAAGGACTACTATAACTGTATTGTAAGAGTAAATTTGTTTTTGGGCTGACTCGAATATTAAAATTAAATACAGCACAGATATACCTACATAAAGATAGACTAAACGACGTTTTGTAATGTTTTCAATAACACACAACAAAAACTTAATCTTCCGTCCGATAGAAACAAGACGGTGCTTCCAAAGTTCCAACTCCACTTTAATTCTTATTACCAAAATGATGCATTTAGATGACTAACCAAGTCATGTGTTAGAGCAAGTAATGACCTAAGACCTAACTAAGCTGTATGAATCTCACATGAGTTTGTCCGCAGTCCGTACGGCGGCAAGCGCGAGCCATGGCCACTCGCACCTATCGAGTTCAGCGGATATTACGGAGATGGCCTTCCTAAGCGCAATTTCGACGAGATCGACCGGTAAGACTGACTTTACTATTTTTATTTCTCTATTAATCTCCACTACTTACTCGTTTTTCTACGCAAAATAGGTGTTGAATCCTCCTTCCTACGAGCGTTGTTCATTATCATTTTCATGTGCTTGAATCGGCAAGAAAATATAATTACCCCTAACAGTAAAAAAAATATTATTTGTGCACAATTCTGATTGAATGCGGAACTGTCACCATAACCCTTAAATGAAATAGCTAGGCTCTTTATGCTCTATCTGATAGAGCATATCAGAGCATGTCAGTTTCAGTTAGAAGTCGACTCTATGGCTAAGTACATATTACTGGCACACGATCATGCACAAGCTTTAATTGTCGAATCCATTCTTCGAAATAAATCTGTCGTATGATGTGTGAAAGCCCCAGGGAAAACCCACTTCAATAATGGAAATTTATTTCATGTGTAGATTCGCCGCTCAATTGACCGATACAGGTGAAATTGCTTTGACACCTAATTCGCAATATTTCAATAGCAAGCCTTTAGTAAGCCAATGGATTTAATTAAGGTTCATATAATAACATATTGGGTAACTAGTTTCTAAACCCATGCTGAATTTGTCAGTACTTTTGAGTAGGACCTACTTGCTCGAGGCTATCATTAAGGTCGTGGTCATGTAGTTTAATATTGAACATTATATCTGAGAACAAGTAAGTATGTACTGACGTTAAAATTCAAGAAGTATGTATAGCTGTTGTTGAATTTACACAATTCTTATTTATATTACTTTCATTATATTAATTAAAAGCAGCCAAAATACATAATTCGCTGAAGTAGGTTATTACAAATCCTTTTATGTGGTATTTCTCCACGCGGGCTTACCGCCAACATTTTTATAAGGTATTGTTATTCTCGCAGACGAGGCTCGTTTGTGCGGTACGGGGCGTGCGGTTGACCGCCGTTTATGCCATGCCGCCAGTAGTGTGTACAAACCAAGCACATTACAGCTGCCACCGACCGCAGCGCAACGCATTTTCATTAAAAAACGTGCGGTGCGGCCTGCCTGTAGTGTCATTTCATAGATGATGAACGAGGATTTTCGCAATGCGTTGAGTTGGGATGCGGCCCGCCCCAATCTGCTTTAGCCTTTAAATGCACAGTCTAACCAATCTTTATGTTCTCCAGATCCGGCCTGGACACATTCGTGAAGAAGAGGAACTTCGACGAGATCGACCGGTCCTCAATGCCCTTCCCCTACGCCACCAAGCGCTTCTACCACCTGTACGGAACCAACTACCTTGATGTTGATACGCCTGTGTAAGCCGGGGTCACCGTCTGTACTCACAGTACTTACGATCACACGCCACTGATCTCGAACACAGCAACACTCAGACCAGTAACATTCTAAAACAATAGATTCAATTCAAAGAAAATACCCACTCCTTCCACTTCAAGAAAATTTAGGACTGAATTTCAATGTTCTAATGCATTCTTTGTTTCAGTTCTAACTTCGACAAGAAGAGGTACAGACCCGACTACCCCATGGACGAGATTGACCTATCTCACTTCCCCATCGGCTCCAAGAGGTCCCAAGACAGCTACCCCCTGGTTCCCCGCAATCTATTGTAAACAACAGAATCTAGCAGCCGTCCTATTTCAATACCATTATGTCCACTTAAAAAACCTTCTTACTTCGGAACTCCCTGATTGCCTTATAAAATATTTCGTTCGACGTTATAGTAATGGTCTTCTCTTTATCTTTCTACGATACTAAAGTTCTTATTTTTCCTAAAAAAAGTTTTAATGACGTCTCAAAGACCTTTACAAAAAGCTTTTTCTTCACCGAACTAGGCGGTCACCTACACGTGTTAACTCATAGTATATTTCTCGTTCTTCTTAAAATATCTAGTTTAGATATATTATTAGACTTATATGATATTGTACATTTCTCTGATATTATAAAATTGTAGTAAACTTATATTTGTAAGGAGGGAGAGGCTTAGATTCTTATCTAAATGTTATATCAGTATTATCGAACAATCCTTAAATAACCTGAAATAGTGTACCTGTGAATTATGTTTACTTTAAATTACATTATGTACTTATAATTGAAGTTAATTTGAGTATAAATTATTATGGAAAAATAAAAAATTATGAATGTTCTTAATGGTTTCACTTCGACGTCTGTAAACACTTAAAACCCTACAATTTCTCAGATCCAAAGCAAATATAATTAATGTTTAAGTTTGCGCAGCACACTGTATAAATTTCATAAAGGACGGTGTCCCTTATCTGTCCGTCGGTTAGACAAGAAGCACAAACAGTGGATAATAACTCGCCGAGGGCTCTCGCAAATAGCTTTTATAAATACATTATTTTTACTTTGACACATTTTAACACTGAGGCTTTTGCTAAACGCCCATAGGCGTTATAACAATAAAACTTCTATTGTGTCTCGTTCAGTGTCCTTGAATGCGTTAATTACTAACTATACGATTCAATCTAATAATTCTTAAGTCAACAAAGTTATAATTAATTTTAACAATGCCTCCAAAAACATAGAATGTTAAAAGCCAAGAAGTTCTCTTTGAGGAATAATGAGTAGGTAGGTATTTTTGCGATACCAGAATTGTTGAAATTCAAAGAAATTCAATCCAAACCTTTACGAACGAAACTTTAAAAACAGGGAGGGAAGAGAGGCCTTCAAAGTAAACTCAAAACGATCCATGTAATGTTTCTAGAACTTGTGCTGCGTAATTACTATATATTTTTGCAATAAAGCATATTGAAAAAAAGATGTTATTATGAAAGTAACTTTATTTGATAAAACAACAACACACATGTCGCAGAGCAGCGCGGGTGGCGTCTAAAAAAAGAAAACTTTTAGATAATTAAAAACAAAAAGTTAATTATACGTATGTACGTTCATGACCATTCAAACAATCACGTAGAGAGATTAAACGAATCAAAGTCCACGAAACGGCTCATAAAAGTGAGGTGTGCCGAGATTGCGACGGCAAATGGCGACAAATGGCCGATGACTAACGTTTCTAAGTAATTAAAGTTCTGGTGGAACGCAATCTAACTAAGCAATCTAAACTGTGACAAATAAGTAACCGACGGTATGGCCACATTCAATTAAAAACTCGCGAACACATTGCTGAAGTAAATCAACACGGAAAACTTAGCTGCAGGTGGCACTCGTAGATACGTATTAGTTCTGTAATTAATCTAACATAGTTAGTACTTATCTAGTGCAAGGCCTGTAATAATAAGCTTCATCAGTAACAAAACTTGTTAAAGAAAATAATATATAGGGCTGCGTTAGAAATACCAGCACCTAAGGCTTACTACATCAATATCTCCTGTTCATAAAAACAAAGATCACCTGATGCAAAAATTTATTATTTAGACCCGTTCCGAAGTATTTTCTAACTATTTTCGCTAGACTTTGTATGCAGCCTACATTTTCATACTAATGTAACCTAGGACAGGCATTGAAGTGTTTAAAATAAAAGTTTTCCAACGATGTGAGAGAGAGAGATAACGGTTGATAACAGCTATGAGCTAAGTGCTAAAAAGAGAACAAACATTAGGTACGCGGACGCCTGTTGGTCCAAAGTGCCTTCAGCAAATAATTGGCCAGTACTTCATTAAAACTAGCTAAGTAGATATCACTCTAACCTTCTTTTACAAGAACGTTATCCGTATAGCCGTAAAAACTTCAAGAATTCATTGCAATCTAATATTCAGTAGCCGTTATATGTTTCAGATAATAACACAGAATATTTTATTCATATTCTTCTCCTAATAATTATTATAGTCGTATCTACTTCCAACCATTTACGATTAAGACGATCCCATACATAAATATTACGCCCTTCTTCTTTTTTGGGTGGTTAGTGGCTAAACCTAGTGTCAGAGTTTGTATACCGCCTGGGGCCTCTGACTTGGCTTCACATGCCGTCGAGAAATATCTTTCAGGCATGCTGGTTTCCTTACGATGTTTTCTTTCACGGTTTTTAATGCATATGATAATTATACAATACTCACATGAATCCGAAAAGTCAGAGGTGCGTGCCTTGGGTTCGAACTCGACACCTATGACTTGGCAGTCCGAAGATCACACGTACTATGAGCCATGAGAGTGCATGGGAGGCCGTCACTTCCTTCTGCGAAGCAGTAATGCTCGCGAAGGAGGAGGTGGAGCGCGCGAGGGAGAGGCAAAATGCGCGCCCTCGCGCCCCTAGTCGCCGCAGGAGATGCCCCGGGCGTCGGGAATCGCGAGCCGACTTCCGGCCACCGTAGGCGCGGGCTTGCGGGCGGTGAGCAATGGGTAGCTCGCCGTCCGATAAGGACCAGGCCCGGGTCGACGGCGCGTTCTGTTCCACGCGCGCCTCAAAGAGATGCCAGCACCAACTGACGGAGTCCGTAAGGGCCAATTGGCCTGCCGGGGTTGCGAGTTTATCCGAAAGGGATATCGCGGCCCCGGCACACAGGCAACGGAAGGAACACGGGTGGGTTTTAGTCAGTAAAAGTCTGACAAGCCCTCCCGCTCCACCCTGAGCGGGAGTAGTTATTTGATAATATCCAACCAACAAAAAAAAAAAAAGGCATGCCTGTTTACTTAGGATGTTTTCCGTCACCGTTTTTGAAGCAAGTGATAATTACTCGTATACAATACACACATGAATCCGAAAAGTCAGGCGTGCCTTGCGTTCGAACTCGACACCTATGACTTTGCAGTCTTACGGTCACAAAATTAGGCTATCACTGCTAGAATAATACGTACGTAATACTACAGTGTAATTTAAGCCCGCATAGGTGCGGCGGGGCGAGGCGGCCCGGCAGGTGGTTAGCTTCGGCTTGGCCAGCCTCAGCCGTGGCGGTGAGCGTTAAAATCATCTGCGACGATAAGCTCGCGTGGGACCGCCGGAGCCCCGCAGCGCTGGAACCGTGACAGAAGCCATGCCTGCTGCATGTTGCATGCTCGCTTGCATGCTGCATGTTTGCTGCATGCATGGTGTTTGCTTGTTAGCATGTTTGTGTGAACTTTCTGCGATATGATGGTTCTTCTTTTTAATTATTATGGATATGAAATTTATGCCTCAAGATGATTCTGACTTACAAAATGATGAGTTTTTAATGTATGATAAATGAGTGTAGGCTAAACGATTTTTTGCGAAATGAAGTTTATGCTATCCGCTGTTATGCAAAATAATATTATGACATAAAAAGTTCTGCTATAAAGGGTAGACCCGATGAGGATAAGGTAAAAGCGCATTTTCTCACAAGTTATGCTGCACCTATCACTTTAATCACATTTCATAAAATGTACTTACTTAGAACTGCTGGACAATTCAGACATCTTTTAAAAACTTTATCCGAATGAAGATGATCTGTAAGGTAATTAATTATTACACAACGAAACCGCTAGATGTAGTAAACTCAATACAAATCGTCTATTCATTACATGAGCTGTGAACCTCAATTGTTTTAGTTTATTTGATACCAACACTACGAACTGTTGACATGAATACAAAACGCCCTCAACAAAACCGGAATGATGGAACGACTATATTTGATGAATGGGTCGTGGAAACGGGTGATCCCTAATAAATCCAACGCAGCTTAGCGCGCTATTAAATTCTATTATTTTCATAGATACAAACGCGATAGTGTAAAACGCGAAAAACCTTTTAAGCTGACGTAACAAAAAGTTAAATGAGCTAACACTTATATTTTAATCGAAAAGTTTCGCTAAGCTATGTAGTAGCAAGGTCGTAACCGTTTCGTAGCAAGCTCGTAACTGTTTCGTAGCAAACTCGTTACTGTTTTCTAGCAAGCTCGTAACCATTTCGTAGGACGCTTGTAACCTTTTCGTAGCAAGCTCGTAACCATCTCGTAGGCAGCTCGTAGCTGTTGCGTGGGCCTTTCATATCCGTTTCGTAAGCAACTGGCAACGGCTTCTTAGGCAACTCTAACAGTTTCGTAGGCAGCTCGTAACAGTTACGTAGGTAGCTTGTAGCGAATTCGTAGCCATAGACACCCGAACATTATTCTGTCTCTGCCCAGCCATTAGCCTTATGCCATTTCATTTAGAGTCGGCTCTCACGTCATTCTTTGCCAGACGTGTGAAGGGTTTTCTTCGGGTCGTTGTTGATGATGACAACAGGGACCTCATCGCTTCTTTGAATCGGTGTTAACGCATTGGACTGGTCATATCATAATTATCTCATACGCAAAATACGCGCTTTGACATAAAGCTGGGGACACTAGCCCGTCTTACCAATACCAATCATAACTATCATAAGTTTATTGAATAAATAAACTAATGTCAGTTGCAGTGTTGTAACTGTCTTTATAACTAATCATAAATAGCTAATTTAGTTTGTAAAATAGCGATAAATGGTCGTTTTGACAAACTCCCCTCATATAAAAGATATTCTATGGCTGGATTTCGTATGATCAACTTATTTTTGCACAAGACCAGTATTATTTCACTGTTGTAGTAGTATTGAAGTGATACTTATTTTTCTATTACTATAAGAAAGTTTCAGTAACAACGCGTCCATTAAGTTCACTGAATCATCTTCATCCACGTCCTTCGAAGCTGAAAATCGAAAAGAGTATCTAATGACAAATAACAAATCCTCTGTAACGAGGGTCTGTACAAAAAATACAAAATAAAGCTATCTTGTTGAATAAATATATACCTATCCTACCTTCGGATATTACACGTACAGTAAAACGCACGTCCAAGGTAATACAATTTGACATTGACAGCGCCTTTGTGTCGTAGTAATAAGTGCGTTTTTCGTAGTGCCACTATCGTGCATTTGACTGTACCAAGTTTTGGGAGAGCGGAAATATTGATAGGAAAACCAAATAATAATCAATGACAGACGTACATACTTGTTATTTGATGAGGCTTATTTTTATTTCCTCCAATATTTATTAAATAACAAATAACAACACGGCTGTTTTCCTCAAAGGGTTGGGCAGAGGTATACCTAATAGTAGATACATTTCGCCAGTTATGTTTAAGTCCCATTTAATAGGGGGGCGAGCCTATACACAAAGAGACCTACGTCGTAATTGATGTTAATTTCAACTTGATACCTCTACGCGTTCCTGAGAAAAAGGGTCTTAACAGACTGACAGATGGACAAAACAGTGATCCTATAAGGGTTCCGTTTTTTTCCTTTTGAGGTACGGTACCCTAAAAATCCATAGGCGCACGCCTCACAGACAGAAACATGTTGATTAAATATGGAATAAAATCTAAGATTCATCGATTTTTACAACGGTTATGATAGTTTGATATCAAAAATCAAGGGCTCAAGAAAACTTATAGAAGATTTAGATTAATCCATTGTCTGTGAATCGTGACGACAAACAAACACACTTCCCAACGGAAAGCACGGCTCGCATTTTTTATTTTTTTTTAAGAATAATATATTCACAAAAAATATTTAAAAAAAAAAATTGTGAATACCTAACCTTAGTCCTAAAATAAAACTTTTTATAACGTTTTATTTTTTTTGCATATACCTATGGACTCAATAATATTGCAGATTAACGGGAACGCCCTTCGTTAGTTAACATACTATATATATCAACGTATATCTACCTAAAAATATATTAATCTTATAATGTCAAATCTCTAGTTTTTTAAAGTTCCCTGCTAATGTGAATTCCATGTATAATTAAGAGAATAATAGAAACGATTTTATGTTGGAAAATTTCGACAAGACGAAATTATTGAGAGTAGAGCACTCTCACACGCTGGAGCATGCAAAAACAAATACATTACAATGATATACAAATAATGAACCTTTACTTTTTAAAATATTGATTGCAAGATAGAGCACCGATAATGACATAGCATAACAAAAGGTAATGGTCATTTAAGGTATTTTTTATATTTGAACATAAGTATGAAAGAGCGGCGTTTCTCTAGAGACCAGTTCAAGCCCTTATATATAGAGCAAGATCTCATAGCAACAGGTAATCTCCGAGGTCTTCATTAAAGCGGCGACGACAAGCCATTTCTTTTATAATAACTTAATTTTCTCACCCTGATCCTTAGAAAAGGCCCTGAGCTTTAGAAAAGGAAATTTATGTTTTTTTCTGCATTTGGCAAAATGATGTTCACCTCTGGATCTATACACAGCATGTAAAAAAACCCTGTACGATCCGTGAAGGTGTTGTTAGGTATCGTACTGAGAGTATACGTATAATAAGAGGAAATTATCAGGAAAAAAAAAAATCGCCAATTTTTTTTCAATGAGGAATTTTACCGGTTTATTAAATAGGGCGCAGGCGGCCGTCGTTTAGTGGTTGTCTAAAAAGTCATAACTGAACCTGTTGAAAATTTGATTTTTTTTATGGTAATTTTGGTAAGTACTAAAAATGAGAATTTTAAATACCTAGCTACAACTTTTTTATTTTCAATAATAATAAAAAATTATAAATACTTTTTGGTGTTACTGTTATTGCGCAGTACCTATGTGCCCCTTTTGGATCAGACAGGATTGTTTTTACATATTGTATAGATAGCGGAACGAAAGTATTAACCAATCAAGAAACATACGTAAACTCACGCTTCTTCTTCCCATGGAGGTAGGCAGAAACTACAGAACGTCACCTGCTACGATCCTTACATACTACTTTTGCCTCGTTTACGTCCATACATCTGGTTATACACTTACGGCAGTTACGAGTACTACGCACCTGACCTTTCTGAAGAACATCACCAATAAAGTCACTTTAAAAATGTCAATCAAAAAATTTCCTCAAAAAACTTTTTACACAAAAAAAAATAACTTTAATTTCGGAAGTCGGTGTCTTTGGTTTAGAATTTTCGTTTTTTGCCACTGACTTCCGAAATTAAAGTAATTTTTCACTTTGTAGTGTTTTTTTTCGGAAGTCGGTTGTTGTTTTTTTGAAAAAAGTTTTACTTTTTCACTTTTTAGTTGTGGTACTCACCCCACACAAATTGGAATACCACTACCTGCTATGTAAATAACAGTCACAGGAAGTTATCATCATATCATCCACATATACTAAGTGGGAAAAATACGTATTATTGAAGCTTACTCAAAAACTATACAAGCAAAGTTAATAAAATTTATATGGGACCAATCCGGGAGCATACCCTTTCATACAAAAAAATAATTTTCAAAATCGGTCCACAACTGACGGAGAAATCAGCGGACATACATAACAAAAAAAAACATACATACGCGTCGAACATATAACTTCGTCCTTTTTGGAAGACGGTTAAAAATCAATATAATATTAAGAATTACAGCTTTCATAAATCTGGATCAAATTAATATCCATTATGACAAATAAAACAACTCATTTAACAACATATTTATTTAGGTAGGCTTATTCATGTTTTCATAAAGTTTCGAAGCGGCGAAGCTTCATGGATTTACTTAATACTTTGCAAATAACATAATCGACTTACTGCGTAAATATGAAACGGTATCCATTCAGAAGAACGGAGAATTAGTTTTACATGATAAATTAATCGCGTTACTTTGGATGCGAATATTATCATGTTAATTTTATAATATTTAAATGAGATTTAGGAACGACGAGAAAATTAAAAAGAATTTGCATTGAAATCTCTCCTAAAGTCAGACATTTCAAATAATAACACTGTTTAGTATAATGTTTAAGTCACACATTGCTGTACTAACCTTCCCAGAACACCGACGGTAATATCAAAGACTGAAACATCAATGTCTCTATGAATATCAAATTTGCCACGGCTCTCATAAGCGTCTCACAGTTTGACCTCAACGCCAACTGCTTAATATGCATCGTAAGTCCAAACTTGTTGCAAAGGACTGGTGGCTTGATCTCGCGCTATCAATCATTAATTCAACGGATGGATTGGATTTGGGCCCGCATAAATTCAGCCTACAAATTGGCTCCTCGAAAAGTTGAGAAAACTTTGAACAATACGTGTAAAGCACTAAACTTTGAGCCGAAATGTCGAATGTAAACTCGAAAATTTGCGTCTTGACGACTAGTAGAGGTCTGCGGCAATAACTCGGGTTTAGACCGACTTCTTCATCTTTTTTCGGATGCCTCTCTTATTTCGAGGGTCCCCACCTTTTCATTCTCGAGCGGAGATCTTATTCATCTTGCGACCACATTTCCATATCCAGTAAATATTCCATAGTAAATAGTACTTTCAAAAACACTAGTCAATTGCAAGTTGACTCTTTAGCAATTATATTTCCACACTTTCGATTGCGATGATAATGAAACCCTGTCACCCAGTGCTACACCTTTTATTTGACCTTTTAATCAACACGACACGATTTTGCAGCTAATGTTTTAGGCATGGTAGCAAAGTAATCCTATAAAGAAGGATTATAAGTCTGCCGCCACTAATAACGTTCTCATAAAGGCATTGCGGTAGACTATTTAACTTATAATAGCATTTGCCAAGCCTTAACATACTCGAGTACATTCGTTTTTAAATCTCGGTCTTATAGTTCGCTACAAGACTGACCTCTAAAACATTAATAGGTAACTTTTACTAGTATAAGCATTTCACAAGCGTAGATATTCTCAAGAGCATTTGCTTTTATAGTTAGCTACAAGATTTTTTTAGGACACTTTTAGGAATAAGTCTCCTATATTTGTTTACAGTAAAACTAAATAATACAGAATAATATTTTGATCCCATAGTACGATTTTGTGAGAAAACAAGATATTATAACATACTTAGCTGTGATTACTATAAGTTTGCGCCTTTATAGTTTTGCTCGAGACTTAAATCTAATAGTACTTAGTTAGAGCGCTATTTGATCAAAAAAGCTTATAAGCTACTAGATCAATAACTTTATTAGTAAACGTCAGTAATTTTGTTGAGTTTCAGTAGTTCCCCTTCCTTTTGAGAAAATAAGTTGAACATGAATTTAAGCGATTGGAAACGATTGAAAAGGAGTGGACAGTTACAGGAGAAAACTGAAAAATAGGTATAAAGAATTAATGAAGCCAGGTTCTTCAGGAATAAAATCAACAGGATCAGGAAGTACATCAAGTACGTCAAGTGCAAACGCAGGTGAAGTAAATGAGGGTTCTGCGACCAAAAATATTTTTTCACCCCTAGCCCTTCCCTCAGAAAGTGAAGAACATGAAAATTGGAAATAAATCCTAAAAAAATGTAAATTTAGCATTAGCAGGCATATTTCAAGGGAACCCTAATTTGTTTTTAAATGGAGGCGAGATAACTGGACTGAAACTGCTACAAGTACTAATTTACCGACATTGGTTCTACAAAGTACTTAAAGAAGAGCAATTTCAAAACATGGCGAATATTCATAAGAATTGATGAAATATTTTATTTACAACAATATACTAATGCTATTTTTAGGAGGGGATTGTGAAACTAACTAAATTGCGGTACACATTTACAGTAAAAATTACTTCCCCACGAGGTCATACACTATATTTACAACATATATTAGTAATTAATGTTCTACAATAATACAAAATAATAGTAATAGAAACTTACGTTTTTATTAAGTAATATTTACCACAAAACAACCGGAACCACCAGCCGAAGCAACAACAAAAAATATACTTATAACTACTAACTAAGCACGTCACTAATGTATTATAAACAAAATTGCTTTAGTACGATACTTATGTTAGATACTAACAAGAGCGTTTGTGCTTGTAATTGTGTAGTCTCATATCATTATAGAAGCTATTGCGCTTCGTCAAGTATATTATAGGGCTTAGTAACATTTTAAAAGTTGATTATAAGATAGTTATAGAAATAAACGCTCCTATAACTGCGCCCAAATCCAGCTTTGTAGCATGATACAAGTTTCTTATAAGTGAATATAAAAGTAGTCTTGAGATCGTTTTAAGTACTGATTTTGCTAGTTGCGACGTATATTGGAACAAACATTACGAATTTTCAATCAAATACTATGACTTATACAATATGTAAAAAAAAACACTGTCCGATCCGGAATGGGTACATAGGTGCTGGAATAACAGCACCAATTAGTTTTTTAAAATTATTATTATTGAAAATAAAAAAAATATTGCTATTTACATTTTAGTATCAAAATTAAGAAAATAAAATTTTCAACTGAGGTGATGAATGACTTGTAGACCTCTGCTAAACGACGGCCGCCTGCACCCCGTGTAATAAATATAATAACACAGTAAAATTCTTTATTGAAAAAAGGAGTGATATATTTTTTTTCCCACAAAATTACCACATAAATTGACTCTCAGTACGATACCTAACACACTCACGGATCAGACAGGGTTTATTTACATGTTGTATAAAAATATTACCAATCAGTTTGTCCAAACAATTCAATGATTTAGAGGCAATCATTTTAGTATAGCTCACTATGCTTGAGTGTAGCCACCAATGAGGTGGGCCTTGTGAACACGATTGCACCAAATAATAATAGTACATTTTTCTAACGGAAAGTGGATCAATAATTTTATATGAGGTTTCAGTAGGATATCTTTTATTTTTAAAGTACATTATCTTTATCAGAGCTCGAGCTTAACAAGACAGACTGCACCAAAGTCATGTAGATCTCATTAAGAACATTTTTTGGGGGGTTTCGTTGACAAATAGTTTTTGGCAATATGCGTGTTGGAATACGTCGAAGTGTTTTAAAGATTCAGCTTAATATTTGAGACCTGTTCAAGATGTGGATACCAGGATTACCGCTGATCGACTATCGCGCCAAGAAGTCTAAGTTACTAAATTAATGCCTGAACAATTTCTGTAAGTATTTGTTATTGGTATCATCATTATTATCACCACATGTGTGGATTCTTAGATCGAAATCATCACTTGGTTGAGTAATTGGTTTTGAGGTATTTAAAGTGAGCAGGTTATTATTTGGCCAATTAGCTACTTGTGCCACACCCATCTCATGAAATGAATTGATATAGGTATTAACTGGATCTACGTGTTACATATACAGCATGTATTAGAAAAGTGTAGTCATATTTAACACACATCACACATGGTACAGACCATCAAACAGAACCACTATCTCCTTGGGACCAACATCATAATCGCGAAAAAATTTACAGCCATGCCATACATTTAGGTTGCGGAGGTATTGAAATTTGGTACGGGGGCAGTTGATACAATTGATACTTGCTATGACATACTTTTAGGGTCAGTTCAAACCGAGACGTGACGCAGCGCGACGTCGCGTCGCCAGGCGCATCGTGAAGTCGCTGGCAGCCCCACGCGCCACGCCTCGCTGCTTCATGATACGTCGCGCTACGCCGCGAAATATCTTGAGGCGCAGCGTGGCGCAGCGCGACTCCGCGAGGCATTTTCCAAGTATCTCAATTAAATGTGTATCTTTTTGAGTAATAAATAAAGTTATATTTTTTTATCGCTATCTTAAAAAGTGCGCGCAGCGTCGCTTCGCGTCACGTCTCGGTGTGAACTGATCATTATTATTTATCCCACCAGCGGCCTTGCCCGCGTGATAACTTTATAAATAATAGACTATATTACTCAGTGATAATATAGCTTTCTATTAGTGAAATATTTTTTAAAATCAGTCCAGTAGTTTCTGAGTTTATTCATTTCAAACAAAAATACTAACATTTTATCTTTATAATATTACTAGCTGACCTACCCTACCTACCCTACCTACCCTACCTACCCTACCTACCCTACCTACCCTACCTACCCTACCTACTCTACCTACCCTACCTACCCTACCTACCCTACCTACCCTACCTACCCTACCTACCCTACCTACCCTAACTACCCTACCTACCCTACCTACCCTACCTTCCCTACCTACCCTATCCCATCTTTTAAATTAGATCAAACTGCACACGGTGTGCAAATTTTATTAAAATCGGTTAAGTAGTTTAGGAGTCCATCGCGAACAAACAACTCGACGCGTAATTTATATATATTAAGATTATGAATTTCGGTTACACGTTCTATACAATCACTGGCACCACTCAATAAGAATCTTAGAAAAGTCAAATAAAAGACTACCTACACTAAACAATTGTCAAAAAGTCAAAAAGCAATATTTAATATTTCAGTCAGAAAGATCTTTACAGAAAGGATATTTATAAAACGTAAACAACAATAGATTACGGTTCAGTCTGTTGAGATTTCAACGTTCCTACAT
The DNA here is from genome assembly GCA_947364205.1 of Agrochola lota. Taxonomy (NCBI): domain Eukaryota; kingdom Metazoa; phylum Arthropoda; class Insecta; order Lepidoptera; family Noctuidae; genus Agrochola; species Agrochola lota. The sequence goes on from OX376232.1 coordinate 9,802,265, forward strand.
TTAAAATGTTTAGGTACATGGAAATTCTTCAACATAACACTCGGCTAAGCATTCATATAAAATTCTCTCAGTGAAATCGTCTCCTTTAAAACATTGTTAGACGTTTTATTACTGCTATCAGATGAATATTATTGGGATACATATTGTATGAATAAATAGTTAGTTATAGTTATATTACATGCAGTATTGGTATGCGAACCAGAGGAATTTTGTAAAGTGGGCCGGAACATTCTCTGAATCGTATGGGTTGGAGTGTGGTGTGAGACACGGGGTTGACGTCTCCACGGCTCTTCAACCTTTATATTAATGATCTCATAGTCGAGCTCAGTAGTAGGTATGCGTGTCGGCTGCCGGGTTGGTGGTGTTAGTATTAACAGCATCAGCTACGCGGACGACATGGTACTGCTGGGCCCGACTGTGGGATCTGTCAGAGAAATGTTGAAGGTCTGCGAGGAGTATGCTGCCTTGCACGGCCTTGTGTATAATTTCCGGAAATGCGAATACATGGTCTTTAAAGCCGCCGATAAGTGCCCTAATCATGAACCTAGTTTTTCTCTAGATAGTATAAGCATAAATAAAGTCCACCAATTTAAGTACTTGGGGCACATAATTACCGACGACCTTAAAGATAATGCAGACATCGAAAGGGAACGTAGGGCATTGGCGGTCCGAGGGAACATGTTGGCCCGTAGATTCTCTCATTGTACGGACCAAGTCAAAATCATTCTGTTCAAAGCGTTTTGTCAAGGTCTGTATGCGGGGGGTCTATGGGCCAGCTACACCAAAAGATCGCTAGATGTCTTACGCATCCAATACAATAATGTTTTCAGGATTTGTTGAAACTGCCCCGTTTCTGTAGCGCATCGGAGATGTTTGCTCAGAACCGAACTGACGGCTTCCATGCTGTAATTCGCAAAAAAGTCGCATCACTGATACGTAGAACACGGGCCAGCGACAATAGCATGCTGAAAACAGTGGTGGAGAGCCTTTTCTGAGGCACTATGTGGGGAGAATGGTCAGGTAGCATATTCCTTGCTTTATTTATCGTTCTCTGCACATCCTGCCGCAGTCACCAGCTATTGTAATACTTTTTATGTTTTATGTACTACTAACACTAGTGATAAGGTATTTTACTAACAAATTGGACCATATTGTTGTCCGAAATTAATAAATAAAAAATTGTGCCTACGAGTAGGTATTATACAGGGTGGTACCTTAACCGCTGTAGCTATAGGAAACCGGTCTTAAATGCTAGTGCTGCCCGTTTTGACTGTCCTTTTCAAAACCTGTGGATAAAAACAGCCATAGGTATCAGTTAGGTATAGGTACTCACCATACTAGCATAATTTTAGGTACTATTCTGTTACCAACACACTCACATTTTATGTTTTATGTTCTTTTTGTGATTATGTAACCTTTAAGGAGTTTCTCTAAAATAAATAAATCATCATCATCATCATTTCAGCCAAAAGACGTCCACTGCTGAACATTGGCCTCCCCCAAGCACCGGCACGGCACTACGACCGATTCTGTGCTTTCTAATAAGTAAAAAAGAATAATAAAATAATAATTAGAAGACTGTTCTTAATTTTTTGGGAAATTTTGATCCGCACTCACAGATTTTGAAAAAACTGTACAGTCAGCAAGAAAAACGGCAATTTTCACAAAAAAAATTTAATGATGCCAATCGATCCTGTTTCTTATAAGGATCAAAAAACTATATCGGACCAACAGAGGATTGAGTACTTTTTTGAGATTTCTACCTTTTCTAGTACTTTTCTAGGACGTCTTTTTATCCTTATAAGAAACAGTATCGATTGGTCTCAAACTAAAACATGCTTGGAAATTCGAGTAATATTTTGACAACCTTCTTCGAGATGAATTGAAATTGAGGTACTGGTCGAATACATGCGAGCGCCCGGCCGGCAATGTTTGTAGGAATGGATTTTCCTACAAACATTGCCGGCCGGGCGCTGTATCTGTCGTGAACTTGTTAGGGAGTACAACCGGGATATTGCTATGGGCAGCCGACCCCTCCGGGCGCCACTGGGACATTAAGAGGCCGATAAATTAGGTACTATGAAAACTCACATCTTATCAAAGATTTTATTTAAATTTCCATTTGGCTTGCAAATAAGCTCAGCTTGGCCCGCGTGGCCACTAATTTAACCTTATTTACCTTCACTTTTATTTTTCTAAAATATACGTATATATAACTACCTATTATATATACGTATATTATGTACAAGAATGTAAAGAAAAAAATAAGAAAATAAAATAAAGGGAAGAGTTAGTTGGGAAAAAAAAAATTCGTCCGCATCGCTAACAGCGGGAAAAGTGCCCATAAGGCTGGCAGCATTGCAGCAATACTGATTCTTCGGCATAATACACGTTCCTAGTCCCAGTAGTTTGGGCTTTGTGTTTATATTGACATATCAATGCAGAGCCAATACTATTTATACTGTCAGTCAGTCTGTTTCTCCTTTTATATATATAGATTTACTTAGTTTGAATTTTCGCGCATTATTTGAGAAAAGTACTATACAAGCGTTGGCCGCAATTATGCATTGATGGACTCATGGCATCAAAGCCCCTGTTGCAGGCCGCGACAGTAATGTACTATTCCCACACATTTCGTAGATAATGAGACTCCAACTTACTTAATTTTTATTATGATAGATAGTATAGACTGGCCGCTACAACAAAGACTTAAGACCTTTAACTTCGAACGCTATACTTACTATCACCTAAATATTCGAATACATAGTAATAATCCAATACACAAACACAAAAGAGCTGCTAACTTCGCAGGTAATTAATCTTCCGTGCCTAAGTTAGATGGTTTCTGCGTAGCAATCGATGCGTGATTCAATTGTTTTCAATTATATGCACCGTCATGTGGCTACTAAGGCACCTTCCCACCACAGGCGATTAACGAGCAGCGAGTAGAGCTATCAACTAAAGCGCAACGAGTAAAGCTAGTGACGACGGAGACGAGCGATTACTTGCTGGTATGCGTATGTACTAAATGAGAGTCTCTCTGCGAGTGTTCTGCTAGTAAAGTGAGCGACGCTGAGCGGGTACTCTCTGTGACAGCTCTTGTCACTGCGACAAAGAGTAGGTCTTCGCCGGCGCACTGTGGATCGAAAAAAGGCTCTCGACTTCATCCTCTCCCCTCTCCTCGACATACTTGATTTTTTCAGATCAGCTGCGGGTTTAAAAAAAAATCGCACAAAATCTCGTTATATGAAATATGTCAAAAAATCTTAAATATATAGTTACATCACCGTGGGCAAGGATATGACGGCTATTCTCTCCGTTCCGGAGATACGAGTATAAGCATTATGAGCTTACAACATTTTTTTTGCAAAAAAAATAAAAATACCTAGCCAATTTGCCTACCAGATTGTATCCTATGATATATTTATGCATAATATTAGAAGCCATTTCAAGCAAGAAAATCGACACTTTAAAATTTAACCTCCAATGTCTTCGAGAACCTTTTTTCGATCGACAGTGCGGCGCGGCGCAGCGGTGAGGACATCGATCAACTACTCATTTAAATGTAGGTATCTCTTTTACTTACACGCGGGACCTATCTTTAGTACGTTTCTTGAGCGTGAAAATTGCTATAGCTAGTCGCTTCCTCGTCGGCGCGACTAGCAGGCATGTGGGACAGATGCCTAATGCTCTTGCTCCTAGCACATGTACGATTCCCAGAAAGTACATTGCCATATATCGAGATGCATCGCACAGGATATTAGGTACTTAATCGACAAGTAATTATCGCTCAATCAATCTTATAGCGTCTTGATGTCGATGATCATACCTACGCCTTGTAACTAAACACAATACTGTACACTGTGTTGGTACTAACTATTTAATGAACGCCCTGATTTTCGATGACTTCTTAGGATATTATGTCCTCAATCTGCCTAGCCTTTTCCCAACTATGTTGGGGTCGGCTTCCAGTCTAACCGGATGCAGCCGAATACCAGTATTTTATTTGGAGCGACTGCATATCTGACCTCCACAACCCAGTAACTGGGTAACCCATGGTAAAACTGGTTGTCAGACTTTCAGGCTTCTGACGATCCGTAACGACTGTCAAAGACCAACACCTTAACGTGCTTTCCGAGGCACGGAAGAGTCTCGGTATGTAAAGATGGTCACCCATCCTCAGTCCAACCCCAGCAACGTAACTTAACCTGATGGATCGACTCTTGTGGCTATTATTACTTAGCCACCAGCTATTAGCCACATTATTACTCGACTCAGTAAAATTGATCGTAGTAATGAACGGAATGGCTAACATTGAATGATTTACTTTAACAATTTTTAGATGATTCAATTTTCTCGCTTCATTCAATATTAAAGGCAAAGATCATTCGGGCCCGTTGTGCATGGCACGGTTTCTTTGCAGTACGGCGTAGAAAAATCGTGTAAGCTTGTATATGCGCTACGACGACAGCGCCGAGCCGTAGTGCCGCCATGTCTGTCAACAAGCTTCCATAGTGATCCATACTTCCACACAACACAGAATGACCGTGCCTACACAAGACGAACCAACCGTAGTTTTTCACGGCAAAACAGTAATTTTTCACGGCAAAACAGTACTTTTTCACGGCAAGATAACGTGTGTGTACAAAGGGCTTTTGTTGTTGACGACACGGCGACACTACGGCACGACACCGTCGCCGTCATAGAACCGTGTCATATACAAAGACACACGATTTCTCTACGACCCACCGCGTACCGTAAAAAAAATGTGATATTTAAAAAATAATTATTCTTATGTTTTACAACTTTACAATATGTTTTTCTTAAAGACTCAGAATCTAGATTCTGTACCTTAGTAGAACCTTACAATACATCTCACATACTTAATTATACCTACTTTTAATGAGCATCTTGGTTATATTCTCTGAGGCGTCTTGTTACCTGCAACATTAGGTCGGCATTTATGGCAGGAGTAAGGAGATGTAGACTGTGTAACTATCTAGAGAAAATGTTTTAGTATCCATGTTAGAAAGTAAGTTGGAAAATCCAAATCTAGATTGATGAAAAGTGAGCTAAGACTTGGTAATGAATAAGTTTGGTAGAAAAATATATTATCTATGGGTGTGTGTGTGTATGTATGGTGTGCTGAAAGCCAAACGATGGTTTTTGAATTAACAAGTTATTCGATTAACTGCGTGGGTTCAAATTGTTCGCATTCAAGCTTCAAAGTTTGAGTGATTTTCTTGATTTTATACTTATTAATTTATTTAATTTGGCTCGATTGGCTTACTAAGTATTCTAAGAGAGAGATTGACGATTAATAGTGTGAATCTGCTTTATTTCCTGAGAAGAAACAAGATAAATCAGACCTGAGATAGAATTTAGACCAAAAAAGTACCAAAATAAAAAGATATCGTACTCAATAAAGTACGTTGATTTTTTTAAACTCAAAATACAACTTCTCGTATAAATATTTTATTTGACTTTCGATAAATTCGAAAAGATTGAAGACCACTTTGTAGTCGTAGACAGTAAGTAAGTATCTAATGGCTGCCTCAAAAGGATAATTCTATCAATTTACTTTCCTCAATAGAGTAAATGTAAGGTGTTCTATTGAATCAAGGAAACTCCTTGAAATGATTTGATTTATAAAATATTTTTATGAGGAAGTCATGGCATGTCTTGATTCTGTTACCGATTCTTAAATAGGGATATATAATAAATCTAAATAAAACAATCGTTCAGCGGAAATGGTAAAGGTACCTTACAAACTATCTAGATACAGTAAGTATGGTACCCGGTTGAAAATACAGAGTTCAGCGGGGAAATTGCGTAACACACTTACAGTAGCAATGACTTTAATTTTGACAGTTCAACAACATTCATTGCGTTATTTAACGCAACTAAAAAATACAATTTAAGTTAACTTATGCAATGAACGTGGCTGAGCTGGCAAAACGAAATGCATTGCGATCAGCTGTAATTTTATGTGTGTTACGCAATTACTCCGCAGGCCATTAAATAGGTTTTAGGTTTATATGAACTCGACATTGGTCAAAGTTGTATGCTATTTTGATCTTTGTCATCAAGTTATTAAACATAGTTTCCTATGCAATAATCTGCTCAGTACCGTAGCTTCAAAAGTTAAGTATTATGTGTCCCTGACTTTAATTTGAAAACTAACGAAGATATAAAATACTATAGGACTGTACAGTCACGAGGGCTAATATGTATCCATTTACCAAAATTTTAAAGCGATTTTCTCATGGAATATTGACTGCAACTTTGAGATAAAACCTATTTTATATTAGTTTGAGTTCCAAAATACTATTCGTAACAAAATGACAATCAACACAGTAGGAGAAAATCATTTTTAAAAGTGTACATCACGAGTAGGTACAAGTCTGTACATCACACAGATTGACACGCGCATTTTAAAGACCCAAAGTTTAAACTCCACCTCAAATGAAACTAGCTTCCATGACTTTTCAAAGATCTAGCAAGGGATTTAAGTCATTAAGTTTTGAGTAGTTTCATAACTTACCTTCTAGTCTAGTGAGCCACATTACATTTTAAAGCACCCGGGAAGAAACGTGAGACGCATTGACCTACATTTCGACTCATTAGCTAAATGCAAAGTCCAAACTGGAGTCACCCAAGTCATTCCTTCATAGATATGCAAGTTAGTAAAATCATACGTATACCTACAATGTATGTAGGTATTTAGAGGTATGAGGAACAGGGTGTAAAGTTCACTCATCCTCATTAGAAAAGGGAGGATCCTTCGACCAGACGGGTGTCGTGTCTGGCGGGCAACTGCCCAACGATTGATGTCGGATAGTTTTATATGTCGTTCGTGGAGATGTATAATTTGATGCGGATGTATAATAGGGATGTTGACTGGGGGAAAAAACAAAAACTATTCAGTCCGCCAGTAAGATAATAAAAAAATATTTGACACGTATTTTTTGCTTTTTCAAATAAATGCTTTGAGTTTGAGTTGAACTTTCATAATGTATGCCATTGCTACTGTTAGCGTGTTACGCAATTACCCCGCCGAACTAGACCAAAACTGATTGCCCGTAGAACAATCGTTTGTTCAAGATCATGTTATACAAAGTCAGTTATAAAGAGGATTCGGGTAAAAACAGAGTTATCTCGAATTGAAAATTTACACCAGGCCACAGAATAAATAAGTACAGTATTCTATCTTCATAGAAAATGGCTAAAATGACTCGCTTCAAAATCTCAGTGTATAAAAAATATATATATATATATATATATATATATAAATATATATATATATAAATATCAGCACGTAACAACAGTATCGAGTACGCGGCAGTTACGCACGGACGCGGAAAGTTTATCAAAGTCAAAGTTAAAGTCAAATCATTTATTTCAAATAGGCCCTTGCAAGGCACTTTTGAAAGTCCAAAAATTACAAAAAATAATAATTGATTCTAGTCGCCCCTTCCAAAAGGTAGTTTTCGTATGGAGAAGAATGGGCAAGAAACTCCACCGTTACTCTTTTAAAATGTTTTTACAATATTTTGTATATGTAGGTACATTAGTTATATAATTATATGTGAAGACCTATACCACAATAGGTAAACAGAATTTTAAAAAGAGAGTAACAACAGATAAATTAATTACTTATGTGATAGATACATGGTTCTCACATATTTACAAACATTGTAAAAGTAGACGATTTTCCAAAAAAAGTTACAATCAGTGTGGTAGTCAGTGTGTGAGGAAGTAATCACAGAATGTAAAATCAATATCATATATTAAAATATAATAATAAAATTTATACAACTTAAATTAGAAACCAGTTTGATTTTGTCTAGATTCTAGATTATCTTATGGAGCTGGACCAGCATGTTTCCAAGCATTCTTATCTTGGATAATCTATAATCTATATATATCTCTAATTTGTAATATACTTGTTTACAAAGTGTACTTTTAATATGAGTTTTAAATTTTCTTTCATTTAATTGTAAAATATCTCAAGGTATTTTGTTGTAACATTCAACACAGTACCCCATAAAAGATGTATGTACTTTAGATAATCTGAAAAATGGTTGATCTATTTTATCTTTATTTCTAGTATTAAAATGATGTCTATCACTTATTTTATTAAAGATATGTAGATTTTTTCTTACATACATAATATTTCCATAAATGAATTGGCAAGGTACCGTCATAAAATTAATCTTTCCAAATACTTCCCTGAGAGATTCGCGACGATGTAAATCATAAATGGCTCTGACAGCTCTCTTTTGTAAGATAAAGATGGATTCTATGTCAGCAGCCCGACCCCACAGTAAAATGCCATACGACATAATACTGTGGAAGTAGCTAAAATAGACCAAACGCGCGGTTTCAACGTCTGTTAACTGTCTTATCTTTCTAACCGCATAAGCGGCCGAGCTTAGCCGCCCCGCAAGAGATGTTATATCCATTGTAATTTTTCGTCTAGCGTGATTCCTAGGAAAACCGTTTGATTAATATATTTCAGTTTTTCTCCATTCAATATGATGTCACATTCGCTACTTATAACATTAGGTAATTTAAATCTAATGCATACACATATCTACCGAGCGGCAGGATCACTGCCGAGAAATAATACTACTACTTACTTATTCTGTGACTAGGCCAAAAAGAAGGAGTCGTATAATACGAACATCTGTTTATCTTCGGTGTATCACAGCATATTATTAGCGGACGACAGACGATAGGTATTCCTACCTAGTCGCTCCACACAATAACCACTTAGGTACGCGCTGAATTGCTGATGTTTGCTCGCATCAGGTGAACGTAGCAGCCGAGTTCCAACATAAAGGAAAATTACTAGACCACGAAGATGGGATGAAATTTCATCCTGATAAATTATATTTCAAGTTCTTTTTAATGGAGTATCAAAGCTAAAGACAGCCCAAAAATTGTAAATTAATCTACCGAGTTTGTCTTCGCGTTAAGTGTCTAATTCAAAGGGATTGTACACCTTGAGATTGTTGCCTTTGTACGAAATTTAATTAATTTTCATAACAATGTTTGCGTTCTGTTATCTGAAATAGAACAGATAATTTTTTATATATTTAAACACGGCTTTATGTGGTTGTTTCATCAATTAAACTTCTCTACCTACAGAATTGATGCTGATAAAGCCTATGCCTAATAATTAATAGGTAGGTATTAAGTAGTTATGCGATATAAGTTCCTAGTGTACCTAAGCTATTGTCTCAGGCAACGAAGTTGCTGATGCAGCCGCGAAAATGGTCACTCGGCTTCACAAAGAGCCGCACTACACAGCATACCCGATGTCATATTTCAAATACGAATTGAGACAATCCAACTTGGCTAATTGGCAAGCCAGATACGCATCAAGCGAGCAGAGACAACACACCAAAACAATATGTAACTATATGTCCTACAAATTCCGGAAAAAAAAATAACAAAATGACATCAACCAAATTTTGACAGGTCACGGATTCCATAAACAGTACCTCCACCGTTTTAAAATAACTACAGACGACTATTGTCCCTGCCACGACAACACCGTACAAAGCATCGACCACCTCCTCAGGGATTGCTCCCTCGCCATGAATCGCATGCATTATGAGGCAATCTCTGAGAGATTTGGTATCACGACATATGACATCGGGATTCTAACACGAAAAGCGGAAGTCGTAGACGCCTATATTAAATATGCTACTAAAATTCTGAGCCAGCTCAAGAACTTCAACGGCACATAAAACACCACCATTTATTTTACCAATATTTATTTATTTATCATTTCTAACAATAGTTAATATTTATCACTTTGCTTATTATATTAAAACACCATCGCGAATAACTAAAAATCCAAAAAGACAGCAACTGTATCAAATCGCAGGAACTGTCCAAAAATGAGCACATTTAAAAATAATACCTCAACCAAAAGAAAAAACAAGCGAATCAAACAATTATAAAAAAAAGGTAGCATCGCTACAGAATTATCAGCATCAGCTATCGCCAACAAAAGGTAGGATTACCGGGCAATGACTTTCGCCCATAGAAATACAAAAAACAGTCTATATCTATGCCTTCGCCATTTCCTTGGAAATTCATTGAACTTTCTAAAACTTTATAGGACGTGGAATATGAAATAGGAAGAAAAGAAAAATAAGTTTTAATTTTACTTATACTGTAGCTTATTGTAACAAAAAACTCGTCCTTGCTTTTTATCTATGTATTATTTTGGAAACTTGAACAACCCACTTCACTATAAATCTGACCATGAAAATGTAGGCAAAGTGAGCTTGAAGTACCTAAGCTGTCAATGGTATACATAGGTGAACAACTCACTTTCGAGCGTTCCTTTTAAAAGTTGGCAACGTCGCAAATGGCTGTCAAATATTCATCTGTTTTGATTAATTTGCCAATACATACGGACATATGAAATATTGCTACCTAGTGAACTAGAATATTAATAATTAATTACAATTACAACACTGAATTTGATGTTGTAACCGTTTTAGGTGTAAAAAAACCAGCCAAGTGCGTGCCGGACCACGCACAATGAAGGGTTCCGTAGTTGGGATGAATTTATCGCAAGAATAACTTACCATTGAAGTTGAGAAACATGTTCTCCCATACGGAATGTATGAGGGAACATGTTTTTGCAACCGCAAATGTAAGTTGGTCGATTATTACTCGTTAACTTAAAGTAAAGTTAACGTAAAGCCTACTTAGCTGTGATAGTTTTCCTTTGAATTTCGTTATATTACTACTGCCGTGATTTTTTTCATATATCCAACCATTTAGCTGGCAGGGGGGGACACTTTGGGCACGCCACAATTGTGGCGATAAGTCCCCGTTTTGAGTGGCTAGAGAGGCGCCACGGCGTCCTCACCTTCCGCCTGACGCAGGTCCTCACGGGACACGGCTGTTTCGGGAGGTTCCTGTTCCGTATAAGTCGGGAGGAAACGGCCGGGTGTCACCACTGTGTGGATCGCCCAGGGGACACAGTGGAGCATACAGTGGAGGTCTGCCCTGCTTGGGCGGAGCACCGCCGTGTCCTCACGGAGGCGATCGGCGGCGGCGATATCTCGCGTCCGGCCCTGGTTCAGGCCATGGTCCGGAGTGAGTGGTCTCGCGCCCCTAGTCGCCGCAGGAGACGCCCCGGGCGTCGGGAGTCGCGATCCGACTTCCAGCCACCGCAGGCACGGGCTTGCGGACGGTGAGCAATGGGTAGCTCACCGTCCGATAAGGACCAGGCCTGGGTCGACGGCGCGTCTTGTTCCACGCGCGCCTCAAAGAGATGTCAGCACCAACTGACGGGGTCCATAAGGTCCAATGCCTGCCGGGGTTGCGAGTTTGTCCGAAAGGGATATCGCGGCCCCGGCACACAGGCAACGGAAGGATCACGGGTGGGTTTTAGTCAGTAATAGTCTGACGCGAAGAGCGGGAGAAGTTATTTGATAACTTCCCAACAACAACAAAAAAAAAAGGGGGGACACTTGACTCTTTAGCACTTTTAGCTTAATATTTCGCAAACGTATCCCTGAATTGAAAAATGATTTTATGGATAATGAATAATGGCCAAATTACAGCTTTCTGGAACAAAGAGTCTCTGAGCTAAGCCGCAGACAGGCAGACGGACATGGCGAAAGTATAAGGGTTCCTTGTTTACTACGGAACCCTAACACCGCATTCGGAAAGATTCTAAATACTTTTTTACATCTAATATTAAATATTCAGTGATACGATATTAATTATTGCATTTCATCCAATATTTTAGTTCACTAGTTAGCCATATTTTGTAGTAGTACGTAAAGTAATATTGCCAAATTAATCAAAACAGCGTAATATTTGACATCTATTTGCGACGTTGCCCACTTTCAGAATGCACGCTTTTAAAGCTCACTTTCACCTACGTTTTTACGGTGAGATTTCTGCAGAATAGCACGGCTAGGTACCTAGTTCTATCTATGGCTATATTCTATTTTATTGAATAGAACATAAATGTACGTATACCTACCTAGATTTTACACGAAAAAAAATTAAGGAACGTTTTGAAAATTATTTTCGCAATAAACCTAGCCACATCGTTTCAATTTATATGTAGGTAGTTTAATGCGTTTGCGAAGTTATCTCGACACGCAGAGTGGCACACAGAATGCTGCACACCGAGACAAAGCAAAAAATTGCATTTTTTTTAACGCGTCAGCTGCAGGCAGTGCTTGTTACCTTGTTACGACCGTGGCGTTTCACGTGGATATTATACGGCTGGATGTGCCAGCAAATAATGGTAGTCTGAAAGTGAAACGCAATGGCAGTGAGCCAGAGCTGCAATGCCCTTTATAGAGTTCCGTACCCGAACGGTGCCAAACGGAACTCTATTACTAAACCTCCGCTGTCCGTCCGTCCGTCCATCCGTCTGTCTGTCAGCGAGCTGTATCTCATGAACCGTAAACGTAACAGATTTTGTATTTCTATTGCCGCTAAAACAACAATAAAAATGAAATAAAGATAATAAAGGGGTCTCCATACAAGAAACGTGTTCTTTTCGGCGTTTTTTACTCGATCTTAATACGGTACGGAACCCTCTTCGTGTGCGAGTCCGACTCGCAGTCGTAATCTGCTTTAGAAATATTTATTTTTTATTATTCCATCCATATTTTAACCGACCACACCAAGTTCACTGACATAGCAACGTCTAATTGACTGAACTACGACATCAACTTCGATTTCAAACTGATAGAGATCGTCTTTCATTCCCAAAATGTTGCAATAGTTCGAACATACCTTAGATAATAAATCGGAAAATATAACTTTAGTAGAACCAAAACAGAACATGTGTTGTTGTCGCCGACCCAAAATACTACACAGATTGATGTGTTGTTGTCTCTTCTAGGAAGTTTAGCAGCGTGAAAGGATTCCAACCACTTGTTACTTGTTCCCGACAAGTGCAGGGTTGCGAATAGAACATACTACGAATACATCTATACCTACCCCCCTAACTGTCTACCTACGGGCGCTACTGGCTACCACGTCATTTTTTATTTTTAACAATTTCATTCCATCCCGATAAATTCGATCCAACAAATATTCCGACGACCGTAAAGAGTTTGTTAAAAATACAGTTCGTTAGAATTTTATTTTTATTTATTCTCCTTTTGGTTTTGCAATGTTGTGCTAACTGTTGGTGAGCGTAACAATTTTCTGTAGATATATGTTTGTTATGCTCTTTTTAACACAACATAACATTACGCCTTGTTTCCGCGAAGGGTTGGGTAGAAGTGTAGCTATAGTACACCCACATTTCGCCAGTTATGTGTCTTTTGCCATCAAATCACTCAATCTGCCTAGCGTTATCCCAACTTTATTGCGGTCGGCTTCCAGTCTAACCGGATTCAACTGAATACCAATATTTTACATGGAGCGACTGCCTATCTGACCTCCACAACCCAGTAACTGGGTAATACGTTGTTACCCCTTGGTAAGACTGGTTGTCAGACTTTCGGGCTGACGACCCTTAACGACTGTCAAAGATCCATGAATGACAGCCGGGACCAACGGCTTAACGTGCTTTCCGAGGCACGGAGGAGTCTCGGTATGTAAAGATAGTCACCCATCCACAGACCAACCCCGGCAAGCGTAGCTTAAGCCAACGGATCGACCCGTGCAGCAGTTATTACTTAGCCACGAGCTCCTCCAACCTCCTCGTCTTTTACCATCAACCGAGGACAAATCCAGACTCCAGGTTGCTACTGAGAAATTTCAGATATGCTGCGGCCGCATCTGCGTCTATCGTGACTATAGATATAAGAAAGAAGGAGATATGCCCGGTAGTTGAAAATGTATTGAAACCCAATGTCTTCACTAGATCCCCTCTACCTTGCAACAGTTGCCACAATTACATATGCAGATCAGTAAACCCAATAAATACAAGGTCGCGCTCACACTAGCAATTTATAAATCAGAACGTACTACATAATCAATTATAAACCTTATCCCATCAAACACAGCGTGCATTTACCATGCACCGTTCAACTCACTCACACGAAAACATCAATCGCTATCGTTGTCTGTGCAAAAGCCATTTATTTTACATATACGCTAGTGATTGACTAAATCGGAAAGTTATCGATTCTCCCTTTTATTATTTTATTAAAATTTTTGGGAGTTCCTGAAAAAATTATAAATTAAAAACGATATACATAATTACTAAGATGATATAATTAAACAAAAAGTAAGTAAAAAAAAAAGAAATATTAAGTAAATCAAAATAATTCAACATTATGGGAAAATCTAAATGAGTATAAAACAAGATTCCATATCGGTCTTCCAATCAGGCTATAATAACTGTTGACAAATTGAAGAATAAACTTTAATAGTAATATAAATTCATACAACAATCGACATTATTGTCGATAGCCTAAGTTAGTGGATCTGCACAACCACATCACTAACCCGTCGCAAGACGCTGCGGCAGTACTAAAGATGCAACCGCTAAAAGAAAATATAGTTTTATGATTTCTACATTGCTTGTCCAGTCACTTAGCAACATACTTACGTAGTGGTAAAGAAGCAATGTATCTACTGCAATAATAATACAGTCGCTGTGGTTTATGAAAACTAAAATAACGTAGTAAAGGCAAAAAATATTTTACGATTTGTTGTTTTGCATGATTTTCAACACAAATATAGGAAAATACTTGTAGTGATATATAATAAGTGGTTCTATGATTTATAACGTTTCTAGGTTGGCTTCGATTTTTACAAGAAACCACTGAACAACACGGTATTCTTAAATGTTATCACGATCGCGTTCGAAAGCGCACTAGTTACCGGAGACGGCCATTTGCCTGAGGCATGATCATTGTGATCAGGACGCGCGGACACAGACACGCCCCCATGCCACTTCTCCTGTTGTTTAGATTTCTATGATCGCGACGAAGCTTCGCACAATGATACGGTACACGCAGATGTGACAAACCATTGTTGGCTATCGTCGCTGTAGATCGGGCTGCGTAGCACTTATAGCCCGTGTACATAAAAGGGTTTTAGCGCGCTAACGCTAGTGTGTCCACCGCATTAGCGCGATAACATTTTAGCGAGCAAAACATACGAAGCTTCGGCACGCATTGCTTCGTCACGATAGACGCAGATGCGGCCGCAGCAATAGAAAAACCTAATAACACTTTTCCCGACCTGGGAAAACCCTCACGCTCATGCTCATGACCTCATGCTCTTTTTAATTTCATGATTATGTTTTTTACTGTTTTACGATACCGTTTTGGTTAAAGAAAGACACAATAACGTGAACTAGGTACCGCACGTAATTTGTAGCGTAGCCTAGGTACATACCTAGGCTACGCTACAAAGTACGTGGGGTAGGTAGGTAGGTACATACCTATACCTTATGATAGGTATAGGTACATACCTAGGCTATAAATAATTATATTAAATGAAAAGCATAGTACATATCTGTAACCGCCTGGAACAAGGGCATTGATGGACGATCGTGAAAATGTGGGCCGAGGCGAAGCCCAAGCACACATAGGTGAGTCCATCAATGCCTGGTTGCGGCCAACGCTTGTATTACTTTTCTTAAATAATGCGCGAAAATTCAAAATAAGTAACCTCGGCTTCGCCTCGCCCCACATTTCCACGATCGTCCATCAATGCCTCAATCCGCGAAAGTAATGTACTATATCATCGAAGTTGTCTTCAAAAAAAAACATTTTTCCTTAAAATATTGTATTCAGTAACTCTTAATGAAATCTATGGGGAAGTGCCATCAAACAGCAAATAAGATATGAAAATAAATAAATACCTTTATTATGATATGCTTACTTACTTACAGGGTGTTCGAAAGATCCGACGGAATCTATAATCTGATTTGTTGGATTTCGAGTCAAGCTGACTCGGAGCTCTACGTAGCAGACGTGGGAGGAATGTAGGAATAATGTTTTCAAATTCAAGATACCAATAACGTAATACAAATTAAATTGTTATCCCGCTTTGTTATTAGGTAAATATGTTACATTAATAATGCATTTATATCGTTAGAATGTATAAGCACCTCTCCCAGCCGCGCCTATCCCAGTGTAGAATAGTTATACCTATTAAGCTCGTTACTCTTGATTAGGATTCTATTACGAATTCAATTGTTTTATGTAGGTACAGTCAAGTATTTAAGTCTTCTTCAGTTTTGAAATTCTTTCTATTTGAGCCATTTTATGAAACTTATTATATCTGTTCTGTACGTCCGAATGCAAAAGCGGAACCCTTATAGTTTTGATCACTCGTGTGTGTCTGTCTGTCCGTCTGTCACAGCCATTTGCTCCGAGTCTAATGGACCGATTAAGTTGAAATACGGTACACAAATGAATTTATGTGACCCAAACACGGACATGTAACGTAAGTAACAATGAAGTTTAGATATAGGGGTCACTTTTGGAAGGGAAACTATAAAATTAAAAATATATGTTTTGCAAACTGTACCGTGTGACATATCAAATTAAAAGGCTTACTGTGAGGCTCAAACAAATTGTTTTTATTTTATGTTATTTAAGAAAATAGATGAAAATTTACCACGCCAAGGGGGTATGGTAAATCTTCAGGAAAACCTATAAGAAGTCTATGGTTTTAAAATAACATGGCAAATTATTGTGCGTACAAACTTACATTTGCAGTTGTAATTGGAGAACATGTTGTTCAACTACAATGTTAAGTTTGTTCCTGGGATAAATTCATCCCAACTACGGAACCCTTCATTGTGCGTGGTCCGACACGCACTGGGCCGGTTTATTTAAATTATTTGTTTGTGGGTGTCATATTTTCAAATTGTTCTGACATGTAAAGAATATGGCTGAATGTCATTCTGCGATATAAGGCCCGGACTCCACCAATGCGGAGACGAGACGAGGAGAGATGTATTTTAAACATCCAATAGAATTTCGTTATTCACACATCTCGTCTCCACTCAGCTTCAGTGGATCCCACTGAGCGGTGATATATCATATATTTGTATGGCACGATCGAAGCGGACAGGTGAGCTGTGCCTCGCCGTGATTAAGCTGGGCGGGGCATTACAAAGCGGAGATGCGAGCTGTGCCTCGCAAGCTGGCGACGCGGCGACTGCGCGCAGCGGAGACGAGAAGAGCTGTGAGCGGCGTGCAATGAGCGGTCTACATCCAAGTCATCCAACGCTCGCCTCACGCAGCTCAGTTCCATTCCAGCGAGCACACATCTCCGCTCCAGTCTAGCCAGCTCGCATCACCGCACAGCTTCGGTGGATATACCCTAGCTGAAAACCATCTCTTCTCATCTCCGTTTCGAACATCCCCACACATCTCCGCTTTGCTGGAGACCGGGCCTTAACATTACTACGCATTAAATAATGCTGAGTCGCTAAAATAGGTTCTATATTGCAAAAATAACAGACAAAAATAACCCATAATATGAACATATTTTGGTTGTGACTGTAGGACCTATCTAAGGCCTCGTATACATGGTAAACAAGCTTCATTCATGTATCCCGCAAAATCAAATTTTGTTGTTGCTGGAAACGACGTCGCGACGCGAACCAATAATTTGTGGTTGCATACTGCAAAGTTTATGAGAACTTGGATATGGCGTTACCTCGATTGTCTCTAGTCTAATGTGGCTAGCCTTTAGGTACCTATACTTTTAGGGCTTGCTAAGAAAATGTAATTTTCATAAATATAGAGAATATAGAATGTCTTCATGTAGAAAGCCTTTGCAAAAGGTCACACGCCTAGTTTTCGAGAAAAAAAATACAAAAGTTAAAAAAAAAACTACTTGTCCCCCCGCCATCTTGGGGCTTGGATGGAGCACCCCGACTCGGACAGGATAGGTTCGAAGGGGAATCGTCATCTCCGTCGTGTTAGATTCCTTAAACCCTGCAGACAGAAACAGGAGGCCCGCGTAGCAGGGCTCCGTCGACCACGCCTTACTTCAAAAAATTTATAATTACTCTATAACATTTTTTTATTTGACCTTGTACTTAGAGACGGTTGACATTTACTTTGAAAATGTGTCTCCTGTGACTGCACGTGGGTGAGGATTTAGGGTTATGAGGAACAGGGTGTAAAGTTCACTCATCCACCATAGAAAAGGGTTGATCCTCCGACCAGACGGGTGTCGTGTCTGGCGGGCAACTGCCCAGAGGTTGAAGTTGGGAGATTTTAAATATGTGGAGTTTCTTGCCCGTTCTTCTCCATAGGTACCTACTATGCTTTGGACTGGGCAGCTAGCTTCATATTTCTGACTGACCGATTCCTTGACAATTCAAAAGTGCCTGTAAATGGTTTAATTGTAATAAATGCTTTGAGTTAGAGTTTATAGCGCGAGAAACTCTAATTGCGCGATGCAGTATTTGTGTGACGTCAGGATGTTGTGTGACGTCAGGTCTTTGATGCGTAGTTCGCATGTGGCGATTGTAAATGCCGCCACAAGGGAATGACTTGCCGCCTTCTTCTCACCGCCCTTCCACCTCACTCTACATTTATTAATCATGAGACTAATGTCATATAAAAAAATCGTTTAAAAAACTCTGTATCTCTGGCGGGGAGTGGGGAGTTTACTAACCCCCCCCCCCCTAACCCCTGCCTAGGCGGCACGTTTCTAAACTTCAACCCTACTTTGATTTAATAAAATAAAAGTTCAATAAAAAGTTCAAATGCGTGCAATAATGAAATCAATTTGATGACGTTTGTCATCAAATTGATTTCATTATTGCACGCAATGTCCTATAAATTGAAATAGACCATTAAAGCCTGTACCTAAAGGCAATAGAATAGTAATAGACATTCGGTATCAAACAACATTATTAAAAAAGTTTATGATACCGACAATGTAACGTAACAGACAATACGGCGTACAATAAGAAAGTATTCTTCTTATGAAGGTCTTGAAACTTCAGAACACATGTGGCACAGTGGCAGTTCCTAAATAATTGGACACACGGCGACCGCAGTGTTAAGTCAAGAAATTCAGTTGAATAAATAGATAAGAGACACTGCAGTCAGCAGCTGCTACTGGGATTAACTACCAGCACGCAAATTTAATATACACGTAGGTAATCATTTAAAAGTAATATTTAAATCTCTGAATGTAACGACACGCGGAGACCTTGGGTTCCCTAACTATGCGTTTGCACTAGTGAAACATTACAACAAAACGTGTTGAAGTCTCTAGTTCCTGTCAAAAATTCTATGAAACATTGACAAAAAATAGAGATTTCAACATGTTTTGTGGTGAATGTTTCGCTAGTGCAAACACAGAGCATGTAACTTTAGTGCAAACGCACAGTAAGGCCGCATCATAACTACCATAGGGATCGTCGCGCAAAATATACGCGATCGTTGCGTTCATCATGTCACTTTTTGTTCGGAGAACCGGAATTCGCGGTCGCGCCGTCACAGGGCACCTTTCGATTTTCCGAACAAAAAGTGACAAAACTGTGAATGCGACGATCGCTTTTGGTTAGGACACGGGGTAAGAAAGCGATGCCATCTTATAACGCCGGCTAAATGACGGCTGTCATAAAAATCCGCCTTTTTACCTGTGTTTTGATATGACGGTGTTAAAAACACGGCATTTTTACCGAGTTACTGACCCATCTAAACGTAAGAACATATTACCTTACAGTATAGGATTTTATGTCTTAGCGTAATTAAATCTTCCTTTGGCAGATTTTACCACATTTACGGTATAGAATTCACCACGGACTCAGTAAATACTAACTCTTTTTTCATTCATGTGAACCGAAGACTGTTTTCTGCAGACAGTTTTTTTTTTTACCGGAAATGTTTCCTCTGGACTTTAAAAGCGCCTCCTCCGCAATCTTGAGTAAAAACCTTAGACCATTAAAAAACTGCCATTTTATAAGCAATTTTTACATGTTTATTTTTAGTCAAAACAAAACGTAGTATTTCCACTGTTTCTGAACGCACTCATATTTGGCATTGGCATTTATTCCTATTAGCCGTTTATTTAATAAAGCTCATGTCATCTCAACAAAACAATCGGTTCTCTCTTTTTTACTCACATGTCGTCGTACTCTAGTAGCGCCAGTCGAAGAAAAAGTCATGCCAACTTGTTAAAAATTTGACATATTCTATTTAGTAATATTATAGCAAATGGCATCGCGTGAAAATGACAGTTTTGTTCTGTGAACGACATAATTATTTTTATGAAATAAATTAAAGTGATTGCTGAATATTTTTATATTTCAAGAAGCCCAAAAATTGCTCAATAACTTTGGACAAACGTGTTTATCAAATTTATATCGAAAATAAAAAAATTACGATCCTCGCGTATCAGATGTTCTGTCTGTGATTGGTCTTGTGTTATCAATAATTTGTGTATGTTGTTGTAAGTGGAACATTAAAATTCATGAAAATGACGGACTCTAAGCCAGTGGTCATGGCTTCTGCTAATGAACTTATTGACAAATCTAAAGAACTCCAGAAGGAGATTCTTATGGAAAAACTTAGATCCAAAACATCACAGTTTAAAAACTTAACAGAGACTTCCAAAGGCGTCCGAATGGCTTTACTGGTATGTTTCTTTATTATATTATGTCTACAGCAGCCACTAATTAGTTACCAATACTTCAGAATTACCTAACCAGCACAAACATCAACCCCTGAACTAAATACATAGCTCTTATTGTAGAAAGTACATAAGTTATTACAGTAGTAATTAATCTCAATAAGAATCAATTCAATTCAGATATCAAGTTAATTCTTCAAATATAAAAAACTATGATTTTAAAATAAAACTCCGGATATCTGATAACAATTTTCTAAATCTAAGTTAGTAAAAATTTGTCATTATATAGCTAATTAGTAAATTGCACAATGATAATAAAGTACATAGTAATTTATACAATTAAATAAAACTCATTATTTAAATTTGTAAGTAATTATGTTTTCATGCACATTGTGCTTTCTGATTCACAGCACACTTTTGATAACCTTAAACTAGCTTTTTCTCTATATAATAGTACAAAATATTCTTGAAACAAACTTTTACAAAAAATTTGAGGCTTTGGTATTCAAACCTATTCTATCCACTCCTATAATTAGCTATTTCATAAAACCATGTGATGAATATATTGCTATTAAGTATACCAGTAGCTTGTGTATTATTTTGAATTTGCTGTAGCAAATTATAAATATCAGAACTATCATTGGCCTTTAACAAGATGACCAGCAAGACAAACCACCCAACCATCCATGTTTTTGTCTCTGCATTTTTGGTAGGACCATGTTTGAGGAACTGATAGACCGCCTTTTAAATAAAAGAATATATTTTGATTAAAAACTTAAATGAAAAGAGAGACACATTTTCTGCACAAAATCACATGGCTGCCCATCTACCAACTACTGTCTCAATTATTTTATAGCTAGTAAACACCATATTTATTTTTGAAAGCCCATTAATCTCTCTTAACTAAAGCTTCCCAGTGGCCTCTCTAATGATTAGTGTGTTAGATTTTTGCTAGCACTGTTACTAGATGCTACTGCTCAGTGCTCACTTTCTTGAATAAACCCTTAGTTGCTTTCACAAAACTCACACTAAGGCTCAGATATACTAATTTTCAATGACTTTTGTTGAACTAGAATTGTCTAGAAGCCATCACTAACATACGAAACAGCTGACATTCGCATTTTGCGGCATTTCAAGTGACAATATTTTTTGACTTTTTTAAATTTTATGTTTTCAGGACAAAAGATGGGGAATTGACAGTGCAGATCGCATGATACTCAAGAAGTGTCTTGACAGTTTGCAGCATTGCATAAAAGTTAGCTCCTTACAGAGCCTTATTGAGCGCCTGGAGTGCTTATCTAGACAGCTAGGGTTTGTAATCTTTAATCACTATTTCAACCTTCTTGGTAGTAAATAAACCTGCTTGAAGGTATGTGTGATTTACAGAAATCTGAGAGAACACGAAAATCAAACATATCTCTCTCAGTATTCAAATAAATAAATAAAATAAAATCAGCAAATGATAAAAAAAAGAAATAAATGAAGATGATGATGATATATAATTTATTGTATTGTATTTTATAATCATATTAAGTTGACTATTTGTTTCAGGCTCAAGTTTGTAGTGGGAACATCAGGGGTAAATCTATTCATATCATCTGATATGTTTTATTTGGAAATATTAGTTGAATCATCAGGGTCAGTAAAAGATGTTAAAATTCATCATGAAGGAAAAGTAAGTTTGAAATCGTCCAGGTGATATTTAGGGTAAAAAAAAACAACATATACACAATTTTTTTAATATTTACATAATATTCAATTTATTTATTACCAGTGTGTATTATTTTCATGCTATTAATACATATTTTTTTGCGTTTTTAACAGATTGAACAACAAAGCTGTGAAGAACTGGTGTCTTGTATATCTCGGGGAGATTTCGCTGATTTCACAGCTCAGCTGGAAGGCTTAACAGCGGTTTACCAACTAGGCGCTGAAAAAAAAGTAACTTACGCCTCAATTCCTGTTACGGGGGAAGTCCGCAGGGTGTGTAGAGTCAGCACTGCCAGGGCAGTGTCAACTCGTTGATATGTAAATGATTTTTAAACTATGCAGGGCCTCTGTGCAAGGGACACTGCACGGGCAGTGTTGCCTCAATTTTATTTTCTCCTACCTCGTTTCATATTCTGCCCAGAGACTCTGCGCTATGTCAACACCGCCTGGGCAGTGCTGACTTGATGTACCCTGTGGTCTGTGCTTTTGAAATTTTTCATTTAATTTTTTTTAATTTTATATTCCTTATTTATATCCCTAATTCACAATCTTATAATGTGTTTTATTTTGCAGGTAAAATGTAAAGCATTTAGTGCTCTACAGAGCTTAGAAGAAGACTTATGTACAATGAGGCAACTCCAGAGTTTTATCAAGGATCTGTGGGCACAAGTCCACAAGAGTCCTATTGGCTTCTTGCAAAAGCGAAGAGGAGGTATGTACTTAATCTAATGCTAAATGTTTACAAATGTGAGTGATTATGTATCATCTAAGTGTTACTTCAAGAAAATAAAAAATATTCTCACTTTTCCACTAACCTTGATATGACAATTTTTTTTGCAGACCCACTACAGAGTATTGGTACACAAAGTATGGTCCAATAAGAAATAACATAAAACCCATTTATTCCAGGTCACGCAATGCGTCTCACTTACTTCGTGTCTCCTTACGAACTGTTAGACAAAGACAAAGGACTCAATCCACTGACTGTTGAGCTCTTAACACTAGGCATTCCTGCCGCGACCAGCGGCCTTGCTTCACTAGTCGTTCCTTCCCACACGCCTATTGGCCACTCCGCAACGGTCCTACTAGAAGGTTCTACACCCAATAAGCTGCAGTTGTCACCTATCATATCTGGGGGTCAGAGGCCTGGGAAGGGGTATGATTTCAAAAATTATTTTGCATCACAGAATAGTTAACAGTTATAATTAAATGCATGTTTTACTCGTACTTTTGAAGATGACTTGGTGAAACTGTTAATTATTATGAAAATACATACCGTCCACGCAAGATGGTCCATCTGAAGAACTAAGTGCGGTAACCAAATCTCTTAACATAGAATACATACCGTCGCCGTGCAGTGAAAACCTCGTAATTGCCATAAACGTCTGAAAAATGGCCGGAGCCTTGAAAATACGAGATTTCCACTGCTTGGCGACGATACTTAATTCATACAAAAAAAAACTTTTTTTTTGGTTAGATAATTAATTAGAATAACCTGTTCTTACCACCATTGATCGATCTAATCTCACTAAGCCAGGGTATAGTATGGTATGGTAACCTAACGAATCCATGAAACATTTTCGACCGTCTGTATGTAGGAATGGACCTATCTACGCTCAACTGGTGCCTCAGAATAGCGCGATGCTGCCCGCGTGCTTTACACTCAAGTTGTCGCAGCCCACTCCGCTGTGCGCTGGACTAGCCAAGCTTATACATGCCACTACAGAGGTAAGAGGACGAAGATCTTTTTAACATTGTCATGAACATGAAACAGTAAAAATGATTATGTAGAATACAGAACACAGACTTGGCCAAAAAGAAGCATTAGGTCTATGTAAAAGCGTTTTAGTGTCATGTGGATTTGCTCACTCATGCGGAATTGACCTGCATGCCAACCGCAATGATAATGCTACGCCCTAACACTGCTATTATTTTCTTGTACCTGCAAGTATGGCAAACATTTGAAAATATTATTTGAGGAACAAGTAATTTCATTCAATTAGGAACCTGCTACTTTCAATGTTTGTCAATTTATTGGAAGATAGGTTTTTTGTACATATTCCATTTACCTACTTGTGTAGAGTTAGTTTACGTTGTACGCCGTATCTGTGCCAAAACATGCAGGCCATTATTTTAAAACTTTACTCATGTATTTACATATAAACGATCTTATATCAACCTTTTTAAAATAGTACTTGAATTGCTTCAAAGATTGTTGAATATAAAGCTTGTCATATAATTTCAGGTGGAAGTGGCTGGTGACTGGGGCAATGCGAAGCCCATGTTGGGGCTAGTTGCCCAACAGGCATACAACAAGCTCACGCCAGGGAAAGTTATTGAATTGAATCTCAGCAAAGGACTGTTTGTGGTTTGTACCTACGTGCATTACGATATTTCTTTCTTATATGAGTCGTCTCACTTTTGACCGGTCAATAAAATCTGTGTCATGTCAAATGATTGTTATTTTTTGTCGTATTTGGGTCGCCATCGCCAACTCGCTGTTCCACTGTTTTTCCTAATCGCTTACAATACAGTAATCGCGTTTAGGAAGAAGAGTGGGGCGCGTCTACGTGGATGGCACTACCTATATCAAGATCTTTCACAGCAGATTTTTCAAAAACTTATTCAGGCTTTCAGAAACTGAGGGTAACTTCAATATTTCGTATCCATTCTGAATGATTTTATATTTATCTCGTTTCATGTACTTGACTCATTAATTCATCAGGAAACTGTATGACCTCGGATTTCTGTAGATCCGAGATTGTACAGTAAACACACCCGCTGGTGGAAGTAATTTTTGTATGTAATGTTAAAGCCAAGAAAACTTAGTAACGTTTCCAGCGGATGATTTGCAGCTGAACAGGAAGAGAATCGCTTCGACGCGCGGTTAGAATACTGCCGCGACACGGGATACTTTTCTATTTTCCATACACGTTCTTCAGCTACTGCTATGTAACAGCGGCCCGTAGCATGGTCTGTTAAAATAAAAACCACTGGAACTATAGGCCGAGCCAAGAACCGCTGTACGTTAGCTAAACATTCCACATAAAAATATAAGAGAGAAATCAGATATTTTGTCTGCGACCAACAAACTTTTCGCTGCAAATAATCCGCTAGTTATACACGTCCTCTTCAAACACCGCAATATTTTGTTTGTGTATTTAATAATATTTATTTTCAAATATGTGTGTCGTGTTCTAGAATCTCCCTGAGCAGACTCAGTGCTACTTCCTGTGCGAGACGCGCGGGCTGGACGGCTGCATGGTGACGAGTGTCCCGTTCACTCACCCGTCGCACGTGCCGCCGCTGCTGGCGTGCCTGCGGCAGCAGGCGCTCTTCAACGCGCTCATCACCAGCTGCGTGCGCACGCAGTGTAAACAATGTAAGTGTGCTACTGTTGTCTATGATCTCTGAGCGTCCCGTTCACTCACCCGTCGCACGTGCCGCCGCTGCTGGCGTGCCTGCGGCAGCAGGCGCTCTTCAACGCGCTCATCACCAGCTGCGTGCGCACGCAGTGTAAACAATGTAAGTGTGCTACTGTTGTCTATGATCTCTGAGCGTCCCGTTCACTCACCCGTCGCACGTGCCGCCGCTGCTGGCGTGCCTGCGGCAGCAGGCGCTCTTCAACGCGCTCATCACCAGCTGCGTGCGCACGCAGTGTAAACAATGTAAGTGTGCTACTGTTGTCTATGATCTCTGAGCGTCCCGTTCACTCACCCGTCGCACGTGCCGCCGCTGCTGGCGTGCCTGCGGCAGCAGGCGCTCTTCAACGCGCTCATCACCAGCTGCGTGCGCACGCAGTGTAAACAATGTAAGTGTGCTACTGTTGTCTATGATCTCTGAGCGTCCCGTTCACTCACCCGTCGCACGTGCCGCCGCTGCTGGCGTGCCTGCGGCAGCAGGCGCTCTTCAACGCGCTCATCACCAGCTGCGTGCGCACGCAGTGTAAACAATGTAAGTGTGCTACTGTTGTCTATGATCTCTGAGCGTCCCGTTCACTCACCCGTCGCACGTGCCGCCGCTGCTGGCGTGCCTGCGGCAGCAGGCGCTCTTCAACGCGCTCATCACCAGCTGCGTGCGCACGCAGTGTAAACAATGTAAGTGTGCTACTGTTGTCTATGATCTCTGAGCGTCCCATTCACTCACCCGTCGCACGTGCCGCCGCTGCTGGCGTGCCTGCGGCAGCAGGCGCTCTTCAACGCGCTCATCACCAGCTGCGTGCGCACGCAGTGTAAACAATGTAAGTGTGCTACTGTTGTCTATGATCTCTGAGCGTCCCGTTCACTCACCCGTCGCACGTGCCGCCGCTGCTGGCGTGCCTGCGGCAGCAGGCGCTCTTCAACGCGCTCATCACCAGCTGCGTGCGCACGCAGTGTAAACAATGTAAGTGTGCTACTGTTGTCTATGATCTCTGAGCGTCCCGTTCACTCACCCGTCTCACGTGCCGCCGCTGCTGGCGTGCCGTGGCGTGGACTATGTTTAGTTTTTTTTTTATTCTTCTTTCCACACAATTTTTCGTCGTTTGTTCCACAGTCATTGAGTTGGAGAGCGTGTTGATGTTCGAGGTGAGCGCTCTATCGTGGCAGCACATCTCGATCTCGCTGGAGCACCCGGTCGACGAGAGCATGGCCACGGTGGAGCTGGAGCTCAGCGACCCGGCCGCGCCGCGCGCCACGCTGTACACGCTGCACAGCGCGCCCGCCGAGCACATCGACGAGTACATCACCCGGGTGCTGCAGAAGACGCACTCCATACCTATAACACTCAGGTGAGATACATCTCACGAGAGCATGGCACCGTAGAGCTCGAGCTCAGCGACCCGAACATTGAAGTGAAATATTTTATTTTGTTCGAGAAACTTACAGCAAATTTTTACAGTATTCTTAAAAAATACGAAATTGAAGATCATTTAAAAGTTTTCGCTGATAAACACTAAAATAGAAACGAAAAAAGTCGGCGAAAAACAAATAAAAAAATACACGAGTGATTTATATTTATACCAATAATCATTTAATAACAGTTTCTTTTTCACTTTTCCGCAAAAAGCTTTTCACTAACAAATACTTAAGCAGGGAAACACTATATAATAATATCCAAATCATGTTCACTATGGATTAGAAACAAATTCTGCATGTACGCGGACTTGGAATGAGGGTAACAAACTAGTTTTGCGACATTTTGCAGTGTGTAACTAATCCTAAGCTACCAAGCAGCTCTGGGTATTCTATAGTACCATTTTTTAATACGTATGTCATATCTGCAATATCTGTTCTCTACAGGTCTCTCATAAAGATCTGGGAGCGGGAGGCAGCCAGTAAGCAGTTAAACGGCGGGTACTCGGCTCTGGAGCCAAATTTTAGCTGCGGACTGGGAGGCCTCGACCCCGGCGGTGAGCACGTGAAGCACGAGCCGGGCGCCATGGCCTCGCGCGCCCTGTACCCGTCCAGCGTCAACCATCCGCACCAGGGCGGTAAGTACTACTACTACAGTAGTTAGGGTTGCAACCATACTATTAGATTCCTCCAAAAAGTATCTAAAATACTGTTTTCAGAATAACCGTCGTCAAAAACAGTACTTTCCTTTTGTTGATTTAATACAAAATATATATATTTATATATATGTGTGTATCTGCATTCGTCGTTAATTACGAGTGTGCGAATCGCTATATGACCTTTAAGTCATTGACGAATTGTATTTATTAACTCGTGCTCGTAGAATGCTACAGCTGTACGTATACATAGTTACGAGATCCAACCACACACACAATCCTCCTAGAACGCGAAATGTATTCCCGCATGCTATGTGCCAAAGATTTAATAGTTGCTCATGTTGTCTACAGGGGCCACCGCGCCTCCCGGTCTACTCCTTGATATGCAATGACCTCTGTAGCCCCATGCAACATGTGGCTCCAGTGGATAGTGCTAATCTTGGGGTTCATTCGATTTATCGAGTGTGGTTAAACCACGCTGAGATCAGTGCATTTCATTCATTCAATTCGTACTCATGTTGTCTACAGGCGCCTACCTCTCGGAGCAGCAACATCACCTGTCCGTAATGTGCCAGGACACGAGCGCCAGCGACATTAAACCACAAACAGAAGAACGGAAATCCAAAAAAAGAAAGTCCGACGATGTCTGGGCCACTCAGAAGAAAGGCAAACCATCGGGCATCGCCGAAATGATGGACTCTGATAGTGAGAGTGACAATTCAGATGAATATGTTAACGAAGATGAGAATACTGTCAATAGTAACTCGACGAATGATGACATCGAGGGTCGGGAGTCTTCAGTGTCACAGAATGAGTTCACGTCGGACATGGAGCTGTCGGCCATGGACACGACGGACGCGCTCGGAGCACAAGACAATAGAACCTCCTCCGACATGGACAACTCAAACGATGGAGACGTTGACGACATAATCCGGTTCGTACCTACTACTCTTTCAGCTTACAACAAATCTCTCAACAGATTAATGTTACACAGTAATTTATTCTTTACAGGAATTCTTTTCACAAGTCTGATCACAAAAGGCAAAAACTTAAAAGCAAAGATTCCGAATTACGCACAAATAGGAGCGCGTCTTCCCTCCTCTTGGACTTAACCGAAGGGAAGTCATATATGGCGTCTTCGGTAAGCATTACTCCTATAGGTAGCACACCGAATACACCCAACGCTGGCTCCGGCTCCAGCATTACCTCCATGTTATGCCTGGATAGGCGGCCGGGCATTGAGATAATCCCCATTACTGCGGCCCCACCAGCCGCTCTGCCCAGCTCCATAACAATAACACCGATCACATCATCACAAATGAAAACGCTTGACGATCGTATCAGATCCGAGAAGAAGTCGAGCAGGTCGGGGGAGGAGCGCAGCAAGGAAAAGAAGAAGAAGCGCAGGAGAGACGACTCCATGGGCCCGCCCGAGAAGGTGCCGCCCAAACAAGACCCGCTCACTAAGCCTGTGTCGGTTAGCATCAAACCCACTGACGGCTCCCCTTTACGTGCGACTTCCCCAAACTCTCTTATTCGAAAATTTAGTCCAAGCCCAACGCATGGCAGATCCGTTTCGATAACTAAGTCGCTGAGCCCTAGCACTGTGAAGGGCTTAGGAAAGCCGTCGGGGACATCTAGTCACCACAGCAGCCCGAGACATTCTCCTGTTCAAAATAGCCCTAAACATTTACCTGGTTACTCGAGTCCAAAAAACCAC
Organism: Agrochola lota; assembly: GCA_947364205.1. Taxonomy (NCBI): domain Eukaryota; kingdom Metazoa; phylum Arthropoda; class Insecta; order Lepidoptera; family Noctuidae; genus Agrochola; species Agrochola lota. Next base: position 9,831,757 of record OX376232.1, read on the forward strand.
AGCATCTCGTCCCCTAAGCACAGTTCTTCGGGGTCGGGAAAGCCAAGCATGTCAGCACTAAAATCTGCGACCAGCGGGTCGCCTTCAGGGAAGTCTGGTACGACAGGGTATGACCTCACTAAAAAGATATCCAAAGACAGTTACGGCTCTAGCTCGGTGACATCGAGGGATAAAGAAAAGAAACATTCCGGTTTATCTTTTTCTAGTTCCGATAGGAGTAGCCCTAAATTAAAAAACCCAATCAAATTGAAGCAGTTAGAAATTACCCCCGTGTCCTGTGATAGTCCCGTAACGGAACCTTTAATATCCCCACCTAATATTGAAGTAAATAAATCAAATGCTCCGAGCCAAGCTCGCAATAGGAAAGGTTCCCTCAGTGCTGTGATAGATAAGCTCAAGTCTGCCCAGCACTGTGGCACAGATTCTGAAATAAGTGCAAAATCTAGTAGCTCTTCCAGTAGTGCCAAGTTTTCAGATCCCAAAACAAGTATGCCCGGCAGTAGTGGAAAACTTAACGATAGCAAAAATCAAGAGTATATGGTGAAGCCGAGCTCCGACGGTATGAAGATAACAATCAATAAAACTAGAACGAAAGATTCCTCGGGCAGTAGCTCCAAATTAAACTACAGTAGTTCGAAACAATCATCGCCCCAACTCACTCCCCCGAGTCAGGGCTCTCCCAAAACACACACAGGTCTAAAGCCAGGAGTCATAAGTGGACCCGCCTCTAAAAAGACTCAAGCAATGCAATCTTCTAAATCCGGTAGCGTCACTTCGGGTTCGACCCCACCGAAAACTAACATGAGCCCTTCGGACTCTTCCGGGTCTGGCAACCCCAACATGCCCAAAGTGCCTTATTCAAAATCATCGAGCACAAGTAGTGCAGGTATCAACTTATCAAAGTCTGGTTCTAAATCCAGCTCTGGTTCCCCTAAAAGCAGCAGCACGGACCTCGCTAAAATAATCAGAGACAGGGAACGAGAGAAAGCCAGAACTAAACTTATGACTAATTCAGAGAAATCTATTTTTTCTTCTAAATCTGAACGCCATTCTAGTCCTAGCGGCTCGAGAGACGAAATCGATGGAGAAAGGTTTAAAAGTTCCAAGGAATCGAATTTTCTCGTAGAAGGCTTGATCAAACCTCTCGATACTAGTAAGTTTCAAATACCAAAATTGAAAAATCAAAACACTCCAGATAAGAACAGTCCTGCGGCTCAGTACGATCAACGATCTTTAGTTAACGATTTTGCTCGCTCGTTAGAACAAAGCAAATATCAGTTTCCGCACTTCGATAATCCAGGTAACAGAACGGCCGATTCCCTTCAAAAGTCTGCGTATCCTTTGAACGTGCCGAAACCACTACTCAATATGGGCAGCATGAGCCCTAAGACAATACCTACCGGCAAGAATGATCAGTCTGACCGGCCCCTAGAATTTTCTAAATCTATGGCTGACAGTATATCAAAAGGGGGAAGCCCTGTGAGAAATAAGGATGAGTCAAAAGACGGCTATCCGCCGCCATTTCCTCTCCTGCCCCTGGATTTCAAAACGGAGATGGCGAAGGGGTTCGCCGCTCCTAAGGGCAGTTCCGAGGACAGGAAAGGCGCCGACTCGTGCATGAAGCCCCCGGCGAGCGGCGCCGTGGCGCGGAGCGGGGCCACGACCCCGCAGGAGGCCGCGGAGATGCTGCTGGACTTCTCGTCGTCGTCGGGCAGCAAGGTGTCGGGTCTGCTGGCCGTGCGGCCCGTGTACCCGGCGTCGCCGGCGCTGGCGCTGCAGCTGGCCAAGAGCCCGGCGCCGTCGCCGCTGGTGGCGCCTTCGCCGCATTCCAACTCGCCCTGCATCACCGACGACGAGCTCATGGACGAGGCGCTGGTGGGGCCCGGCAAATGAGTGCCAGCGCACACCCAGTGCGAGATCGCAAGTGTTTGCGCCGCGTACGAACGAAATCGTGAACATTTCTCATATTATATTGTTTGAAATATAACTCATTTATGATTCCTTGTGTAATTTTATCAATGGATATTTATTTATCAAGTAATTTATTCGTAATTTTCTATATGTAAACTACTTACTGATTCTTACTTTTAATCTCGTACATTTTTTAAGGTGTAAGTTCGGAAATATTATGTGATTCAAATATATTTTAGTAATTGAATATCATAGTTGTGTCATACTTTAAAATATAATGTAAAAAGACGAATCATAAGTCCATGTATTGTTGTTAACAGAGGAACCACTTAACGCAACTGCCATGAGTAAAATACAATTTAGTGTACAATGTTTTTCCTAATTTAAGTGATGCAGTTATAGAAGGCGACAATTAACAATCAATGTAAATAGATAAATTAATATAATGATATTGAAATGAATTTGTTGGTAAGGCCAATGTGCTTATAGATTTTTTAGAAATAAATGAAAATCAATTACTATTTACGTGAATTTTGTTTTATTTTGGACACACATCATAAAACGATACATTTCGTTTAAATTAGAATAAATAAATTAAACATTAATATAACATAGGTAGCTAGGTATACACTAATAAAATCTTAGAGAGCTAGGACGATAAAATCTATAGTAGGGATTATAGAAAGGAAGTCTCCTGTACGGTGCATACGGATATCTTTGAAATTTTCTGCGGATGGCAAAGCGACGTCGCGGCGGTTGTTGGTGCCGCTTTCTTAAAAACGGAGGTGGTGCAAATCCTTCAGCAGCTTCCATTATTTCATCTTTAATCCTATTCACAAGAATATTATCAATGAGTTGGTCACCCGGAGAAAGATAATCGTCATCGTCGATATTGATTTCATTCTGTGCATCAGGGATTACTTCTTCTAAAGGCGTTACACTTTCTTCAATCACTATATCAACTTCTCCGTCGCCATATTTGGTGGTGTCTCCGCCAATGTCAGGTTCGGGCAAAAATGCTTCACTTATTACTTCAACCTTGATTGGTTCCGGATCACTTTTGTTTGATGTTGTGTCGTCTACTTCTAGCTTCACTTCTAGCTCACTTGTTTCTGACAATGGTGGTTCCATATCATTACTCAAGTTGCCTGGTTTTGAAACAGGATTTGCAATCACACTTACAATCCCCACTATTAATAATAAAATTATATTTGGCTTCATTTTGTTTTTTTCTGAAAAAGTAATTCAAATTGTTTACTTGATAACGCAACGAACACAAGCTTCAATGTGAAATTTTTCTAGTAAGCTAGTCTTATATTATAAAAGATCGAGGTCAAAGAAAGGTGTGTGGCAACACAAATTTCATTTGTAAATAAGTTTCTCAAATACCGGAAATTCTAAAAAAATATCTAAACAAGTGTAAATAGTAGCTTAAGGGCCGATTTTTCAATCTTTAGTTATGTAGGTAACTGTATATAAGTACATACATAGATTAACTCACGCATTCTTCCCATGGCTTGGGAGTAATCAGAAACTACAAAACGCCACTTGCCACGATCCTTGCATACGTAGTTAACTTAAATCTGAGATATATTAATTGCGGTTTCATAACTTTTGTATAGAAAATATGCCAAACCGCCATATTTATCCTCCCGATAAAAGTTATCTGCATTACCTTCAGATAAAGACTATTGAAAAATGGGCCCTTAAAAGTCTTCAAAGAAGTTTTCTGTAGTTGGGGTCCACGTCCACCTGATTGATCAATCAGGTGGACGCCCACCATTATTACTAAAAATTTTTTTTTTTATAAACAACCCAAACTCTATTGCTCAACTGCAGCGCTAAGCGCCCACACCATTGAGCAAATGTATGCTATTATAAAATGTATATTAGAAATCTACTCACTTAATAGTATCTGTGATGGCATGGAAGTCGTTGTGGTGGGTTCATTCTTCGACCCTGATAATTCCTCCTCTGAGCATTTGCTTTCTCACTGCGCTCTCTAAGCTTTCTCATTGCAAATCGTGGTAGGAATGGATTCTGGGATTCTGCCCCTTCCATCATCTCGCCGCCATCTACTTTAGACGTAACACTCTTCGATTCCTCAAGAGGCTTCGAGTCAGCCAACATAAAGAAAACGAATAGAGCTAAACACAATAACTTGAAACTGAACATGATGATGTTTAGATAAATGGTAAGAACTTTTTGACAGGAACGACGCTGTGCTTTGAGCTGAAGCAACGGTGGCTAATCCCTTTGTATCCGTCTTCGAGAGCATGCTCATGTTTTATAGGGACGATAATTACCGACAGATGACACACATCTGGTGCATTTGTTTACCTTATCGAATTTGAGGAAATGTAACGGGTCATACGGTCGCTTCCAATTAACACGTCCTCGACTCACATTCATAGACCGGTGGGGTACAACAGTAAGACCTACATTGACGTAACGGATACTGAAGCATTCAACATGTTTCCCATAATTATATTGACGTAATGGTGTTGGTAACTAGGTAGGTATTTATTTTCAGATACCACCTCTAGATATTGAGTTCAAACTAATTTAAAATACTGTGTCATGTTTCCAAAATATCCTTAACAATCGTCTGACACAGTTTCGAGTTGCAATATCGATTACATTTGTTTTTATTCATTTATATTGTTAATTGAAGACCAGTCAGCGCCTTAACAATAATAAAAAGTAAACAGCTACGCCAGTGCGTCTTAATACAATGTTTATGTAATAACAATAATTATTTACAAAATATGGATAGTATGTAGTAGGTATGTACCTACCTATCAACACATAAGAAGTCAATAATATTCGTAACGTCATAGCAGAAGTGGCTTCTTATTGGTTTTAAATAAACAAACAAATAAATTGTACACAAACGTGTTTACATCAGTAGCTACATGCCGGCCTGCCTGCGTATATGTAGGTAGGGTAGATCGAGGACAGTTGTAGCGTTTTAGGGTTGATGTTAAATTCTGAATTTACTCATAATATTGTGGTAATAGTGCCATTATTCATTGATACATACTGAGTTTACTTGGCTATAAGTACCTAAGCATTACCTTTAGATGTGTAGAAACAAGACAATCATAAATTGGCTTCCACAACGACTCGCATCGGAACAACGACTCGTCCGATGCCTCCCGCATTCAGCAGATTCTGCGACCTGTAACAAGTTTGACTGCCTCTTTGATCTAGAGGTCGAAAGCGCTAGATACTGCTGAGCACGAGGTCCCGGGTTCGATTCCCAGGTCAGACAAAATGTTATTGGGGTTGTTGTATAGGGAGTTTCTCAGTAGCAACACTAGCAGCCCAGAGTTTGGATTTGTGCCCGGTAGATGCTCATAGGCTCGCCCCACTTAACACTTTCGACTCCACCCACTTTTTATAGAAGTCATACGCCATGCCGCCATACATATTGGAAGTGAACCCTCCGGGAGGGTTGCCGGCATTACGTTTGCGTTAAAGTTAACCATCGCGGACGGTCAACGGCATTTGGTTTTAAACCGTGTTAAAAAACACTGTTAAACGAAGTAAGTAAAATTGTGTTTTCGGGAGGTCTTGTCGATATATACGTAGTTTCCAACCTCTTAAACTGGTAGTTTATATTTGTAACCGTGAACAAATAAATAAAAATTCTTAAATTTTAAAACCAACGCATATACTAATAAATCATGTTAAAATATACATCAGATTTTGTTTACACGGTTTATAATGATGTATTCGCTAAGAAAAATCTAAAATGGGCCCTCCGCGGGGACCCGGGCTCCCGGAATCTCATATGCGACTAGGTGAACCCTTCAGGAGGGCTCCCGGCACTGAAAGTGTTAAACATAACTGGCGAAATGTGGGTGTTTTAATAATAATAATAATAGGTTGTCGACATGTGGGATGTGGACTCAGCGATCATTATGCCGATAGTCGTAACAGCCAATGCCAAAGCCTCGCCCAACACCTGAGGACCAAGAGCTGCTGGATTAAGGACTTGGCTCAGAAAGCGGTATTTTTTTGACACAGCTCGCATTGTTAAGAGGTTCTTCTCTCTGGAGCCCTAACCTGAGCGATATAACATCTTTTTTTTTATGTACGCGGTCTTCCCTACTACTTCGCGTCGCTCTTGACACAGCGGTCGTGGAGGTGTAGTCGTAGCTAGCCTCACGATCTCTCTCCATCTGGTTTGCAGTCATTAACATGGAACCTACGAGTACATAGATGTCAAAAAAATTATCACGACACAATGCTACAAATTCCAAAGAATAATAGGGATGATGCCTGGGTAAAAAAAAAAAATCTTAGTAGTCCGACAGTCAGATAATAAAAAAATATTGGACACATATTTTTTGCTTTATCATATTAATAAAAAAATACTTAGATAAAACGCATTTTAAGTTGGAGAGTGGAGATCGCTACGTACGTCACTAGTATGTATAAAATCTACATACTCGTGACGTCATGGCACATTTTACCTCAATGTATCGCCGTAATCTTTAGATTACGCAGAAAAAAAAAAATACGTGTCCAATATTTTTTTATAATCACAAAGACAGATTTAAAAAAAAATGTCATCATCCCTCCTGTCTAGACAGAATTATCAGCTCAGCCGAGCTACGAAATAGATTCGCGAGTACGACGCACGATAATTTTAGCCCTAGCCTAGCCATAATGAGAATGTAACCTGCGTAAATCGTGCTTTTATAATCACTATAATTAAATCAAACGCACTATGAATTTGAACACGCATTGGTTTACATTTCAGTCATTGTCAAGGTGGCTGTGAGTCACAAGGTCATCATGATTCTGCTGTATAAATAACCATAAACAATCAAGTACCAACTGGACCTAAACAAACATGGAGTTCTTGAAATTTCAACATTATCTCAATAAAAGGTTTACTCAACACTTCGCAATAAATATAATTTAAATTGAACGCGATTTAGGTTTCCTTGAGTATTGCGTAAATGTTTAATTATAGCACCATTACAATTCATAAATTGGCTATACCTACGTATATTCAGGAAACCAACAACAGGAAAATATAAATTAAGCCCTACTAAAGTTATTTCAGACATTGAAACCATAACGGTTGTTGGTAATGTAACGTACAGGTAGAACGGCGAAAAATGTTTCTACTTGAAATCAATTTATTATTTTGCATCATATTTATGTCACGAGACAAACTTATCTAACTCAAACCTGCAGTTCATCGACGAAATCGCCATATTACATAGTGTTACTTATATGGCACATATATTTTCGCTCATGAATGATGATGATTCAAATATATTATCATACGGAAAATACCATAGGCAATCTGATTCTGATCTGTTGCAATCTTCAATGATATCAATATATTTGATACCGAATATATTGCCTCAATATTGTACAATAGCAGAAAGATGCCAAAAAAAACTGGCCAAGTGCGTGTCGGACCACGCACAATGAAGGGTTCCGTCGTTGGGATGAATTTATCATAAGAACAATTAACATTGCAGTTGAAAAACATGTTCTTTGATTTGATAATTCGAATTTTCGCGAAAGGCCTAAGGATATTCCGCAAAACACGGACAATTAGAAAATGATGAAAACATTTCTGCGAGCAACTTGGTTGAAATAGGTTAATATTTCAACCAAGTTGCTCGCAGAAATATTTTTTTCGCGAAAACCCCTACGCTAGGGTTTTCGCGAAAATTCGAATTATCAAATCATGCTACGACATAAACAGATTAAGTACTTAATACAACTTGTTTTTTATTTACTTTTTAGTTCGTTTTTTGGCAGGGCATTCTGTTTTTGAATTTTTTTAAGTATTTATTTTTTGTTTTTATTAAGTGTATCCCGAGTCCGTTCATTTACACTCGGTCCACGTGAGTTTCGCTGTCGCAGCATCTTGTTCCTCATAGAAGCATGATTGAATTGAGACAACACGTGCTCTCGATTAAGTCACGAGGCGTCAAAAGAACTGGATTTAATGATTATATTGATGTAAAAACGGCTATGACCGTATCGCCAAACTACCGAGCTATACTTGAGTTATTAATTAGTCACTCAAACGAAGCATGAAGATTGGCGCTTCTTAAAGGACATTGCTCATTTTCTGAGGGCGTTGACAAATTTCGGAAGTCGTTCCCGCTGGTGACCGAGCGAGTGACCGTTGAACTCAATCAGGCAACGCATTGTGATTAGACAAGCCATTTATTTAGTCTGCCCCGTTGGTCTCTAAGGGTCTTAAGCACGATTGCTAAGCGTGACGGGAGGACTGGGTTCGACCACAGCCAGGAGGACCGGCAAAGTGATATAGATTTTACAATTTTATTTCGTTTCGCAATTGCAGCCCGAACTTTGGGTGTGTGTCTGATTGATTTTATGGCAACAGCCTCGGGCCCCTTTAAATGGGATCTAAACTGGCGAAGTGTGCCGTGTGGGTATACCATAGAAATATAAAAAAAACTTTTTACAAAAAAAAAACAACCGACTTCCAAAAAAAAAACAGTAAGTATAAAGTGAAAAATAACTTTAATTTCGGAAGTCGGTGGTAAAAAACGGAAATTCAAAACCAAAGACACATTTTTTTTGTATATTTTTTTTTCTCTTTTTAGTTGTGGTACCTACCCCACACAAACTCGAATACCACTTCCTGCTATGTAAATAACAGTGACAGGAAGTTATCATCATATCATCCACATATACTAAGTGGGAAAAATACGTATTATTGAAGCTTACTCAAAAACTATCCAAGCAAAGTTAATAAAAATTTATATGGATTTATAACTTGGGAGCATACCCTTTCATACAAAAAAAGAATTTTCAAAATCGGTCCACAATTCACGGAAAAATCAGTGGACGTACATAAAAAAAATAAAAATAAACATACATACGCTACAAACATAATATATACCTCCTCCGTTTTGGAAGTCGTTTAAAAACAGGGGTATACCTACTCACTATGCTCCTCTGGGAACGCCTTCGAGGAATACAAGCGTGATGTTATGTTTATCATAGATACCAGGTTTTGGTTTTGGTGAAAATAGAGAAAACGAATTTTCCTAGATATGAGACCTAGCTAGATCGATTTTCGCCCCCGTAAACACCTACCTATATTGCAACTTTCATCGAAATCGTTAGAGCCGTTTTCGAGAACATGATTACAAATATAAATATTGCTCATTTAATAAAAACAAGTACCTGGTCTACTGATCTCTGCTCGGGTGACAATAGATAAACATATCGTCAAGATATACCAACGTTGTATCACATTCCCGAGGCTGTGAAAATAGAGAAAACTAATTTTCCTAGATATGAAACCTAGCTAGATCGATTTTACCCCCGTAAACACCTACCTACATTGCAACTTTCATCGAAATCGTTTGAGCCGTTTTCGAAAATGTGATTACAAATATATACGTATATGTAGGTATATACAAATATTGCTCATTTAATAGTATAGGATTCATTCATTGACAATTCATTTATAACTAATACATTAGCTACCTACCAATGCAAATGAGTAGTTACCGCAAACCTATATTAAAGTTTATATTTAGAGCAGGAAAAATTTGCTTCATACGTAAACGTGTTTATTAAAGTAAGTACAGGTACTTTTATATTTACCTACTAAGAGCATCCAGAACTGAATGGTAACGATCTTAAAGAAACTAAAAACAATGTGACTTCGAGCGCTGAAATACAATTCATGGAGGAGCTGCTGTTTTAACGTGAAGTGGCTGCATGAATAACAAAAATCTGATTTGTTTTTACAGTCTACGGTACTTATCAAAATCACGATCTATACATATAGGTACCTACATAGGTTGCGAAACACGACAGGTTGACGGATATACGGAAATGAATGTGTACCTACATACATAGGTAAGATTACTCGAAAACAAACATTTCCTTGTTATGTCGAGGAAAAAAAACACATCATTGAACTTATTTCCGCAGCCAAGGTAGCCAAGGTACCCTAACTTATCGTAGAATTCGTAGAGTGCAGTCTAAAGTGTTGACTTGTAAGTTGTAAGGCTAAGATTGCATCAAGCAAGCTGTCTGCTTGCTAACTTCCTTTAAACGGAATTTCTTATCTTAACTATGCGGGCTTAGCAAACAATCTCTGAAAAAACTAGAAAGAAAAATCCTTAGTTCCTGAAAGAAGGTAATATTGAAATGAATCTGTTGACTGTCTAATATCTACTGATTGGATTGCCTGTTGTTATTCCGTGCAAGGCCTGCCACAGGATTTCATTCTTGTCCCATATAGTCCAAATCTTATTGATAAACTTTATTGGGATACCACGCGAATTGTAGTCGTCAAAAATCTTTTCATATACTTTTCGTCTAGTTTGTAACCCAGACGAAACAGCAATGTTTTTTATAGCAGTCATGACATCTGCCGGAACGATGAGGAACTTTAAAGAGCCTGTCTCGCACCTACCTCGCACAGACAGACGCGCACTGAAAGTTCCGCTTCAGTCTTTCAAGATGTCGCTAACAACGTCCTGAAACTGTCTGAAACAGAGTCAAGCCGTGGTCCTGAAAGAAGAAATAAAGTTGGACTATTTTCCTTCGAAGCAGCTTGTGCTGTAGGTAAATCAATTTGAATAATTAATGAATATAATTAAGTATAATTTTGTTCAAAGCTTAGGTATTATTTACCATCACAACTATTTACTCTGTTTGTTTTCGTTACTCCCACTGTGCAGATTGCACTGAGTGCACTGCAGTAGATTGGCAGTAGACATATTACATTTGCTAATCATCCACAATATGTTTTCAATGTAACCTTTAGCTTAGAATACGCACTAAAAGTAGGTAGGTATGTTAGTAAGTAGGTACCTACCTATACTAATCTAATGACCGCTAGATAAATATTAGCGTTCAAACAGTGGGGGGTAATCAAAGCTCTATGTTCAATACTACTGCTATTGGATAATCTAAATAAACACGCAAATCTCACGTGTCGTACACGATATCAGTGTTATCTGCACCGAATGTGTGTTTCGGCGTTCAGTTCCTATATACATGGAACCTTTGAGCTTATGGATACGTCACATGTTGTCGGTACAGCATCGGGTGGCATATATTCAAGGTTTTGCGAAATGCGAAGTTCATTGATTGATGTTGACGTAAGTGGCGGCGCGCTGAGGCGGGCTCGTGGTGCGCTCGGCACTCCGGAGGGCACCACGAGGCACTGTACTGAGCCCGCTCACTTCAGTCGGTCGGCGCTTCGCCCGCTACTAGTCGTCGGTCGTCGCGCCCACACCGCCTCTGCTTCTCGACCTACACACGCACTATCGATCGCTTCATTCATAATGTTTTGAAGTGATTCTCACGAGACCACAAAACAAACCGGCCTTTTTGGTGCTATATTGTAAACGTAAATCCAACATGTTTTATAAGAGACACTAACTATTTTTACTAGCATTTTCTAATACTAAGTGAACACTTAAAGAACATTTTTTGAACAGTATTAATTTATAAGAGTTTTTGTTGTAAGTGAATATTATTCCAACATGATGGATAAGAAAAAGAGGTAAGTAAACATACTCGACTCATAATTATTATAATTTCAATTAGGTACAAAAGTTTTAATTCACAATATCAACAGGTATATTTCTATCTCAAATACAACGACCTATTTTCATGCCTGAAAGTGTAGTTTATTACCAAAAAGACTGGAGTTTAATTCATGAATTTTCTATTGGTGCCCGTCAAACGACCAAATTAACTCTTTATTTTTAACCAACCGACTTTGATAAAAGAATTAACCGGTATACGTATTGTCCGTTTGAAACACTTTCATAGCTATCACAATGGCGTTGTTTGGCTCTTTCTAATTTGAAATGCAAATGGCATCAATGCGTTTGATTCGATTCATTAATTGAATAGGTTTCTATGTCCTTATTCGAACGAATAAATAAAATGTACCTACTTTTTGTCTATCTAAGCAAAAGTTTCATCATTCAGATTGTTTTTGATAATTCTAATATAAACAGATTTATATAACAAAAATTATGCTTGAGTCCTAGAGAATTAACATCTGACATTCTCCAACGAGAATGTCAATAGGAAGGTGGCACAACTTTAATAGGTCACAATCACAATTCCATTGTAGTTGCTTGATGAGGGTGCTTACCTACTGGCCAACAGATTATAATAATGGCTGCCAATAATAACATGCACGACCAGTACCTAGTACGGCTCGGCAGTACGAGCACGACAAAGGTATTTATCTACAAGGCCTGATTCTCTGCCATTAACTGCTAAAGCAGCAAAAACGTTAGAAATCGCGAAGATTGCGCAAACTTTTGCTAAGTCATTCTCGCTCGTAACGTAAACATGCAAAAACTTTCTTTTCGAACAAAAAAATCATCTTTGTAATTATTTTGTCTATCGCCAGTCTCCGGGCAGTGTAAACGTACTTATTCAGCATAGCTATTCACAATCATTCAACACGGCGCCTTCCGAGTCGAAAATTACATAAATTCTCCCGACAGCCGAATAGCCGTCGGAAGAATATTGGTCTAGACGGCCCATAATAGGTTTAAACATTGGATTTGTGTACAGTGATTTTTGTGAAGAGTTAGATTCGGCACGGACGCCTATTGAATAGTTGTGGATAGCCATGACCAATGACTATCGCAAACAATAGCTATTTGACTCCTCGTTGACTTCATAAACGCATCAGAGATCGAAACTTGGCCTTATTGTTTGTCCTTATTTTTTCATGATTTCGTTATTTATCTGTCTGCTGTTGCTGCCTGACATTATTTTAATTTAGTTACCTAGCCTCATTAATAATATGCTCCAGATTTCACTCTGAATTCAATAGCACTGCTTTTTCATCTTAGACACCTACCTATTAAAATGTTCTTTGTAACAGTATATAAGTACCTAACTACCTACAGGTATTGGAGCCCCAAAATACCAGTAGAGTTTCCAGTTCCTTTAAAAACAACATCTCTTTAAATCAGACGGTCGAGCAGGTAGAGATACTTATAGTTAAACGCTGCTGATGTAATATTTTTTTGGTCCGTGACTGGTCTGCCTTCATTTGGTAACTAATCTTAGTATAGAATAAAGCTAAAAGACCAATATTATAATAAAGAAGTGCTAAATTAAATGAAGTACGTACCTGGTCGACCGAACTCTGCTCGGGTGAAAATAGATAAAAATGTCGTCCAGGTATACCAACGTTGTATCACACTCCCGAGGCTGTGAAAATAGAGAAAACTAATTTTCCCAGATATGAGACCTAGCTTGATCGATTTTTCGACCCCGTAAATTTATTGCAACTTTCATCGAAATCGTTAGAGCCGTTTTCGATAACGTGATTACAAATATGTATATCCTATACAAATATTGCTAATTTAATAGTACCTATAGGATAACTGTATGTAGTAGCTACCTGCTGCATAAGCTTCTGTTATATTCTTTGAACGAAAAAAACAGTAGAAAACAAACAATTGTATTGTATCAAAATAATTTGAAGACAAAAAAGTAGCGTTGATCTGGCCACAATCATACAGAGGAGGGTTACATATTACTAAACCGGTTTATCACGTGTCTTTTTAAGCACGAGTAAAAGAAACAGGAAGCTGTCGTAGCTTCGTATAATAATAATATGTTATTAGAAGCGATAAAGAGTGACTGCTGTTTAAGAATATATATCTATGGATGCCACATAACGAAACTACCGCATTATGTAGGTAGTTACACCTAAAAAGCAGGTCAATATTATGTATTTTATGTCCTACCTGAGGATATACTCATATAATTAAGTGCCTACGTATCCAAAAGCTAAGCTCCTGACCGCTTCGAAATTTCTGAAGGCCAATTCTCGTACTTAAAAAACGCTCACATTGAAGTCGCAATCTGTCAAACTTGTCAAAAATGTTGGTAAATTGATTGTATTTTCGCAGTAATAGTCTATTAGTGTGACCGTCGCACTGTCAAGCCTGTGTCGAGTTCGAACCCAAGACACGCACCTCTGACTTTTCGGACTCATGTGCGTATTGTATAATTATCACTTGCTTCAAAAACGGTGAAGGAAAACATCGTGAAGAAACCGGCCTGCCTTTTTTTTTTTTTTTGAGGGTGGGAAATCATTAAATGACTTATCCCGCTCTGGGCGGAGCGAGAGGGCATGTCAGACTTTTACTGACTAAAACCCACCCGTGTTCCTTCGGACAAACCCGCAACCCCAGCAGAAACCGGCATGCCTGAGACATACTTCTCGACGGCATGTGAAGCCAAGTCCCATCGCCCATGTCGCCCATGGGCGACTTTAAAACTCTGACACCAGGTTAGTCACTAACCACACGAAAAGAAGAGGAAGACAGATTGCAAATGAGATTAGAATGCTAACGTTCTTCAAAATTACGGGAATTGCCCCTCAGATATTAGAACTTAGTGTGTACGTCTACGTATTTCAATCGACTGCCAGCGTCATCTGCTCTGCTACAAACCGTTGCTAAGAATGTCTTGGAAGATGATTTTTGACTCCATAAGGTCAAGACTTCCGATTTAATTCACAAAAATAACTACAAGATTGAAAACAGAGTTTCCAGATAATGCGAGAAATTCATGATAATATTATTCATAGATATTCAAAAATGTCAACCTTGTACATCACAATGAGTCGATGTAGAAGAGCTCGAATTGCTGGAAAAGTAAAAAAAATACTTTAAAAAACTATCGTCTTTTTTCCACAGTCTCTTTTCGGACTGGAAAACTAGAAATCAATCATGTAGAAATATAGGCAAATGTGAATGATACCTACTAGGGTATCCCCCACGACTAGCCTAGGTAACTCGGGGCGGAAAAATAGTCATCGTAAATGTTGGCGCCGCATTGACCTAAAATCTAATAACTCGTCTAGCTCGTCCTTGTTCTACGTCGTATAAAAGCATGAAACAAATCATGTGACAGGAAAAATCGTATCAAAAATAATTAAAAGGGTCATAAAAACCACCATTTGTCACCGTGTCCGGATCTTACGGAATAAGGATTGGATTTTCATAAATTCATTTATGGTTATTTTTCTGAAAGTCAACCACTTAAAAAAAAAACAGAAATGCGCACAGTTATATTTGTATTATGTTCAAAACATCTGATTAGTTAAAGCCACATTAAAGCATAGGTACTTAGCCTAGAGACCCGGAGCTCCTCCTTCAATTAGGATTAAAAGACTCAAGAAGTAATCCCGCCCGGAGGCCTAAGTTAGGGAACGGACGCGCCCAGAGGCGGTTAAAAACATGCTTTCACGGCCACTTGCCAGAAGTGTAACAATGTAGAAGAGATATCTGATATGGAGCTGATTAAAATCCGAAGTCTGTCGCCAAAGCCGACCATTGGCATACTAGAGGTGAATTTTATCCAGGTTTTAATCTCTACAAACCATTGATGAGTGATGACCATGCACCTAGTTAGAAACAGGTGGGAATTTGTACATACACAGTTAAACAAAGCTGTTTTGTTTCAAGGTTTTTCAACAAAGACAATTTTATTCTTAACTTATTTCATGAGAATATTAATCACCTAGTGAGTACTGTAAAAACAGGATTTTGTTCAATGTTTCGCAATTGAACGTTATCAGTATGTATCAGTGTCGAATATGTAACGAATAATTCTAAAAAAGATAAGAAACCGTAACGGGAAGTTATTTTTGCTACAAACTACTACTTACATGTTCAATAATAGATAAAGTGACGTCATATAAGCAGACGACGAGCCACCTACTTGGATAAAATTCACATGTGTCGTTCATGTGAATTTTATCCAAGTAGGTAGCTATCAAGTGAATTCATTATGTACGATACAATATTGTAATGTTATACCGACTCCAGTACAGTCAAACCTGTAGGAGCTAGAGAAAAAAGTCTCAGTCTCAGAGTTTCACTTAAAGAGGTGTTGGCTGGGTTTTTATCACTTACAGACGTATAAAAAAATAAAAAATACGCTAACTCTCGCTTATAGTTATACGACAAGTGTCAGTCTCAGTTATACAGATCCAACTGTGAAGAACGACGCTCTCATACAGACAGAGGTTTCTGTTTCTCACTTGTAGAGGTGAACCTAACAATAACTCTCACTTGTAGAAGTGGACCTAGCAATCACTCTCACTTGTAGAGGTGGACCTAGCAATCACTCTCACTTGTAGAGGTGGACCTAGCAATCACTCTCACTTGTAGAAGTGGACCTAGCAATCACTTTCACTTGTAGAGGTGGACCTAGCAATCACTCTCATTTGTAGAATTTTCTCGCTAATCTAGTTCTCGCTCACCAAGGTTTGACTGTACTTACTAAAAATTTAACTAACTGAACAGAACAACTCTCATAACCATCGAATATTACCTAACGTTTATCAAGGATTCCGGATTATCTGACCCAACTCGACCAAGACAAAGATAAATCACAAATCAAAACAATAGATGGAATAGACAGATAGTAACGGGCTGTGCAAATAAAGAATCTATCTCATTATCACACACAATAGATCATAGTCACCACCAATGACGGTACACCTGTTATTAAACGTGTCGTATTACGTAATCAGCTCATTAACCGACAGATTAGTTTAGAGGTATTCAAATGAAACGAAAATACAACAATGTACAGTTACAATACCTAAACGCATATGTTAGCAACCAACTCATACAAAACTTAATGAGAAAATTTTATAGCGAGCGATGTGCGCGCTGGTAAAATCGGCACGAGTAAATGCACTGTAGACCACGTTTTCCACTTCAGTTGCTATGAAATAAGTAATGCAGCAAACTGCTTGTCTTTACAACCACTCCATATATAGGTACCTACTGTAGATTATTGATTTTTCTACACAACTAGAGTATATATAACGTATGGCTGAAGAATTCAACGATTTCATGACCTTTTACCCCAGGTTTACTCATAAAACTTGCATGGAGTAAAAATCAATGACTCTTATTTTATAAGCAATCTGATATCAATGATAAATTGATAATACATATTATGTACATTTGTACTTCAAATTAATCGTTATCATATCACAACGTCATTCAAATCAAGTGGGTATTTTACATCTGTGATTTTGAACTCAAGAATCGATCTTTTCTCCTCTTGACGACGCAAGAATCATTTTCCTGCAACGTGTTTAACTTTTAGTGTATTTTGGTATAGGTACCAATTTATTGTAAGATTTTTGGGTTTCTTTATTAGATCCACAAACTTCAGACGAATGTCTCTAGTTCTCTACCTATATGCATTTAACACGTTCAGTGCCGGGAGCCCTCGTGGAGGTCTCATTTTAAAACTTCGTTTTCGTTCACAGCCAAAATGTGGGTGGAGTCGAAACTGCCTCTCGTATAATTACAGAAACAATTAAAAATGCATTGTGTCTCGCGTGGATCTACGAACGAAGTACGAAGTATTAATAAGAATATACTCGTAGACTGGCCAAAATATTTGAAACAATATCCAGGAAGGTTAAATGTCAGCTGTCGAGTACGATAAATGTCAGGGACGTTATTAAGTAGAATTTCTTCTTCTCGGAAGAGAAAAACTGTCGCTTTGGCTTCGACGTCAAGACAAGCCACACAACACAATACCTTGGTCTTCCTACATTCACATAATTACATCTCATTGAATCTCAATATACTTAGTGGTGTTTCAAATTGACGCTAGCCAGAAAAAGTCATCATCTGTCACAATCAAATGCCGAAAAAGGATGTTATGTGTGGTCTCCGTCCTGCCAGGGTTACGAGTTTGTCCGAAAGGGAAATAGCGGCCCCGGCACACAGGCAACGGAAGGAACACGGGTGGGTTTTAGTCAGTAAAAGTCTGACAAACCCTCCCGCTCTGCCCAGAGCGGGAGAAGTTATTTGATAATTTCCCACCATCAAAAAAAAAAAAAGTGTTGTCTCCGTCTATCACACTCATTGATTCACCAATTTTATGTTATCTGGTTAAAAAATTGTGGCCGACAATAGTGCTTTCATAGGTAGGTATAACTCTGGTTTAGAGGGTTATATTAAGGTTTACGTTTGATATAATTCACCATAAACCCCATTTGAACGAACGAGAACAAAGAGCGGGCGTTTATCAGTTTAGGGTCCTCCGGTTAATCTTAAGTAATACTAACTAATTGATATTTGCTTATAGGTAAGCTTCAAATCGGATTTGTAGGTTTACTCGAAAAACAAAGCCATAAAAAGTCGGCTGAACAAAAAATGCCTTCGTAAAAAATGCTTTAATTTTGGGCTTAGAGCAGAAAAACCCTAATTGCCCGGAATTAGAGATAACGCCAAATTAATGATAGCCCCATTATTCGGCGACGGAATTATAGAACACCAAAATCGTATAATCATTAAGAGGTTATTGTAGGAAATCATAGGTGTAAGCAGGTTTAAGCCATTTGTAGCGTTTGGCCAAACACGCAATGATGTTTAACGATACAGACCTAAGCTTTGAGATTAAATGTAGATTAATACCCAACACTTTACATCCATTATGCAACATAGGTGTATCTACTTGTTCCTACACATATAAAATGAAGTAGCATCGTAACGAAGGGGTTAAGGGTTAGTTTGATAACATTATTTTTATTTACATTACGCCAGTCGCAACACTTGCCTACGTGAACAAGACGTCGGCACTAAGGGCCCTGACCTGTGCTAGTGTCAGTAAAATGGTCTGCATCATTTTCGGTTTTGCTATACAATTTAAACGGAAGTTCAGGGTCGTTAGAGTACAGAGGTAAGTTTAAACATTCTTTATTTAAATTATGAAGACCGTGGCTTTGTAGGACAGTTTAAATTATTTGTATAAAAGGGCGTAAATTCACTAGAAACTGCAGTTCCTACTGACTTGTTATATATTATTGTTGCAGCTAATACTTAAGAACTTTGATACAAGTTGTAAACAACCAAGGTTCAGATGTCCGATTTAATTGTTATTGTTAATAAGAAAGACTTCGTTTGTCCACAATCATTGATTGAAAGTCTCGGCTGTGCCATATAATATATGTTTGTCATGCTACAGTTGTGATTCTTGTGATGTAGGCATAATAATGTTATTACGAGTCATTGAGTCAGCTGTGTTCATTTTAACCAATGTGTATAGTAATAAATAATTTAATTACATAAAGGAATGATTGTCTGAACCTGGGTCGCTATCTGTTTTATAAGCAGTACTCTAATTGCGTGATACACAATCAATCAGAATCAATCAATGAATGTTCTTGAACTGTCAAAATGAAACAGATTAGTCGTAATCGTTTACGAAAATGTTTTGCGTAATTAGATAGCTGGTCGTTTCGGTCTTCGTCCATGTCTAATCCGTATTCAGTTGGTATAAACATAATTATTCTGGTTGTAATTACCATGAAAAATATGTATGTAATTAAAATATTGTGTAGGTGGTCCTAGCGAACCATAGTAATCAATAAGGTTCGCTTCGTCTTCTGAACGATAACATAGTTTCGACCTAAGTAATTAATTATTTATATATGCGATATGTTATAAAAAAATAGTATTGCAAGTAAATATGATGTATGGATAGCTATTAATCTGTATATATCTTCTATATATAAAAATCAATTGCTGTTAGTTTGTCTTGCTAAAACTCGGGAAAGGCTGGGCCGATTTAGCTGATTTTGGTTTTGAAATGTTTGTCATAGTCCAGGGAAGGTTTAAACGGTGAAAATTAGGGTAGGTAGGGTAGGTAGGGTAGATGGGGTTTTTGGGGTAGGTAGGGTGGGTAGGGTAGGTAGGGTACGTAGGATAGGTAGGGTTTAGTGCTACCCGTGCGAAGTCGGGGCGGGTAAAGCTAGTTATTATAATAAATTAAAGTCGCTTTTTGTGAATGTGATCGCGTTGTTCTTCTGAACGGCGCAACGGATTTTGATGCGATTTTCACCATCACTTAGAATTTATTTCGGAAAGTTTATATGAACATTCTATTAAATTAAACTTTCCGCTAGTTTATAATATTTTGATATTTTCTCAGGATATGTGTTTTCATTTTAAGAAAGGAATGGCAAACAATGGGTATCATCCATCTTGTGTAATTTTGAGCTTTTTACTGCGTTTAACTAATTAGCTTCGAACATTTATTTAATTAGTTATCTACTTTTTAAATCGAATGTTTATTGATACTGATAATGATAAGTACCACATAACCACACCTAGGTACTTCCTTATATGTCGGCCATGTTATTATCGTAAACTGTAAGTGCGTCAATATACCTAATACTTAATAAGTCTTCAATATTTTATTCAAACACTTTATTGTCTCGTCTTGGCTTTCATTGTCAAGAGCGTTACGTCTCGATTATCAAGAACGAAAATGATCGCGTAATATCGATTCGTCAATAATCTGAAAACGAAGACAATACAAATTGGTCTGAGGAAATATCTATATTTTTATTAAAATCCCATCCTTACGTGACTCTAGGTTGAACATCAATAACCTTTAGATTCACGCTTGGCACGGGCATTACGCCATTTGCAAAAAAGTATATAAAAATAAAACATCAACTGTGTTCTCGTGATCTGTAAACATAGCACGAAATAGTTTCTTTTGTTGACATTGTGTTCTTTTATAATTTCTAACGTGACGATATCATCGGACCGTCCACGTCCACGTCACGGCATAATGATAACAAAGGGAAGTAAAATGTATGGAAATTATGCGAAGGTTTTAAATTATATGAAGGTTTTAATATCCACTAAAGAAAAAGCAAAATGGATTAGTCGTGGCATTAAGATTTGCAGTAAGAGAAAAAGAGAATTGCTGTGGAAATACCGGTCATTACCAAATAAGCACAATAAAACAAAAAAAATTAAAAAGCTTTCAAATCGGCTGAAGAAAGTTATAAATCTCAAACCGAGAGCCCATAATAATCTTTTCATATAATCAGCTCAGAATCTATGTAAAGCAACATGGAAAGTTATAAAAAAAAAAAAGAATAAACATAATTTGCCAGACGAAGCCATAATAAAAATCAATTCAAATGACAAAATCTTAACTGATCCTCTTGAAATAGCACAAGCTTTTAATGATTACTTAGTAGATCAAGTGAAACCAGTTACTAATTTAGACATTAATAAAAATAAACATAAAATGGGCAGTAGAGCAGTAGCTTCTATGTTTATGACGCCTACAATACCACTAGAAATTCACCAAATTATTATGTCCCTAAAGAATACGTCTAGCACTGGTTATGAGTACAAGCATTGTTAAACGGGTATCCACAATAATTGCTCCTGTGTTGAGTCATCTTATCAATATGTGCATGTGCCATGGTTACTTTCCAAAAGAATTGAAAATAACGATTATTAAACCTCTCTTCAAGAAAGACAACAGAGAAGATATTTCCTGCTACAGGCCTATAGCATTAGTCCCGATTTTTTCAAAAATATTCGAGAAATATAGTACCAACTTACTTCATACTTTGAGAAAAATGCCTATTCGTAGATAACCAGAAAGGTTTTTAGGAAAAAGAGATCTATTGACATGGCCATCTACGATTTCTTACATATGGTTAGCGGCAGAGTGGATAAGAGACTACCAACTCTGGCGCTTTATATGGACATGTCAAAAGCTTTTGATCGCGTAGACCATAAAATACTGATCAGTAAACTTAACGCATACGGAGTAAGGGGAAATATATCAAATTTAATAGAATCTTATCTTTGTGATAGGCAACAAATAGTGAAAATCAGTAGACTTTCAAAAAAATACGAAATAACATATAAATCTAGCCAGAGAACGGTAAACTATGGAGTACCACAAGGTAGTATACTCGGGCCGCCCCTATTTATTTTTTATATTAACGACTTTCCGACAGCATCATCATATCCTATGACAATGTTTGCAGATGACAGCACTTTACTTTTCAATAGTGACGACGTAAGCACATTAGACGCTGAGATTAATTCTATCTTACTATCAGTTGTGAATTGGCTGCAAAATAATAATTTGGTTATAAATCTTGATAAAACATTATTAATGAAATTTCAACAAAGAGTAAATTACAATCTGGACTTAAATATTAAATACAAGGACAAAATTATTAATGAAACAAATATGACTAAATTTCTTGGACTAAATATAGAAAACACTCTAAAATGGAATTCACATATTGACAAAGTATGCAGTAAGCTAAACCAACATTCCTATGCTTTGCACATGTTAAGTAAAACGGCCAATCGAGCAACAGTCTTAACGGCGTATCATGGTCTAGTAGCCTCAACATTGAGATATGGAATTATTTTTGGGGCAATGCCACGGGTAAGGATACGGTTTTTAAGTGCCAAAAATGGTGCATAAGAGCTATATATAATTTGAAGGTAACAGACAGCTGCAAGCCGTTTTTTTAAAATACGAAATTATTAACCATGCCGTCGTTGTACATCTACGAAACGTCTATGTTCGTCAAGAATAATTTACTTAAATTTGCCCGCGTCAGTCAGCGCCGTTGTGATCGGTTACAAACAGTCGGATCTAGTACTGCACTATACAGAAACAGTATTTTTGTAATGGCTCCAAAGGGTTATAATCAGTTAGCAAAATGTATAAGGAGTGAAGATAATGTCCGCAAATTCAAAAGTAAATTGTATTTATTTCTAATAGATAAGACGTATCACTCTATCGAATAATTTTTGAATGATAAAATATGACACCCTTTAATATAATTTACCATTGACATGCATGTAAAAATAAATTATAATGATTTAAATGATTTATTACTAATAATACATATAATTGACATTATTTATAACATGATGAAATATGACATTATTAGCACTTTAATATAATTTACCATTGACATGCATGTAAAAATAAAATTATAACTGATTAATTGACATTATTTACTCGATCATTCGTGACTTTGTATTGTATAGATTTAGACTTATTACTAAAAACCTAATATATTTGTACACCAATGTCATTGGTAGGACATAGCTCGACAAAAATGTATACATAAGACCTTTATTGTAATACCTGTGTTCACGAATAAAGATTGATTGATTGATTGATTGATTAAATTATATAAAGGTTTTAAATTATATGAAGGTTTTAAACTATATAAAGTTTTTAAATTATATGAAGGTTTTAAATTATATGTAGGTTTTAAATTATATGAAGGTTTTAAATTATATGTAGGTTTTAAATTATATGAAGGTTTTAAATTATATGAAGGTTTTAAATTATATGAAGGTTTTAAATTATATGTAGGTTTTAAATTATATGAAGGTTTTAAATTTCCGTAATTTTATTGACGTGAACGTGGACGTCCACGGCAGAGAAGTAAAATGTATGGAAACACATGCACCTTATGACGTTATCGTGGACGGAAATTTAAAAGCATCTCCACATTTTTCCATACACTGCCGTAAGTGAAAGGGAGAACGAAATGGCAATAATTTCGGACGAAACTACGGATTTCACTTAGGGACATACCGTAAGTGAGGCGGCGTACGAAGCGCCCGTAATTTCGGCGGAAACTACGGATTTCGCTTAGGGAGTAGACCCCCAGGCGCGACGCGATAGCGCGACGCGACTCTAATAAAACAATTTCTAAGCAAACTTTACGGTAGGACAATTGTGTCGCGTCGAGCGACAAGTCGCACCAGTCTGCACGAGCCTTTACTTCTTCTGTTATCATGATACCATGGACCTCCACGATAATAACGTCACGTTACAAATTATAAAACCGCACATTGGCTGGAATCTAAAAGGAATTCGCTAATAGAAATGTAGGTACATAATATTATTAAGGTGACCGAGTATTTCAGACTCAAATTGTAGGATTTGATAGGTCACCCTTCTCTCATCTATTATTGCGTATATACAGATATCTAGCATTAAATGCAAAACAAGTTTTTTTAGCATCAGTACGCGAGGGAAACTGTTTGCTGTAAAAATGCATTATCAGTTCAGCAATCGGCCAGTTACCTACGTGGTAAATACAGACACGAATGTATACCTACAAGGTGTAACAAAATAGCTGAAAACCTGAATAGTTGTTTATAATCATCAGTACAGTGACCTTTTTTTAGGTTTTAACTTACTTCAATTACCTACACCTTGTTAAGATAGTCCACCCATAGATTCACGTTTTATAGAGAAAATTTTAATACTTATTGTACCTAATGGAAATAGTTCTATCAAGTCTCAGGAGCAGGACTGATATACCTAAATGAGAAAAATACCATCGCAGCACGCGTACCATGAGCACCGTTTTGTCGACGGAAGAGTAGACAAAAGTGACGTTCCGTGTAGACAGTACGACGACAGCAAAGTAGAAAGACTCAACTGCACTTTTTACGAAACTCACCCTTACATAAATCGACACAGAATTCTTTAGATTTTTTTTTCTGTTTGTTTGTTAATTTTTACTAATATTAAGTCACGTATTTAGAGACAACTACAACAATTTTTCTCAAAGTGTCGAAGTACCATATTTTGGAACAAAAGAATATTACAGTAATATTGGCCTTAACCATTTCCTTCGTAATGCCCTATTAAACTAAATGATGTAAAATAGAAGATGATAGCTTTGTTATTCTATTATTTATCACAGTTCTGCGTTCAAAACCCTTCTGTAAAATCATGATTTTGTAGATAACCGTTTATACTTTGTGGCCGTCGAGTAGAAAGTTTTTTACTGTCTTTAGCATGGCGATTACAAAATCAAATTGTCTTCACTACCTTAGACAACTGTCAGTTGTCAGTGTGATTTTGACAGTTTGGGATAGAAAACTTTCTTCTGCAATAATCTACATTTAAAAGGACCTAGACAAAGATCGATAAAAACGTAAGACAAAATGACAGATTGTAGAAAGATTTCTACGGTGTGATGTCAAAAATGGAGAAACGAAATGTCACTTTTTATAGAAAGACCTGTGTCTATTCTTCGTAGAAATAGAAAGCGTCATGCTACGCGTGCAGGTATTCTTTTGTTTTGTATACCAGTCTTATCTTAATTTTCTTTTGCGCAGTGATGGAGCCCACGAGGCTATGCTGGGCGAGGGCCAGGTGCCGCAGATCGTCAGCAAGGAGACGAAGAAAGCTGATGAGTACGAGGCTCTGCAGAGTTTTCTAAGAAGCATCAGCTCCACCGCCACACTACCGCCTTATGTGAAGGGAGAAACTTACTCTTCTGCAAAAGGAGTGTTTAACCAGGTAAAATATAACAGATTAATATCATAAAATATTTTGTTAAAATCGGCCATTTAATTAAGATTAAAATATGCCTGGACATCACATCACATCTAACTACGCGCAGCAAAATAATTATGGCTGACGGCGTGGCGCCATGACTGACAGGAGTCAATGACCGTTCCTCGGCTATTAAGGAACTGCGATTATTGAAATTAATTTATGAATTGAATTAATAAAGTTTGATAGTTTGATAGGCTGAAAAACATGAATAATTAAGTATTTGGACGTCTAAACTCCACAAATGGAGAAGGGCTCACAAATTTTTTCATACGAGTATATCCAGTTCAACGAAATAGTGGGACCATCCTTAAACATAGACTCACTTATGTTTTTTTAATTGTAAGGCCCGTTCATACGGCGAAGATCAGAATGATATTTTGTTATTGTATAATTTGGGATCATCCGGCAGTTCAGTTTCTTGGTAGTTTCATACTCCATTTTGTTTTTAACCATATGAGCATTGGGATGGTGACCTGTGCATCAGTACATTGCACCTGTGTGAAGCAGAGGCGGGTCCCTAGTATCTTAAAGAGCATAATCGTGCTGTAAATGAAGAAATAAACAGACAACCATAGGTAGGTATAGTACGTACAGACAGACTACCTACTTACAATGTTTGGCCAATAAAAAACAATTTATTTTCCAAGAAACATTTATGTACATTCATCAAAAGTCTCATAAGTTAGCCCGAGTCTGTCTGTTCGAAAGCGCCAATCTCTAAAACTGCTGAACGGAATTACATCATTCAAGTTTTTTGCAAAATAGATATATAGAATTTTCTCGGTGAAGGTTTATGTGTATAATGTGTATAATTAAAACATGATATTGTTTAGTATACATAATAGCTGAGCAGTTATACGGTTTATGTCAAGGAAGTCGTAAAGACAGTTCCGGTAGAAGGCGGGTCCTCAAACCTCGGTTAAAAGTATTACTAAGATCGAAGCACAGCAAATATTAATTTACTCTGAGATCGAAAAACAACAGTAGGTCTCTATTCTTTGAATTTCCCATTTTCACTCCAACCACGCAAGACGGTAATCCTAAGCGTGGTCTAATTTAATTTCTCTCGCTCGCTGAAAATGGTTTAGTTTTGAAGCAGAGAAGCTGTGGAAGGTATGTACTAGCTTTCGAAAACATTGATACATTTTGGACTTTGTATCATTTTAAACTCGTCCAATCGTCATAGTTGTCTTTATCATACTTGACGTAGTTGACGCTGCATTCTTAATAAAACAATAGGTTCTAAGGAGACTGGGCAAATTAATATGTATGTAATGCATGGGGATGATCTATGGGGATGGGCTTATAGCGATACGTTGATATCTGTGTAAGGATACCTCATCTATACCCTTGTGCAAAGGGGTATCGAAAGCCGACCCATGAATTTGGAGAAACATATTATTTTCACAAAGTTAAGATTTGCATAGGGCCGACGGAAGGTACATGAGGTGAAATGGGTTGCAAAGCAGATGTTTCGACTTCACGCAAAATCAATGTTTCTCTTAAAAAAAACAACGAATTTGCATTTTTTTTTATTGATTACGAAAATTTAAGAATGTCCTTAGTGAAGTATGAGGCCCGAAACACGATTGACAAAACTTTCCTCGATAGAAAAAAACGGCAAAGTTACGTTAAAATCTGCTTTTTTTGTTACAACCACTAAGAGAAAAACCTATTCCATTCGATTGTTATCAAAGCAATTGTAATAAAATTTTGTCTACGTGTTCACTATTAAACACTTTAAGGAATTATGGACTTATTTTTCTATATCAACACAAGTAAAAATTTTAAATTCACTATTTGTAAACATAGTGCAATAGAATTGCGCGCGGGCCGGGCCATACCGCCGCCGCCGCTCCCGGAACGCTACCGCGATACCATAACACCATCTCATCGCTGGGTCGTGTGTCAAGTATAGAATGACCTGAACTGAATGACATAAATTAATTATGCAAGCGAGTTGTGCCGGACGATTCGCTCCAGGGGTTTACCCGATGCCTAACGCTGCGTTTAACTGACGATTTTTAGTCGAGGAAAACTATTTTAAAACCTTATATTTAGCAGAGGTTAAATGTTGAGAACTTGAGATATTGAGGCTTTCGTGTTTCCAAAACTGAGTACTTACCCGATTCCCTCTTCTAGATATTTACTAGAATGTAAATATGAATTGAGAATATTCCAACTTAAATAGGTAATCAGGGTAGTACAAAATATACTAACTAAACTAGTACTAATCACTAGACAAACAAATCCATAACTACTACGGTTTGTTTAGTTGTTAGCCCTGACCTTTGCAACTAAAATGTCATTCATCGTCAGCACATGCAACCTTATTGGTAGATATAAAAAAATAAAAGTTATAAAATACGAATACCCAAGTACGACAAAAAAGTAATTTAAAAAGGTATAAAAAAGACATCACAGACAGACAAATTAGAAACCCGGAGTCACACGTGCTATAAATCGAACAGATTACGTGTGACTTCGGATTTCTAATTTGTCTGTCTGTGATGTCTTGTTTATACCTTTTTAGATAATTTTTTTGTCGTAGTTAGGTTTTAGTTTTTTATAAGTTTAATTTTTATTTTTATTATTTTGGGGTATTGTTTTTTTAAGCCCTTTCATTTGATACCTAAAATAGCATCATTAAAACATTTTTGTTCATCACTTTAATTTCTCTAGAGGGCGCCATATACAATTTAATGTAACGCCAACCAGCGGACGATCAAGATGCTTCCAACGATACCTCATTTGTCAAATTATGATATGTGGTTTAGAAGTTATAAGGTAACAGATGAACATACATACCGGTCAAAATCATAACCCTCCAACTCGCCTGAAAATTTGGATTGCTTACTTCCTCATCATCGTTACGTTGTAGAGCGGTGAAAAAACCCCCAATCGGTTTTCCAAGAAACTTGCATTGTATACTGTTTTATTTCTCACTTTATACTCAGCAAACTATGTTTAGGCATTTCTAGATTTCGATTTTTATTTTTAGATTCTATTTACTTCAATATAAGCTTAGAAAATACGATGGATACTCGAATACCGTAACTGGACGGTCCAAAGTCACCGCCAACAACGTTGCCTCACAGTCGCTATGCAAATCCTAATTATTAGGTATCAGCCGACGATATTGACCTCCAAGTTTATTCATTTGCATAAGTGAAGAACGGACTATCTGTTTATGAAAATTGCAACATGTGCGAAACAGAGGTTTGACAATGACATTTTAAAGAACATGGTACGTTAACGCGTTCAGTGTCAGGAGCCCTCCTGGAGGGTTCACTCAAGTCGCATATGGGATACCGGGAGCCCTCTCGAAAGACTCATTTAAAATGTAGGTTTTGCTTTGTGAATTCGGCATAATAATCTGTGGAAATAAAATCAGTTGTATATTTTAGCATGATTTCAAACCTAATGCCGGTGACACTCCTTTAGCGCAAACGTAATGCCGGTGACCCTTCTGGAGTCAACTTGCAATATGTATGGCGGATTGGCGGATGAGGTCTTTGAAAAATGGGTGGAGTCAACAGACCCATGATAATCCTTCAAATACTTAGTGTACCTATTAATATGATAATATAAAGTTAGGATGTTTGTGTGTTTGTTACTCAATCACACTTTAATGGCTGAACAGATATAAAGTTTACCAGAAAGTTAGCCTCTGACCATTAACATATGGATAGATACTTTATATCCGGGTAATTACATATACAGTACAAGTTTTCTTAGTATGCGAGTGAAACCGCGAGCTATTGTGCTAATAAGGAGTCAATATAATTTTTTCACATAACTAACTAACAAACAATGAGATGAATGTGTCTGTAATTGGATTATGTCCGACGAGATGACGTAATTAGTCCAATAACGATAACATTTCATATCTACGTTTTGGCAATGAGAGCTATTTTTAACAAGCTAAAAATAAATGTTCTTTACATAAATATTTTTATTGAAATAGGGTTTTTACATTCCAACCAGTTTTTGTTATGCTTTGCAAATATTCATCACAAGATTCTAATGATGAGAGATAAGTTTTATGTCTTAGAACTAAAATATTCATGTTTTAATTTTTTGTTATTATTGTTTGTTTTTACTATTTGTAAAGATATTTAAATTACCTTAGTATTCTATAGAATTAGCTGTAGACAATTTTTTTTTTAACTCCGTGAACAAAAGATGTTTTGTGCCGAGATTTTTTTTTTTAATATGTAGGAACTACCTGTAACCATGTGTATTGGGTGATATGGAAACAAGAGAACAGCGTTGTGCTTGCCCCTGTCTTCATTTCCCTTACTATAACTTTTCATTCGATGATTCGACGCATTTCTCTAGGTAATGAAAAGTCTCTTAAGTCTTATATCAAACAAGCGTTTGATACACAGATAAATGGTAACTTAATATACCAAATGAACACTCTTCCTCTCATCTCTATCTCAGATATTCAAGAAAATAGTAAAAAAAACCATGTTTATAGTATTTTAATGTATCGTCGAGTTAAAACAATGAATAGAACATGATGAGGAAACCCGCATGTTTGCAGTCATATCAAACTGTGGCCGTGACTATTGCAGTATTGCTGCTATGCGGATAAATCGAGCTCGAAATGTGGTTGACTTTCAGCGCGAACACATCTTTGGGAACCACAACTTATTTACCTCACCAAATTTACGTAATCGACAAGGCTTTTAACGAGGTAAATAGCTTAAAACACGCTTGTTAACACTTTGCATACATATCCAATAAACTTTTATAGTATCACCTTGAGGTTTTACGCAACTTTGTTCAGTTTTGCTAACTTTGAAGGTACGTATTTACAGGGTAAAAACCTAATCGAATATCCGCATGTTAGAAGTTGGACAACATGATAGTTCACCTACATTCCCCCAAGCATTAGTTAATTAGAAAACTTCCTTGAAGTTTGTTATTGACGCCATATATGACAAGGAGCCATGTTGGCAAACTCCATTTATTCCAATTAAATAAATTGCTTGTTATAGGAACTGACAAGAGCTGAGCATGGCAGGCCTTATACCTACGTAATACGGGTGTATAGTTTCATGGAGTTTCAGTTTAATTGCGTTCAGGATGCGATGGGTCATTACCGTTAGCTGCTTTAGAGAAACATGTGCAGCTTAGTTAGTCTTTAGTCTTTACGAGACATAAATGTAAAATACCATCGTCCAATGGCGATTTGTTTCTTTTATTTTTTATAAATACGTTGGTTTTAAAATCCAAGCATTTATAATTATTATACATTTTTTGTTCACGGTTACAAATATTCACAAAAAATGTAAAAGGTTGGAAACTATGTATAGCGTTATGAACCCCTGAAAACACAACACTTCGATTTAAAGTGTTTTATAACACGGTTTAGGGTTGACCGTCCGCGATTGTTAACTTTAGCGCAATCGTAATACCGGGAACCCGCCCGGAGGGTTCACTTCCAATATTTATGGCGGCATGGCGTATGAGTTCTATGAAAATAGGTGGAGTCGAAAGTGTTAAGCGGGAATATGCGACATTCATGTCACGATGACAACTACAGACTATCCAAGATAATGTACCAAATTAATAAATATTATTTCTCTTCGCTTTGCAAACTAAAGTACACGTGCGCGAGTGCGTGAGAATAAATTCCCACGAACCCACCTACATACAAACCCTGATACAAACAACTTTATCTTGCCACCGCCTTATCTCATCACTTCCTGAAACAAACGTTTGTCTAACCAAACTTTTCCAGTTCTTTATCAATTAGATAAGGAGGTCACTCAGCTCAGGTATAATCTCTCCAAGGATCACGACCTCTAGAGCCGACTCACCTAAATTATAAAGGTTTATGTAAACAAGTCGTAAGGATGTAAAAACAAGTATTTACAATAGTGTTTACATTAAAGTTAATGTGTCAGCGTTGTGATATGAGGTATTGATTAAACATTAAATTAAAATATGCGTGGTTGAGTAATGTAAATAATTCATTTGAATAATAGCGTACAGGTCTGTTTGTCGACAAAACTGTAATTCCCATAAGGGTTATCCTATTTAAGTCAGCATGGTTAGCTATCGCGCAGTTTTCGATAAAAAAAAGTTTTATTTTCACAGATGTTAGTCAAAATATGCTGTAATTGCAAAGTAGGTCTGTCTAAAAATGTAAAACAAACCAGATAAAATATTGACCTATATACATTACAACAGCATAACAAGGAATATATCTTTAAATAAAAATCAAATGCTGTTCGTTGGTAAGCGCATCACATGGAAACGTCTGTACCGAATTGGGTATTTTTTTAACCGACTTCAAAAAAGGGTCAGGTGGAGGAAGGCTGTTCGTCTGTATGTATTTTTTTTCACTGGCAGATAGCTGATGTTATAAGGAGTAACTTAGGCTACTTTTGTATTAGAAAAAGAATAAGGGTCCACGCGGGCGAAGACGCGGGCAGCAGCTAGTTTAAAATAAAAATAAATGATAGGAGACAAACATTTACATTTTTTGTATCTGGAAATGTCTTTTTATTTAACATTTTCGGCTCCACCCACTTTTCATAGAACTCATACGCCATGCGCCATCCATATTGGAAGTGAACCCTCCGGGAGGGTTACCGGCATTACGTTTGCGCTAAAGTTAGCCATCGCGGACGGTCAACGGCATTAGGTTTAAAACCGTGTTATAAAACACCGTAACACGAAGTAAAATTGTGTTTTCCGGGGGTCTTGTCGCTATATGTAGTTACCAACCTTTTAAATTTTTTGAGAATATTTGTAACTGTTAACAAAAAAAAATTCAAAATAGAAAGCTTGGATTTTAAAACCAACGCATATACTAATAAATCTTGTTAAAATATACATCAGATTTTATTTTTACGCTTTATAATGCTGTATTCGCTAAGGAAAACCTAAGTACATTTAAAATTTGCTCTCCGCGAGGGCTCCCGGCACCCAAAATGCGACTAGGTGAACCCTCCAGGAGGGCTCCCAGCACTGAACGTGTTAATCTACTATTGAAAACACATTCTAGATCGTTAACTATTCGTGACGGATAGAATAATAAAATTAAATGCAAGTCATGTGCAGTTCCGTCATCTGTGTAAGATCACACATTCCTCACACGTGCTTGCTTTGATTCAATCTGAATTATTTGGAATATTTTAAACAAAGCAGATAAAATTGTATCATAGTCGTCAGAAAATAACGTGATAATCTCACTCATCTATTTACATATAAAATAATGAATCATTCAGAAATAATATATTGTGAAATATAGCTCAGATTTAAATTTTCCCAACTATGAATAGATAATAGAACTAAATACTTTAGTTACAGGCATCCCATGTATATACGTATTATATAGCATTTTATCAGCGAATAATTTTATTTCGATAATGTTACAAAACGATACAAATTAGGTACTGGTCGCACATTTTGGCAGTTGCAGCACTGATACAATCAAATAGGATGTTATATTTACTAAACCAAATGCTTTGTTAGTAGAATTGGACGTGTTAGTAAACGAACAATTGTAAAATAACGTCTCAGGTAGATTAGGACTGGAACTACCGGCCGATAAAACCTGCAATATCCGGCTGCGGCGTAGATTGCGATGTTTATTACAAATAGTTTCATATTTTCAGTAGATTAACATAACATCTCACCCGTAGGCAGATTTATAGTATTCTTACATTTCAGTTTCCCATTCCTATGTAATATGAACCGAGCACAAATGAAAAGTTCCTTCAGCCGTTCCAAACATCAAAAACACTTTGAACGAATCTTTAAAAAACCCTCGTCTCTATAGTAAAGTTGGTTGTTAAAAACTTGGGTATCTTTACTAATATTATAAAGATACAACATTTTTTTGTTTGTTAGTTTGTAAGTTTGTATGTAGGGGGTAATCTCCGGAATTACCAGTCGGATTTGAAAAAATCTTTTTTGTGTTGGATAGCCCAATTCTTCAGAAAGGTTCGCGGACGAAGTCGCCGGCAGAAGCTAGTAATAAATTTAATAAATCATTCTGTGTTTTCCCCCTGCAGCGCAAAGGCCTCCCTTTCCTTCTTCCCCTTAGCTCGATCATGCGCCACCATGACCCAACCCGGCAATATAGGCATCAAGCTCGTCCCGTCATCCACGCCTGGGTCTGCTGCGATACTGTTGGAAGTCCAGGGACCCACTTATATAAAGATATTCGTTTGTTACAGTGCCTCATAACATGCGCCGTCCTTATTCTGGCGGCGGGGGCAGGCCACCCCATCGGTTTCTCCGCCGTCGCACTGCCGCAGCTCAGGATCGAAAACAGCTCCATGAGAATAGATGATGAAATGGGATCCTGGATCGGTGAGTTCTATACACTTCTTTGCTATATTTTTCAGCATTTTTATGTAGAGTACTTACAAATTATTTTCACGAAAAGATAAAATTAAATTGAAATGAATACAAAACGGCTCGGCTGAATCATAATAATAACTATGCGTTAGTATAATTAATTATGCTCTTATCATTTTTGTTTACATACAATTTTGTCTAATTCGATCGAAATCAATGTAGCTCTGTAAAAGTGTAGGTAGGTAATTATAATCGGCCGACTTGCTAACGCCTCCCACAGCAAATACACTCGATTCCTGCATACATATATAGTATATAATCTAAAATGAAGTAAACTCGCGTGTGGTAAAAACCACACATTTTTCTATTTTTATTTTTGATTCTTTGACCAATCCAAGACTTTACAATTTGCTAATCACTATTGCGCAATATTATGCAATGCATAACTCGTATGCTGTCGACTAGTCGAGGAACACAAACGGTCTTGTTATAGGTAGGTACCTTATGTTTTACATAGGTATTTGGATGACCACTGCTGAATTATAAAGTACCTGTACCTACCTATACCATAACACTAGTTTTTGCCAACGGTTTCGCCCGCGTGTTTGTTAGAAACTATCCCACAGGAACCTACTACCGGGATTAAAAGTATG
Source organism: Agrochola lota (assembly GCA_947364205.1). NCBI lineage: Eukaryota > Metazoa > Arthropoda > Insecta > Lepidoptera > Noctuidae > Agrochola > Agrochola lota. The sequence continues at coordinate 9,865,863 of OX376232.1, forward strand.
CTATGTTCTAATCCAGGTCATGGTCTACCCGTTTGCCAAATTTCATCCAAATCCGTTCAGCCCTTTTAGCGTGAAAGCGTAACAAATAAACAAACTCACTTTCGCATTTCTATTATATTATATTATATATTATATTATTTTATTATGTAGTTAGGCTGATATGCTGAGTGGTGAGTTTGGTATCTAGGATCTCATAGTAGGAAGTATATGATTAATGAACAGGCAATCGGGATGGGTTGAGTCAATGATATCTTCTACAAAGCACGAGTAGGTACTTACCTAGGTAAGTACAGCTAGGTTAACATTTATGGCAGAAAGGACATCTGAAAAGTTACATACATTTAAATCATACGTGAAGATATAGAGAAATTAACTCATTTATTATAATTATCTGAGCTGGATTTCGCAATATTATGTCATGTCATGACATGCACATTTTCTTTATGGAAATCGACATAGAACGTGAATACATTTATGGCAAAGGGCATTTTCCATGTAAGCAAAAGAATAACTGTCGCCGCGCGCCGAGAAACTAGTAATTACCAACAATGAGGCAGTACTATGTCTAATTTGAGTAATTTGTCTTATTACCCACCTGCCTAAGTGACGTCCTATATCAGCACAGTAAAATATACATTTAAAATCTATTCTATTACATCAATTAAGTATCTAAATAAAATTAAAAATCTAAAGTTTTAGGTATAACTGGCTTTTAACGCCGGCTTTTATCGCTGGGGAGATTGTTGCGCCACTTCTTCTTCCCAGCTAATGCACTAGGAAGTGGTGAAGGGTGGGCGTTTTGGGGGACTGTCTTATGTAATTTTGACGTTCGAAAAGTGCTTATTCTCGCCCTAGTTTGAATAAATGAATTTTGAATTTGTAATTTGAATTTTGATTTTAATTTGTTGTTGACTGTAGCTGCACTTACTGTTATCAGGGAGATTAAGAAATGATATACAAGTGTCATCATGTAGGTACTTAAATATTATAAAAATTGCCCAAAGTCCACATTTTGATTCACTTCATAAATCTTAATTAAAACGGTCTTCATCATTATACTAAGCTAAACTAAAAGTATTTTCGGAGCGAAACACGGCTAAAATTTCTCACAGTAAGTAATTAATGTTATTTTTAAATAAAATTATTTAAAAATAACATTAATTACTTACTGTGCGAAATTTTAAACACGCTAAAATGTAATGACGTAATTAAAAAAAACAAAGGCGCCAAGAGATGAAATTGAAATGAGGATTCCATACATTTCCACGTCATTGTTATTTCCTGTCGTCGGACCCCGATAATTATGTAACACACCTCACATGAAAAGGTTACACACTATATTATCACTTTCGACTCCACCCACTTTTCATAGAACTCATACGCCATGCCGCCTTAAATATTGGAAGTGAACCCTCCTGGAGGGTTGCCGGCATTACGTTTGCGCTAAAGTTAAACATCGCGGACGGTCAACGGCATTAGGTGTTATAAAACACTGTGAAATAGTTAGTGAATATTTGTAACAGTGAACAAAAAAAACAAAAAAAGGGTTTGGACTTTAAAACCAACGCATACACTAATTAATCTTGGTAAAATATACATCAGATTTTATTTTCACGGTTGATAACGCTCCATTCGCCAAGAAAAACCTACATTTAAAATGAGCCCTCCGCGACGGCTCCCGCCATTGAACGTGTTAATTATTTTTAAACAAATATCTAATCAATTTTATTATTATTTGCTACACATATCTATTTCTTTAAATATTTAAAAAAAGAAAGAAAAGAAAAATTGTTTATTCTGCACAAACAAAACGCACATATAAAGATAAAAACACATAAAATACACATTTACAAAAGTAGCCAAAAGCCTCGTGTTCATCCAATAAATAAAAATATAAAAAGTAAAACAATGTTTTTTATTGGTTGCTGTCATGGCCACAATTTACACACACTATTAAACTGATTTACTCTTAAGACGTACCTACTCGTAACATAAGGTCCAATTGTAAACCATCGTCAGGCACTAGGTGCAGCCGTGACCACACAACCAATACAGAAGCTTTTTCTGTTTTTTTTTGTTTTTCTGTGAATATTGTGTGCCCTGGGTCAAATAAATTTATTTTCTTTCTTTCTTTCTAACATTAAAGTAATTCTGTAAAAATGGTTTCATGGATCAATAGGACCGTGTTATGCAGAAGGCAGCCATGTCGGGAAAAGTACAAACAGAGTTATAAGCATTTTTCTGTCGATGGTTGCACTTCGGCTGTACATAATTTTTTTGATTATTTTTGATTTGAGACATATTGGTATAACTATTGTTATTTATTGTATCCTATCCAGAATTTCGAAACGTGGCTATTAATATTAATAATTGCGATTTATGACGTGGCTGTTTTATACAAAATAGCATATTTTGTAGAAATGACAATAAAGCATAAACCAACCAGCCATGTAAGTTGGCTGTGTTTTAAAATGCGATCTGTAACTATTTAAAAAATAAAAAACAGACAAGAAAGTTTAAGTGTAGCAGCTATTGACTAAAATGTTTACTACGTTCACTAAAATAATCTGACTGATGTATAATGTATTTATACTGTTTTCTACTTTAACTACACTTCCTTTAGGTCTTAAAAAAAAACAAATAAATAAAATTATTTTGATTTGAGTAAAAACTTGGCAATAGAATATTAGTTTTAGTATTTAAAAATATTTTAAAAAGTCACAAACTTAATATACGCAAAATACAAATCTTCGCACTTCATCATCCAAAATAAAATCTAACTTAGTATTAAATCCATCAACGTCATCTTCGATAACTTCAGGTGTACATGTCAAATTGTCATAAAAGTGTCGAGCATCTTCTGATAATAGATGTATTATCGATATTATATCACGTAGCTTGGGCTCTGCTATAGGTTTTCCATTTGGCCATAATTTAGTTAACTGACTCTTAAAAACACCTTCTTTTTCTGCATTGTCAGAGATGTGACGTCTTGATATTTTACGAGTAATGTCCAAACAGTCGTAATCTTCTTGGTCAAAGTCAGACTTTTTTGTTGCTTTCTTGCGATTCACTATGAACTTTTCTAGAGTCTCAGTCGAGTAGAAATCATCAACTTCCATTTGGCAAGCTATCAGAGGTTTGTTTTTTTTTGCTTAGAGCCATTATTTGAACGTCTACGTAGTCAGGCGTATAAGTCCTTTGATTGTACTTCAAAGCTCTCTCAATATCACCGGAGTCTTTATTATTGGGTAAGTAACTATGGCCTGGCATGAAATACTTAAATGTAATATATTCTGGGTTTGGTTTCATCTCTTGCACTGCTTTCAGCATGAGAGTAATTTTTATATTCCGGTTTTGACCACCACAAGAATCACGATGACCAAAGAATTACATCGTTAATAGTGTCAGAGACGTTCTTGTCGATGTGTTTTAAAAGTGAAGATCCCACTTCCTGTGCGCCACGTCCAGCTTGACCCTCGATCCATGTATAACAGTAGCTTTGGTTGTTTTTAGCACTGTGCACACCCAAGTTAGAGACAGATTTGCCTTTTATAAAAAAAAAAATTGTCTGAAAATATCTATTTTTAATTGACATTTTGCTCTTTCGGCCTGGTGAAGATGAATGTTGTGTGTTTCTTTTATGGAGTTAACATCCCCACCGCTTCTACCTGTATTTATTAGTTCTATGCGAAATTTATCGAAGACAGTGCACGTATCTTTGCTTAGTATTTTAGGTTTGATGTTAAAGTTGTTGTAAAAAAATCGTTTAAAAAAACTGCAACTCACGGCGTTTGTGGTCATTTTGGCTTTATATTCATCATAAACTACAGGCAAAGTCACTCCAGGCTTAAAAAACTTTGCCGAAATTTGTGACCTGCTATAATGAGACGTATATAGTGGGATTGAATGAAAAAACTCTTTTATTTCTTCTTTACGCTGCATTTGACGGCTCATATCTCCGTATTAAATAGAGATATCGAAATGGCTGTTTTTGCAAAAAATCTGGCATGTCGAAATTAGTATGGCTGTGTTTATAACTCATTTTTGGAAAATGTGCCATATGGCTGCTTTCTGCAAAACACGGTCCATTTACACCTCTTCTAAAGTGACGCGCGTTCTCGCAAATACGGGAAATCAGAATCATGCCGTCAACTGTCTGAATTGTAACCATCTAGGGACCTACTTGTTGAAGTCTGAAAAAGAATCAAGATCAATTTAAGGAATTTTAAAAGAAAAAAAAAATATTTTTGTCCAGGACATTGCAAAATGTTAGATAACCATAAAGTACTGAAAACTCAAATATTTATTTCGCAAAATACACAATACCTACCCACAATCCAATTCAACTGGTGGTATCAACTTGTTTGCTCTGAGATAATATAAGAGCACTAGTATTACGACTACTTTATTGAATTTGTAAACCATTTGTAAACAATTAAGCGTTTAGAGGAACTAACATTACGTACTTAACTTACTACACAACCATTCTGAAATAATTTAAAAAAAAAATAGGTAAGTACTTGGGTATGTATTTGAAAACCGGCCTTTCAGAATTGTGAATTTAGACACATTTACCATGAGAGATTAAAATAAATAATTCTTTTATAGATAAGTATAGAGTAGTTTAAAAATATGCTGTATTTTTTGTCAGAAATTGTAATAATTTACTACTTATTTAAATACAAGGTTACATTACACATAGCAATACCTTATTGTCGTTAGACGTTAAAGATTCGACGAGGTAAAGGTACGTATGTAAAGACTCACAAAAGTCTAGATGCCAACAGTTCAGGATTGAACCCGCGAAATCTTGATATCGTTAATGAGTGTAAATTACATGTATCTAGAATAAAATTAGCTTTACAGTGAAAAAAACCGTTAAGCGAAAGTAAAAGCACTGAAAGTAGATACATATTGCAATAGTTCACGTGATACGGCACGGGCTGAAACCTAAAATTGTTTGAAAACGTTAGGTAGTTGAGCGTTTATTCTAAAAGTGGGCAACGTCGCAAATAGATGCCAAGTATTTCGCTGTTTTGATTAATTTGGCAATATTACTGTATGGAAATAAGGAATGTGGCTAACTAGCGAACTGGAATATTGATTATGAAATGCAATAATTAATACCGTAACACCGAATATTTAGTTTTAGATGTAAAAAAGTATGTGGAAACTTTCCAAATGCCTTTTTACACAAAAAACGGGTACAACATCAAATTCAATGTTTAATATAATTGCAATTCAGTATTAATATTCTAGTTCGCTAGTTAAACACATTTCTTATTTCCATACAGTAATATTGCCAAATTAATCAAAACAGGTAAATTTTTGACAGCTATTTGCGACGTTGCCAACTTTTAGGATAAACGCTCTTAATGACGTCCATATATAATCAGATTAATAATTTTATACATTTGTTATTTTATTTAATTATACCACAGCGAAGGTGGTGTAACGCTCTGATGTTTGCAGGGTCATCTTGGTCAGAGATTTGGAAGGAAAAAGGGAAGGCCTTTTTCCAGCAGTGGGACCAAGACATAATATTTAACAGAAGTAAATAACAATGTTGAAGACATGTTATTCATGAAATAATACGAACATTATTAAACTATACATAAACACCACTATACCTAATCATTATCGAGATGTTGTTTCGAGACTCAATATTTTTTATTGATACTTACTTCAAAATCACCTAACAAGATAATAGACAACACAATCATAAAATTACTCATATTTATCTCAACGACGAAGCAATAAAATCAGCATGACTGTCATTTCGATGAAATCTGAGCCGCCAGGGATAATTTATCTGTATCTAGTGAAGTGGAAAAATTGATCAACAATCACCATGAAGAACATTGAATTTTAAACACCATGCATTTAATTGTACATTTTTACAATTTGTCATGTCCGCATGGATGGCTCAATTAAAATCAAGGTACGACACTGTCCGACACAGGCCATGATTCTGAGACCAAAAAACTAATTTGCCAAGGTGCGAAATGACTGAATTTTATGCCCCTTATCAACTTCTGTCATTTCTTTTACGTTGAACCTCTTACTTCTTATTACATTTTTAGGCAAATGGTTATTATCACCATATCTATTTAAGATATATATCTATTTACCTAATCCATTTACGTATTTATTGCACTTGGTTTATAATACGAGTAGTTCTTTTACGTTGCTAAAACATACTATTTCTACTACCCCAATTGCGTAACACACTTCATTGCTTTCATTTGTTAGAAAAATGCGACTGCTCGACAACGTAAATAGCGCTATGATTATTATAGAATTAGCAAAATGCATGGCGTTGGACTTGTGAATCTGTTACGCAGGTATCATGAGAAGAACAAAATTACAAAAAAATACTGACTCTTTCGCGCACTAAACAAATCTAGAAATAGTTATATTCAGGGATTTCTTCTACACGACATGTTGCGTACCAACAGATTCTTATACTTATGAAGATGACATCGCATTAATTTTATTATTATTATAAGCCTGTGTTGTCCCACTGCAGGGCAAAGGCGTCCCTTCCCCTTTTCCACGATTCCCGATCTACTGCGATTGCGGACCAATCCTTTAAAAGAAGGAGTCCAGCTCATCCCGCCATCTCATTCTGGGCCTGCCGCGTAGTCATTTCCTGCTATTTGGGACCCAGTGAGTGGTGGTTTTTTTTGTATTGCTGCTCCGACCTGCGACAGATGTGGCCAGCACAGTTCCACTTTAGTCCAGCAACTGTGAGGCCAGCGTCCGCTATTTGTGTTTGAAGCGAAGTATTAGAGTTCCTAATGCGGTCTGTGAGTTTGACACCTGCTTCGTTCCATAGCCCGTTGGCAGACTCTAGTGCGGACTTTTGACGCTTTGTAAGAGACCATTCGTTTGCGGTCCGTAGGTGAGAGTGGAAAGAATGCATATATTTTCATTTTAGTGAAAGCGGGAGATGCCCTTTCATGAGATGTTTCATCAACCAATAGTTTTACCAGGCGATTACTGTGCGTCGAGCGACTTCTTTGTTCTGTCTCGCCTGGAAGGATACTATTTGGCCGAGGTAAATATACTCATGAACACACTCAACCACCACACCCCCGATTCTACATTGCGTTCGATACGTTCGCATTAAAAGAAAATCAAAATATTTGTCGACAGAAAGAATTGGCATAAAGTCGCTAGTCGCGTGCACGTTCACACAATCGGCACGTGCCGAATGTACACAACATTGCCGTTACGTGACACCGTCAGTCCGTCACTTCACCTCATACGTAGTAGGTATCAAAGTCCACACCACTCATAAGTCAAGTTTTATACTAAATTAAAAGGTTTGGTACGTCCATTGATGTACAAAAAACCGAAGGTAGGTGTAACGATTTCTGGCAGTAGCTTATCTAATTATGAGGTTTATAAAAAATGTAATTCGCTTTACAACATAAATACTAATCATCTGTGTATTGATAAGTTTTCCATTTTTGTCATGTCGTCTTTTTTCTGCCATTTTCAGCGCCCCGTAGGAGTTTAGAGGTACAATACCTACTATCCATCTACCTACACATACCTAATGACGCAATCAAGTCATAATAAATGGCTATCTAGTTATCTAACTGTCACGTACTAACACAAGTATTTATAATTTCTGTGAACTGCAGCAAAAGGTAACAATAACTTTAAACAACGTTTTCTGACAACAAAATCAAAACTTTTTAGCAAGAAAATGCCATAAAACAAAGAAAAAATAAATATAACCATTTTTTTTACATTGTAATGGCGATCATGTTATTTTTTCGACGCAAAGTGGCCAGTGACGTCAATTTAGGTACTTGACTTACGGTGATACCAAGAAGTTTGAATAAACATATCAATAAATCTGTATTATCTTGGATGCTAATTTAAATCCATAATCGAACATAACAACACCGTCAAAAAAAACACTGGACAATCTCCAGCGTATGATGCTCTTCTACGTGATAGTTGGCAAAATTGGGTATCTCTTCCACAAAAACCACTAACGATGATTGAAATGGAACAAAAATACTTGGTACCTCAGACCAATTAAAAAACCAATACAGTTCGCTGCGAACAATACAGTGAAGCATGCCAAAACTACACCGCCGCTCTGTGCATACACGCCCTCACGCACACATTTACAACCTTTTACAATGACACTACAATCAAACTACACCCTACACCACACAAGGTGCACACATGAATCCAGCTTCACTTCATGTTGACAGTGCTCTGTCTTGGTCGTTTATTTGGTCTGAGTTTGATGCCTATTTCTTTCAATCTGGTTCTTGATGATTATTGAAAATAATTTTATTTAAATTGGCGTAGACAACAGACAATTAACGCTAATTAGTAACAATTGACTAAGAATTATGCTGAAGCTGAAAAAACGTCTCCGCAATAATTATAAATAGGTATTCATAAATCCTATACAGAGGTAGGTAGGTACTTGGTATGCAAAAAACATGGCTACGATTTTACACCAGGATTTTATACATGTTATTTATGCTTGGTAATGTAGATACTTTATTGACTTTTTAACAGTGAAATATACTTATACCAGCTAACACTAAAATAGGGACTTATATAATAAATAATAATAGTATGTTCAAATATATAAAACCCGGCCAAGTGTGTGTCGGACCACGCACAATGAAAGGTTCCGTGGTTGGGATAAATTTATCCCAAGAACAAACTTAACATTAAAGTTTAAAAACATGTTCTCCGGTACATTCCAACTGTAACTGTCAGTTTGTACGCACAATATTGAGAGATTTACCATTTTATTTTAAGGCCATAGACTTCTTATATGTTTTCCTGTAATCTATGAGTAAAGAACCATACTCTGTATTTTTTTCAGAATTTTAGGCTCAGTAGTTTCGGAGATAAGGGGGGAAATGGTAAATTTTCATCAACTTTCTTAATTATCTTTAAAAAAAATATTTTAATAATTATAAAAAAAAAAAATTTGAGATCTTCGCAACAAACCCTTTTATTTGATATGTCACACGGTACAGTTAGGAAAACTTTTTTTTCAATTTTCTTTTTTTCCCCCCAAATGTGACCCCTATATTCAAAATTCATTTATTTACATTATACGTCCGTGTTTGGGTCTCAAAAATACATGTGCACCAAATTTCAACTTAATCGGTCCATTAGATTCGGAGCAAATTGACTCTGTTGTGACAGACGGACAGACAGACATACAAGTGATCCTGTAATAGTTCCGTTTTTTCCTTTTGAGATACGGAACCCTAAAAAGGGGAAGAGGGCATATCGGGCATAACAAATTCTACCGCAATGCCACTGGCAGACGAAGGGGGCGGGGTGTCGGCGACATCGACAGGTGCAATCCGCCAAAACTCGAGAAATACTTTTCAATCAAAGACCAAAATATGTTCACTAAGTAAAAGGCAGTTTGTAGTTGGGGCCCCATACGCATAGGTAAACGTAGCGTGCTAAAATTTTCGAGCTGGCTGCGCTCGCTCTTGCAACCCACATTCTCTTTTTTCTCCGAATTCTCTGCGTAAGAAGGCAAAGTAACTCATATTAATGAACGAATAGTCAAAATAAAACCTTAACTATCCGGGGTGGCGTGCTAAAATGATGGTTGACAAAGTAATACATATTTCTGCATGCCTGTTCAAAAGAAAATTTAAACTATGCGGGTTGTAAATTTTTTCGAGGTCGTTCTACCATCCTCTGTTCGCCTGATGCTCTAGCTTTTCGGTTTTCGACAAAGTATCGCCTATTTCTGTATCAACAGTGAAAAAACGAGGCAGCGTGCTACTTGCTAAATATTTCGACGTTCTTTCCTGGGCGTGGGGTCCCGTTTAGTTTTGCCACCTTAGCCCACGACAGGCTTAGCTTAGTCCGCCACTGCGCAACACTGTCGATGGGAGAAATGCCCAAAAGGCTGGCAGCATTGCCACGCTGAATGGCAATGCTAGTCTTTAAATCTTTGGCCTAAAAATAGGCCAGCCCTCTGTCACGTGAAGAGTGTACAGTCGATACCTATACCAATGTTTGTAATTTTTTAGATCATCTTAAAACGACTGCAGGTGCCTTTCAGCATTATTCAGCATCGCAAAAAAATTGCGACTGATTATTTCATGTTTGTTATTGGTTCTGCTTCCTTGCCTTAAATGAACAAACCAATTGGTTGGACGTTGGACTAAGATAAGGAATCCCTAATCTTATTCCAACGTCCAACTTAATTTTTTATCCCCTTGATTTACTTAATTCCAATTGTAACGTGACTGCAGCATAATAGATAAAAAAATAAAGAAAGAGACTTATCTCAAAGAGCTGCATCATCCTATCACTATCACGTTGTAGAGGTCAGCGGAGTCAAATGCGTAGCTTTCTCAAGGGTTACTTAATGAGTTGACGACCGTCACCTATAGAATCACTGATAGGTACTTACCTTATTTGACACTAATATTATCTATGTACTATCGAGGACAGAAGCGCCTGACCACTTTTAGACCATATTACTTACTACTTACGCAATAAGGTCGAAAAGTGGTCATGCGCCTGTGTCCTCGATAGTACATACCTACTATTAGGTATCTACTAATTCTCACCCCCTGACCTAAATAATACGTTAGAGCAGCACCTTAATTGCGTAACACACTTTCAATCACAATCCGAGAGTTTTGAAGGATATTGCTAATCCATTGCTTCATAGGTTTGAAAAATTCGTGTGCTCAACAACGCAAATAACGCAATGCACGTGGGTGAACTGTCAAAATGAAACCAACTGCGATCAATTATCATTTTATGTGATTCTGTCTAGCGTTTTCCCAATTATGTTGGGGTCGGCTTCCATTCTAACCAGATGCAGCTGAATACCAGTATTTTTCATGGAGCGACTGCCAGTCAGATAGGCATCTGACCTCCACAACCTAGTAACTGGGTAATACGATACTGGTTGTCACACACTTTCAGGCTTCTGACGACTCGTAACTACTGTCAAAGATACACGAATGAAAGGCGGGACCAACGGTTTAAAGATGGTCACCCATCCGCGGACCAACCCCGGCAAATCTGATGGATCGACCTGTGCGGCTGTTATTACTTAGCCACAAGCTCCTAAATTGTCATTTTATGTGTGTTACGAAATTACCCCGCTGATAATGTTTACAAAATACTTATCTAAGTTGTCAAGTCGATCATTAAACTAATGATTACCTACACCACTCCCGGTAATTTTAGCACCAAGAACATTGCAATATTGCAGTCAATCATAATGACCCCGAATTGGATCGATGCCGATAATACCTGCGAGTTTTACAGAATACCAAATAGAATACAAAATATTTCTGCAAGTGTTTTCAAGGATGGCGGGATTTTACTAACAGAATCAAGTAAAGAAATGTGAGGTAAAAAGTCCTTCACCTTACAGTGAATAAATGTTGTTATTGCAACACAGCGATATATAAATAACTGTTTCCATCATTGGCATTTTCTGATAACTATGGCGATAACATTCTCGAATTAAAACTCCAATCGATCACTTTAACTAAGCGGTCGCATGCCTTTTGATTTGGTATGCCCAGCACCATAATAACGTAATACACAATCAATCACAATCTGAATCATTTTGAAACAGATTGCTAATCCATTGCTACATAAGTTCGAAAAAAAATCTGCTCAACAACTTTAATAGCGCAATGAATGTTGTTAAACTGACAAAATTAAACAGATTAGTCGTAATCGTTTACGAAAACGTGTTACGCAATTAGATAGCTTGTTCAATCCTCCGAAACAGTATTAGTAACCTGCTATTATTTCGAACGTATTATAATGTGACAAAGCAAGAAAACATTAAACTGTCAGCAGTGACAGCTACCTTTGTTGATTTAACACGAGTATTTGAATTCAAGCAATGAACGAATGATCAGTGATTGTCAATCAATAAGAAAGCGTGCGTTACTCAAAATATTGACAAAGTTTTCAGTAATCGACGCGTGACTGAACAATTAAATAAACAAGTGCATGTTGAACCGCGCACAATGAAGCGTTCCGTAGTTGGGATGAATTTATCCCAAGAACAAACCTAACATTGTAGTTGAAAAACATGTTCTCCCATACGAAATGTATGGGAGACAAGTTTCTCAAACTGCAAATTTAAGTTGGTCGATTATTCCTCGCTAACCTGTAAAACCTGAGATTTGATAGCTGACTTAGCTGTGATAGTTTTCCTTTGAACTTCGTTATATATACTACTGCTGTGAATTTTTTCATAAATCCAAGTACAACCATTTAGCTGGCAGGGGGGGGGGTTACTATAATCTAACCAAATTTGCACTTTAAAGCTCAATATTTCGCAAACGGATTCCTAAATTGAAAAATGGCTTTCACACACCCCCCACTTTACGTGTAGCGGAGGTACCCTAAAAAGAGTATATTTCTTGTTTTTATTTTACCACTTTGTTGGCGTGATTAATATGTATGTATACCCATGCCAAATTACAGCTTTCTAGTACTAACAGTCTCTGAGCTAAGCCGCGGACAGACAGACAGACAGACTGACGGACATGGCGAAACTATAAGGGTTCCTTATTTACTACGGAACCTTAAAAAAACTATTTAATAATCATTCTTATCTTAGAAGTTAGAAGGATGTTGGAAGTGGTTCACCTTTCTCGGCTAACCATTTCAGTTCATGAGTGCAATTTTACACTCCCCTCTCCATTTTGTTTGCTGAACTCATTTTAATGTATAAAAACTCATCGTAAATAATATTCGTAACCTCTATTTTCCCTCTATTTCAGACTGTGTACAAGTTAACCAGCTTTCTAATTACGCAACACATTTTCGTAAACGATTACGACTAATCTCTTTCATTTTGACAGTTCAACAACATTCATTGCGTTATTTATGTTGTTGAGCAAATTTTGTTTCGAACTTATGAAGCAATGGATTAGTAATCTGTTTCAAAACTTAAGATTCTGATTGATCGTGTATTATGTAATTAGGGTACAGGTTTAACCCCAAGAGTAGGTATCAGCTGTTTTTAAAACTTGTTTAATTCTACGCAACCTTGTGGAGCACGCTTTAATAACGTGTCATGTAGTGTCATAGTCCATAATTTCGAGACACCTACCTTTATAACTCATTTAATGGTCATTGGTCGCTCGCGAATTGCGAAGCGATACTAATCGATGTTACGAGTGCTAAATAAAGATCAAAGTTCAAAATTATATGCTTCAACGACTTGTAGTTGTCCGTGTGACCTGTGCGTGTGAGTTTTTGTCATGTTCGAAGATTAATTTTAATCCTACACACGCTACTAACAAAAACATTTAGAAAAACTTGTAATTGCTAACCAGTCGTGATGACGTTAGCGTCATTTTTTTGCAATCACAGCCAGCATGCAGGATCACATACAAAGTGCAAAAATCTAAACAAACACTGCTGCACACATGACACAGCAGATAAGTAGAGAACCAATACAAAATGGTTAATATGAAGAGACTATCAGAGATAGCAGAAACATACAAAGATGTCTAACAATAAACCTCTTTGTCCACAGCAAGTATCCACTCAGCAGCGACTCCACTCGGGTCCATGCTGTCGGGTCCAGTCATGGAGGCTATAGGCCGGAAGCGGACGCTACAGACATGCACACTGCCTCTCATCGTCGGCTGGATCATTATAGGCACGGCCTCTCATCACGCCCTGCTTCTCCTCGGCAGAGTCGTGTGCGGATTCGCCGTCGGCATTATGGCCGCACCTTCACAGGTATTTCAGGCTTAAGTATGAATAGTGATAGTACCGTCTCATTGGTTTTGAAATAAGTCTAGCGTTACTATACTCGCTACGTGTTACTCAACCCGAAATACATTTTAGAGATCTCGGTATTTTGCAACTGCTTTTAGATTACATCCTCTCATGCCATTCTAGACAAAAGAGAGGTTTGTTATTTTTGTACCTAGGTTATAAGAAGACATTGAAATCTAGAGCTGTTTATTTTTTGCAGGTGTACTTAGGGGAAATTTCAGAACCAAGACTGAGAGGGTTGATGATAGGCACTCCATTTGTTGCGTACTCGCTCGGTGTGTTGTACGTGTATGCACTGGGAGGTGCGCTGCCGTGGCGGTCAGTGGCCCATCTGTCCATCGTGCTGCCAGCCCTTGCCTTCATCGCCCTGTGCCTGTCGCCGGAGAGCCCTACATGGCTGGCGCGGCGAGGGCGCTTCCACGACGCCATGGCCGCCATGTCACGCCTGCGCGGAGACCCCGACACCGTGAGTATCCAGTCCGCTTACTTATTAATCAACTGAAGCGAGGTCATTATCAAAACGCAAACGGCCGTAATCGATTCATACGCGTGACGTCGCTTCCTTTCCAGCGAAGAAAACGGTACTGAATAATGTATGTGAATTAGCGTTGGAAATTAAATCCTTGACCTTGAGGACCCTTTAGAACTCTAAGGAATATGACCATGACCTTTAAGGAGAGTTAGTAAATATAAAAGATTACCATAACTTGCCTCAGGGTGAAGAAAATTCTAAGTAAGCACTAAAAGTAGCAGAATCTGGTTATTATCCTATTGATTTAACGCAAATGTTCCAGTACCTGGGTTGTGGAGGTCAAATAGGCAGTCACTCCATGTAAAGACTGGTATTCAGCTGCATCCGGTTAGACTGGAAGCCGACCCCTACATAGTTGGGAATAAGCTAGGTAGATTGATTGATAGTGCTCCATAATGCATCCTGATATTCTGGAAAGTTAGAGATGGGGCTGGCGATTCACCGAGTAGCTACGTAAAATCAAACAACTACGTGCTTAATGCACTTGAAAAATGCATACATTTACATTAAATACATATGTACACACATATGTATGGTATGATGTACGTTTATTTATTCATTTAGGATTGCCGATAACCACTTAATTATAGTTTGATTGACACTGTTGCTAGAATGTAAATGTATCATCGTGTGTCTGGTGCTATTTACTTATAGGTAATTTATTTTTAAACTTGCAAACCTTTTTGTGAATGCTTGGGTAGGTATTACTTATAGGCAGTGTACTTTATCCGATAGGGATAGAGTGCCGCTAGCGGATTAATAGTGGCGCCTCCGTGGAGCCGGGGCGAGGCCGGTCGCCTCGCCCCGGCTAAAGTGCCGCAAGCATTGCATTGTCATTATCACTGTCACTGACTCACTGTCACTTGTTATTTGGTTTGATTGTTGAAGTTAGTTCGCTGTAAAACACCACATTCCCAAAACATTACAACCTCTTGTTCCTAAACGGACCCTGGCACCTATTTGCCCGTTGTGTGGTCACAATTCTAACCTAACCTACCTTTCAGCCATTTTCATTTGCTAAGTATTTAATTTTTCGTAAATTGTAGTGACTTTTGATATAATTATCTAAAACAAATAAGATCAATCAATACAAAGGGCAGCGAACTAAACTCAACAATCAAACAAAATAACAAGTGACATTGACAATGACACTGCAATGCTTACGGCACTTTAGCGGGGCCGAGGCAGCGCCACTATTATGCCGCAAATAGTGGCACTTTATCCGATAAGGAAAAAGTGCCGCTAGCGGCCCTCTGTACACTTACTTAAAATAGTCTCGAACGCTAACACAAAAATTACAATATCCATAACAAATCAGTTTTTAAACCAAATACGAATAGAAAAGAAAGATTACTTTAAGACAATGTGGAGGTCGATATCCTCATGAGAAATAGCGTAACAAAGACATACGAAAAGGAAACAATGTGATGCATTCTTATGCAAGGACCATTATTGGACTAAGTTAGTTGCGAAATGTATGGAATCTAATAATGTCCTCCAGACCGAATTACGGCCACGACGACCAATCTCTTCAGAGACCAGCTTTTGGCGCGGGAGATATTATAGTGCACAAGTGTGTGCGCAGACACAGGTGCACTCTCTCTTCCATCACTCTTATAGTCCGATTTTTTTTATTGAGCTCCTAAATAAGCTGAGGGACTCGTACAGGCCGTTACACACGTAAACATCCTCTGTAGAACAATTGAACATAATCTCCAATTGGTTTCGAGTTCGACAAGCGCACCAAATCCTTGCTTGAGCAGCGTGTATGATTGTTAAGTTACATTGTGTGCATTTGGTAAATCGTCCTGATAATACTGAGGTAATCTGCGAATAATACCTACTATAAATGTAGCCTATATACGTAGCTTACAAAAAATAAAGAACTAAAACCCAACTACGACAAAAACCCAAACTAAAAAGGATGTTATAAACAAGACATCGATGTTGATTTTAAAATTTAAAATATCATCGCTTTTCGTATAGCCGGCATCCAGTCATCCTTTAACTTTACCGTAGGCTATCCCGTGCCCGTAGCTCAGCTACGGGCAGGGGCGTAGGGGGCTTGCACTTTGCTACGAGAGCTACGCAACGTCGTAGTCGCTGCGGTTTCGAAACGATTTTATATGCACATTTTTTTTATAATTTTTAGGCATTTATGTGCTAATTTAAATAAATCTAAGTAGATTATGCAAGATACTCCCCTGTCGAAAGAATTTAATATTCATCAAAAAAGTAAGTAGGTACGTATTTAAATTAAATGCTCTTGACACTGACGTGATTACGGCACATGAAACAATGTTTATGTTTACAAACACTTCGATAAGTAACTGGATATGACGGTCACGCGACAAATCATAAAACACAAGCTCTATAACAAATAACTTGCATTTTAAAATAGGTACTTAGTACTACACTAGTAACCTATATTATTATCAACATTAGGTACTTATGTAAAGTACCTGCTTTTGATAATGAAGTACCTACCACTTCCTTTACTGTGAGCAACCTCGTCAACATTCTGTTTCCTTTATAATCTCCACATACTTACTTCACACACACATATGTAGGTAATGGCTGTCATAAGAATAACAACAACAGGTACACTGGAATACCTAGTTATTATATTTGTTGCTAACACATCTCGTTCTCGAACAGTCGCAGTCGTCAGGCAGACTCATCTAAATTAATGACTACAGCTGTTTTGAAGCATGCATGCTATACATGCATGTTTGTTTAGGTATATCTCGCTATAGGTATTGTTATTGTAACATCGAAAGACGGTCGCACATGTGATTGCCTGTAAAATGGCCTCTTAATGAGCTCAACAAGGAAGGAGGCACACGACAAATTGATTTGTCATTTACTCGAACATGTGCCGACACAAACAATTTCAGGCAATAAACGAACATCACTTATAAAGCGTCGTGCAAACTGGTGCGACGCGACTGTAATAAATCAATTTCTTAGAAAACTTCACGGTAGAGCAATTACTGGTGTCGCGTCGCATCGTTGCATCGCGCCTGCCTGCACGAGGATTGAAAAGCTGTTAATTATTGGTAGGTTTTGTGTTTCTTATTTAAAATAAACAAATTAATTAGTAACATCACAATACTCGTATTATTGAAAAGATGATATTCTATCAAATTCAATGTTATTTCTTGAAAGTTTTACTTTAGGTATCCTGTGGAAGTTCAAAAAGTTTGCTAATTGAGAGCATATCTATCGATCTAGCTTTTCTTTTTCACTCTCCAAAACACAAAAGAGAGAGACTTATAATCAGTTTGATTGATACCTTGTTGAAAACGTTCAATGCCGGTAGCCCTCCTGGAGGTTTCAGCTAGTCGCATATGAGATGCCGGGAGCCCACGCCATTTAAAATGTCTTAGCGAATTATAAACAGTGAAAATAAAATCTGATGTATATTTTAACTAGGTTTATAAAAGATTATAAAAGCACCGCATATAATAACATGCGTTGCTTTTAAAACCCAAGCATTTTTTGTTCCCCTGTTTACATATATTCACAAAAAAATTAAAAGGTTGGAAACTACGTGTAGCGACAAGACCCCCTTTTTTTTTTGGGGATGGGATATCATCATGTGACTTCTCCCGCTCTGGGCGGAGCGGGAGGGCGTGTCAGACTTTGACTAAATCCCACCCGTGTTCCTTCCGTTGCCCGTGTGCCGGGGCCGCGATATCCCTTTCGGACAAACCCGCAACCCCAGCAGGCATTGGTCCTTACGGACCCCGCCAGTTGGTGCTGACATCTCTTTGAGGCGCGCGTGGAACAAACGCGCCGTCGACCCGGGCCTGGTCCTTATCGGACGGCGAGTTACCCATTGCTCACCGTCCGCAAGCCCGCGCCTACGATGGCCGGAAGTCGGCTCGCGACTCCTGACGCCCGGGGCGTCTCCTGCGGTGACTAGGGGTGCGTGGGCGCGCATCTTGCATCTCCCTCGCGCGCTCCGCCTCCTCCTTCGCGAGATAACTGCTTCGCAGAAGGAGGTGACGGCCTCCCATGCACTCTCGCTCCGAACCATGGCCTGAACCAGGGACGCGAGAGATCGTCGCCACCGATCGCCTCCGTGAGGACACGGCGGTGCTCCGCCCAATCCGGGCAGATCTCCACTGTATGCTCCGCCGTGTCCTCCGGGCGATCCACACAGTGGTGACACCCGGACGTTTCCTCCCGCCTTATGCGTCACAGGAACCTCCCGAAACAACCGTGTCCGGTGAGGACCTGCGTCAGGCGGAAGGTGAGGACGCCATGGCGCCTCTAAAGCCACTCCTGAAAGAGGGGACTTATCGCCGCAATTGTGGCGTGCCAAGCGACAAGACCCCCTGAAAACACAATTTTACTTCGTTTTAGAGTGTTTTATAACATGGTTTTAAACCTAATTAATGCCGTTGACCGTCCGCGATGGTTAACTTTAGCGCGGACGTAATGCCGACAACCCACCCGGAGGGTTCACTTCCTATATGTATGGCGGCATGGCGTATGAGTTCTAGGAAAATGGGTGGAGTCGAAAGTGTTAATGAAATAAGTAATTAATTAAAGGCGACGTCCACATACGTAGTTATGCGAAGTGTGGCGAATAGAATAGAAGTGTGACGATTTGTCGACCATATTTCCACACTTTGTAATAAATAAATGCTGTTTTTCCCCAGGCCCAACGTGAACTCCATGAGTTGATATCAGCTCGGGAGAAAGAGAAGGCACGCGGCGAAGAGAAGATAAACTTCTTAGAAACTGTCACACGAGCGCCAGTTCTGAAACCACTGCTCCTCATCAACGCGTTTAACATACTGCAGATATTGTCTGGCAGTTATGTGGTTATCTTCTACGCCGTGGACATTGTCAAGGACTCCGGTGGTTCCCTTCAACCTACTGTGAGTATGTCTTCTGTTCGTGAAATCTTAACTCTGGCCAGGACTATACAGTGTGATTTTCTTTTTTGTTGCGAGTTGCTAGTCGATTGAATCAGTATCAGTAGGTATTTAGCACAGAGCCAAATTACTTATGTAATTAATAGTTTTTTAACAATGAGTTTATGGAGAAGACTTTGGGCTAACTAAAACAGTATTTAAAACTTAAAGACAACTTGCTAAACACGACACTATTTCGTTAACAGATGGCAGCTAACGCAAGTGCGCTGGTGAGGCTTGCCGTCACGGTGCTAGCGTGTATCCTGCTCCTGCGCATCACGCGGCGCGCGCTCGTGCTGGTGTCGGGCATCGGCACGGCCGTGTGCACGCTGGCCCTCGCAGCCCTCCTGTCGCAGGGTCCCGGCTCCGGCATCACGCCCCCCGCACTCATCCTTAGCTACGTAGCCTTCAATACCCTCGGCTTCTTCCTCCTACCCGGACTCATGATCGGAGAACTACTACCTACCAAAGTACGAGGCCTTTGCGGAGGCTACATCTTCTGCCTCTTCAACTCCGTCCTATTTGGATTCACCAAACTTTACCCCGTCATGAAAAACGCTATCGGAATCGCTGGAGTATTCGGACTCTTTGGTGCCTCATCTCTACTCGCTACCGTAGTTCTGTTTCTCCTACTACCAGAGACGAAAGGCAAGTCACTTCTACAAATAGAACAGTATTACCAAAAACCTAATATATTGTGGATTGGGCGCAAGAAAACGACCACGGAAATCCGAAGGGTCTGAAGGAACTTGTAAAATAAACTTATAAAATTTTTGTACTTATGCGTCCGACCATTACTACCTACATAGAATGGTTGTTGTAAAAAACTGTATGCAAGTATACTAGAATTACATTAGTATAGTAGGATAAAATTTCAAAATCTCGCCCGGAACCTCAAAATAAACCGGCCAAGTGCGAGTCGGACTTGCACAGGAAGGGCTCCGAACCACCGTACAATATTTAGCAAAAAACACCGAAAAAACACATTTCTTGTAAGAAAATAAAAAATTTAAAGGGGACCTCCCCCCCTTTTCATTTTTAACTTCATTTAAATTTTATTTGTTATAGCGGCAATAGAAATACAAAATCTGTGAATATTTCAACTACCTATTACGGTTCATGAGATACAGCCCGCTGACAGACAGACGGACGGACTTACGGACGGACAGCGGAGGCTTAGTAATAGGGTTCCGTTTGGCACCCTGCGGGTACGGAACCCTATAAAGGACATTTTTAAATAAATTGCCTTCGCACGATCTCAATGAAGGTAGATGGAATGGCATGGAATCTGTGATAAAAGAATAATTTCCTTAACATTCATTGAAAGTAAACAGATGCCTTTATTGATCAGTAAGAGGCAACTGCTGAATGAGCCGCAAATAAATTAATTTGCTATACCTATACTCCATTTGAAATAAAATTTGACATTTAAATAAACCTTTTTTATAGTCCGTTCTAACGATTTTGACTTCTATACCGGTAGTATAGTAAGGATGGCATTAAAAGCAAAAAGTGTTTACAATACCAACTGTTTACTGCAGCTGCCATTTGTCATGCTACCAACGCAATAGAAGTCAAAATCGGTTGAACGGACTGTAAAAAAGGTTTATTTGTCTAATCTTATTTCAAATGGATTATAAGTTTTTTAAACAAAAACTCATGAGAAACTGGGTTAAGAACAATACAAATCTTTATACTTATAAAAATATTTGAAATAACTTTTATATGGAACTACTGTTACAAAGTAGAACAACGCGTAAAGTGATATTTTTTTAAATCTAAAGTAACGTGCCTGAGAGGCGCGAACTAACCTATCTCAAATAAATAAATACATTAATAAAATCAATCACTAGTAATAAGTAATTCTCACTAAACACGGTTATTCCGTATACAACACGATGCCTTTTATAATATTTTATAAATATAAAGTAAAACCAAAAACAACAGCTGTTGGTATCAAATACCATTGTAATATAGCAATGAGAGATTTTTATCTGTGATTTATGTAACTGACCGCTTATGAAATGTACTCGCAGACGTTTATTTAGAATTAGTAATAAAATATTTACGTACTTATCAATGTATAACAAGGTATTTAATATTTATCGAAAATGTTTTCAATGTAGAATAATTAACGCAAGAAAACAATTGAAATCCATTTGTGACTGTATCCTAGAATCACGTTTTCATTATGCGAGAAGCTTGCAAGGAAGTATGACGTCACATCTGCGTGTTTTTCAACTTACAGTTTGGCCAAAACGTCTAGAAACAGAACTAAGTACTTTATTTACATATTCTAAAAACATACTAGATCAAATGTTTGAACTACGAAGAGATATTTTTATTTGAAGATAAATCTTCGCTATACGTTAGCGACAGTGGCGCCGCGCAGCTACCCTTTTTTGCCAACCTGTAATGTTATGTAAAGTATGCATATAATCTTGCTCACGTTTACATTATGCAAAGTAATTGTACACTAATACTTGCTTAATGTAAACGAAGCATGCCAGCGAAATAATATTAAATAATAACGTGATAGAATAAAAACTACGTAAGTTGTTAGTGTAAGAGCAGTTATTTTTCTATTGCTACATAGAAAATTCCAAATTGTGATATGAATAAACCGTTTAAATTAATATAGTTTTTAATTTGTGTATTATATTTCACCAATTATCGAGTTGGGTATGAGCTTCTCTAAATACGATATAATAACAAAAACATTTTTATTATCGTAATATTATTTTAATCACAGCTTCTCACTATACATACATACTGGCTGATTTCTCGCACAATCACCATATCCATTCGAGAATAGAAATACATCTTACAGCCCGATTCAAACTTAATGGCGGCTCGGAACATAAGGCGAGTCGCTGCGCAGTAGCGAATTCATGTGTCAGCGGGGGTGAGGGGTACGGTACTGCGCACCGAGTGGCTAACTTCCGAGCCGCCATTAAGTTTGATCGAACTATATAGTGCCCGGGCGTTATTGACAGATTCATCCATCCTTTAGAAAGATCCCGTCACACAAGTATAAGGTCTAGCCCGCACTGCGATAAAAAACCGGGCGAAATTTATCGCAATTCTGTAACACATGGTAGGTACCTTATGTTTACGCGATTTAAAATTCGCGTTGAAACGTGCTCCGTACACTGAATATAAACCGTGCGCATAAAAATCGCGCAGTGAGATTTCTTAGTGCCGGCTAGGCCTAAGTGACAGCGACGACGCTTTACAAAGACGATATCTTTCTCAACCTCGACGTGTCTTTACGGCCAGGTACTGTAGAAACTGATTCTCCATGGTTGATAGGTCACGACGAGTCGGGCAGTCGCTGGTAGAGGTGAGGTCGGGAGGAACAGCCGGGACACACGTGAAGGGTGGTGGACACCACACTCTCACACTCCCAGCAATAGAACTCGTGACAACGCGTGCAGCGATACACCTGGTGGGAATAGACAAGCAATGATTATGATTAAGGTGTGTTCCAGCGACAAGCAGCTTACATGCTTTTTCATACATATTTTATAGACTCATTGCACACGTGTGGCCGGTGCCGGCCAGCCGGTCCCGCAGTGCTCACCACCGCAGCTGGTAGTGACAGCCACCGATGGCTGTGGCCGATGGCTTGAGTACGCCTACCCTAATACTTTTACTTTTTTGGCTTTCATTCAAGAACAGCACAACCGAGACCGATAAGAAACATTTGACAAGCTGATTTGAATTTTGGTTGATTCTGCTGAAGGACTTTTTGAGATAGAATACTGCGAACAGTTACTATTAAATAATAAATTAACTCACCTGTTTATCTAAATCCGTGAAGTTCCTGAGACATGCAAAACAGTATTGTGCTTGTCCCTCATTCGCCATTTCTTCATACGGGTCAACAGGGAAGAGATGGTGGTATGACCTAGAAATAAATAAACGAAAATATATTATAGCTCTGAAATAAGGGTGCTATTATTATCGCTGACGGATTGCACCTTCCTATAACAAATATCCATTGCAGTTGGAGCGTAGGTTAATAAAACATTTGAGAAATCAAATAAGTACTAGGTATAGTTACAAAAAAAACTGTATTAAAGTGGAACGGCGTTAGCCCCGAAACTGAAGTGCTAAGGCTAAGGCACACTGGCGCAGAGGTGACCCAGTGGTAACGGCCGCGACTTACGAGTTGTAGGTCGTAGGTTCGAACCCTGACAGGCGCTTTATTTTGTGTAAATTATTTCATCACCACTGCTCTCAAAACGGTGAAGGAAAACATCGTGAGGAAACCGGCATGTCCTAGAACCAAGAATTCGAAGACATGTGACATCTGCCAACCCGCACTGGGCCCGCATGGTGAATTACGGCTCACTCCCTCTCACAAGGTTTCGCTATTCCAAGTAGTATTTATTTTTCTATGGTAATTAAAGTACCTGGCCAGATGTGGCGCTGAAGCCAGTGTAAGTCCGCAGGTACGGCACTGAGCTGGCAGCGAACAGTACTTGCTGCGACACTGCGGGCACAAGTGACCCTCTCCGCCAACACCTTCGCCGTCCTCTAAGTGACTGGAAAAATAATATTAATAATGTTATTTTAGTATAAACAAAAGAAACAAGAACAAAACAGAAGTTATCTACTTCTGCCTGAACTCTTTAAGAAGTAATGTTAATAATCTCAGAGTATTGTAAATTATCTACAGGTACCTACATAATTGTAAATTAAAGTCGCTTTTCATGTCTGTCTGTGTGACCGCGTTGTTCTTTTAACCTACGCAACAGATTTTGATGCGGTGTTCACCCTAGCGCGGATCCACCGTTGTGGGCACGACGGGCATGCCCACAACCCTAATTGCGGTCGATATGATGATCTACAGAGGAAACAAACACACACATTTTGTGCGAGTATATAACCTTACCAAAGGAGCCGGACCAAAAGTGGTATTTGGACTTATAACAATGTATAGTTTTGATATTTAATTAATCGATCGTGAGCGACTCCTTATCCAACGTGACCACAACCTTTTATGAGGCCTGGATCCACTCCTGTGTTCACCATCATTTAGATAATTTTATTCCGCAAGGTTTATGTATATAAAATACTTTAATATCAAACTTACATAAAATAAAAAAATCACAATGTTAACGTCAACGTATGAACGGCGATGTTACGGGCGCTTCGCCATCCGTCTCACTTACCGACACACCGTAAGTGAGGCGGCGTACGAAGCGCCCGTAACATCGACCGAGACGATGGATTTCGCTTAGGGAGTAGACCCCCAGGTGCGAGGCGCTAGTTATATGATAATACAGTATTAAGATAGATAAATTATGTTGTATAAGTATTTGTATAGTCCCCTTCACTGTATCCTGTGACAGCAACCCAGACAAATTTTATTTCCTTTCGTCAGCTCTCTGATGACTAGCAAAGCGAAACTTGGTCTTAAAAACCCAGACATTGAATAAGTACTATACTGACCACATGCAAACAGTGATGGGTGGGTCAGCATTAGTCCCCGCGTCCGTCTGATTAGTCTGCGGCGCGGAATGCGGGAAGCCCATCTTCACGAGTCCCGCGTCAAGAGCACGCGCGCGCGGCGGCGGACTGGTCGAGTCCAGCAGTAAAGACCGGTAGTGGACATCGTCTAGTACGACCTGGTCAAAGTATAGATAACTACAATCATCTAATTTGAAGATTTCTGAGTACAGTATGCGGACGACAGACAGTTGCGTTGCTGGGGAGTTTGTTGCACCACTTCTTCCCATGTACAATACTAGGAAGTGATGAAATGGTGGGCGGGGCGTTTTGGCGGACAGTCTTATGTAATTATGTCATTCAAAAACTGGTTATTCTCAGCCTAAATAATAATTACTTTTGATTTTGACGTTAATAAATCACATCCAATTTTGTAAACATTTTGGCTATGAAGAGTGTTGTCTCTGTCACATACCAATCTGTTTCTAAAGCTGGCAATACATGTTGGCCAAGCCTTAGCCAAAGTGAGTGTAGGCAAATTGGTACAAGGCGAGTACCATGGTCTACATGTTGGTCAAGTTTGAAAGAGACCAATGCCAACTGCCAATGTTCACAAGTTTTGGTGGAGCTATCCACATGCTGGCCGTATTTGCCGAGTGCAGGCGCGCGCCTTTGATTTTTGCAGAACTCAAAGGCAAGTCAACATGTATTGCCGGCTTTAAACTCAATGTGCCATATTAACTGGAAGGATGCTGTGCAATTGCCTGCAACACAGATGATACTCTTCACTATACTTACACCATATTCTCCACCCGTATCTTGACATAACTTTTTGCAAATTCTCACTTCTGCTGCCAAACCAATGACTGAACATCTTATTCCTTCTGTTTTTAGAGCCTAAAAAAAGGTAGAATGTTTTATCAATCACAGATCTTTGAGAAAATCACATTCTTTTCAAATAACAGTTTACTAACAAATAGCTTTTGCCAATTAAAGTTTATATAGTTTATAGTTTTACACACCTGAATAGTTGTATTAATGTCACCCGGATCACAAGTAGTGAGTGATGCGAACAACACCAGAAGTTCTCTAGAAGCATGGGCGGGGAGAGGTTTGAGTACTCGTCCAGCAAACTCCAGGGTGTTTTGTAATGACGGCTCCCCATTTAGTACCATGTCTGTTAGCCTATGGAAATTAATGGAGATCATCCAAAAGGTAAGCAACATTTCTCATGGTGTACTCACATATATACATTTGGTTTTTCAAATAAATCTAATTAAGTTACATATTGAAGATTTACTTACCCCTGTAGAGACTTGATATGTTTTCTGACATTCCCAGAAAGCTCAGTAAGTTTCTCTGCTCTTTTGTTTTTCATCAAAACTAGCCCAAGTTGACTTAAAGGATTTTGATCAAAATACTCCTCTATAAACTTTTCAAGAAGCTGAAATGTTTTAAAATGCATTTTGTTACAACTACCAAAAATTAATAACAAAATTGTTTTATATTTCATACAGGAATACAAAGCATGAACCACCTACCTTTAACGTACAAAGAAATCTAGATGGCTTTAGATCCTGTGAGTTCATTGCTTCTGAACAATCTACTGCCACTAATACATGCCTCATCATGCCCAGTCTCACGGGTCCACGACGGGCCACGACCGCCTTCCGAGCCGCTTTCTGCGCAAACTCCGCCACCAGGCCTTCCACCAACCCATCCTCATCCTCTTTGATGGCCTCCCTGAACAAGTAACAGAGATTTGAGTATTAAAGACAGATTACGGTAAATTTACCAAATCATGAAAATTATTGAAGTATAACTCAAAAATATTTCTCGAACTCACCAAGTCTTCTCATAACCTGTCTCCCACCGGTACTCTTTAGAATCCTGATCGTCATCGGCCATTATGAATAATACGAAACCTTCTCCACAAACTGTACCTAACACGATCAAATAATTAGATAAAACAATTCAATAATTCTTAGATTTTCAAGAAAAACCCTCGTACAATTTGCAATCAATTTCTGACAGTAAACACCAGTGACAGCCACACACAATCACAAACAAAAAGGCAAAATTATGGCCGCTTTCCGAATATGAACGTAATCGTTCACAGCGCTCACATCAAAATTGCCGTTCCGAGTTAGATATCGCGATTATGACAGCTGAGGGCTGTCAACAATTCGGAACGCTCGTGAACGCTCTCACGGTGCTCGCTCAACGTCAAAACTTGCATATCATATTTCTTTGCGTTTAAATTAGATATTTCTTCTTTTTCGTTGGTTAGGTTGCCACGGTAGTCAACAGCACAATTTCGAAGATGCCACGTTTGTCTAAAGATACGATGCGACTCAAAACAAAACAGCACAACTGTCATCTTTGACAGCGCTTACGGTAATATTAATAAAAGGCATGGTCGGCGTTATCGCCAGATGGCGCATGTCATGACGTCATCTATGACGATTCACAATACATCGTTATCGCGCTAAGGCTTATTCGGTACGGCCGTTAGCACGCTCAAATCGATTACAGCGTAACTCGGAATGCAGGACCCATCTGCCCTCTGAATCTGCCAGTCAAAGTCAATTACTGTCACTTGTCAAAGTCAATATGTTAGTGATGGCATCCAAATAGAAGTTCCGAATTTTCGGCCAAAAGACTAGTTTCAGCTGCAGTTTCAGTTTTAACTTCGACTCAGCCTACCGTTTATAAGCGAACAGCTATGATTTTGTGATAGTCACCTATAACTGGTAGTATGTCTCGTTTGTCAAGCATTGATAGTTGTCTCAAGAGTAATTCAAATGACATGGCCGTTATTATAGAAGCTAACCTAAGAGTCAAAGTAAAAAAGACTCAAGCGTTACCTAAAACTAGTTATGAGCGTTTATTCTGAAGGTGGGCAACGTCGCAAATAGATGTCAAATATTTAACTGTTTTGATGAATTTAGCAATATTACTGTGTGGAAATAAAAATTGTGGCTAACTAGGGAACTAGAATATTGATTATGAAATGCATGCAGGCATTTGATCGGCTGAAACTAGTTTTTAATGCCTATGTCATAAGTTAGGTTCTGTAATACCAGCCGCAGAAAACTGATAGTACAAATTAATTTTATGTTTACTCTTATTACAGCTGGTCTTTTATTAGAGAGCTGTGGTTACCCAGTGGTAACGGCCCCAACTTTCGAGTTGTAAGTCGTGGGTTCGAAGCTTGGCAGGCGCTTTACTTTTTCATCACCACTGCTTTCAAACCGGTGAAGGGAAACATCGTGAGGAAACCGGCAAGTCCTAGAACCAAAATTTCAAAGACATGACATCTACCTACCCACACTGTAACATTATATGCTGATTATGCTTACAGCCGGTTTATTCTGTACAAATCTGACCGTGAATACTTAGGTGAAGTGAGGTCGAAGTGATCTGTCATTCCACCTGATGCTAGGGATTGACACTATTGACAGCTAACTTCACCTAGTTTTCACGGTGAGGTATTTACAGAATTGCACTACTGACTGCTATTTGACCACAAACTAATGTAGACACATGCAGTGGCGTAGCGTGGTGGGGGCGGCAGGGGCGGCCCGCCCCGGGCGGCACTTTTTAGGGGGCGACACACTAAATTATAAAAATATTTGAACTATTTCATATTTTTATCGCAACTACAAATTCGGACCGATTAAAAAGACCACGGACTTTTTCATTACTTATTCTGTGACAAATTCGGAGAATCCCCTTTCTTCGAATGATATTTTGTAGCGACTGCTGGCAGCACCGTCTATAATGGTTGAAGTAAAATCATTTTTGTATTAAGAAACGTGATTGTAAAAGTTAGATAAACTTTTTTATTTAAGATCTAACCTGTATAATGCAAAATAATGATGACTGTTCTTACCGAAAACTTCTCTAGAATTAATGTATGTAATGTACAGTATACATTAAATTGAAATACCTAAATAAGGGGGCGGCAAAATTGTCTTCCGCCCCGGGCGGCCGATACCCACGCTACGCCGCTGGACACATGTGTAAACTGTAATAAAGAAATAAAATATATTAATCAGAACAATCGTATTTTTTTAAACTCATCAAATCGCATCACTATTGATAAATATTCAGTGCTGCTACAAAAAAGACCGTGGACCACAAAACTTAGTAGTTTAGTAGACTCGTACTCTCTAACGAGAGCTGTGGACGCTTTTTGCCTTAATTGAATTATTTCATGGTTGAACTTTGAACTTCATCATTAGTTAAGACCCGACTACACGCTCAATCCTACTTGCACACATTCTTATTTGCATAAGCAAGCATGTACGTGAAATAAGACGGCATTACTGTATAATACGCGATTTGCTACCGTGTCATTTGCGAACGTCATCCCTACACTTGCGGGTTAGCGTATTCGTGCGAATGTGAGCGACCGACATAATATTGCCGGCCTTATGTTTTCATTCTTCTTTATGTTTGTATTGCAGTCTGCTAATTGGAAAATCGTTTTAACCAGGTACTCTGACAATTTCACAATAAGTATTGATTATTGCGAAATTATGGATTTTGTAAGCCTAAGTACCTACTGTTGTTGATAAAAGTTATGTTAGAGTCACGGTAAGACTTACTTTACAATTACAAGTATGAAATGAAATGTTCCAAAATTAAAAAAACCCCCAACGGATGAAAGACAAACGAACATTTTAAAAGTCAATTATGGCTGCAGCATTAGCTCATCGTGCTGCCAACATTGCATTGTATGTAGAATTCAAAACGAATCCAAATACGACTTAACTGCTATTTTATTTTTTCAAGATTGTACTAGTGTGCTGGATATCCTGGCTGCAATATCAGACCAAAAATTCCATAATCTTGCATAGGTAGTTACATAACATACCTACATGGGCGTTTCTAATTTTAAGTCACACAAGTTTGGAAGTAAAGTAAATACCCATTATGCGTCTAAGATCCCTACCGCAGCTAGCACAAGAGCTGATGACCTTGAAACGGCTGAACCCTTTTTGATAAAAACCTGTCTATGAACCATCGCTGGAAAACCTGCTTTCTAATAAATAAAAACCGCATTCAAATCGGTTTACCCGTTTGAGAGCTACGATGCCACAGGCAGACAGACACAAACACATAGCGGTCAAACATAAATCACCCCTCTTTTTGCGTCGCGGGTTAAAAACGGTGCTGTGAGGCCGGTCATGTTGTATCATGTATTTATTTGACTACCCAACCCCTTATATCAGGATCTTCTGCGGGTTTTTCCTGTACACTCTACATACACCTACCTCATGTTTCGTGTAGAGTGTAGGCACTCTAGGCTAAAACATATTCAGGGGACCCCTTAAGAAATTGTTGATTTGCCCCCCCTTGGGCTAAAAGCTGGGTACGCCCATGATAGAATCTGAGCCATTTTGTGGGGACACCGCACAACGCGAAACGGAGTGGCATCACACAGATGTCGCAGACTTGTGCAAGTTATAATCGTTACGAGTGGTCTAATCTCGTAGAGTATACAGGTTGGCGGGACATTAACGCGAAAATCGATACCATGGATTCAGTACATGATTCTGAACCCCCCGGCGTTGAAATTTTTTCGTCGGTTATTTTTTTTTTAATCTTCTATTCCATAGAAACAATGTGCAATACCTACGCGGTCAAAATGTATGGAACAGCAGATTTTTTTTAAAATAAACTACGACAAATTTCAACGTACATAAAATTAATTTTAATTGTAGACAGGTGGAGTACAGTGAGTACTATAACGATGTTTTAGGAATGAGGCGGCAGGTGTGTGTCGCATCGAAACTTTCAAAGTAAGCACTATGTGGAACATGACATCCTTCGACCGCGCTATTGTAAGATTACGCATAACGAACGCTAGTGCAATCTCAGCCTTACATTGAGTAGGTAACATTACAAATGCTAGTGTAACCTTAGCCTTACATTCAGCAGGTAACACAATATGCAGCAATCCTAAGCATTCAATTGACAACACAATTTACACAAATACATACACAACTGAAATTGACTGAATATTAACATAACTAATGCAGTCACTTATGAAATGTTTACAAAATTGATCATAAACTCCCTAACCCTTCGATTTCAAGCATTTCAAAAGGTATTTAATTGACAAGTCTTTTATTTATAGATACTTTTGAGAAATTTATTACTGGGTTTCACTAACATAAAAATACAAAAATAGTTTAAAATAATAGTGTAGATCATCACAATAACTTCTACGCGCAAATCAAGTCATGAGATTTTCATACAAGATGGCTGACACTCTTAAGCATTACTAACCATTATATTCAGTGTTTAATCAATGCAGATACTTTACAATAATAAATAAAATAAAATGAGCCTTAAGAATAACCATTAATTCTAGAAAGTGAACAGCAATTAGAACAAATGGCTTTATGTTTATTGGAATCTCTATATTAATAAAATCAGATGTACTGTTGAATTATTCATAGATAATTCTTAATACTTGAAGTCATTGAACATTTCAACAATATCACCAACATGAACTATCTTGCCTGGATTTGTGGCAGAAAACTGATGCATATTTTACATAGTAATATCATCCAAACCATATCCTCGCCAAAGAATTTATTTCATTGCTCATTCCTGACTCTACTTCTATTTTTATATAAATTTCTGCAAAAGGATTTTATTATATTTATGAACAGCTTTCTGCAACAAAGCACGGTGATGGTAAGTAGCCCACTAGAGTGTATTGATATTTGATGTAAGCAGCATCACTCTGTCGCTGCCATGGCACGTGCTTGTGCTCGAACTCTTTTGTCATATTCTAACCGATTTTGACTGTAAAAGAAATAAAATACTTAAAGTTACAATAGTGTTTATTAAAACAACATAAGTTTATAGTGAATAATTTCAAGTTAACAATATATTTCAGAGTGTTTACTAACCAGTAGATTGTGTAAGCTTCAGCTTGTGCAGGGTCTTTAACATTAGGTTCATTGAGTAGATCTTGAATACCAAGAAGGATCTGTTTGATTGTGATCGCAGGACGCCAATCTTTTTCCTCATCTAATAGTGAAAGGCAGACAGTGCCTGATGGATACACATTGGGATGGAAAAGTGGAGGTTCAAATTTGCACTTAGGTGGACTAGAAGGATAGTCATCTTTGAAAATCATGCGCAGCTTATAAAGACCTCCCTCCCATGGTGTCTGCAAGAGTAATACATTATCATTAGAAAATGCTATGCATTATAGAATAAGCTTAGTGGAAGATTACTAGCAATGTAGATTCGATAAGTTCTAGAAATACTAACCCCCTTTTTTCCAGGAATCGCACATTCCCATGTCATGAGATTTAAAGATCCATCAGGATTTTTCATAGGCCTGGCAACAAAGCCCTGAAACACAAAATGCTCTCGATCACATACTTTATACTAAACAAACAAGTGGACAATCCATAACAAAAATCATGTCGCTTACAAAGGGATGGTCCTTGCGCCAGGCTTTTCTTTCTTCAGCTAAACGTGCACTTGCTATTCCCGACATTTCCAAAAACTAAAACACAAGAACAGTCGGAAAGCGATCGCCTCGGATTCTTCAAACACAGTCACGAAATATCTTCGTCTTTCAGTGAAAAATACTAAGAAATAATATGAAAAATAAATTATACGGCGCGAAGCGTCCCACGAAGTGATTAATTCACAGATGAAATAAAATACTAAAAATTAGAGGTCAAAATGACGCTCCCAAACTTAAATTTATTACTAATTTTATTACTATTCTATTCGACTACAGATTTTCACCTAAAGGCAATTTCCTAACTAATTATCTATTAATAAAATAAAAACTTCTTTTGTCTACTTCTTTAGTTCTAAATTATTTTGTTGAAAATACAAATGAAAAACAATTTTATTCAACCATTCATTCCAAAATTAATCGACTAAATATTCTATGTAGCGTTGGTTGGTACTACACTATAACTACTCCAATGAAATAATTTTGATCTTTGATGAATACAGAATGAGACTTGATTTTATTGATACTTTGCTGATGCAAAAGTCTAATCCACAAGCAGCCGCCCCAGTCACAATAGCAAATGCGATACAGGATACGTTAGAAAATTTTATTAGACCTATAACGTATGAGACTAGGATACAATTTGGTCATATAACGTATACATGTTGTAAACCTTCGTGAACACATTTTCAGAAAATAAGGCATAGTAATTATGTTAGAAGAATAGTTTAATTATGTAAACTCATGTGTGTCTAGACCATATTATTACAATATTAGTATTTGGCCTAGGCGAAACAGAATAGAAAGTATAGGTACATCATAATAATTATAAATTATCATGCAAATCCCTTGCCAACTACAAAATTTAAAGTAAAAAACCGGCCAAGTGCGAGTTGGTCGCACACGAAGGGTTCCGTACCACCGTACAATATTTAGCAAATATATGACGTATTAAAAAAAAAACTACTGGATAGATCTCGTTCAACCAATTTTCGGTGGAAGTTTATATGGTAATGTATATCATATATTTTTTTTAGTTTTATCATTCTCTTATTTTAGAAGTTACAGGACGACACACATTTTACCACTTTGGAAGTGTCTCTCGCGCAAACTATTCAGTTTAGAAAAAAATTATATCAGAAACCTCAATATCATTTTTGAAGACCTATCCATAGATACTCCACACGTATGGGTTTGATGAAAAAAATAAATTGAGTTTCAGTTCTAAGTATGGGAAACCCCCAAAATTTCTTGTTTTTTTTCTATTATTGTGTGAAAATCTTAATGCGGTTCACAGAATACTCTACTTACCAAGTTTCAACAGTATAGTTCTTATAGTTTCGGAAAAAAGTGGCTGTGACATACAGACAGACAGACATGACGAATCTATAAGGGTTCCGTTTTTTGCCATTTGGCTACGGAACTCTAAAAACCGGCAAAGAGCGAGTCTAATTCGCCCACCGAGGGTTCTGGTAGGAAAAATATAATTTTTTGCATTTCACATTTCTCAATATTTGCTTGTAAATGTTTTGCTGATTACTAAAATATCGGTCAAGTCAAGTGCGTGTTGGACCACGTGCAGTTAAGGGTTCCGTAGTTAGGATTAATATTTGCGCATGCTCACTATTGGTTTTGCCGACCACCGTAAAAATAAGTTTGTTTGTTGTTTATTTATATCATCTTATATGTAGGTATATCGTTTTTTTTTTTTTTTAGGAGCTCCCATAATTTTTAATACAATAATAAATGGGAGAATCGATAACTTTCCTTAGTCAATCACTACCGTATAATGTAAAATAAATGGCTTTTGCACAGCACAACGATAGCGATCGGTGTTTTCGTGTGAGTGAGTTGTACGGTGCATGGAAAATGCATGCTGTGTTTGATAGGATAAGGTTTCTATTTGATTGTGTAGTACGTTCTGATTTATGAATTGCAAGTGTAAGCGTGACTTCGTATCTATTGGGTTTACTGTTCTGCATGTGTAGTTGTGGCGAGGTGGTGGGGATAAAGTGGAAAACTGGAGACATTGGGTTTCGATACATTTTCAACAACCGGGCATATTATATGTCTGCCTTTCTTATATTTATTTCAGATTTGCATTGTAATGTGGACGGAGGGCATTGATATTATCTAGGAACTGTATAGAGTGCCGCTAGCGGCAGCGGCATTCTATCACTATCGGATAAAAAGCCGCAAGCTGCGGCTTATAACTGGCACCTACCTTGAACCAGTTAAAGTGCCGTAAGGATTCGTATTGCTACTGTCACTAATTATTTTTGTTGAGCTTTTTGATTTGTATTTGTTTTAGTGATATAAAAGTCACTACAATGACTGACTTTACGTAGTATAAAAAAAAAGATCTAGATTTAGTGTCACATATTGAACATTTTGTGTATGTACTGTTACTAACTATGCGTTTGCACTGGCGAAACATTCACGACAAAACATGTTGGAATCTCTATTTTCTGTCAATGTTCCATACAATTTTTGACAGGACCTAGAGATTTCAACATGTTTTGTTGCGATGTTTCGCCAGTGCAAACGCACAGTAAGAGAACTTAGTGAGCGAAGCGAGCTCGGGATTTGGGGCATCCCGACTCGGACAGGTTAGGTTCGAATGGGATTCGACCATTCGTGGTCTTATAGCAATATTACTGAATAGAAATAAGAAATTTAGCTAACTAGCGAACTAGAATGTTAATAATGAATTGCAATTATAACATTGAATTTGATGTTGTACCCATTTTAGGTGTAAAAAACGCATTTGGAAAGTTTCCAAATAGATTTTTTACGTCTAAAACTAAACTAAACATTCGGTGTTACGATATCCGGCATGTTGAGTGAAGTGATTTTAAGAATCACTAAATGACACGCGCCAAACAATGAGTCGGGGCAAACCTTGCAGATAGTAAGTAACTACTATCTTAAATAGGTACTAAATAAATTGTGCAATCCCACCGGTTATACAATCCAGCAGACAAAACAGCTCAAACCACACCGTAATTGCATTTCATAATCCATATTCGAGTTCACCAGTTAGCCACATTTTTTATTTCCTCACAGTATTATTGCCAAATTAATCAAAACAGTGAAATATTTTCACTTTTAGAATAAATATTTAGCTGGCGGGGGGGGAGCGGGGGACACTTGACTCACAAAAATTTGCACTTTAAGGCTTACTATCCTTGAATTGAAAAATGATTTCCACACACCTGCAACATTTTTGAACGACCTTTCTAACGACATCCCACACCATGGGATAGACGAGAAAAAAAAACATCCTCCGTTTACGTGTACGGGAGGTAAGTACCATTTTTTTTCTTGATTTTATTTTATTTAAACCCTTGTCAAATTACAGCTTTCTAGTACTAACCGTCTCTGAGGTAAGCCGCGGACAGACAGACGGATATAGCGAAACTATAAGGATTCCTTGTTTACTACGGAACCCTAAAAAACCTTGGTTTTTTGCTACAGGTGTACCTAGGCAAATTGTACCTTTTAGAGATCAATGCTGATTGCTGACCTATCTATACCCTCAGTGACTGTCTGTCAGCAATCTGCATTGATGTACAATTTGCCTTCTTCATTGCGGCAAGAAATCTATCTGATGTGAGCAGGTACCAAATAACTGAGGTGCCTACATAGAATCTCTAAGTAAGTATACTATACGTAAGTAGTGATGTTTATGTACCTAAGTACTTACGAGAACACTAACACAGCCTCTTAGACAGAACGTGAACGTAGCATGAAATTATGATACAATTTTATGTACTTACTACTACCTACTAAGCACAGAACATTATACTCTCTAGGTAATGAAAAACAATGTTTTATTTTTCAGCAGGTTGATAGGTACCTACCACAAATTTAATTTCGCAGAGTTTAAAGTTAACTTTATTAGAAAAAAGTTACATCTGTACTTTGGAGGCAAATTCTAGTGAGTGAGTGTCCAATCCTCATTCAATCAAATAGACACCTATTTACATAAGTATTAAAAAAAACAATTCTGTTGAAAGTATAAGACTTTAAGTTCATTTAAACTATGTATTTGAAGCATTACATAGTATTTATGTCTTTTGGGGTAGCGTAAGTAATATTAAACTGCAAGGCAGTAACTAATTACAGAATTATTACACAGAATCGGAGGGATGTCGGTGAAAAGTGGTGGTGAAACACAAATGTCGGCCAAAAGGAGTGGCGTCCACGAAACAGCAGGTATGTTACAGTATGTCAAAAACGGTGTTTAACGCTGATTGGATAGAAACGTCTTTTTCTGCATTGGGATTGGCTGGTATTTAAAAATATGTCAATGAAAACAAAAAAATGTCGGCGATCACTAGGTGGCAGCTAAAGCGTGTCGGCGAAACGTTTTTTATCCTCATTATACATTCGATTGTTGATGTGATTTGTTCCGTTTCGCGTTGTATTCTCTGAAAAGTTATTATTTTAGAAAAAAATATTGTTTTTGTAAGTGACATTGTCTTGATCGTGTAATTTATTTAAAATCTATGTGAATTGAATTAAGTTAATATCTAAGATTATTGCATGTTTACTTAATTATTAGGACAGAAGCGTCTAATTTTATCGCTACGATGGCAGTGTAATTCAATGAGCGTTGATTTGTGTCATGGGAGAACAAATATTAAGTTTTTTTGATAAAATATAACTCATAGTTTAGTTATAGAAACAGTTTGTGTTAGTGTATAGTGATTTCTATAAAATAATGCAATACGTAATACCTATTACATTATTTATTATTTGTATGACGTGAGTTGGCGGGAATCTGCCGGTGTGAAATAAGGTTATCTGAGAATGTATTTTGTACACCAGATGTGATATGATCCTGTTTAATGTAGCTGTATAATGTTAGTCGCGTTTAATTTGTAGGTTCATCTGAAAAGCAACAATGACTTCAGTAGAGGAAGGCGAGACGCCACCGGAGGAGGTGCCGGCGGGAAATCCAGAAGAGTTGACCAAAAACCCGACGGATTTGAAAGGTATTTTTTATTTTTATTGGCAACAGCCAGTCCCCATAGTATAGATATGCGGCTTGTCTTCCCAATAGTTGAAAAACATGATTGCACATCCAAGTCAAAATTGTGGACACAATACTAAACAAGCAACAACAACAAGTTGCAGTTGCCCAGTTGCTTGACAAGCAACTGGGTAATGTTGGCGGATACATTGGTATTACACATCGGCTTAGTGTCAAGCATATTTAAACTTACAGTCAATGTTAAACAATAATGGTGGCAAAGTTTTTCATTATTAAAACAACCATCTTTCTAAAGACTGCATGTGTGCACTTGCTAAGCCTGATTATTCCCAAAGAAGACCTAATGAAGGTCATGAATGATGGGACTAACATTTGTCTGAATAGTCTAAAAATAGTGTTAGCTCCAACTAACTATCTTATATCCTGGTGAAGGTTCCAGGAATCCATTGTATATGTATGCAGTCCAGAACAGTAATTGTGGCAATTCATGGAGGCTGCCTATGTTCAGCTGTGGATGTTTTTCAGCTGAAATAAAGATGATGAATTATCTATCTCATTGTAAATAACATGTTAAAACTTTTTTGTTATTCAGAGGCTCATGAACAAATGGCAATCCTGGATGTTCTGGTGTGTGGCCTGTGCCACTCAGCGTTCCATTTTGTTGAAGAGTTCAAGGAGCATAAAGATGCCAACAACTGCACAGGGAAATCTCCTGTAAGAGATAGTGTAAGTATAAATATATTAAACTTATAAAATATAGTTGTACATGTTATTATTAGGATCTCATGGCTAAGTAATAACAGTTGCACGGTTCGATCTATCAGGTTAAGCTACACTTGCTGTGGATGGGATCTTAAAATACCGTGACTCCTTCGTGCCTCGGAAAGCATGTTAAGCTGTTGGTCCTGGCTGTCATTTGTGGATCTTTGGCACTCATTACTGGTCATCAGGAGCCTGAAAGTCTGACAACCAGTCTTACCAAGGGATATTGTATTACCCAGTTACTGTGTTGTGAATGTCAGATATGCAGTCGATCCATGTAAAATACGGTATTCAGCTGCATCTGGTTAGACTGGAAGCCGACCCCAACATAGTTTGGGAAAAGG
Source organism: Agrochola lota (assembly GCA_947364205.1). Classification (NCBI taxonomy): domain Eukaryota; kingdom Metazoa; phylum Arthropoda; class Insecta; order Lepidoptera; family Noctuidae; genus Agrochola; species Agrochola lota. The sequence goes on from OX376232.1 coordinate 9,904,186, forward strand.
CTAGGCAGATTGATTCATTGAGGTGTTATTATGAGGTCTATGAGGCTTTCTTTTATAATCCATAGGGCATAGGCATACAGCAGATTTTATACTTCAAAGCTTTATGTTACCAAGAAGTAAAATATCTTCCAGGTATTTATGTTTATTGTATTCATACACAGAATGAAAGTAAAGCACAAGTCTGGGCTTTCTTACTATGGAAATGCTCATCAGTTCGCGATGGGTCTACAGTGAACACAGACAACAGCTGGAAGCTTTACCAGCAGTGGTGTCGCATGGCAGAGGCACAGCGGACTGCCTGGATCACAGCAGGATCAAATGTCCAGGCACTGTCCAAGTTTGCACATGCTAAAGTTGTAAGTTATTCTTTTTGTCTATCCTGGCTACCATTTTCTGCTTATACAGTTTGTGGAGCATAAAGGAAAATATTCTTTGTATAATGAATCTTTTACATACAGATGGAAATAAAGACTGAAGATCAACTGGTACCTGTTCAAACACCAGTTCAGCAAGAAGTGAAGAGACGAGGCAGACCAAGGAAGTTGGCCAAGCCGGTATGTTTTCACCACAACTCATAACCCCTTGTTCACTTCATTGTTCCTAACACTCATCGCTAACTCACTCTTGCAGGAGGACTCTGAAACACAGCCCTCTGGGGAGGAAAGTGATGATATTGTTAAAGCTAGTCCTGGACTCAAGAATGTCCATAAAGTACCAATACCACAAAGTATTAACAAAACTAAGGTACTTATACTTATTTTTATAGTCATTTGGATAATTGTTTATGTCTGCCTTTGCCTAACCTTTCGGGGAATACAGGCTTGATGTTATGTTATGATTTTGCCTTAACAATTGGTTTTGCAACTCAAAATTAGTTATATACTTCTGTGCTTAATAATTAGACAAAAAGCTGCTTTTCTAATGACATAAATCATACAAACACACATCTTATGGCTCACTGCTTCCCTACTTTGTATGCATGGCTCTTGGTTTAGTTACCACTATAAACTTGAAATCATTTTAACATCTTCCTTTCCTTGCTAGGAGTTGAATGAATCAGTGCGCAACGCTCAAGAGCGCGTGCCGCCTGAAGAGCGCATCGCTCGTCGCACGGAGCGACAGGGCGACCCTACTGAAGCCGGCGAGTATGTCGTAGAGAAGATTTTAGCCAAGCGATTCAACCCACGCAAGAAACAATACGAGTATTTGCTCAAGTGGGAGGGATATCCCCAGTAAGTTGTGTGCTGATTTTACTAAGAAAATAGTCTTTGTTGTTAAAGTTATTGTTTAGTCATGTGTGGAGTCAGCCATTTCTCCTGGAAACATTCTCATGATTGGTTTACGTTGAGTTTATGGAACTGCGGCGCACGTTTAGCAGTAGAAAGGATGTTCATATTTGGGATAAAAAAATAAAAAAAAAATTACAGTGAACAGAATACATGGGAGCCTGTTGAAAACATGGAGACTTGCAAACATCTGTTGGAAGCATTTGAGAAGCAACTGGCGCGGCAGAAGGAACTGAAGGCTATGCGAGCACAGCAGCAGCAGCAACAGCATCCAGTACAGGTGAAAATTTCTACAATAATTGCCCATTATATGTTAAATATTCGCGCGTTATATGACTTATGGAATGATCGAAGTGCTTGTGAAATACTATTACTTTCTTAGAAACTCTTTCTGATAATCATTTTTTACTTCTAGGTGAAACAGATAAGCACACCATTGCCTCAGGTTGTCAAGCAAGTGGTCAAAAAATCCGAGAGCCCTGCTGTTACGCCATCTGGGTAAGAGTAGTAAAAAAGTTTTCAAATATTTGTAATATGGACCTTCCCTGTTTTTATTAGAAAGAAAAAACACCTCATCTGTTTTTTTTTTATTTGAGCCATTTTCCTCCAGTGGTCATAGTTTCGATTTTGGTCCTGAAATCTCATATCAAAACCATGTATAACGCAGTTTGTTCGTTTGTGTAGTCGTCTTCAGCGCACCAGCAAGGTCCGCGCTCTAGACCAGGTGAAGGCGTGGTGCGGCGCAGAGGACGGCGAGCCCGCCGCCAAGAAAGTGAAGAAGGAACTCTCCAGCGAGGACGAAGACTACTCCGACCCTGACTCCACCAAAGGTAGGGGCACTTGACAATAAACAGCTAGCACACTCATTGTTATAGACAATGCTAAACTAGTCTTTTTCGTTCATGAATGCTTAGCTCTGTGGGTAGGGTAAAACTTGGGGAAGTCTAGGTGCTTCTTTTATCATATATTTTACGCAAATAGCAAGGCCCAGTACTGATAATAATAAATATAGTAAACATTTCAGCTGACAAGAGAGTGCTGAATGGTCAATCATCGCCTAAGTCCACTCTGGACCCTGAGCTGGTGAAATCACTCGGCCTTGCTGGGAAGGGCATGCCGAACATTAAAGGCGTCATTAAAGTTGACCCTAAGCATATGCCTAACCTTACTACAGGTATTTGATTGTTTGGAATGACATGCTATGTTTCTGACAGCGATGTATGTGCTGGCTTTGCTGCTAATATTGACCCTTTGTACTATATTATACCTCTTTTTACCAGGTGTTTATATAATGTCGAAGAGTTCAGGAATTATGAAGATTGATTCGCCTGGCAAATTAGGACCCGGTCTTAACATAGATCAGGACGTGATTCGGAAACAGATATTAGCGGCTAAACAGGTATTACTTGTTCCAATATTGTGTACAACGAATTTTTGTATTACATAAAAGTGTGAGGTTTTTAAAGTAATGTATATATTTATTTAATTTTTTCAGAAAAAGTTAGAGGAAACTAAAAAGATGTCCCCAGTCCGCACGCCTATGACTTCACAGGTAACATTAGAATTACATTTTTTTCATTTAAAAGGTGTCTTTCTTTTCTATAATACTAATGTTTTTGGTACAAAAAATGGTTTTAAATAGATAAAGAAAACATATGGCTCTGGAGGACAACAGGTGACAGAGAAAACCATAATAACTCCATCAGGACAAAAGATCATTCAACGCACAATACAGAGACCATCAGGTCAGGGAGAAGGAAAGTCACCTGTTACCATACTCAACAAGAAACTAGCTCAGGTAAGAACACGATATATATATACAGGTGGCCCATATAGTGTCGTCATAAACAAAAATTATATTCCTCATACCCATGGGGTATACGAAAATACTCCATGTATGTTCCGCGATTTTTTGTTTGAACCCCTGGGCATGACGCATCCATTTCTTTTTTATATCGTCGCTATTTGAACCACTCTGTATATATTAAGTAGTTTCAAAACCGAATATTTCGTTGTTGTAGAATTTACTTATAATTTGATTGTGTTGTATTGTATGCCCTCTATTTGTTGCCTTCTCCAGTCAAACAGGAATAGTCGCGATTATAAACAAAAAAATTGCTTCCGTTTTTTAACAAACTACAAATTTTAAAAAAATAACCAATTAGTTTAAAATAGAGCTTTTTACTAACAATAACAAAACAAATGGTTAGTAAATAACGAACAGATTGACTGCACAGGGCGACAGTTTACTGCGGCGCGGCGGGTCGGGGCGGGGGCGCGGGCGCGGAGGATACTCTGTCGCGACGGCTGGCGGTAACATCGTACGCATCAGGGACAAGGTTCCCGTGGCCTTAGACTTTGAACAGGTTAGAATATTTTCTGTGTGGACAACATTTATGTTTCCTGGAAGGCAGCCGATGATTAATGGGTGACGGTGATGGTTTATGAAGAAAATTATCTACTGTGAGTGAATCTTGCCAAAGTTGTGTTTTTTAGAATTCATTATGTTGTTTGGAAACAGCTTGAATGTTTTTATTACGTGCATTGTAGGGACGAAAGTGTGTGCACTGAGAAATTTGCTGCATGGGAGACAGGAAAAGCCTTATAGTCAAAACATTACGTTTGTAGAGGCCAGAGACATATCATGCCGTGAGTGTCCGTCACCACGAGCACTACGTACAATCGCGCAGCGAATGCATATTTGAGCTATTTCACTGTGTCATAGTTTGGCATTTCATTGCTTTGTTTTAGCAGTCTAATGAAAATAGGTTCACAAGCAAGTTGCTTTGTGCAAATTTTTTTGCAAGTAGTCATGATGTTTTTAGTTGATAGAAAGTTTGTCCACTAAAAATGTCATGACACTGGAAGTTAACTTGCTAACAGAAGTCGAATTGCGCTAAAAAACTAACGAATGGTAATCCAGCACACGCTAATTTAATTGGATGCGGTGAGCGGTGTTCATATCGAATGGGCCAAAACTGGAAGTGTGTATTTGCAGTCGGACGCGTCGTCGGACACGTCGGACGGCATCGAGGACCCGTTCCCGCGCAGCCTGGGCCCGCTGCCGCCGCCCAGCCCGCCGCGCGAGCTGACGCTGTGCCCGGCGTCGGGCCGGCGCCTGGCGCGCGCCGAGGGCGAGCCCACGCCGCCGCCCACGCCGTCGCCGCCGCCCACGCCGCCGCCCGCGCCCGACGCGCTCTCCGGCACCATGCTCATGAAGGTACCCAGCTCACTACACACGATGACACTCTACAATCGATAACGCGTAGAAATTTCAATGATAGTATGGGATTGACAAAGGGCAAGAAGGGCAAAATTGTCAAGCGCGGGTAAACTACTGCGACTTGATAAATCATTCTACTAATCAGAGCAGTTTACGCGCGCCTGTCATTTTGTACCATTTATTTTTCGTACGTGAAACCGTACCCGTACGTTTAATTGATATTTTGTGTACACGATTGCAGAAAGGTACTTCCTGGAGAGGGCTGACAGTTTTAAGTTCTCAAATACTTAACAACACAAATCAAACTTTTTAACCGAATTAAACAAAATCCATCACCAAAAAAAATTACATGAACATGCATTTCACTTCCTTACAGAGTTGAACAACTAAACTGTAAACGTATTGCCGACAAAAATATTTGTCGCATGGTCGTCACGATTATGTGGAAGTGTTCAGTTAACATACTTGTTGACGTGTCCAATTAAAAAAGCAGCACGGAAACGATTACTTTACAATATTCCAATACAAAATTGACAGCTGCTCAA